>BTSX01000006.1:22795872-23995872 GCA_036245825.1 Pristionchus entomophagus
GTCTTCACAAATCAATTCCTTCAGGACACATTCGGGTACAGTGCTCCTACAGGCTACATCTCATCGTTGGAATGAACATGGTAAAACTTGGACCTGATGTTGTTATACTATTTTTCGCAGAAAGCAATGTCTCGTCTAGCAGCGGCCCTATGGAGACTGTGTACCAGACGGGAAAACTGAGAGCTACATCTACGAAGACTATGTCTACTCCACTGAGGTTTGCGAAATGCGTAAGCCTTATAGATAATACAGGTAATATTGAGGGTTGTTACCGTACCTGCTTCCAAGACATGGTGATTGACCAGTGCGGATGCGGAGATCCTCGATTCCCAGTGATTGGCAATGCTAGTCACTGCTTTGTGTTTGATCCGGAACAGAGTGAGGATACTTTTAATCGATCGATTGATTTTTTTTGAACATCCAATGTAATTAAATGAGTTTAGGCTTCAGATGTAAATTACATTTGCAGGAAAGTGTCTGGAGGAAAGGACGAAGGATCTAGGAAACATCCATTCTTCGTTCAAGTGCCGCTGCCAGCAACCCTGCAAGCAGAAGGTTTTCACTGGTCAGTGTAACTTCTCTATTTCACCTCTCGTGACCTCACCTCATCTCTCGTGACCTCTCATGACCTCTCTCGACATCTCGTGACCTCTCGTGACCTCTCGTGGCATCATTGCAGTTGCGTACTCGGAAGCGATCTGGCCCTCGAAGTCACTCAATATTACCCTGGGATCTTGTACGATGGAACCGGATCAGTGCAACGAACACTACCAGTATGAAAATTGCCTCTCAGTTTCTGTGAAGATGCAATTATTTCAGGGAGAATGGCGCCATGATTGAAGTCTTCTACGAGGCTCTCAACTTCGAGGTACTCTCTGAGAGTGAGGCTTATGGGGTAAGTGACTTTTTTCGTGTGTACAAGATATGAACCTCTCGATTGCAACCTCTCTCGCCGGCAGGATAAATTAAATACTGTCCTGTTCCTACAATCTAACTGAAGTTTACTCCAGGTCATCAAGATGATGGCTGATTTGGGCGGTCAGCTAGGTCTGTGGTCGGGAATCTCCGTGATCACTTGCTGCGAGTTCGTCTGTCTCTCCTGCGAGATTCTGTACATGGTGAGTGTCGCATCAGGTTTTCTCATTTGACATGCCTGATTATTTCGCTGCCAGAGAAAAGTGCTTCCTATGTGTCACCATTATTTTGCGACTAGGAATATCGAAAAATGGAACGAACTTTAAATATAAATCGTGAAATACTTTAAATATAATCGAATTGAGATGGCCATGCACCATTACACTGCATACAAGAGGAAGGCATGGGAGCGATCAAGGAATAACGAACCGTGGTGATCTAGACTGGTCCAAGGCATATTTTTATTGTATTAATTAACAAAATAAATAATCATTCAAATTATTTGCCCTGTTTTACATCCAAGGGAACAATAATACGACGCGGAGCAAGTGCACAAAATCGGGACACACTTCAAAATAATCCAGACACTTTTCTAAGAATAAGATGTCCAAGTGAGTCATTTTTCAAGAGAGAAAGCAACCCGTTCTCCCGAACACTGAGCCCTTCCCGACGGAGAGACGAAGAAAAAAACGCGCGGTTGATTTATGGCTCCCTATCTAGACAAATCATTTTTTCCTAATGGATAGTCTGTTTTTCCCGCTGACAGCTCTCACAGGTTCCTGAGAAAGAGCAAGGAAAATGCCTCTTCCTTATCCAGGACACCTCCATTTTCAGTTCCCTAGATCAGCCGAGAAGCTAGTTCTATGTTGACTATATAACTGCTCCTTGGCGCTTCCCATCTATCATCCAACAATGGCTCGTCTTCTCACTGTGCACTGTGCCTCTCTCGCCGGTCTCGTCATCCTTCCTCTCACCGTACTCGCCTTCGCTCCCCACAGTCCTTCCGTGCCCGATCCTTTCGGAGAGGGAACTGTTTTTTCGGAGGATCTCGCCTGATCGATCAGTTTCTTGAAATGCTCGATGCTAAATAGTTACACAACACTCACAATATTAATTTTTTTCAGGATAACATCATAACTATTTGTAATTGCAGGTGGTCCTAAGCCTACCCTTGCTGATAAAACGAACATGAAAATCTCCGACGTTCCCGAACAGATTGCCTGTGAAGGAGGCTTTCACCTTAAATTCAAGGTGTGCTTGTAACAAGACTTCGTGCATTTGTAAAATCCACAAGTTTGATCATATTGTTCGTTGCAGGACGGGAAAGAAGGTGACAAGGAGAAGACCAGCAGAAATATCTACTGCACGAGTTCAAGGAAAGAGTGGGGAGTCTACGCCAGCTCTGATCCGTGCAAACAGACTACGGCTCCCGCTCTTTACGATCATAGTGAAATCAAAGAATTGAAATGTGTTGTGGACCCCTCTCCTTGCTAGGGACCTAGGCTTCATCGTTCGGGAATACTAGTAATAAAGTGTGCTGATTTTGAGAGATTGCTGAATGAACACTGAGCGCCAACCGTAGTTCTCCTGACGAGAAATTGAGACTTTTCATCTGAATACGAATATAGTACGTATCACGGATTTTCTCTAATTTTGTAGGAAAATTGAGACCTTATACTACAGAAAAATAGTTCATGTCACAACCGTTTGAATTGCTCGTTCTCGGTCAGTTTTTGTCCATCAATTCCGATTTTTTTTCAAAAGATTCATCTTTCCGAGATCTACAAATAACTCAACAGTGATATCATGCGTAAATGTCGTCTCCCTTGTGTTCCGCGCGAAAACGTGTTTTTATTATTATTATGCGATTTATCTCGAAAAAATTAGTCAGTGATCTCGATTTTTATTTTCGATTCTGATTCCCCACTATGGAATTGAGGTATTGGCATATTCCATTAGCCATAACTCTGTGCCCCCGATACCGATCCTCAGAGTGGAGTTCCTGGACTTATTCGATTTTCGAGCCTTTTCTCTCACTCAACATGATTCTGGTCGTATCTCGCTTCAAAATCAACTTTTCGGGCATTTAAAAAAATCCATCGATAGCTCGTGACAAGCCCGACAAAAAAGTGTTAGTAGTTCAAGTGGCCAAAGTAGGCCATTTCCAAAATATTTCATAATTAATGTTTTATTCGTCTGTTCCGCTGTTCTTTTCACAGTAATTAGCGCCTTTTTCGATAGAAACATTGCTTTACTTCTGCATAATATTGATAAGCAATACAATTGGTTCACTCGTCGTTACGGTAAGGAGGGTGGTGTGGCGGAAGTTTCCGATGCTGGTGGGTAGCCTATCTTGAAGAGGAGGGAGATGACTGCTATGCGATGAAAGGAGCGAGATGGTGTGAAAAAAGCGGCCCATCAAGATAAAGAGTCGTAAATTAACCGTGCGTCTTTGTCTCGGCATTCAATGTTGCGGGGAACGAGTTGCCTTTCTCTTCTGAGAAACATGGATCGTTGGTCTGTACCTTTCAACGGTACATGAACAAATATTGATCTTCACTTCATTTCACTCCATAGATCAACAAATCGTGTACTCTAAAAGTCGACGTGTTTTAGAACCGAACGGATGGCAGAACTGAGTGGGCTGGGTTGAGAAGAGGGGTTACATGGTGTGGATATCATGACAGAACAACCCTCACCACCTTGCCTCTCTCTGTGCTGCATCCTCTTATCCCAAGCCAGCAATTCCTTTCCCTCCCTCCTTTACCTCTTCCATCCCTCCTTCCCAATCCTGACACTCCCTTCTCCCCTGCCTGTCTCAGTCCATTCCATCCTCATCTTCCCCCATCCTCGCCCCGTGAGCTTAAACTCCACCTTTCCCATCTCCACCTTCTACAATCAGGCTCGCGTGTTCCTTTAGGCGTCTCTACTTTCGTCGGCACTACCCCTGCTTCCGGCACTTGAAGGAGATCGGGAAGATATCTCCAACTGCGGGAATGTCTTTCTTGGGATGAAGAAGATCGAGTCATTCGATTTATTTTCTCTGGAGAAGGAAGATGAAAGGGAAGAATAGAACAGTAGTGAACATGGGGATGGATAGGGAAGATGTAAGAATCTTGCAGTTTGAAATCGTTTTAAATCTAAGGAAAATTACCTGCGGGTGAAATATTGGTGAAAAGTAGAAGAAAATGAACGAGACGGGCAATGAAAAGAGACGTCTCGGTGAGTGGAAAAGTGGAAAAAATGACGAGGAAGCGGATGAAAAGGGGAGGAAGAGCAGATAATGATGACGGGGTAAATTTATCCAAGAAAGAAAAAAAGTCGATGAACAAGTGGCGGCCTTATCTTTCACATACTTGAAGCAAACAATGCATAGGAATACACATTTATCGATTATGGCTTATGGGGAAAAACCGATGAAAAGGCGAGGAAAGAGATGCTGATACTTAGAGTCACAGGAAACGAAATACAACGCGTATTGGAGAAAAATCACAGGTTTATGAAACAGTATTATTAAATACAACATTGGATAATAGGAACTAAATGTGCGACTAAAATGAAGAGTTTAGAGAGAAATTTCTCTTTAATTTCTTTCTTGCTTTCGTGATTGCTTCTAGATCAGTGACCCTTTTCTTCATTTTAGTTGCAGATGTCTGAATATTTGTGATAGATATTGTTCCATGATAAAAACAAACCGTGAAATCATTATAGGCTTCATCGATATTCTTCTCGATGTCTTTGAGATATTCTTTTATTTTGGACACCTGAAAATGAGTGAGTGGGAGGTATATGAGGGACCAGAATGGATTGGTTCACCTTATCATCGAATGAAAGAGTTTCCATTATTCCATCATCATCATTCACTGTTTGATTCTCTTCTTGTTCAGCGTGATAGAGCATACGAGCTATAACCATTCCTCTCTTTCTCTCTTCCACTCTCTCTCTCTCTCTCTCTCCCTTTCTTCTCTCCTCACCTTGTTCCATCAACTTGATTCTCTCTTCAGGGTAATCTTGTAGTACGAGAGACACATCATCTCTCGATAGACAATACACATCAGCATATCCGAGTGCCTATCATTCATTCACTCATCTCATTCTACTCGTTCGACTAACCTTCAGTGCTAGATCCCTTGTTTCACTGCTTAATCCAGGTACATGGACGATACTCAATTCCCCAAAGGATGATCCCTCCGTCAACTGAGATTCACAACGTTATCTATTCTCGTAATTGCTGAAGATATAGCTTTGTGTTGACTGCCTGACCTTCTTGGTGGGAAGACTCCTCCTATCATCCACAACAACACATTCTCCTTTCTTCACTATATACATCGCCTGAGCTCTTTCTCCCTTCTGTAAGTATGTAATTGGAATTGGATGCCATCTTTCTCTCTACTGACCTGACAAATGAAATCCCCCGGAGAATAGAGTTGTTGACGGAGTTTGAGCACCAAATCATAGAGGAAGCCGTAGTCACAACGCTAATTGGAGAGATTTTGGGATGAGTTAGAGAAGAGGGGGGAGGGGAGGAAGGGGAGGGAAGAGGGAGGAAAGGGGGGAAGGGGAGGGAAGAGGGAGGGAAGGGGGGGAGGGAAGGGGGGGGAGGGAAGGGGGGGGAGGGAAGGGGGGGGGAGTTAAGGGGGGGGGAGGGAAGGGGGGGAGGGAAGGGGGGGGAGGGGGAGGGAAGGGGGAGGGAAGGGGGCGGGAAGGGGGCGGGAAGGGGGGAGGGAAGGGGGGAGGGAAGGGGGAGGGAAGGGGGAGGGAAGGGGGGGGAGGGAAGGGGGGGGAGGGAAGGGGGGGAGTTAAGGGGGGGGGAGGGAAGGGGGGGAGGGAAGGGGGGGGAGGGGGAGGGAAGGGGGAGGGAAGGGGGCGGGAAGGGGGCGGGAAGGGGGGAGGGAAGGGGGGAGGGAAGGGGGAGGGAAGGGGGAGGGAAGGGGGAGGGAAGGGGGAGGGAAGGGGGAGGGAAGGGGGAGGGAAGGGGGAGGGAAGGGGGATGGAAGGGGGAGGGAAGGGGGAGGGAAGAGGGAGTGAAGGGGGAGATGAAGGAATGGGGAGAGACTGGCCTCAAACAATCTGGCTTTGGTGAGAGTAGTCATATGGACATGAACACCCAACATTCCCTCAAGACGAGGAGGAAGACAAGATAGAGTCTCCTGAGAGGAAAAGAGGGTTGGATAACGTATTCCATCCATTCCATTCACTCACCTTCTCATCGTCCAATTGATTGTGTTCGTATGAGTATTTGAGTATATTTTGAGCCCTCGACTGCAGTTTCTTATTTACTTTCCTGAATGAATCACTCATTCGCCTTTCTTTCTATTAATATATACCGATATTTCATGTAGAACTTAGCTCGATCTAGCATAGTTTGATACTCAGTTCTCTCCTCGTTGAAAGAAGAGACAACACTTCCGATTAATCCGAGAATTGTAGCGAAGACAAAGACACCAAAGATTGTATCAACCACTTCCAGAATATTCTGAGCCGAATTCGCGGGCCATGGCTGAAGGAGGGGGAGATAATGAGTGATGTAAGGGTAAGAGGAGGAGAGAGGCGGAGAGGGGGGGGGGGGAAGAGGGGAATAAGGGGGGGGGGGGGGCTGACTTGCTGCCCACAAGCAGTGATTGTGAGCGCACTCCAGTAGAGACTCATCGTGTATTCCTTCGAGAAATTGGTGAACTCGAGTAGATGAGATCTGTTATTGTATAATATCAATCGATAATTGGATCAAATCTCACTTTGGACTCCAATGAGTTAGCATCTGACTGATGTACATATCTCTGTTATCCGCACTCGATTCATTGTAGATACAACTCTGAATTTCAGATAAAGATCATGGACAAACATTATATCTTCTTCTCTCTCTCCTCTTCAGTCTCCCCCACTCCTCCTCCTCCCCCCCCCCCCCCCCTCACCCCCTCCCCTATCTCTTTCCACCTCGATATCATTCATGAAGATAGGACAATCCGAGATGACCACATCAAATACTTTCGTGTATCCGAATATGAAATCCGTTGGCTCGGCATCTCAACAGAATATCATCTATATCTCATCAAACATTCGTTTCCTCTTGGTCTAACTTATGAAAACAATAAAATCTATTTTTTAAATGTTAAAATAATAGGACTGACTCTCGATTCCCTGTATAAGAGAGAAGTAGAAGTAGATGCAAGCATTCCAATGAAAGAGAACATAACAACAAGCGACGAGATACCAAAGTTTACTGATGTTCTGATGTTGAGTCGTCAATCTGGAATATTCTTCCATGCATTGATTGGAATTCCCTCGAAACATCACCTCTGTTCAGTCATCTGGACAAAATCAATAACTCGATACATTTTACAGAGTCGATTTGATCTGAGTAGAGAGCAAGTTGGAATGAAGATAAGAAGGAAATCCAGAGGGATCACACAGGCAACATCCCACATTAACCGATTCCTGCAATTAATTATCTTTGTCGCGAGCTTGCATACGGGGTTTATGTTAGAAGCAAAATGATGCTAACTTGGCCAAATAGTCTGTCCATAGTAGATGCAGATTTTTGACCACCAATCCATCCACCATAATGGCTGCAAAATTAGGGCGTATGTAAGTAATTATTACGGCTGATTACTGTATCTTGATTGGACGAAAATATCAGCGACATAGATAACATCAGCTAGAATATTCAATCCAAACCATGGCCAGAATGCTTGATAGTAAATCTGATGAATAGAAGAAAATAAAAGAAAATAGTGAAGGAACTTACGTCATCGAAGATAAAAATGGCAAGGGCAAGACAATTATAAACACAGCAAATCATGACTAGAAAAGTCCAATAATAAGATAGAGTTGAATTAGGGTTTGTTGTAAATCCGCCAAACGTCTTACTGAAATTCACATATATTTATGTTTTTCAAAGAAGTTTCCTCACAAGTAAATCTTTTTGAAGAAGTTCTTTATGAAAGCGATTCCACTAGTCTCTACATGATTCTCAGATGGAATTTCGACGTGATTATCAACTAAAAGGATCGAATCAATCAATAATCTATGGTAGATCATGACTCACTTGCTGCTGGGGCAGCGGTAGGGCCGGGATTACCAAAGACAAGATTATGAGCAATCTCGGCCTCACTCAATTCCTCTGCGTTTGGAGCCAGATGGTTGACAAATCGACGAGCGTGCTGATAAACGAAATTAAGAGATCAAAAGAGATAGACAAGGAGAAGAAGAGTGGGGATGGGGATGGAGGGACGGGGGAGGGGGCGTACGGGAGTCTAATCACATACCATTGCATTTCTGACAACAGCTGCGAATGCTCCAACAGATCTCTCATGATGATGACTTGCTTCTACTCTCACAATCTGCTCCATTCCCTGAAGGATTCCTCTTTTCTTTATCTCTTCTTCTAAATGAAGGATTCCTTCTACGACTTTCGCCCCTCTCACCGATCTACTCTCAGAAGGATCATTGAAGAGAATGGAAGGAAGTCTATTGTTACGTCCTTTGGGGTGCAGTCCCGACATCTGAATATCCCTTCCCATTTCCTTTCTACTCTACCAGACTATTCATACCTCTATTGACTCTCCTCCTTCATTGATTGTTATCATCGTATTGGTCACATTCATCTTAGTATGAAGTGATACAACTTGAGTCAGAGATGTCCTCTGGAGAATATTCTCCCATCGAGTTCTCATTCGAGAAATGTAGAAGAACCCTCGCTCCTCCATTTCACTAGCACACTCGGCTGCCCTCCCCTTTCCCTTTCCCCTTTCTTCCCCTTCCTCCCCCCCCCCTTCCCCTCCCCTCCCTTCACTTACCTGTTATTAGTGAGACTCTTGGGACAGACGGTAAAAGAAGCGATACTTTGATAATAAGGGGGACGAAGTGAAAAGAAGAGAGACCTGCGCCCTTCTCTCCGTTTCCATGTCAACTTCGCATCCCATTGAGTCATTGGAGAAAGGAAAACACACAATCTCATTTCCTCCCCTCTACTCTCTATTTCACTATTGGATGTAATGGTGAGATTACTATAGGGAAAAGAAAGGGAACACAAGTGGAAAATGCCGAGGAATGATCTCGCCTCTATGCTTTCTATCATCCTTATGGACGAAGAAGCCCCATTAGACACAACGTGCGAATACGATTGTGGTTGCATTCTAAGTATTCTACCGAAGGGAAATCATTATTGTAGATGAGGAAAATGGATGGACTAAACTTGTGCTCTTCAAATCTTATCATACGAACCTTTTCGATATTACGATATTTTTCAGGTAGAGTCAGAGGTAGATGCCTCGGACGCAGCATCGTTATCTGCATGCTACTTCTCACCGACAGCTTGAAATCAATCAATAAACGCAATGCGCTTTGTGGCTCCTTCAAAAACTCTTCGATGCCCCCAATGGCTCCAAAGTACCCCTCTCACCAGTTTCCGATCGTTTGCATACCGAACATACACTCTACCGTAATCCCTAGCTTCGCTCAACGCATCCTTGAGCCCCTCCTTCATCTCATCCCGCTCTATCTCCTCAGAAATCAATAAAATAATCTACCGTGTTAGCTCGAACTATCGCTACAGTAGTCCTCGGAGATGAGTATTGAGCCTACATTACCTGCATGGTTTACTTGACGGCCTTCTCGATCAGATCCTCCAGCTTCGCATTTTCTGTAGTTCTCAAATCGTTTGTAGTTATTGGATGGTCGATTACACTCATCGCTCGAAATACTGTGGATATATTTTATTTCAAACTGGTGCAAAACATTAAAACATATTCAGCTTCCACGAATAATTGCGATAAATGTCGTAGCAATAACGAGTGAGGTATTTTTTGGATAGATTATGCAAAAGAGTGAATCTTGACAGGCATTAATGAATAACACATAATATTGATAAACAACAAAAATCATACAATACAATGTAATGATTCACTCGATATCCTCTGCTTTCATTTTCGTGAAATCATCTCCATTCACTACCGTACTCCATGGCTGATTTGTAGTGAGCAGAGCGCACTTTCCGAGAATAATCAGAGCTTTCTGCTGACGAGAAATAGCGACGTTACATCTGAATTTATGAGGCTCATTTTCGTAATGAATATTTTGTAACCTCTCAGGACTATTGAAAAAGTCAGAGGCGCGCCGAGTGCGAGTCGTCATCAGAATAACAATAGGCTTTTCTTTGCCCTAAAATGCACACATTTTCTAAAATATTTCGAATTTTGTATTTCCCTTTTGTAGTTGTACTCACCTGAGCAGAGTCCACAGTCAGAACAGTGTACTGGTTTTCAGAGGTCGGATCGAGCGTCTGCTCCTTCTTGAGGATACTCTGGAGTCTGCAGTAGAGATAAGTTGCATTATCGAATGTTCATTAGCGTGAAATTTTATGTTGATTTTCAAACAAATTTAGCACCTCTTCTTCTGTTCCTTATAGAGGCAGATGTCATGATGTCCTTTGCCCAATCAGAAGGGAACTTTTTCAGGAGCCTGAATGGAAATGTTGCTGGTATTTCAATAATCTGAATAATTTCAAACCTACCGAACGACAACTTCGAGTTCTTTCTCATTGAACAGAGACATGGTCTTCTCATTCACTTCCTCTCTTCCATCTACATCTATCAGAAGCAACTGGGGACACTTAGAGTGAATGAGGCCGATTTCGCTCAGAGGATATTCTCCTTCAGCCTGAAAGTTGCATTGTTATTTTTTCTGCGATAAAACATCTCATAGCAATAGTTCAGTTGCCCACCTTCATAGAGACAAGCTTGCCTCCATACGCTAGTCTGTTATATGGAGCGATGAGCGACGATGGCGCTCTATAGACCTCATTCAACTCCACCAGGGGAATAATCGAGCTCTTGATGGCGAGAGAAAGAGCCGGTCTACCGGCCAATTCGTGACCGAGAATCTTCTCATCGTACATGAAAGGAGGCAGTTGGTGGTCGTCTCCCATCAGAACGATACGTGCCTGCAGAAATAACTTGCCATTGGCGCTCACATTGTCTTCATCCTCGTTTTACTCCAATAAAGCCTACTTTTTTCTCACGAACATAAATTCTGGCCATTGCTACCGTACCTTAGGAAATCGTCGAATGATACAGAACAAGGCAGCTTCGGTGAGCAGAGAGGCCTCATTGATGATGATTCTTCCCACTCTCTTGAGTGCCTCGCACAGCTTACTGGGGGTGTTCATCTTCGTCAGGACCCTTCGGTCAAACGAGGATCTGTCCATGTCCTGTTCGCGACCTCTGCAGCCATCACCGCCGCTACTGTGGTCTTGCCGGACCCAGGCGGAGAGCGGATGCAGGAGACGCGCGGTGCGCGTCTATCCGCGTATAGGCGGACGGCTTGAGCCTGCTGCTCATTTAGCTGGACCCTGGTCCGAATCTGCGGCACGTTTCCAGATGAAGTTTTTTTTCAAACATAGCGTCTTCAGTGCTTCAGCCGCAGCTTCCGGGAATTTTCCGTAGAAAAATGATAGCAAAATGGTGCAATCCGTAAGAGGAACGAGCGAGCGATCAGAGATGGTCTTGAGGATGATGGAGTCATCGATTCTAGTTCGAGCCGTGTCCTTGGATGACATCCCATGATAAGCACTCATACGGTAGCGACAACCCATGCGAAATAGCTCCATCATTAACGGAATTGATTCCGGCTTCCCGAAAGCTGTGAATGATCCCAGTCGATCCTCGAATTTTGCAGCTTCTGCCGCTTCAATAGCGTCAACCGCAGTAACGACTCGACCGGCTCGTTGAGACGAAGTGAAGATGTCGCTCACACGCTTGACATACTCACTTCGTCTATCTTCCTTCGCAGTATTATCTTTCTTATGTTCTTCATTTTTATGGGATTCCTTCTTCTTTCCTCCTTCGGACTCGAAAACACTCTCATTCCTCTTCCATTCTCCGGTTGTCGTCGGTCCGGAATCTGAAATGCTATTTTGAAATAAACTTTTTGAAAAGTTTTTTCTTCAGATTTAAAAAAAAAGATTGCTGAAAAAAACTTCTACGAAGGAGTACTCACCGAAACACATAATAGACTCAAAACGTTGCTGCATCGCGTCGATATCGGACATCATTATCGGCTCCACTGGGTAGATGCAAGCAGTGGGCATGTCTCTCATCGTCACTCGAACGAGGGTGTGTTCTCGGTACATGTCTTCGTCGGAGAAGAGTGTCTTGCGAATCGGAAACTCGATCGAACATCTCACTTATTGCCAACACACTCCCTTCGCACTGAAAGTTATGTTTTTATCAAACTTGCGCTGAAAATATTTTGAGAATTAAATGAATAATCAATCAAATTTCAGTGAAAATGAAAAATTGTATTCAATATTCGTATCACATCGCGTAGTCATGATGAGACTTCGTCCCGCGTTATAGTTTGCAATATTTTGTTACTGTCTCACCTTTGGACTTTTCTTTGCAATGTAGGCCAGTCCTTTGTACTCATTCAATCCGAAGAGTTTCATTCTCTGCACGTTCTTCGCTTCCCACACCACCGGATAGTCCACATTGCCAAGTTTGATGGCAAATGTCGAGTTAGAAAGAAGATCGGCATCGGGGACACGAAAGTAGTCCCCTTCGACTGTGCCAGAAGGAATGGAAACGAAGGGAATTGCGATGAACCGGAGATCTGGACGATCTGAAAGTGGAATAATAAATCGATATTCACCCCACTCAAGTGAATGACTTCCACAAGAGCCATGGAATCCTTGATGGCATCAATATACGGTAGATCACTGGACGATGGGAGGAAGAGGATGATGCGGAGAGATTTGAGAGGCCGTCTGCAACTCATAATTCAAACATTTCGGAGATACGAACATTTTAATAGATAATACACATGAAACAAAAACAATTAGCTATTTACCTTTAATTTCAGCGACTTGCTCGTACTTTTTTCGCGCCTTCGTTGCTGTCTCTGAAATATATATTCAAACATGAGGAATACCGGTTGTAAGCGGATCTGCCCACTTTTTCTGAATTCTTCGACATCGAGCAGTCTGATTGCATCCTGCGGTTTGGAATTTCTATCTGTAAATCATTCGTGCTAATAATTGTGCTTCAATTACGATGAAAGACGTCAAAAGTTTGCAAAAAATGTGAAAAAAAAAACATGGCATGCCATGTATTTTATTCTTACTTTTCGCAAGTAGACAATCCAAAAGCGAGGTCCCATTTCGGGGAGAGGGTGGTGCATTCAGCTGGTTGTCATACATGTAGCGAAAGGGCGGGGGCTTTGTGGACGGGGTCCCTATTGTGTTCTCATAAGGAGAGTCTCTGATGCGAAAGAGCTCTCGCCATGGATGTTCGACGGTGACAATCATATCACTGAAAAGAGTTGACACACATAAGTGGACGATAATCATTTATAATTATATCAATCTATACCTGAGAATAGAGTTATGAGCATCAAACGGTACAATGTTTAGCCCGTTAGAGAAGTCATCCGCCATCTAAACATGCGTGATACTAAGGTAGTGCAATAGCAAGCCAATTTAATATATTTAAGTGGAAATAAACACAGACAACATCCAGTGGATCGAAAAGGTTGCTCATCATACAAATGTTTATTTCGAAACTCGCAATGTTGTACAACCAGTGAGGATAACAATGAGACCGCGTGAGAAATGATTCTCGATCGAATTCATACTATTTTAGAGCTGCATAATGTCGACGAATATATTTTGAGATATGTTCGAATCAAATTTCGAATCAATGATATCGAATACTGGAGGTTTATCACTTCTGGACTTCCGATCTACCCATCTGAAAGGAGTTCAGTTACGTTCCCAATTTGAAGATAGCACGATAGTGATTAAGTATTTTTTTCCGCTAATGCATGATGAGTTCTCAAGAGGTAGCTTCTTGCCGAGTAACTAAATATCATAATCGCATAATAGTTTCGGCATCACTGGTGATCATAAGACAATGTGCAAACTAACCATTAGCAGGGTTCGAGCGTACTTCTTTTGCAGAAGTTCCAGTTCATAGTTCTCGGGAAGTCGAACTGCCGTTTTCGCGAACTAGAAAAATCGAAGTAAAATTAGCGCCAATCCATCAACTACGTCACATAGATCATCTCCTATCGGACATTCCGAGCAATATTCCGGAAAATTTGTTGTGTTATGACAATATGTAGTTGTACACGTTTCATTGAACAGTCCACACAAAATAATGAACACTCTAATATTTCAAGTTCTAATATTGAACCAAATTCACGGCCACTCACTTCTCCACTGACGAAGCTCCTCAGCCACTGCATCTCGGCCAACAATTTCTCGTTCATCGTTGCCTTTGCTTCGGCGGCTTCAGCAAGTCTTAGGGCGGGATCGACGGGCACCGCTGGGACATTTGGAACGGCTGGTGTGTCAACGCCATTTGCTAGAGCACGAAGAACTTGGATTGGAGGAGATCTCATGTGTGGCGGAATCGGTTGCATCATGTGTGGATCCTAAAATTATTATTATTTTTTCTTGTGACCAGTCGGGGAATATATTTTCTACTTGATGCCTCGTCTTGTAGCGTGCTCATGGGAAAATTTTCACGTTATCGCACCTGGGCAACTCCATTGGCAGGAGCACCGGGAGCTTGTGCTGGAGCAGTTCTCAGATGTGGCGGAATATATTCCTCTTTTGCTTGTGTAGGCGCATTCCGTAGGTGTGGAGCGACGTATTCCCCGGGTCTCATCGCTGGATTCTGGAAATATTTTATTTTTGAGGAGCAATTGTAAAGGAGCGGATGAAATTCTTTAAAAAAAATAGTTCCAAGAAGGTTCAAAAATTAATAAAAAGTCATCATTCACTTTCTCTCTTCGCTATAATCTCAAATGCGATCTTTTCTACACATGATCCTGCAAGTCCTAACCTGCGCAACTCCATTCATAGGAGCTTGGACTGGAGGTGTTCGTGCAGCGGCAGTTGCAGCTCGTAGTTGTGGCGGGACAGGGTCCTGTAAACATTTCCTTTATCTTTCGTTATTCATAGAGGAAAATGTTCAACTGGGTGTTCATGGTTTTTTTTCCATTATCGTTATGCATATGACCTTCAATGAAGAATTACTACAGGAAAGGCAAAATACTGCTTTCCGGAGGTGGGGCGGGACGTTTCTCTGTGTCATCATCTTTGAATCCTGAAAATAGTTCTGTATTTGATATCCTGGTGGTTCTACGACTTGGTTAGATATCATATCTGTTTTCTTCTAAGAACGAATACTACAGAAAGGCTAACATGCAAGGTATGTCCTACCGCAAAGGTTAGTTGCATGTTCTTTCTCTCGAAATTCCGAACCTGTGCTTTGGGTGACGACACCTTCTGATCTTCGTTTTTCCTCGGAGCGACGATATTGAGCTCTTCAAGCATCGCTTGAGGGAAGAATCCCTGAATAAAGGAATAGAAAAAAATCTAAAAAATAACCTTTGAACCATTTATAGGTTATGAACTCAAAACTAACGGTATTCTCTGTTTTATAGGATGTCACTCCTTTCTTCGCTTCGCTTGAAGCGTCTATGTCCTGGAAGTATGAAAAGTGTGGTACTGAAAAGTAATACTGCAAGTAAAAAGCAAAAAGCATTCGATGATTTAATTACATTACATTTAAGCATAGCAAAATCACAAACTCACCCTATATTCCGCATAGATAGTATCTCCGTCTTTCAGTTTGAGGAAGTTTGGAGTACGGATTGTTAGATGTTCCTGAAAATCCCGTCTGAATTGTAAAAACAAGTAGTTATACCTCTTCGTTGAAGAAAATCTTCAGGCGAGTCTCTGGTGGTTGAGGCGTTTCAGGTGAACTGCAATTTAAAGTAAGTGAAGATGTATTATCAGGGTGATGCATATGTTTTGGACTTTTTTCTTCAAGTGTTTACAAATTCTTTATAAAAGGGAATTATCAAGTGAATATAGGGGTGTTTTGAAGCGCATCTAATGTGCTTTCGATCGCGCACTTTGATATTCTGACGGCACTCTGGACATGGACATTATGAGTCTTCAAATGCGGTCGATTCATCAAGGTCAGGATCGGGTTTCCATCATTACCCTTGCCTATGGGTTAAGCTAATGGATCAATTTCAGTACTCATTTTGAAGATTGACCCTTTTGGCACAACTCACAGTAAGATTAGAGTACAATTCTCGACGACATCTATCTGGCACAAATTCTTTCAGACCACTATCCAGCGATTTTTATTCCATTTTCTGCTTATTTTATGTTTTTCAGACTTTCAATTTATTTGACCTGTGGCCAACGCTGAGTCAATTCTTTTCTATCATATTGCGGACGTAACATGTGAAAATACAGCGCCCCACACTAGACCCTTGCCACTCTTTATATACACAATTGAGATCAATTGTTGAAAGCATCAATACTATGAAATTCACGTCGGTTTTCGAGTCGTCACTACTCAAATATGTATCGTGGACCCCAGATCTCAAGCGAATTCGAAAGACAATGATACTAGGTACCCATTTATGTATGATAGATACCCCGCGAAAATTTTCCCGATGAGAGCGGGAGGTTCGGAAAAGTGAAAAAAAAGAGTATTTTTGTGATGTCGACTTATAAAAATATCTCAAGTACCCATGGTAAAGGAAACCATCTGAGTTGATGATTAATAACTCAAAGTCCATCCCTAAATTATGTATTGGTAAGATGGCTCCATGATCTCACTCGGCTGAATGCCAGTCTATCAAATTCACCAATGAAAAAAGTCCAAAACTTATGCATCAGCCTAGTACAAGAAGTGATGCCAGAGTGAAAAGTTCAACCCCTCAATTTGAACGATGTCACCTCAGTCGATCGGTCAATAGATACGTTATTCAGAATGATAAGTCGAAGTATTCACTCTGACAGTTCCAGTTATTAGTTATAATAATTGTTACTATCTAATCATCTGTCCGATACTCTGCGTTGTGAGCATCTTCATGGATTGATCGAGAAGAATTCGGCCCTTCAATTATAATATATTTTACAAATTAATTTGAAGTTGTGTTCGAATGACATCAATAGCATTACTCACACATAGCTCACCCTGTGAGTTACGTGAAAGTGAATTGTGATGTGTTTGTCGCCATCCTTCACCAGTGGCTTCGGCTCTTTGATGATTTCCTTCTTCTGCAATTTGATAATGAAGAACAGCTTGTTTGAGTCAAAAGATTGGAAATTTGACTTGTGAGGTGCACATACCGGGATGACGACATGGGTTTCTATCTCTGTAGAAAGGGTGACGTCCCTGACTCGTTGGACGGAACTTCCACCTTTTGTCGGCGAAAGAACATAGATGAAGCCATTTGAATCGACGCCGAATGGATGATGTTTTTCGCTCGGATCGAGACTGAATATTCGATAATTGTGATCTTTCCGTGACCATATAGTAAGAGCAGAAACTACACCAGAAACTGCCAAAGAAACTAACAGCTCAAGGCTTCGAAAACGTTCTTGATTGAAACAAGAACATTTCTCACTTTGTGGGGTCGTTGTCACACGTTAGTGATTGAAGTCCGATGAAGATAACTCGACCCGAGAGAATCGCCAGCAGATTGTTCTTTGCACACATCCATCGTGCTGTCGGGTCACCCTGGTGATTAAAAAAATTATATATCTATGAGCAAGGCACGACGATCGTAATGTTCATGAGTAGATTGGTAAAAAAAATTGGGTTACTGGGGGGTTAAAGTTACTGTATTTCCTGGGTTAAAGTTACTGTATTTCCTAGCATCCGTGAAATAACTCACAGCGTTAGCCAGAGCGAAGGTCTTAGTGGTCGACTTCTCGGCTATTACATCGAGTACGCGAACGTTGATGGAATCGCCCTCGATTTTGACCCAGATCAATTTGGAACTGCAACAGAGCACGTTATCATCGAAAATACTGTAGAGCTTTTGTCATGTTCTGGAAGGCAGAATAGAGGGCGGTATTGCAAGAAACGCTCCGTTTGATCTTTTATTCCTACTCGATGCTAAACATTGAATTTTTATCATTGAGTTTTTGATTCTTTCAGTAATAGAGTTCGCAATCATTTCTCGACGCGTCAACACGACCGAGTTGCGGGCGGCTAGTCGTACGACTTCGAGAGAAATCAAATTGTGATTCTCCTCGTATGCATCTCCTACGAGTTTTGATATTTATCAAAGTCTGATTCTCCTACGAGTTTTGATATTTATCAAAGTCTGATTCTCCTACGAGTTTTGATATTTATCAAAGTCTGATTCTCCTACGAGTTTTGATATTTATCAAAGTCTGATTCTCCTACGAGTTTTGATATTTATCAAAGTCTGATTCTCCTACGAGTTTTGATATTTATCAAAGTCTGATTCTCCTACGAGTTTTGATATTTATCAAAGTCTGATTCTCCTACGAGTTTTGATATTTATCAAAGTCTGATTCTCCTACGAGTTTTGATATTTATCAAAGTCTGATTCTCCTACGAGTTTTGATATTTATCAAAGTCTGATTCTCCTACGAGTTTTGATATTTATCAAAGTCTGATTCTCCTACGAGTTTTGATATTTATCAAAGTCTGATTCTCCTACGAGTTTTGATATTTATCAAAGTCTGATTCTCCTACGAGTTTTGATATTTATCAAAGTCTGATTCTCCTACGAGTTTTGATATTTATCAAAGTCTGATTCTCCTACGAGTTTTGATATTTATCAAAGTCTGATTCTCCTACGAGTTTTGATATTTATCAAAGTCTGATTCTCCTACGAGTTTTGATATTTATCAAAGTCTGATTCTCCTACGAGTTTTGATATTTATCAAAGTCTGATTCTCCTACGAGTTTTGATATTTATCAAAGTCTGATTCTCCTACGAGTTTTGATATTTATCAAAGTCTGATTCTCCTACGAGTTTTGATATTTATCAAAGTCTGATTCTCCTACGAGTTTTGATATTTATCAAAGTCTGATTCTCCTACGAGTTTTGATATTTATCAAAGTCTGATTCTCCTACGAGTTTTGATATTTATCAAAGTCTGATTCTCCTACGAGTTTTGATATTTATCAAATTCTGATTCTCCTACGAGTTTTGATATTTATCAAAGTCTGATTCTCCTACGAGTTTTGATATTTATCAAAGTCTGATTCTCCTACGAGTTTTGATATTTATCAAAGTCTGATTCTCCTACGAGTTTTGATATTTATCAAAGTCTGATTCTCCTACGAGTTTTGATATTTATCAAAGTCTGATTCTCCTACGAGTTTTGATATTTATCAAAGTCTGATTCTCCTACGAGTTTTGATATTTATCAAATTCTGATTCTCCTACGAGTTTTGATATTTATCAAAGTCTGATTCTCCTACGAGTTTTGATATTTATCAAAGTCTGATTCTCCTACGAGTTTTGATATTTATCAAAGTCTGATTCTCCTACGAGTTTTGATATTTATCAAAGTCTGATTCTCCTACGAGTTTTGATATTTATCAAATTCTGATTCTCCTACGAGTTTTGATATTTATCAAAGTCTGATTCTCCTACGAGTTTTGATATTTATCAAAGTCTGATTCTCCTACGAGTTTTGATATTTATCAAATTCTGATTCTCCTACGAGTTTTGATATTTATCAAAGTCTGATTCTCCTACGAGTTTTGATATTTATCAAAGTCTGATTCTCCTACGAGTTTTGATATTTATCAAAGTCTGATTCTCCTACGAGTTTTGATATTTATCAAAGTCTGATTCTCCTACGAGTTTTGATATTTATCAAATTCTGATTCTCCTACGAGTTTTGATATTTATCAAAGTCTAGGTATAACGTTATCCACAAATCACGGAAATGACTCACCCATAGGCAAGTCTGGTATGGTCGTTCATGCCGTTTGGAATGGTGATTGTCTTGATGAGTTCTGCATTTGCCCTTGCCCTCCACTGATAGATCGCCGCCTTGTTGCTGTCACGGAAATTCGTAACGACGAAATAGTCGGAGTCAGAGAAGCGAGTGATGAAACCAGATGGAATCTGGAAAGGACAACATGAAAGTATTCACTGAAGTAATGAAAGATGAATGTGTTATGCTTTTCTATACACGGCTGTGGGCTGTACAATCCAAAACCCATTCTAACTTTATTCAGGAAGTAGTGCCTAAAGTTATGCTATGAGTTCTAAGTAAATGATTCTTGTATGCAATGTAGTAGGATGTAATGTAGTGTAATGTACATGGTAATGTAGGAAAGCGAATTTGAGATTTACTTGAAATGAGTCTAGGAGATCAAATCATACCTTGGTGAACTCATTGTCTCCAGTCTCGCAGTCAACTCGCCAGACGTTAGTTGTGTCGGTTTTTGGCAAATCATCGAGGAAATATATCTAGAAAAATATCCTTAAAGTGAAAGTTAGTTCAAAATTCGAAATACTAACCTTTCCATCAACATCAGCTCCCAGTCCATGTTTCGAGTGAGCTTTGAGCTTGAATTCAGCGGTCTTCTTCGACTTTGGGACTCTGCAAAGACGATTGATGTTATTCCATTTTAACAAAATATTATACCAGATGTTTCGGAATCATTCAAAGCCGTAATATCAAGTTATACATTATTGATCAATGATACGATCAATATCTATTAATTAACTTTTTTCGAACTTCTTTTCCCGTATTTGACTTTATTTCTGCGGCTGTGGCACATCATTCCGAAGATAAACTAACTTTGCTCGTTGGCTGACTCGATCGTCATCGAATCCGAATACGGACGTTCCAAAGCCTCCCATGCTGTCCTGAGTCTCCTCGGACGGGAGGTCGAGTGTCCTGGAAAAAGAACCACATGTTTCTGCTATGGTTTCCAAGAAACAGACGGCCAATGGTCAATTATTGTACCCAATATTATCAGGAATTCGACTGCGCAATGTGGCTAAGAGGACCTTCGTGTAGGTTGTGCGTTTGAAACAAGATTGTGAAAAAATAAAACTGAAAAATAGGGTATTTTCGACGAGCCAAGAATGAATGGGTACTTACCGACAGCGCATTGTCATGTGGTCTTGGCAGAAGTTGAGCAGGAGCACTTCGCCATCTGAAAGTGTCTCATTTCAAACTAAATTATGCTAGAATTGAGCAAATAGTGATTGAGATTGGTACAAAACAAGAAGCAAACCTTTTTCCGCGATGAAATGGGGACGATTTATGGTATTGGCTACCCGTTTGAAGTGCATTGTTGTTGTTGTGGGCGAGAGAAGTAACCCGAAAGAGGTATACCGAGTGAAGAGACGCAGAGTAGAGCGCGTTACGCCTGCTTGTCTGGCACTCTGCCACCGGCCGCTGGGAAGAAGTGATAGGGTCAGAGAGAGCCAGAGGGTCGAGAGAGAGATGGGAGGGGAGGGGGAGGGGTGGTGTCAGAAAGAGAGAAACTGATAAGGTAGTTGATACACTAGAATGATCTTTGAACCTACCTAGCTCAAGTGAAAGAATTGCTCAATAGAAAGCTAGAATAAGTTCGGAAATCAAGTGTATTGATTCACCAGAGAGAAACAGAGAAATATCATCAACCCGATCATCTGGCAAGAGATGAAACGTTCGATTTTCATTATTAACTGAGCAGAATACGGTACGTAGGGTTTTTAAAATCTTTATCTCGACAAGTGAAAGTGTTCTCATCAAAATTGTATGACGACGTATCCTGAAAATGAAATTGCCTCGTCATATTCCGAGGTGAAATCCAGAAGTGAAATTTGTATATTTTTGATAAAAACAAGAAAACAAGGGAAGTTATTGCAGGACAAGCGACAAAAAAGCAGTCCATGACACTCACGTTGAAGATATTATCGTAATTCTTGCTACTTTTGTAGGATGCAGCGATCTGCAGTGGAAAATGCGTTCCGACAGCAATACTCGTCAGTATCGAATGCTTTTCTCTTTATTTATCATCGATAAGAAAATAAAAACGAATTTGCATTTCCGAATTATATTATTGTCGATGTCATTAGTTTCTGAAAATCAATGTTTACTGCTTGCGAACATCATCAGTAACCGGACTGATTCATATTCTAGACGAACTCGCCACAATTGCGCAACTTCACGAAATCGTTGCATAACTTTCCATCAGATTCCTTGAGAATCACTCTTGCCTCTTTCTTATCATAGCCGTCCATCAAGCAATTAGCCAACCGAAAGGCGATCAGCAGTTAGGAGCATAGAACAATCCATATTCTGATACCAGAGCAATGAAAAGCGGATTCGGTAACTTGAGGCGACGCTACATTGAAGATCGATATCAATTAGTCATTGGTTCAGTGTACTGCAAGATACTTCACGAGCAGAGTCCAATTTCTGAAACTGACACTTCCCCTCCTCGCTATCAGGGCCGTCCATCAAGCAAGTTGATGCGTGATCTGACTCTCTCACTTTTGCACACACTCTCTCACTCTCTCTCCCTTTCCGATTACCAGAGTATGCTGGCATGCGCGCCATCTGATTGAAGCTGCTGACTTTTCGCCTTGAGATTGACAGGATAGGGCACTATAAGAGCGACCCAGGATGAGGGAGAGGCACCATTCACAGAATGCGTCTTCTTCTAGTCGCAGCTCTCGTGGCCGCGGCCTTCGCCGCCAGAGATTCCCAGAGGTTAGTCTCTCCTTCATCTCTCTGATCTACCGTACTCGCTCAACTGGTAACTGGCATATCCCTTTTCATACTCAGACTAGTCATATTCTTTGCCTAGACTGATTCTAACACTTCCCGCACATATATCTACTTCCTTTCAGATGGAACCACGAAGTCCGCTCCGATTCCATCGACAAGGTTGACTCCTTCAAGACCGGATACGAGTACCGCTTCAACTTCGAGGCCCAGGTACTGTATCTCCTTACATCATCGCATAACATTGACTGATTATTTCTATTTTAGCTCGCTCACGGTCTCCCCGTGCCTGGATCCCAACAGTCTGCCGTCCGTTCCAAGTCCCTCGTCTCCCTCACCTTCCCCGAGTCAGAGACCGTCGCTCATCTGAGACTCGAGAACATCCGTGTCGCTTCTCTCCAGAAGGAGGTCAACGAGCCCAAGAACATCCAGCCCTTCGAGCTCTTCGACGAGATCGAGCTCAATGAGGTTAGTGTGTCTTTGTAGAAGAACCAGATTAAATTGTTTCTACAGTAACCTGAACAAGCATAGCTTGCCTGTACAGTGCTAACACATTCCTTTTCTTTGCAACTTCAGTATCCTCATCCTTTTCCATTCAGGACCACCTCCGTCTTCTTCGTCTGCCCGTTCGCTTCCGTTATGAGGATGGACTCGTCTCCGACATCGAATTCGACCGTGAGGATCTCGCCTGGTCCAAGAACATCAAGAGAGTCTACCTCAACATGCTCCAGGTACAATAACTCCTTCTATTTGCTAGTAGTTTCTCAAAATAATTGCTTGTAATTGCTTGATTACATAATTTATCGTACCAGTAGGATAATCGAAATTCTTCCAGGTCAACCTCGTCCAGAAGAACGTTCACGAGACCCGTTATCTCAACGAGAGAGACTCGGACAAGCAGACCGTCTTCTCCGCTCCCGAGGTAATTATCACTAATTTTCCAGCCATACTCTCTTGTCTCCATGCTTTTCTCAAAGCAACAATTATAACATTTGATTAGTAATCTGACCTCGTTGAGCTGGGATTGATATCCGATGCTAATCATTTTTCTTTCAGCTCACCCTCGAGGGAGATTGCGAAGTCACGTACACCATCGTCCCCGAGGAGTCTGACCGTCGTGAGCGTCGTGAGGAGTCTGAGATCCGTGTGACCAAGTCGATCAACTTCGAGAAGTGCTCTCGTCGTGTCGGACAGAGATACAACTTCCGTTTCGGAGAAGAGTGCCCCTCATGCGAGAACAAGTTCATTGGAGAGGAGCGTAACATCGAGTCCTCATCCGTCTTCAACTACCGTATCCGTGGAACTCCCTCTCGCTTCCTGATCAAGGAGGTCGACCTCAGATCCGTCTACTCGTACGCTCCCCTCTCCGAGCAGGAGACCTTCTTTACCACCTTCGTCTCTGGAAACATGAGACTGATCGAGGTCAACCAGGAGAAGAACAGAATCCCCGCCCCCAAGAGTGAGAAGAAGGAGAATCTTCTCCACTCGATGGAATGGGAGAAGAAGGAGGAGAAGTTCCTGGCTACTGGAGTGGAATCCCTTATCAGAGACTCCCCCTATCCCGAGATCAAGAACAAGCACGAGGTTGTCTCTCGTCTCATCAAGTCGGTCATCGTCAAGATGGAGACTGAGGAGAAGGGAATCGAGCTGGCTGCCACTCACGAGATGGCCAGAATTGTCACTGTGCTTCGTCTCACCACCAAGGAAGATATCAAGAAGATGCACAAGGTGAGATATCCATTTCCATAACGTTGCCACTAGTGATGACAAAACGGACTCGGCAAGCCGGCTTCGAACCGAGTTCAAGCCGGCTTCGCCGTTGAAAAAGCAGGGTTGAATCCGGCTTCAAGCCAGTCCGAAAAGCCGTTTTGTCATCACTAGTTGACACGAATCAAAGAGTACGGTAGAGTAGACATTTAGTGAAGGATAGATTGCAACATACCTCTCTTCTAATGGTAATTGTTCAGGAGATCTGCGAGTCTTCTTCCCACGAGGAGTCCGTCCGCGCACAGATGAGAGACATCTTCATCGATGCCCTCGCCCTCGCCGGATCCCACAACACCATCGAGCACCTCGTCGAGAAGATCCGTGCCCGCGAGATCTCCTCCATCAAGGCCGCCACCCTCCTCAAGCAGCTCGTGGACATCCGTGTTCCCTCTGAGAAGATCGTCGACTCCCTCGTCTCCCTCTGCAAGGACTCCAAGCGTGATTCCCTCGTCCGTCAGTCGTGCTGGCTCACCGCAGGAGCTCTGATGAATGGAGTGTGCGGAGAGCACCGTGACCAGCTCGCCATCGAGTCGGAGGAGGAGCGCAAGTGCCCCCGTGACGTCAAGGAGAGATTCGTCGGTGAACTCACCGAGCAGCTGGAGAAGGCCGAGACCAGATACGAGAAGGTCCTCGCCCTCAAGACCATGGCCAACTCTGGAATGGACCTCATCGTGTTCCCTCTTGAGAAGATCATCCGTGACGAGAGAGAGGAGAAGACCGTCCGTCTCCAGGCTATCGAGTCTCTTCGCAAGCTCCGTTCCGTTCTTCCCCGCAAGATTGTCTCCATCCTGATGCCCCTCTACAAGAACATCCGTGAGCATCCCGAGATCAGAGTGGCTGCTTTCCACCAGATCATGCAGACCATCCCTGAGAAGAACATCATCGACCAGATCACCATGCAGCTCGACAACGAGCCCTCCAACCAGGTCTACTCCTTCGTCTATGAGGCCCTCAACCAGCTCGCTCGCTCCGAGATTCCCTGCGAGAAGTCCATGTCTGATGCCATCAAGACTTCCCTCAGAATGGCCCGTGTCCAGCCCCGCAAGATGATCACCTCAACCTACAAGCACTTCACTCTGTACAACGAGGAGAACAAGTCTGGAGCCACCCTCAACTGGGCCGCCCTCTTCTCCAACGACTCCGTCCTTCCCAAGGAGGTCATGACCACCCTCGAGACTACCTTCGCCGGACAGTGGAACAAGTACCTCGCCCAGATCGGATTCTCTCAGAACAACATCGACGAGGTTCTCTACAAGATCTGGGAGCAGGTTGACCAGAAGGGACTCGAGGAGGTTATCGTCCGTGGCAAGAGATCCGTCACCTTTAAGCCCACCGAGATCCTTCGCGGACTCTTCTCCAAGCTTTCGATCGTCTCTCGCAAGCAGAAGGAGCAGGACCCCCATGCCCTCGTCTACATCCGTTTCCGTGATATGGATTACGCTCTCCTCCCCATCGACCAGGAGGTCATCCCCGAGTTCGTCAAGACTGTTGTCCGCAACGGACGAATCGAGCTGGGAGAGATCGAATCTTTCCTCGCCAAGGGGTATAGATTCAACAACATCCTCTCCTCTTTCATCTACGAGCGCACCCGTTCCATCGTCCACTCCCTGGGAACTACTCTTGTCTACACCTCCAAGATGCCCACTATCTTCAAGATCGACGGACACGTCAAGGTTGACTTCGAGCCCAAGAACGGCAAGTCCTTCGATGGACTCCGTCTCCGTCTCGAGGCCCGTCCCACTCTCGCTTCCACCCACGTCACTGAGGTCGTCTCAGTCAACCCCCTCGTCTCCCTCGGAGTCAAGATTCTCCATTCCGCTCAGGTCAACATGCCCGTTGACATGACCACCGAGATGAAGTGGGATGAGAAGTTTGAGATGAAGACTACCCTCGCCCTCCCCAAGGAGTCCCGTCGTCTGGTTCAGATCCAGACCCGCCCCGTCTCCGTCGTTCGCGTCTGGCCCAAGGAGACTCGCGCCTACGTCGAGTCCAAGGAGAAGACCATCTACGTCGAGGAACTCGAGACTCTCGTCCACAAGATCCGCTCCTCTCATCTCGAGAAGGCCACCGGAATCAAGCTGAACGTTGAGGGACACGTCCATGGACACATCTGGGAGAAGGGAACAGAGAGAATCCCCTCTGCTCTTCTCATCGGAGAGAACAGCATCGAGATTTCCTTCGAGAAGACCGAGGAGACACCCAAGGAGTACGTCATCAAGACCGAGTTCGCTAACACCAACGAGGATTCGAGAATGGAGAGACCCTCGATGGACAGATTCTTCGACAAGGACAATGAGGAGCACTTCAAGACTGAGGATAACGAGGAGTACTCTGAGAATGAGGAGGAGCGTCGTGGAGCCTTCAACAAGTACGTCAAGTCCTACAAGACCGACAAGGTCTTCGCCCACCGTCTCTTCGCCGAGATCAAGTCTGTTGGTGCCCGCAAGGAGCGCAAGGCTGAGCTCGAGCTGACCTCTGTGTGCGACGACAAGATGAGACACTGCAAGATCAACATGAAGGGACTCACCACTCCTCTTCTCGAGAAGGAGACTCGTGACTGGAAGATTGAGTCTTCCGTCGAGATGCTCTACCCCGAGATGCCCGCCACTCTCAACGAGCTCCTCGCCCAGAAGCACCGTGAGCTCTCCATCAACATCGAGTCTCGCTGGGGATCCGACAACAAGAACGAGCTCAACCTCAAGATCCAGGGAGAGCAGAACAAGGTTCGTTGATTAAGTATTTAGGAAAAGTAAGAAGTGGTTGAATAGTTACGATGATCTCTTCAATAGTTACTAAAAGGATGATCTCTTACCAACTCATCTTCAGGAGCAGAAGAGATGGATGAAGCGTGTGGCTGAGCTGAAGGAGCGCAAGGAGGATTCACTCACCGCCATGGAGGAGTACTCTCGTCTCGTTGAGGCTTCCATGCTCAACCAGTACAAGATCGTCGCCAAGTACGACATCTCCTGCCCCCTGACTCGTTCCCTCGTCGAGAGACTCTACGATCTTTCCACGGTGAGTGCTTCAATCATTGTCAGATACAGTATTCCTCCTAACTTCTGGATTAGCTACAGTAGTCCTCATGATCACTGTAACCTCTACTTTTTGCAGGTCAACGCTCCCTGGTTCAAGACCTCCGTCGAGTTCGGCTACAACGAGGAGAGAATCGTCCGTGCCCAGCTGACCATCGAGCCCGAGACTCGCCAGTACGCCAACCTCACCCTCGAGACTCCCACCGAGAAGGTTCTCATCCGTGACCTCCGTCTCCCCCTTCCTCTTCGTCTTGTGAACATCCGTCGCCAGTCGATGACTCCCGTCCATTCCATCTCTTCCCTCGGATCTTCCCTCGTCGAGGAGACCAAGTCCGAGTGTACCGTCGAGTCCCACAAGGTCCGCTCTTTCGATGACGTCATCTACCGTACTCCCCTTACCACTTGCTACTCCGTCCTCGCCAAGGACTGCTCTTCTGAGGAGCCCAAGTTCGCCGTTCTCATGAAGAAGATCTCTAAGAACGGAGAGGAGAAGAAGATAAAGATCATCTCTAAGGAGTCGGTCATTGAGCTCGAGATGGAGAAGAAGCCTGAGAAGATGAGAGTGACCATCGATGGAGAGAAGGTCGAGAGAGTCGAGAAGCTCGAGAAGGCCAACGTCTACATCAAGAACGACCTCGTCCGCGTTGAGCTCGATGACGTCACCGTTGAGTTCGACGGATACACCGCCAATGTCAAGCTGTCCGAGTACTACAAGAACAAGCAGTGCGGACTCTGCGGACACTTCGATGGAGAGAAGAAGACCGAGTTCAGACGCGCCGACAACGAGATGACCGGTGAGTGAATGGGGTGAGAAGGAACTAAGGAGGGGAGGAGGGGGAAGTTACGAAGGAGGGGAATGGGGATTGATGAAAAAGAGCAGGAGAATCATATTATGCATTACAGAAGACATCGAGGAGTTCCACCGCTCTTACCTGGTCAAGAACGAGGAGTGCGAGATCGAGGAGCACAAGCTTTCCGAGAAGAGAAACTACCGCATCGAGTCTGAGGAGTCTTCTTCTGAGGAGGAGTCCATCTTCGAGACCAAGTGGGACAAGAAGTCGAAGAAGAACGTCAATGATGACAAGTACGATAAGGAGACCGGTGAGTAACACACTAATGATTTCCCTTAGCAAGGCAGAATATTTTCATCACAAATCCAATGATAGTATTCCAATGATAATTGATGACCACTAATCACTATCCCAATCCTATTCAGATCCCGTCGAGAAGACCCGTGTGATCGAGTACTCCAACCGTGTCTGCTTCTCTAAGACTCCCGTCCCCGAGTGTCCTCGCAAGTCGATGGAGAACGAGGAGAACATGAAGGAGACCAAGGTGAGCATCTCCTTACTTTCCCTTCATCCATTTCGTCACCTCCCTTTCCGAATCCATTGATCTCATCATCCGATTTCAGGTCAAGTTCGCTTGCCTCACGCGCTCCGACCGTCAAACTTCCCGTCTCATCCGTGAAGCTCGTCGTGAGGTTCTCTCCCTTGAGGACTTCCCCGAGTCTTTCGTCGAGACCATCTTCGTCCCCAGAACTTGCATTGTCTATTGAGCCATTCACGCAATCAAGTCATCAAACGTGATATTTTTGTAAGGAAATAAAGAATTTAAGCACTAATTGAGCAATGTTTGAAATACCACGGGTAATTTGCTTGGCATAACAGATTTTGGAATTCTCGCTCCATTCATTATTTATAACACGCGTCTTCTGAGAGATTGCAGGAAATTAACCCCCCCCCTAAGGAAATAGGAGCCCAGACTTTGGACGATCACTATTAAATAATTATCCTTGAGTATATTGCGGACGAGAAAAACTTTCACGTTGGCGAAATTTTTCAGAACCGGAATTTAGGCATTTTACAGATCTGGAATTGGCTCTATCGTATCTCAGCTCCCAGATGAGCTACAACAAGGATGCCGTAACGCTTAAAATTTTCAGGAAAATATTCTAAAAACTTTCCTGTTGACAAAGAAGAACCAGGAGGTCATCTTCATTTTGAAAAACAGGGAAAAATGAGTCGAAAATCAGAAATTAATATTTTCTGGGAAAGTGACCCCTCCTCTCAAGGTATACCGAACAGAGATTTAGAATTTTCACACCCGGGGTATACAAGAATACTTTTTTCTTTCACGTTTTCATCAGCTCTCATGTAGAAATTCGGAATCAGCGATCGAAAATACACCAGAAACTCCAATATACAGTATCGAGAATAAGTAATGGCCTAAAAATTCAAAACGGTGTAACTTTCGAACCAGATGGGCGATCGTTCTGAGGTTATGAAATATGACAGTACATATACTCCTACATATGCTCACTGTGTCCGACCATAATACGATTTCGCAATATCACATGGTGATGGCGCAATAATGACATTTTATTTCATGGTGGATTATTTGCTCTATGAATTTTCTCTCAACCTTCCCACTAGGTGTGCTAATAGAAGGCCACATTACCTTTTCGATGAACATATGTACTCATGGAAGGATGGCGTACAGTGGCTTTAGACTGTCTCAAATTAGGGTCCCGAAAAAATGGATTATCGTTCATAGACATGCTAGAGCTCAAAAGCTCAAAATGATCCTTACCACAATTCCAGATGATCCCCAAAGATTGATAACGATAGCTCTTAATTTTACCTAAGGGCACGAATTTTTCACTTTTTTACATAATTTTTTTCTCCCTATTTTGGACGATCACAGTTCCAAGACCGATTTTTGTTCAAATGTCTTTCCTGGACAGGTTAGTTGCAAATGCATGGAATATACGATTCCCAAATTGTAAGAGCACTTGGATAACTTTCCAGCCCGCGGCAACCGAAAATCCGAAGGCATTCGATTTTCAACCCAAAAAATGACCATGATACCCCCATAAAAAAATTTCTCTCAGAACTTCCTGAATAATTTGTTTGCTGGTATATCTTTGTGTGCTGAATCCGATTTCGATATGAGGCCTCATGATATCATTAATGAAAAAAGTTAAAATTCATTATGTCGAAAAATAGCCGATTTTGAAAATCGATTGAGCTCGGATTTGCGGTTTCCTCGGGAGGGAAAGTTATCCAAATACTCTAACAAGTAGGGAATCGTATATTCCATGGATTTGCAACTAACCTGCCCAGGAAAGACATGTGAACAAACATCGGCCTTGGAACTGTGATCATCCAAAATAGTGAGAAAAAAATTATGTAAAAATTCGTGCCCTGAAGTCAAATTAAGAGCTATCGTTATCAAACTTAGGGGATCATCATGGGGATCATCTGGAATTGTGGTAAGGATCATTTTGAGCTTTTGAACGTGTCTCTAGCATGTCTATTAACGAAAATCCATCTTTTCGGGACCCTACTTTGAGCCAGTCTAAAGCCACTGTACGCCATCCTCCTATGAGTACATATTTTCATCGAAAAGGTATTGTGGCCTTCTATTATCACACCTAGTGGGAAGGCAGAGAGAAAATTCATAGAGCAAATAACCCACCATGAAATAAAATGTCATTATTGCGTCATCACCATGTGATATTGCGAAATCGTATTATGGTCGGACACAGTGAGCATATGTAGGAGTATATGTACTGTCATATTTCATAACCTCAGAACGATCGCCTATCTGGTTCGAAAGTTACACCGTTTTGAATTTTTGGGCCATTACTTATTCTCGATACTGTACATATATTTTCGAGATAAATGTTTTTTCGACTCTGACCACTTTTTCACCATGTGATTGGATGATCTGCTCTACAGCATAATAGTCTTGGTTGGGGCGCGGGCCTTCTTCTACCATCTTGCAAAACATGGTCGATCGTGGGGCTCGAACCGGGGAGTCGAGACTGGATTGGGTTCTTCAGTCAGACACCATAACCAGCAAATCCCTAGACCATTTTGTAGAGAATCTTTTCCTGATCATTTTGGTATATGAGCCCGTTAGCCTTATTTTCGAGCAAGGTTTGGCACAGCTCAAAAGGGTCGATTTTCTGAAACTGTGGGTTTTGGGGTTATCGAGGGTACTGATGACGATGGCCATATCCATTTTGTCCGCAGAGCCTCTGTTGGCTCCAGACGGCGTCACGTCGAAATCGCATTTTAACGTGCTACTCGGTTTCCTAAAGTGCTAATTTTAAATGAAAATGTTTCCCCTTCTCCCACTTCCTTGACCCTCCGAGGCGAGAGAGCGTGGGGAAGTGAGAGAGCGCCCATGGAACGGAGAGGAGGGGAGAATTTCAAAACCAAAATATATTCAGAATCCTCACGCCATCCCGGTTCGATCTATGCTAAAGACAAAGACCACTTTTGACTCTACGGAAAAATGATATTTTACAAAATTATTTTCAGAAATCATGAAAAATGGATCTGACAGGCGTGTTCGCCTTCCAATTCTGCCCTAGGAAACATTTTCTTTTGAATTTAGCACTCTCGGAAGCCGAGTAGCATGTTAAAATGTGATTTCGACGTGACGCCGTCTGGAGCCAATGAGAGGTCTGAGAGCAAAATCGATATGTCCATCGCCTTCAGCACCATCGATAACCCCAAAACGCACAGTTTCTGAAAATTGAACTTTTTGAGCTGTGCCAAAGCAGGTCGAATTTGCTCGAAAATTACGTGAACGGCCTCATATATGGTTAAGGATTTGACTTTCCCGTTAAAAATTCGGCAACCGCGGAAAAGACTAGTGGTTGGGGCACCAGCCTTCTTCTACCATCTTGCAAAACATGGTCGATCGTGTGGCTCGAACCAGTGATATAGCGGACTTCAGTCAGACAACATAACCACTACCCGTGAAGTGCCCGTGAAGTGACTCGAACGGATGCAAAAACCACGTCCAACTCGATTTTTCGACTATTTTTTATGCACTACTTTTTTTATTTTTTTATTTTAATGATCTCTAGTGCTGAAATTCGGAATCTACGTAAAAAAAAATAAGCCAGAAACACCTAAACTTATATTGTTATGAGAAAATTTGTTTTCAACTTTTTCACGATCGACCATGACTTTTTTTCTGTTTCTGAAGCATATCCCAATCCGAACTGGTTCGTGCGCCGAACTCGTTCGAGCGCCCACTCATTCCCCCCACGCTGTCTCCAGGCGTTCTGTCATTTCATGGTCATGGTAATTTTTTGGTAAAAAAGTTGAAATCTCAGAAATGCATATCTATAGGAATTTCTGACGTATTTTTGCACGTAGAAACCGAATTTGCATATTAGAGCTAACCAAACTGCGAATGGAAAAAGTTATCCTCGAAAAACTGGTTGTATTTTAGTTTTGACACATAACTTTTTTCTTTCGCAATTTGATGAGCTCTAATATGCAAATTCGGTTTCTACGTGCACAAATACATCAGAAATTCCTATTGTCATGCATTTCTGAGATTTCGACTTTTTCACCAAAAAATGACCATGACCAAAAATGATCGTGAAAAAGTTGAAAAAAATTTGTTTCATAACAATATAAGTTTAGGTGTTTCTGGCTTATTTTTTTCACGTAGATTCCGAATCTCAGCATTACAGATCATTAAAATATGAAGAAAAAAAATAGTCGAAAAATCGAGTTGGGCGTGTTTTTTGCATCCGTTCGAGCCACTTCACGGGTACAGACTCTAGTTATATTTTATTCTTGTATACCCCGGGTGTGAAAGTTCTAAATCTCTGTTCGGTATACCTTGAAAGGAACGGTCACCTTCCCAGAAAATATTAATTTCTGATTTTCGACTCATTTTTCCCTGTTTTTCAAAATGAAGATGACCTCCTGGTTCTTCTTTGTCAACAGGAAAGTTTTTAGAATATTTTCCTGAAAATTTTAAGCGTTACGGCATCCTTGTTGCTCATTTGGGAGCTGAGATATGATAGAGGCGCGTCCAGAACCGTAAAATGCCTAAAAGCCGGTTCTGAAAAATTTCGCCAACGCCAAAGTTTTTCTCGTCCCCAATATACTCTAGGATAATTATTGGATAGTGATCGTCCAAAGTCTGGGCTCCTATTTCCTAAGGGTCCCGCAATCTCTCAGAAGACGCGTGATAATAGAACTACAGATAGATTGTATCCCGATCTGTTCAAACGGTGGATATTGAATGAATGAATGGAAAAAAATTCGTCCGACTAAGTTCCTTTCTCCTCCCCTATGATCTAAATCCCAATCACTCTCGCACTCAATGAGTTTTCTCCATCTATCTCTTCCTCATTTAGACTCTCACCATACTTTCTCTCCTTTCCTTTTCAACTCTTCCTTTCCTTCTTCCTAGATGATCTCGCAATCGATAATCATCTTCCTACTTCCATTCTGTTCTCTCGCTTGCCTTGCAATGAACGATCCATCAGGAAATACGATACCGGCCAGCAGTATTCGACGGAATGTCAGTCCCCTGCCCTCGGACTCATCTATCTAAACGGATCATTTCAGGTTGAAAAGGGAAAGACGAATAGGAAAAATGCGAAGATCCCCGATAAGGGGGACTATCCCCTCTATGAGGATCTTATTCCTCTTCCTACTACGCCTTCTATCCCTAAGAAAATCGAAGAAGCCATTGAGGAAGTGTACCCTGGAGTATTTCCTCTGTCTGTTCAACTACCGATTATCCCCTATGTGAGTATGTTTTCATTCACTCTTTTATCAATGTTCCCAGTTCAGGGACCTGCTCCGATCAATGTCACTGAGATTCTAGAATTGGAACGGATTATGAAAGAAGATACCTCTCCACCCTCGACATCTACAATATTCCCACATCATACGCTCAAGCCGGAAGAATTCCACATCGGTGAGGATTAGTGATGTCAAATGGAAAACTGCTCTCCTCTATTCAAGTTTATATCATGCCGCAGGTCGCAAATAGAGACCGTTTCCGATTTTCATCACTATCTAGTGAGAGATAACGAATTGAGTCAACGATTATTATCATCAGGAAAAAGTGGTCGACCTCTTACTCGAGTACGTAACAACACCAATTGTCTTTGTTCTACCTCTGTTTATAATATGGATTGGTGCCCATATGGATTAAGCAAAGAAGAATGTGAGAGAGATTATCTAGCTCTTCCCAATGACAAGTGAGTAAATCGTCCATCCAATAGCGCTCGAAATGCTGAGTGCCTATTCTTCATTTTTCATACACTCTTTCAAATCGGCCGGAGGAGAAAGTGTGTAAAATGAAGAGGCGCCTCCTCGTATTTCGAATTCGGTCATCCAACCATTCCAATTCATTCCAATACAGTGACTCCGTCTTCGTTCTCTCTACTGACAATTGTACACTCCATTTTGAATGTTCCTCTTACTATTCCCTCTATGGCAATGTCTACCTTCCACTTGGCGTCTTTCCCGAACCATCAAATCTCGAGAAGGAGATTACCACTGCTCAGGTGTCTCTTTTATCCAGTGGATTTCGAGATAAGAGTTGCGGTCTCAGTATTTCTTACACTTTCTCGACCGCTCGTGTGGTGGAAGAATTTGCAAATATGAGGAAACGGAGACTCACTGTATTTCGAATTATTTTCTCCACCCTTCTCCTGTTCAATCTTGATTTCTTCAGAGGAATGGATTCTCGACGTCCTTCGAGTGTTCACAAGAGGGAAACTTCGAGTTGGCCTTCGTCTCATCTCGTCGACGAGTTGTATTCGTAATCCAGGATTTGGCATGGTGAAAATCAATTGATGAGAGATTATTCGCAATTGATATCTTCAGCGTTCGACGATTCGGAGTCTCAAATGCTAAAAAGACGAAGAAATCGAAAAGGAAGAACAAAATCCCGCATCCCTTCTCCTATCCGAATGTTGGATTCGAGAATGCAGTCGGATTCAGAGGTTGAGCGAAGATCATTTCTTCATATTTTTCTCCATTCCCACTATCTGTACATACCGGTTCACTTTTTTGTTATTTCAAAATTACTTTATTGTTTGCGTTCACGAAAACATGTTTAATAAATTTGTATCACAAAAGCTATTATCAGACTTCTTGTCCCACTTGGTCTCGAAGATGGACTTTCCACCATATGTACGATCGTATAATTACATCCTCCTTCCCCTTCCTTCCCCAAAAGGCCATGATGATTCAGTACATGTATTTAAGGAGAGGATCTCCCCTCTCCTTTGTCATTCTTTCACATTCCATCTGTGTGATAAACGGTTATGGAGGAAGAGTAGTTTAGTTACAATTGCTACATCCTCCTCAGAAGAAGACTCCGCAGACTCGATGCTGTAGTTTCTCTTCTCGGAAAGCTTGTGCTCCTTGATCTCGCCCTCCTCGCTCTTGACGAGAAATGAGTGGTGAACTCCTCGATGTTTTCTGTAAAATATTTTATTATTCTCCATATCCCCCCCATTCCCCCTCCCTTGTCCTTTCTCTCCCCATTTGCTCACCGGTCTCCTCGGTATAGTACTCCTCGATGTATTCTGAAAAACATGTCATTTATCTCCAGCTCTTTCTCTCCCATCCCCATTCCATTCCCTCTCTCGTCCCTCCCCTCTCCCCATTCACTCACCGGTCTCCTCGTTGTCGGCGCGTCTGAACTCGGTCTTCTTCTCTCCATCGAAGTGTCCGCAGAGTCCGCACTGCTTGTTCTTGTAGTACTCAAAAACTCAACGGTGACGTCATCGAGCTCAACGCGGACGAGGTCGTTCTTGATGTACATAGATGCGGGCCTTCTCGACCGGCGGCATAGCAATGTGCTAATGAGGTGGGAATGAGATCTTTTTCAGGGCACATTTGAGATCTCCGAGTACAACCCATTATGCTCTCGCCACGGACGTTGCTTATCGAATTTTCAAGAGGATAATTATCATTGTGCATCAAAATTTAACAAATGATTGCAAGATACAAAAGGGTTTTCCGAATCTAGCTCAAATTTTGCTTGCTCAATACTGGGATGGGGCTAATTTTCTAGTCTGTGTATAAACATAGCATTTAATCAGCGATTCTAATCTTCTATTGTATCAGGTAAACGAGGGCAAATGGCCTGACAGACTTGGCAAGACGAACTACCACCTAGTGCTTGTTCTTGATCTCGGGATAGGGGGAGTCTCTGAGGAAAGGCATTTATTCTTACTTTGAAAGGACTTCATCTTTGGGCATGTGTTCAGAAAGTAAATATGGACGAGTCACTTCCGATGAGCTGATGCATACAATTGAAAACGAGAACATGTGCATTCCAAAAAAAACGAGAAGCGAGCAACGCTAAAGACACATGTGAAAACTGAAAACCAGAACAAGCGAAATAGAGAGGCTGTGATTTGGTTGGTTCAGAGGATAACTAAATTATTTGAAGGAACTATAAAATAAATGATAATTGAGTGTGAAAGCGAGGAGTGGCAATAGGAACAGGGAACAAATGTCACGGTTCAACGAGTGTTCTTCCTCTCTCCTCCAATCGATCCCTTGTGAGCAGAGAGATGGAGAGACAGATAGCAGTTTATTTTTAACGGAATAGTTTAGGGGAAATCAGGAGAGAAAGAAGAGCGAACAATTGGATTGATTCGTCGGGTTCTAATTTCAGAACTCGGCGATAGACATTTTACAGTGTCGTGAGATTATAAGAAAAAGAGGCTTTCCTCTCCTCCCTCTCCCTCCTTTCTCGTGCTCTCTCTCCATTACCCACGCTCTCTCGTCGGGCGGGGTCAGGGAAGCGGTCGAGGCGGGAGAGGAAGGGGCGAGGGAGCCACCTTTCCTTACAATCTCACGGCACTGTAAAATGTATATCTCCGAGTTCTGACCCTAGAATGGGATAGATTCGGAATCCTCTCGTGACGATCGATCGAAATCTGCACAGTGGCAAGCCCGGAAACGACCCTGTCAAGATTTGCATTTTTAAAATTTATTTTTGAAAATTATGAAAAATGAACAACACAGGCGTGTTCGACGTCGAAATCTACCCCAGGAAACATTATCACCTAAAATTAGCACTATCGGGTGCCTAGTAGCACGTGAAAATGTGGTTTCGACATGACGCCATCTGGAGCCAACGAGGGGTCTGTGGACAAAATGGATATGCCCATCGTCTTCAGCACCCTTGAAAACCGCAAAACACACAGTTTCAGAAAATCGACCTTTTTGAGCTATGCGGGCCTCTGCTCGAAAATAAGGCAAACGGCCTCATATACCGAAGTCTATCATACAAAAAACCTTATTTACACCCCAAAACATAAATTTCAAGTTGCTAACTCTACTGGGAGCTGAGATACGAAATTGCGGGAATTCGAATAATTTTTCTTCTTCTTTGACCTTTTCCATTCGATTGTATTCCTCTTCTCCTTCTTCCCCACTTTCTCCCACAGCATCAATCAAGACAGGGAGAGAATTTTAGCCGGAGGAAAACAAATAGTGCCAAACTTTTCTGAAACAAGTAATCAGTGGCATTCAAACGTGACGAAAATTTGTAGACGCATTTACTGCGTGTCAACTATACTCAGAAAAAGACCACTGATCACTCTAAAGACCACTCTATTCCGTCTCTATCCCTTTCCCCATTTAGAGACCAATCATTGCGATGTCTTTCCTTCTTTTCGCCTATTTAACATTATCTCCAATTCTTCTACTATTCCCGACGTCTATCGAAATTGTCGTAGCCTGGAAGTAAGAAGAGAATTCGTTTTCAGCCGCACGAATTGCAGTTTCTTCTAATATTTCATTGTTCAATGTATCGTGGTTTGTTCGAGAGATGGAAGATGACATGCCATACTATTGTTTCAGTCTATCATTAGCTACTTCCTTTACAATTTTCTCTGGAGATTCAACTTGTATCCAGGTTTCAATAACATGTTCGCAACTATGGACCAAGGAGTCGGGAGATGGATTCATGCGTATGATTTCGCAAATTTGCTTGTCTCTCATAAAACTCCAAACTTAAGGCCTCTACTTTTCCTCAGAGTCTTCCACGAGTTTGTTCTAATGGCCATATCAATGGATAGACTCTTCGCTGTTGTTGCAGAAAACACACACAAAAAGGCTTGTTCAAGAACATACTATGAGAAAAATAAATCAATTTGCAGCTTTCGAAATACTCATTCTGGATTGCTATTCCAATAACGGCGGTAATCTCTCTAGCATGGACCTGGCAGACTTTCTTCAGTGATGTTCGATTTACATTGTACGCATCGAAATCCAATGGCTCATATGCTAATCATATCTCAGATACCATTATAGCGATGGAATATTTATATTCCACAAATGGTGCAGGACGAATCGCGGGTATGTAGCGCAATATTGTTTCGCATATTTTAAAACCAGCGGTATCCCCCCGACTACGTCGGGGATACCACAGGCGGGGCTCACCGCTTCGCGGTGCGCCGTATTTCGCAATCGAAAAGAGAGAGGGAGAGGGAGGGGAGGCGTTGTTTACATGATTCCGATTTCGCAATCCGAACAAACACACAGACAGACGTTTGCGATTTATTATATAGTATGGATACGAGTCTCCGATTCGTCATCCTGTACACTCTCTCTTTTTCCACTCAAAAAACAACAACTTAAACAACTTGAACTATTGTTCAGATATTGTTTTGCGAAAGGAATCATTCATCTTTTCAGATGAATCTAGCTTTATACTTGACCACATCAATGCTAGTCAACACAGTGGTTTCATGTATTTGCTATAAGACTGCGTACAGACATTGGAAGAAGGAATGGAGTGATATGTGAGTGTGTCGGCATTCCCCAATTCGCATGATATCTTGTCTGCCAGAGAAATGAGAGGAGGGAGCATCGTTTCAATTCCATATTAGTAATCGGCATTGCAGTCATGCCCGTGCATACGAACATAAATTCCTTCTCCTCGCTTTCCTTAGTTTTGTCTCCACTCTCCCTCTGACAGTCCATCAGGTTCATCATTCATAAACTTATTCTTGGAATCATGAAGTAAATTTTCAGTTGATTCGTGCGTATGCGCATTTCGCGGGAATCGAACTTCCGGAGCAATTCCTCATAACAATGTTTGCAATAATACCGTGGTTTCTCGATCTGAAGTGAGTTACGACAAAAAAATGAAATATAGTTTCTTGTTCAGGTATTTTGCCGATGTTCATTTGGTGATTGTCATGAACCCTGGATTTCGCAAACAGTGCATCTATTATGGTATTCTATTGATTTTTGACCGTGTAAATCCATATGCTTGCAGTCAAGAAGAAACTACGCTGTTTGTCACCGGCGCCGACCTTCCGAGTTTCTCCTTTGAGTGAAACGAGCTGCTAATGAGAAAAACAATGAATGACAAAAACGACAAACCCATGACGAAAAGTTATTTTTGATAAATTCCATTTGTTGTCTGCTTTTGTTTTGATGCACAGATGGTGCACATCTATTATTGAGGCACCGTCAGATTATTCTGTATTACATAAAGCGAACTATTAGGTTTGTTCTTTTAGTGTTAGTAGAAGATAATATTGGTGAGCACAACCCACATGGAGAAAATAGTGCTTGCAATTCTTTATTTCCTTACAAAAATAGTACGTTTGATGACTTGATTGCGTGAATGGATGAATAGACAACGCAAGTTCTGGGAACGAAGATGGTCTCGACGAAAGACTCGGGGAAGTCCTCAAGGGAGAGAACCTCACGACGAGCCTCACGGATGAGACGGGAAGTTTCACGGTCGGATCGCGTGAGGCAAGCGAACTTGACCTGAAATCGGATGATGAGATCAATGGATTCGGAAAGGGAGGTGACGAAATGGATGAAGGGAAAGTAAGGAGATGCTCACCTTGGTCTCCTTCATGTTCTCCTCGTTCTCCATCGACTTGCGAGGACACTCGGGGACGGGAGTCTTAGAGAAGCAGACACGGTTGGAGTACTCGATCACACGGGTCTTCTCGACGGGATCTGAATAGGATTGGGATAGTGATTAGTGGTCATCAATTATCATTCGAATAATATCATTGGATTAGTGATGAAAATATTCGCACGAAAATATTTATCATTGCACGTGTTTTCTCGTCGATAAGAGGAAAGAGAGAATGCTAGATTCGCTTTCAATATACCATATCTAGTACAGTCCATACTCCTATTTGATAGCTTTGTTTTCATCTTTTCCGGAATGTAGAACGCCCTCAATCGCATAAGTAGGATCTGTTCATACAAAATTCAATCCTCAAATACTGCCCAGTCTTGATATTTCCTCGTCGTTCATTAATCTACCTGGATGAGGGGATTTGTCTCGCTACCTCACTAATTCTCCCCGGATTTTCTCCCACCCGAAAAAAAAAACATAATTTAGTTAAAACTGATGGATCGGAACGGAATCATTGAGTAAGCCTCGCTGAGTAGGCACGTGATACGAGAAGCAATGCGCTCAAAAACAAGCGAACAACGAGCACACATTGGATTACAATCACGGAGGAACGAATCATTGCAGAAAAAGAACATAACGAACGATCAACCTGATGTATAACAATTCTCGTCTGCTCTGCTCTAACTGTTATGCGCATGACCACTTTCTTCGACTGTGGTTGAAAACTCGGAATATTCACGCTGCATGGAATGAAACCCCAAAGATTTGAAGAAGTGAATGATACAAGCGAAGCTTCTCTCATGATTTACGCGCGAAAGCAAGAAGTGCCGAAGTTTTTTTCACAATTTAAAGACAAAAAACTTCCAATATTCAGAAACAAACAAAATGCGTCATGTGGGTGATTCAAAATATGGTGCTTGTAAGAATAGTGATTGTTGAAGAGATGCGTATCAATCAATCGAACAACAAATTTATCGGGTTCAGATCCGAATGAAGTACATCTTTGAAAGATAATTGAAGCATTATCAGCGTGAAAGACTCGCAGGAGCATCATCAAATTGAGAGCGAATACCGGTACTTCAGCGAACCCAGTGAGTGTAGATTCCCGTTAGTCGTCGGTTTCCATTAGCTTCTGGACTGCGCCGGTCGAATGCGAGGTACGGACAGACGTCGCTGTAGACCGATGACGTCCTCGGGAGTGATCGGGATGTGGAACATTGTCGGAGGAGCAAGAAAGGAAGGAAGGAGGTCAGATACGCGAACGAGTTCGATACTGGCGTTGAGACTGATGTGGCTTGAAAATAGGAGACGCAGGTTATATAGATGGGCCTCAGGGGAAGTCCCGCCTACTGGAACGAAACTTAATGCATGTATATCAAACAATTACATGGCCAAATAAGTGTCTGCCTCCAGAACACACATTAGACCATTCACGCAACGGCTGCAGTAAATAAAAGCCTAAAACCTGCAGCAGATAGAAAATAAATACCCTATTTTTGCTTTGTTCGAGACTAGACAACTTATTTCACCAATTAATGACCACCTACATACAGCATGATTCAATACGAGTGACATGATTTAAAACATCAGCCGATAGTTCGTGAAGTTATTTTCAGTGAAGCGAAGAGTTAAACTCAGCTGTTATCAACCATTTCATTGCGAGGCTTCTCAGCATGACATGATTCAAGTCAATCCAAGGAAGGTGAAGGACAGCGCAATTCCGAATTCTCGAGATAAAAAAACCAAAACTACTACCCACGGAACTGCATAGGCGGAAATTGCCTATTCTTTATTTGTGTTTCCGATTCGGAAGTTCTGACCATCGAAGACCGGGGATACCCCTCGTCTCGAATGACGTCTCTATCTGTCTCGCCTACCTTACTAATCCCTTCCGACGCGCTGTCCTCAACCCACCCACAGATACGGAATGCGCAAAACTGTACTTCCGGAAGTGGAATTTCTAAGTACCGGAGGCGCGGATTAGCCGATGTGTCGAAGCGTCAAGAAACATAGTCGAATAACAAGTTCTAGAAGATCCACGATCTCTGCGCACTAGAGATATTGCCATGTTAGATAGAGTGCTTGTGCATCCAGCACGCCAACATTCCATTGCTCATTATATTTAAAGACACTGTGTCATAGTTTAGGAGAATATTATTTACGCAATTTCACAGTAAAAAACAGTATATTTTTGCTACTCTATGAGTACTCCCGGTGCATCCAGTGAAACCTTGCTTGAGGTGTAGTTGTGCAAAAGAGGTGATTCTATAGTAATTTCCCGGCAGGCTTCGCATATCCAGTCAAGGAACGTCATAGAAATCAGCCGTAGTTCGAAATGCTAGCAAATGAGTGCAGCGAGCCCAACATTGTTCGATAAAATTTTCCGTTCATTTTCAAAATATCAAAAAGTAATGTTTGATAAGCAAAAAGGCTAAAAAAAACATTTTTGATAGGTAGATAACGAAGTTCTTCAACGTGGAAAATGATTATATTTGCTTGTGACATTTGTCACAACCCGGTGCTTGTAGTGTAGCCGAGCAATATTGTAAGGTGTGCTGAGAGAAATGATAGAAGATAAGCACCAAATCTGTCGTTCATTGGCTTCTCGAAATCTAATTCTATTAAGGAAGTAAACCAAAATAATTCCGACGCTGCGTGGGTGTGAAATTCATTTCGAACGATCATTTTGCAAGACAGTAAAGATATAGTGCCGAGCCGGGGTCGAACCCGGGTCTCCCGCGAACCAGCGAGCCACTCATATTAAACAAGATCGAACGAACGATCACTGCGTACAGTTGAAACAAAAATGCAATGAACATCTACAATATTTCCCAAAGTTTGCTCGAAAATAAAATGAGTTTTTCTAAAATGCGGAATCAGATACAGTCGGCAAAAATTATCACGAATATTCTTCATAGAAGTTCAGTTGTCAAACGAAGTACAATTACTTTGTAAATTGCAATAATTTATCAATTTGCCGCATAGCTATTTACATGTAAAAGAGTCGGATAAGGAGCATCGTGGAGAACTCGCAGGAATAGTGTAAGTGACGAGATCGAATCGATACCAGTAGGTCGGGTGATATGCCAGTGAGCTGAGATTCCCGGTAACGTCCGTTTGGTTAGCTCCTGGTCCGCGTGGGTCGGATGCGAGGAAGTGAAGCACTTCGCTGGAGACCGATAATATCGTCAGCAGTCATCGGGATGTGGAACATGGTTCAAGTAGAAGAGGGTAAAGGGAATTCGAATGAACGAGTAGTAAATCTGGGGACTGAGAACGAACCGAGACTGAGGTGTCTTGCAATTGGGAACTGCCTTCTTTATAGACGGGAATCACAAGTCAGTTGAAGCCCCGCCCACTGTGAGCTAGAGACTCATCAGAGATGTAACTCAAAAGCTCGACAGGAATAGGAATCGCGTTCAGTGACAGCTGCATGAAGCTATTGCATTTGAAATCGCAAGAATGAAGGATGCTTTGATAGATTAAAGCATTCAACTGACTTTAACAATTATTTAATTCGTGAGCGTTCTCGCGTTACCCTTAGTAAGATTGAACGGACAGTTAAGCAGAAAATTTCTAGTAAAATAAGTCTTTACTAGCTGTCCTGAAACGGTCATCGTGGTAGGAAGGTTCCTCAGAAAGTATTTTATCTCAGATAGAAAAACGAGCGGGCAATTTTTATAGGCCTATTTTCTCTTCGCTTATGTGAACCACTCACATTAAACTAGATACTTCTAACATAACATCCGCATCATCATTCAAGATCAAATGACCATCAGAGAAGCAGAACCGTGCATGCGGAAACAGCTCAGTGGAGTTATTTTTGAACGACCGTCGATCGACCGTGGGAACCCCCTCCATCTCTTTGATGATGTCGCTGGGGATCAGTTTCTCGAGTTCGAAAGACCAGCGTTAATGCAGGCAGCAGCCTACATAACGTAGTAGCTCAAGCAAAACTCCGTTTCCGACCATAGATCATCGGGGAACTCCCCCCCCCTCCTCTTCGATGACGCCAACATGGTTCTGTCTCACTATCACACTAAAATCCTCCTACGTATTCCCTACTCTAAAACTCCTCTCCCACCAACAAACATCGATAACTTCTAACTGTATGGCCGGAAGCGTAGTTTAGAGCGAGACGCATTGTGTAGGCGTAGATTATTTGGTGCGTAGACGTGACAAAACATCAACGAATAACATTACCTGGTACACACTCACGAGTACACGTGTAAGTTCAACCAGCTACAATCGACAGTATTTTAAACCACCTTTGGATCGCGATTCGATAATTATTGTTCCGATTTGCACGGTGACAATTATTCAATGAGTATCGCAAGAGAGTGTATTCCTTCTTGGATTATCTGTAATCTTCGAAAGCATATTTGAAAAACACTGATGGTTATATCTGGATGCACTCGCGCTCTACTTAGTAACATCCTTTCCCGATTTAGGCTTAGTGAAGCCTACAAATGGATTTCGCTTGCATCATTTCTGTGTGCGCAACTATGTCGGACTTCATCAAGTTCATAAATCTGTGGTATGCAACGATAATGCTTATGCCTCACATGTGTTCTATAGATAACCATGCAAATATTCTCTCCGGAGCACTCAAGTCAATCGAATGTGCGTGGCTGATTCGAGTGAGGCAATTTACATTTATGTCAAGCACCCCCCCCCCCTCAGTTGTGGGTCGCTGATTTGAGTGAGGTAGCTTGCATAAGAACGTCATCAACAATCTTGGAAGTGTTCCAGTTCTTGTAAGTAGTTGGATAATCTTGGCATACCCGCGTTGCACAAAAACCTTCTCAAATTCATGTGCCGCCTCAGTTGTTTTTGCAGAAGCAAAGCAGCAACGCATCGGAATACATCAGTAAGGTAGCGAGACAAATCCCACAATTTCCGAGCGATTTTTGTTCCGAGACTTGGATCGTTTATATCTATGATAAGTTTCGCGCTCCATTGGGCGGGGCAAGGAGGCCCGCCTATAATCCAGTGGTTCTTCATTTCAATTCATTTCCCAGTTCTGACCGAGTCATCTCTCTCGTACCGTTCTCTTCCGACGATGTTTCACATTCCTATCACTGCCGATGACATTATTGGTCTTCAACAACGTCCCTCAATGCCTCGCATTCGACCATCGAAGTCGAGATGCTAGTCCGAGCGGTCGTCTAGAAATAATCTCCACTAACTGGTCCACCAACCAATCTACTGGTATCGATTCGATCTTCTCACTTATGCCATTTATGTGAGTCTTCCATGTCGACAATGCAATCCAACATACTGACATACTGGTATTTGTTTATGAGATCAATTGATAAATCTTGAATCGTTCTATTCCTCATGGCTACAAGTATATCTTTCATATTCCCTGTGAACACAGCATTTTACACCCATACGATTTCTGAACATTTACAACGGAAGTAATTTAGGAAAGTGTCGTGTTCTCATTTCTCAAAAGTTCCCGTATCGAATGGGTGATACTAGAGCATCACAATGTTCGACGATGGTCACTTTGGTCGAAAGAAAATTGTTAATCGGGAATAAGTGAGTATTATGTAGAAAATAAGAGCAAACATATGAGGCGCGGTGTTCCACGGCGTGAGAAAAACGATAGATAATGCAAAAGTGAGAGAGTAGTGTGCCTCCCCTCGCTTCTTTGATGCGTAATCGCTCTTTCTGTTCACGACCCTATGCCCACTCTCCTCATGCCTCTGAAACGCTGTGTGTTCCAGTGTCGATGTTATCGTCTTGTCATCAAGCAGGATAATCTCGCCTCATCCAGAGCGTCCCAACTAAACCTATCGCTTTCGATTATTTATAGCATGTTTGATAGAGAGGGGACAACGCCTCGGAACAGATTAGCTTAGTAGCACGAGGCGGATCCTCACCAAAGGAATTCCCTCCCGGAAAGAAAATGCTGAATCAGGGAATAGTCTTCATAGAGGTTCATTTATCAAGCAAAGTACAATTACTTGAATTGCAATAATTTATCAATTTGTCGCATACAAATTTATATGTGAAAGAGCCTGTTGTAGTAGAGTATGGCATGAATGACACGATCGACGCGATACCAGTAGAGTTTTTTGAGGGTCGATGATCTGAAATACCCGTTAACGTCCGTATGGAGTAGCTCCTGGTCCGCGTGGGTCGGAAGCGAGGAAGTGAAGGACTTCGCTGGAGACCGATAATATCGTCAGCAGTCATCGGGATAGATTTACTTTCAACATACTGTAGAATCGATGAGTTTGTCATATGAGAACAATAATCGTCAGTCAACAAAGATAGTATGTTTGTGAAATTGCTCACTTCCAGATGTTTGTAGTGAAACCTGACACGACCAGAAGTTATGTAGAGAGAAATGATAGAAGCAAAACAAGAAAATCTTCCGTTCATTGGCTTCTCAAAAGCTAATTCAGTCAAGGAACCTGGTAAATGTAGTCCAAAGCTGCGTGAGTGTGTAATGTCTTTCGAACGATTACTGAGCCCAATTGAAACAGAAATGTAAGCAACATCTACATAATTCTGCAAACGTTGCTCGAAAATGAAAAGATTGTCTCCTCTCAAAAATGCTGAATCAGATATAGACAAAGGAAGAAATCATGATGAATAGTCAAGACGATGTTTCCGACTATAGATCATCGGGAAACCCCCCCCCCTCCTCTATCTTTGATGACGCTAACATGGTTCTGTCTCACTATCGCACTAAAATCCTCCGACGCGTTCCCTACTCTAAAACTCCTCTCCCACCAACAAACATGGAAAACTTCTAACTGTATGGCCGGAAGCGGCATTTAATACTAGACGCATTGGGTAGGCGTAGATTATTTGGTGCGTAGACGTGACAAACCATCAACGAATAACATTACCTGGTACACTTCCTCGAGTGCATGTGTAAGTTCAACGAGCGATAATCGACAGTATTTTAAACCACATTTTGTATCATGATTCGAGAATTATTGTTCCGATCACACGGCGACGATCAATCAATGAGTGTCGCGTGTATTCCTTGTTGGAAATCTCTGAAACAATGTAATTATTATCATAACTATTCATAACGATAAGAAGTCGTTCTTGAAGCGACTGAGATAGCTATATATGAGAGGAATCGTCAGAGTTCCGAGAGCACTGCGGACTTAGGAAATAGTTTCACCGATTCCGATAAAAAGTGAGACTTTAAGTACTTTGAATGACGTTCTTTCACACTGCGTTTGCCGATTTTTGATATCAGGTCTCCTCTTCGAGTATTGTTTCATCAAAGTAGGGACACTATGAAATTATCTACCAAATTTGGTTCAGGAAAACAGGCATAACTCGCTTTAAAATTGTGCTAGAGACAATTCCAAAAAAGGGTTCGAATGAGGAGGCAGAGTGTAACATTTCGTTTGTTGGAGAAATCATTCCATGTCCATGCGCTGGGGCGGGGTGGTCGGTTTTTTAAAAAAAAGTAATGTAACTTTGAAAATACCGATTTCTCCCATAAGCGCCGAAAATATCGTGGAGAAATTCCTCTCACCTACCTACAATCCAAAAATAAGAGGAATCGGAAAATGGGAAAAAATGGGCGCGGCCTTTTGTCCGAAAAACCTGCGATTTTTTGCAGTTTTTCGAGGTTTTTCAAGCATAACTATTTTCATTCATGTTTTCGTGAGCTCTCATTTAGAAATTCGAAATCAGCGCGCTAAAATACACCAGAAAATCCTATAGGCATATTTTTTTGGTCCGATTTTGGCCGAAAATTTTTTGTCTCAGAATCATGTCCCTATAAGATTTTCTGGCTTGTTTTTGACCGTAGAAAACGAATTTGCTAACTAGAGCTCAAGAAAACTCGAAATAAAAAAGTTATGACGAAAATCCAGAAGAAAATTTTTTTTGATTTTTTTGGAGTATAACTTTTTTATTTCGAGTTTTCATGAGCTCTAGTTATCAAATTCGTTTTCTACGGTCAAAAACAAGCCAGAAAATCCTATAGGGACATGATTCTGAGACAAAAAAATTTCGGCCAAAATCGGACCAAGGACCTCCTCACTCATCATCTCTCTCTGCCTCTTGCAAAACATCACCTGCGGGCGGGAGTCGAGCCTGCCTGCGTCGGCATGCCAGTCAGACACATGCCCATTAGGCCAGGGCGGCCTACCGCTCCTACCGCAGGGAGCGCTTGACGGAGGCTAGTGGTTGGGGCGCGCGCCTTTCTCTGCCTCTTGCAAAACATCACCTGCGGGCGGGAGTCGAGCCTGCCTGCGTCGGCATGCCAGTCAGACACCATGCCCATTACGGAGACTAGTGGCTTGACGGAGACTAGTGGTTGGTGCTCTCATATCGAAATTCGGATTCATATCCCTATAAAAAAAAAACAAACACGAAGATGTACCAGAAAAAAATTAAGTCATGAAGTTCTGAGAGAACAAATTTTTCGACTAATGATGAAGAGTGATTGAAGGAGTCGTGAGGTACCTCAGACACCATGCCCATTAGGCCAGGGCGGCCAATGGAGAGAATGTGGCTGGTGAATAGGAGAATGGGTCTTAGTTAGGAGCGTAAGCCTCTTGCAAAACATCGCCTGCGGGCGGGAGTCGAACCTGCCTGCGTCGGCATGCCGGTCAGACACCATGCCCATTAATGGGCATGGTGTCTGACTGGCATGCCGACGCAGGCAGGTGATGTTTTGCAAGAGGTAGAGAAAGGCGCGCGCCCCTGTAGCGATTGGGTGGCCTAATGGTGAAAAAGTGGTCAGTCGAAAAAAATTTTGTCTCTAAAAAATATGACTATAGGATTTTCTTGTGTATTTTAGCGCGCTGATTCCGAATTTCTATATGAGAGCTCACGAAAACTTGAATGAAAAAAATTGTGCTTGAAAAACCTCAAAAAACTGCAAAAATCGCAGGTTTTTCGGACAAAAGGCCGCGCCCATTTTTTTTCCCGATTCCTCTGATTTTTGGATTGTAGGTAGGTGAGAGGAAGTTCTCCAATCACTTTTCGGCGCTTATGGGAGAAATCAGTGTTTTCAAAGTTACATTACTTTTTTTGAAAAACCGACCACCCCGCACCAGCGCATGGACATAGAATGATTTCTCCAACAAACGAAATGTTTCACTCTGCCTCCTCATTCGAACACTATTTTGGAATTGTCTCTAGCACAATTTGAAAGCGAGTTATGCCTGTTTTCCTGAACCAAATTTGGTAGATAATTTCATAGTGTCCCTACTTTGATGAAACAATACTCGAAGAGGAGACCTGATATCAAAAATCGGCAAACGCAGTTTCAAAGAGCGTAAGTCTCACAATCGGTGAAACTATTTCCTAAGTCCGCTAAAACCCCAAAACTCTCGAATCTCTCGCGATTCCTCTCATATGGATGCACTCGCGCTCTACTTAGTAACACTACAGATCTTTTCCACATTTAGGCCTTGCGAAGCCTACAAATGGATCGGAGTCTCGCTTGCATCATTTCTCTCTGCGCAACTTGTCGGATATAAACAATTGTCTCAAACTATGACGTGCACCGACAATGATCGCATTTATTTATTCGGCTTTATCACACTAGGCATGAACAGTATGCAGCCACGATAACCTGTTCGCGAAGTAATCACCGTACACCCGAGAGCTGCTGCAGCAACTGTTTTGTGCATGTAGTGGGATATTTCTGAAAACTATTCATCAACTACATTGTCCATTCGCTAAGCAAGTGTATACCTACTGCATCAGACAGCGAGCCTAACGTTTTCTATTATGGGGAATCATGCCAATATTATCTCAGGAGCACTCAAGCTAATCTTGGCTGATTTCAGTGAGGTAGTTTGCATAAGAACGTCATCAACAATCTGGGAAGTGTTCCAGTTCTTGTAAGTATCTAGATAATCTTGGCATACCCGCATTGCACAAACCCTTCTCCAATTCGACGCCTCACAAGGGAATGGTAACTACTCTCGGTAAAATTATCGTTAGTGACCTAGTGGACCTCAATCTGGACCTAGGGCACATCAGATTTCAGTTGTCAAAAAGTGCGCAAAAAATTTTTCCGGCGAGAAAAATTCGATAAATGATTTGGCACGAAATGACCGCGCACTCTTATCATTCTCTGAGAGTATGAGAGATATGACTCGGTAGCTCAGCAGGTATGCGTCTGGACTGGCTATCATGCTACCATTTTGACCTCGGGTTCAATGCCGGTCCGGGACATTTTTCTTTGGCAAAGTTAAAAATTTGTTTCTATCTTTTTTAAATGGTTTGGACGGTTCCCAGACAGTGTTCTAAACGGATGTGTTGTTTTAAATGCCTCACGGATAGAATTATACCTGCTGAGCTACAGAGTCACATCTCTCGTACTCTCAGACAATGATAAGAGCGCGCGGTCGTTTCGTGCCAAATCATTTATCGTTTTTTTCAAGCCGGAAAATTTTTTGCGCACTTTTTGACAACTGAAATCTGATGTGCCCTAGGTCCAGATTGAGGTCCACTAGGCCACTAGTTTTACCGAGAGTAGTTATCATTCCCTTGTCAGTTTTTGCAAAGCAGCATCGCATCGGGAGACATCGCTGAGGTAGCAAGACAAATCCCCCAATTTCCGAACGATTTTCGTTCCGAATCTTGTTCGTTGATATCTATGATAAGTTTCGCTCGAGGGGGCGGGGCTAGTAATCATACCTATAAATTCAGCGGTTCTTCATTTCAAGCCATAGCAGTCCCAGTTCTGACCAAGTCATCTCTCTCCTTCCGTTTTCTTCCGACGATGTTTCACATTCCGATGACTGCTGAGGACATTATCGTCCTTCAACGACGTCCCTCAAAGCCTCGCATCCGACCATCGGAGTCGAGAAGCTAGTTCAAACAGTCGTCTAGCAATAATCTTCATTAACTGGTCCACAAACCGCTCTACTGTTATCGATTCGATCTCTCACTTACGTCATTCCTGCAAGTTTCCGCGTCGATGATGCTGTCCTGTAAAACATACTTCTATACTGGTCTTTCTTTATGTGATCAATTGATAAATCATGAATCAATAAATTGCTTCATGGACACATTCTCAAGTATCACTTTCATATTCCCTGTGAACACAGTATTTCACACCCATGCGATTTCTGAACATTTCTTACGGAGTCAGTTCTTGAGTTGGCTTTTGCAAAACCTGTGAGTGGAAGGTTTGGCGCTGTGCTTTCCTCATTTCACTTCACTCTGATCAACATCAAATCATGTCTGGCTTCACTGCATGTACGGTGGGAATTCATAGTCATGTAACGAAATTAAGAAAAATGTTCGTATGTCTCAAATATATTACGTGTCGATTATGTGATAATCCTCAAGAGCCGATTGCCACTTTGATCGAAAGAAAATTGTCTATCGGAAACAAGTGAGTATTTTGTAGAAAATATGAGTCCACTCTCCTCATGCTTCTGAAACGCTGTGTGTTCCAATGCGAGCGCGTCGTCGATGTTATCGTCTAGTCGACACGCAGGATAATCTATGCCTCATCCAGTGCCCAACTAAAGCTATTGCTTTCGATTATTTAGAGCATGCTTGATAGAGAGGGGACAACTCTCGGAACGGATTAGCTTATTACAAATTTACAAAAGGTTGTTACGGGAAATAAACTGTTCCAGCAATGCCTAATTTACAAATTATTTGTTTACGCTATCCGTTAATTATATTTCCTTGGTGCGCTAGGCGTGGGATCTCTTTAGAAGCAATTTAGCAAAAGAATAAATAAAGAAAATATATTCAAATATGCGAAAAGGCGATTCCAGTACGCAAAACCAAAGAATAGTTAAGCGTGAAACGTGCGCGGTCTCATCCTTTGGTCACTATTATGATAGTATCATTATAAAAATGTAATAGTAGCACGAGGCAGGTCTTCCCCAAAGGAATTCCCTCTCGGAAAGAAAAGGTTGAATCAGGAAATAGTCTTCATAGAGGTTCAGTGGTCAAGCGAAATACAATTACTTGAATTGCACTAATGTATCATTTTGTCGCATATAAATTTACATGTGAAAGAGTATGTTGAGGAGCATCGAGAAGTACTCGAATGGCATGAATGACAATATCGAATGGATACCAGTAGAATTTGTTGAGGTACTCCGAGCGAGATGGAACACAAATTTCATCAGAAAAATTCTCATAAAATAGTTCTTTGCACGTTGTTCCCAAACGATCATCATAGTGAGGATCACCTTCCGAAAGTAATTTATCTCAGATAGGAAAACGGGTGGGTATCTGTGATAGGCCTATTTTCTCTTCACTTCTTATTTCATCTTCTCACTCACAAGAAGCCTGATATATCTAACATCCGCCTCATCTTTCAAGATTTAACGACCATCAGAAAGGCATGTGGAAACTGCTCAGTCGATCGACTGGGGGAATACCCCTCCATCTCTTTTATGATGTCGCTGGGGATCAGTTTCTCGAGATCGATGAGCAACGTGGACATGGTAGTAGTTCAAGTAAGACTACGTTTTCGACCATAGATCATTGGGGATCACTCCCCCCCTCTCTCTCTCTCTTCGACTGTCTCACTATCGCACTAAAATCCTCCGACGCATTCCCTACTCTAAATCTCCTCTCCCACCAACAAACATGGAAAACTTCTAACTGTATGGCCGGAAGCAGAGTGAGTTTAGGGCGAGACGCATTGTGTAGGCGTAGATTATTTGGTGCGTAGACGTGACAAAACATCAACGAATAACATTACCTGGTACACTTTCTCGAGTGCATGTGTAAGTTCAACCAGCGAGGCCTTGTGAAGCCTACAAATGGATCGGAGTCTCGCTTGCATCATGTCTCTCTGCGCAACTATGACATATGTCGGACTTCATCAAGTTCCTCAAACGATGATATGCACCGATATTGTTGCATTTATCAAATTGTGGTTTATCACATTATGTATGATCAACCATGCAGGCGCCTAGGCAGTAACGTTAACCTGTTCGAAGTAATCGCCGTGCACCCGAGGCTGCAGCTGCAACTGTTTTTTACTCTGGAAAAGTTTCCTAGTAGTTTCCGTAAAGGGTGGGGGCGGAGCCTCTCTTCCTAGTAGTATCCCAGTTTGTTTCCTAGTAGTTTCCGAGTTGGTTCCCTAGCAGTTTCCGAGTATGGCGGGTTATCCTAGTAGTTTCCGAGTTAGATTCAATTTCAATTATTTATCCGCCAGTGTATTGGTGTAGGGAATGATCGTGATTGATTGGTGGATTGCTCACTTCCTACTAAGAAACATGCAGGGGTACCAACTAGGAAACCAACTCGGAAACTAGTAGGAAACTTTTTTTAGATTAATGGGAGATCAATAGAGTAACCCTGAACTCCGTTGTCAAGTTGTTCAGAAGGCGTATACTTACTGCATCACGCATCTAGCCTAACGAGTTCTATTACAGAGAAGCATGATAATATTATCTCCCGATCACTCAAGTCAATCTTGGCTGATTTCAGTGAGGTAGTTTGCATAAGAACGTCATCAACAATCTTGGAAGTGTTCCAGTTCTTGTAAGTAGTTGGATAATCATGGCATACCCGCGTTGCACAAACCCTTCTCCAATTCTTGTGACGCCTCAGTTTTTTTTGTAGAATCAAAGCAGCAACGCATCGGAATACATCAGTGATCTAGAGAGACAAATCCCCCAATTTCCGAGCGATTTTCGTTCCGAGACCTTGTTCGTTGATATCTATGATAAATTTCGCTCAATGGGGCGGGGCTAGTAAGCATGCCTATAAATCCGGCTGTTCTTCATTTCAAGCCATAGCAGTCCCAGTTCTGACCCAGTCTTCCCTGCTCTAACGTTATTCACCGGCGATGTTTCACATTCCAATGACCGCTGAAGATATTATCGGCATTCAACGACGTCCCGCAGTCCCTCGCATTCGACCATCGCAGTCGAGAAGCTAGTTCAAGCGGTCGTCTAGCAAAATTCTTCACTAAATGGTCTGCAAACGGCTCTACTGGTATCGATTCGATCTCTTCACTTATGCCATTTCTGCTAGTTTCCGCGACGATGATGCATCATCTCACTGCCATGTAATTTGTTTGTTTCCGCTACAATCGATAAACGTTTCTGCTGGAAAGGTGTTGGGCCGGAAATGCTATAATTTCGAAAAACAGGGTCATTTTTCTAAGTTAAAGGATGCATGGAAAAAACTTCTTTCTTCTAAACGTTAATAAAATTCGTGTAAGCTTAGCATCTCCAAAGCAAGTAAGCATTCGGAATGAGGTATTTCAATTTACTTTATCGATCAATTCGTATGATACACATCCTGCATGAGTGTTCGAGCTCTCCACTGCCTCCGCTGGTTTCAGCGGCGAGTTGGAGTCCTTTGAAAAAGATCAAGCTTCTTGGAAAGAGGCTCGATGATGCCTGAAACGGATTCCCTTGGTACGAAACGCATAAGTTGCCGAAGTAATCTATCACCTCTCAAGAGCCTTTCTTTCGTCGACTGATCGAATTCTCCGTGGGCGCTTTCAAGCGACGCTGCCATCACTTTTGACTTAGCTGCGAGACTACTGAAGATCAGATCGAAAATGCAACGACTTAGCAATTTTCAGATTTATGGTGCGAACAGTGTCTCTGCGTAGATGCATTTTCTAGTGCGACAAATCGACTAGAGGGGTCGATCCAGTCGAGAATGAGGGGGAGACGAACCCCTCTCCCTCCCCTCTCTTTTCCGCTCAATAGAGGGGGGGGGGGGTGGGGAGAAAAGAGAGGTGAGGGAGAGGGGTCTCCCCTCATTCTAGATTAGACCCACCTCTCTAGTCGATAATATAGAAAAAATATGTATGTTTCCATTCATCTTGGACACCAATGAATAGGGTGCTGGCCTTAGATCCATCTTTGAGCTTCTCGATCACATCATCGCGTTTGGTGTTGTGGAGAATCGCTTCTTTCATGATATCCGCGAGAATCTCAGTGCTTGTTCCAGTTTCATTTCCGGCAATTTTGAGAACTTGTTCGAAAATTTCGCTCTGCGAACGGGGAAGCGATTGGATGAGTCCTGCAATAATTCTTTCCAAATTAGAAAAATAGAAAAATGACTCAGGATTTAGTAATATGGAGCTGAATAAATGAATAACACTATCACTACTCAGAACTCGGATTTCAGACGTCAGAACTGAATGAAAGATAAGTAATCACCATTCAGAACCTCTCTGTTCGACAGAAAAAGGTTCCTGTCGCCGGCTTCGATCGATTCAATTTGCTTCAGAGTCGAGTCCATGATTGCCAACTGATGAGCCGAGATGTTTTGTGCATACAGGAAAAAAGTAAACAAATAAAATGAATAAAACATAATCTAACGAAACAAATCAGCTATGTGAACCCTTATCACATCCACTTGTTGGTGTTGGTATTTTCTGATATTACGCTACTGAAAACGATGAATTGGGTGCTGACCTTCGGTCCATCGGTGATAGATCTTGAAATAGTATCTAGGACAAATTTCGGGATATCAACCTGAATGTAGCATGCGTTTATCTGATTATGATTGTGCAGGAGATAGATTATCTGATATTACGCCTTCTATGTTTTCTTCGCCTATCTGTGATGTAATTTATCAACCGGAACACCATCAAGGCACAGGCGGCATTTCGAAATTTTCAGGAAGATACATGATGAGAAAAAATGCGATGTGATCTATTTTTAAATGAAGTTATGGATGGCTTGCTTTATGATCCATGGGTTTCACATCGGCGAATGCTAGCAGTAGAATCGTCACTATGATTAGCTTCATGTTGAATGATGGAGGTGACTCTTCTACCTGGCTTTTATAGCATTTAGTCACTCCGAAAATACGGGAAATTGTCGATGCTCTGACGCATCTTCGTGAATCATGAACGCATCTTCTTTTCTTCGGGTAAAGACAAATTGAAGTAAAGTGGTGAAAGAGGAGATTCGCTTTTCTCTATTTTCTTTATTCAAATTAGAAAAGTTTTATTCAAATTATCGCACGTAATTCTACGGCATGAAAGATGATCGTAGAATTGCTTTGCGAATCCCACTGCTGACAACACTGTCTCAATCAAAGCACATGCATTGAACGTTACTGTGTATCTGAGTATTTGAGTTTGATCATGAGAATTTGGGGTATCTTATACTTTATCAGCCTAATCACAACATTGATGCTTCAGTGATGATTTTCTCCGTATACGAGATTCTCGAGATCAGCAACATTTCCTCCCGTCTCTACGGCGGCAAAGTGAAGAACTCGGTTGAGAATCTGTCTCTCCGCATGCGGAAGTGAGTTGAAAAGTCCTGTAAGACATTTCATCAAAATTGATTGTTGAGACAATAGTGGGCCAGTAAATATCTCTCTCACCTTTCACACTATGTGCATTCGCCTTGCAAAGTCTACTTGGCCAGACTGATTCAGTACGATTTGCTCCAGCAAGCCATCTGTGACGGAGAATAGACGCGTGAAGAGGTTCTGAGCAAAGATGACGAGCTGAAAGTTTAGCATATTGTCTCTTGAATCAATGTTACACGTTCTGTTGTGTGATCGAATACCCTAGTTAGCTCAATTCGTATCACACGTTTACATTTTGGTGACTGAAGTTTTGAAATTCATTCTTATCGAGGAAAATGATATTTTGTTGTTCTGATGATTAAAATCTAAGCACTAACCTCCATCTGCTTCTGATTCTTAGCTTGTCGATCAGCCTGGAGTTTGGCCTGAAAGAATCACACCTTGGGTCAATGATGATATTTCGGTAGAAAAATCGAGTGATGTAGAAAAAAGAAAGCATGACCAATTAATAGTCTCTTATTGTGAACTCAAGCGAGACTTATAAACAAACGATAATTGGCTGCCACTTCGTGTTCCAATTGTTGAACCGTACAAGCTTCTCTTCGTTGACTGGCGGACTCATCAGACCGACGTCCTAAATTTATTATTAGAAATTGTATTTTTAATACTCTCATTCACCAAATATTCGGAGATCGCCACTTCGGGTACGCCGGTTAGTCTGAATTCCTTAGCCATCTGTAATAGTTAATAAGCATAATATATTCCACAGATGAAAGTTCCGTTCCGAAGATTCGTGATAGCAGATATTTTATTGCCGAAATTCAAGATTATTAATTGTTCACCTCTTCGTCGTAGTTGTAAGATTCCGTTGACTCCTTCAGACGATCGGCGTTTCGTGAGATCTGATAGAAAATAAAAAAAAAAAATAAAAAAAGCGGTGATTTGTATCGTTAAAATATCTATAAAGAACTAGAGTTGGATATTCGACACTGGGTAGCGATGTAGCAACCTCCTCCCCCCTCGCCTAATTTAGTAATAGGCGACGGGTAGGAGGTTGCGACGTCGTTACCTATGGTCGAATATCCAACCCTATAAAGAACTTTGTAACAAATCTGTCAGTAATGCGAAAACTGGAAAAAAAAGGCGCCCCAACCACTAGTCTCCGTCAAGCGTTCCCTGCGGTAGGTCGCCCTGGCCTAATGGGCATGGTGTCTGACTGGCATGCCGACGCAGGCAGGTTCGACTCCCGCCCGCAGGTGATGTTTTGCAAGAAGTTGAGAAAAAAAAAAAAAAAAAAAAATAGCCGAAACACAAATTTTCATTACAATGTCGATTGCAGGTTCGGGGACGTTGGATCTGGCCAGTTGATAACGAATCTGCAAGCGGTGATTTGTATCGTTAAAATATCTATAAAGAACTAGAGTTGGATATTCGACACTGGGTAGCGATGTAGCAACCTCCTCCCCCCTCGCCTAATTTAGTAATAGGCGACGGGTAGGAGGTTGCGACGTCGTTACCTATGGTCGAATATCCAACCCTATAAAGAACTTTGTAACAAATCTGTCAGTAATGCGAAAACTGGAAACTAAGCATGGAGAACAGAGAATAAAAGCCGCAGACTTACTCACCTCTTCATCGACCGGAGCTGCATTGGATACAACGAATAGGAGTATCGACACGCTAAGGAAGATCATCATTTCGAATGATGGAATTGATTCACTATCTGGCTTTTATAATGCTTTCCCATGAATCTCAAAGCGCCATGTAGCCACAACAGAACGAGGAACTACACGGGTTTTGACAAGTGCATTTCGATGAATCCTACAAAAATCTTGATTAAAAAAGAGACAGGATGAAGATTAGACATCTCAAAAAGGGCTGAATAGAATCATATAAATTTTATTATCTTACCTGTGTCGATATTTTCCTGGCAAAATGATGCGATTATTCCAGTTTAGGCGCGGTAGACGGAGAAATCAAATGATATACGTGACAGACGATTTCACCCATGTCAGCTTTCTTGAACTGGACATCGAGTGAACCCTCAATGGAATTGACAAAGTATGATTTGAGTTGCGCAATGATAAAAGATCAATTCGAGAAAACGATTAGAAAAAACGAATCAGAAAGTGTAGTGGAGCTTGAGAGGCACTACATCCGGCGAAAACGAATCGGCAATCGTTATTCTTGATACCAAAATATCCTCATATTATCTTACATATTTAGGATATATTATTGGCATCTATAATGCACAAACCACAAAAATTACCAAAACTTTGATTGGAAGGCTTCGAAATTAGCACTGAGTCTCACAACTAACTCTCCAACGATTTTCAGACGGGCGTGAGGTTTCACCATGCTCAGAGCTGCGGATAAGTTTATGCCTGAAGGAGCTTCCTGAAGGACAAACACTTGAATCATGCCAGAAATAGATAGCGGAAGTCTTCGCTGGTGGGGTGAAAAAACAGATTTTCGACCGGGATATTCGCAAAGCGTTGTTTGCCAGAAACCTGCGGGGGTTGAACCGCATGCATTTCCCTCCGAAACATCACCGATTCGCCACGTATATCCATATCACGGAAGTGTCACAAACAGGGAATCGCAGGGTTTGAAATTGCGATTTCACAACATGATATCCGAGGGCGTTGGCTAAAGCCCCGAAAAATTTCGGTTTGCCACGGTTTCAAATCGTGGCACTAACATCATTCCTATTGTTAGTGAGTTACTATGAAATGGCAAGGCTGGCAGAGGAAATCATCCGATTCTCGAATCATCATGGTGAGTCTTCCTGCTCCTTTCATCAATGCTAGATTCCTTTCAGAATCAGCTCACTCTTCTGGTCCTTTGTGCCATTGCTTCTACTGCCTACTCCATCCATCCTTGTGCGGATTTCTGCCAGGGAACCGTCCTGGGAACCTCCAGATGGTGCTGGTGCAATTCGAAGTCAGTTTTATCCTCTCACAATCAGCTAAAGAGAATCGCTTGTTTCAGCTTCATGCTCTTCAACGGCACCTGCTACAAGAAGTGCTACAACAATTGCATTCAAAGGAACTATAACACTGCACCTAAGACGTATGACTTCAGCAAGTGCATTCCCGAAGATGAAACACCCAACATTAATCTGTGGCGTTGTTGCATGAAGAAGAACGAGTGGAACAACGTTCTCAAGTGCGACCCTGAATGCTGGAGCACCGCCCTTCCCACCTAATTTGTGATCGTAAACTGATATCAGATAAACATTCATGCCTGCAAAATCATCGCGTTGTTGCAAACAAGCGAAGAAAGGAGAATGAACTGTGTAGCTGTGTATTTGAAGGGATATATTGTTCGATGTGAGCTCGAAAAGCAACATCGAGGAATCACATCAGATCTTACCGATTGAATATGAGCGATATCATATTTATCAATTCCGGCGTCAAAGTGTACTAGACGGAAAAATCTACAAAAAACGAGAGTTCTCACACAAAATGAGTGCTTTCCTATTGGATTCCCATAGAGTAGCATAGTCTCCCCTGACATTGAATTCCAACTAAAACGAATGTTCACACAAAATGAAAGCTTTCATAAGATTAAACTAAAATAGATTCAAATTAAATTTTATGGTTGTATTATCTTTATCGATCTTCTTACACGAAGCACACATTTTAGCCAAGAATGACTTCATTCGTTATATCGTTGAGAATTTCAGTATTTATTCGTGTCTTTGCCGGCGAGTTTGAGAACTGTCATGTAAATCTCGCCCTGAGAAGGCTATGTCTGACTGGCATGCCGACGCAGGCAGGTTCGACTCCCGCCCGCAGGTGATGTTTTGCAGGATGCTCTCAATGATTTTTTTAAATTAAAAATATTTTCTTTGCTAGTTCCAAAATAAGACAACCCCTCCAGCCTCCTCCCTGGTGACTCACCTCGATATTGTGATTGATCATGTCGCTGCAGGCAACCCTGAGAAGGGGGAGTCGAAGCCAAGAGTTCTGTAAATATTTGTTTTCAAAGGTAAGTAACACTGGATTTGAGTCGCAAAAGTAAATTAAATAATCACCAGCAACAGCTTTTCTATTTCACAGGAAGAGGTCCTTGTCGCGGGATTTGATTGCTTCGATTTGCTTCAGAAACCCTTCTGTGATTGCAAACTGACGACTCAAACTGTCACGAACATGTCGGACGAGCTGAAAAGAAAAGAAAACCGAGAAGTATGGCATCATATTACAGAAGAATTATCTGTGTGTGCGTTTATTGAATCCTCTTGAAAGTTTTAAGATTCATTCTCTAAGTTGTGTAGTTTTAACACAAATATTTTTTTTTATATTTCATCTTGGACATCATTGAATAAGCTACTACCCATACACGCTTCTGTGAGAGCATCTCGAATTTTCCGATCGTTTACCTGAAAAATCATACTTACGATATCAGGAAAGTGTTGGAAAAATTGAAGCTTGGAAACAAGTGAGCTTACAAAAGAAACATCTGCGCACACGGTGATCAGTCGGTAGGAGCATCTCTTCTTTCATGATAAGCTCGAGAATCTCTGGATCCACTCCAGTATCATTTCCGGTTAGGTTGAGAACTTGTCCGAAAATGTCGTCTTCCGAACGGGAAAGCGATTCGATGAGTCCTGCAAAAAACATTCGAATTGGAAATAAAGAGTAAGATGATAGAGCGGTATAAACAAATGAGACTATCGCCTAGCAGAACTTTTCTGTTCGACAGAAAGATCTCCCTGTCGCGGACTTTGCGGACTTTGGCGGACTTTGGACCGGGACTTTGGAACAAAAGTGGACTTTGGACCGGGAGATTCGCAAAGCATTGTTTGCAAGCTACAAAACGCAGCAGGAAACCTGCGGGAGTTAAACCCCATGAAATTTCTTACGAAACATCACCGGTTCTCCACGTATTTCAATATCAGGGAAGTATCACAAACAGGGTATCGCGGGGTTTGAAATTGCGATTTCACAGCATGAGATCCGTGGGCGTTGGTTGAAGCCCCGAAAAATCTCGGTTTGCCACGGTTTCGAATCGTGGCACTAACATCATCCCTATTGTTAGTGAGTTACTATAAAATAGCAAGGCTGGCAGAGGAAATCATCCGATTCTCGAATCATCATGGTGAGTCCTCCTGCTCCTTTCATCAATGCTAGATTCCCTTCAGAATCAGCTCACTCTTCTGGTCCTTTGTGCCATTGCTTCCACTGCCTACTCCATCCATCCTTGTGCGGATTTCTGCCAGGGAACCGTCCTGGGAACCTCCAGATGGTGCTGGTGCAATTCGAAGTAAGTTTTATCCTCCCACAATCAGCTAAAGAGAGTCGCTTGTTTCAGCTTCATGCTCTTCAACGGCACCTGCTACAAGAAGTGCTACAACAACTGCATTCAAAGGAACTATAACACTGCACCTAAGACGTATGACTTCAGCAAGTGCATTCCCGAAGATGAAACACCGAACATCAATCTGTGGCGTTGTTGCATGAAGAAGAACGAGTGGAACAACGTTCTCAAGTGCGACCCTGAATGCTGGAGCACCGCCCTTCCCACGTAATTGTTGGTCGTTAACTGCTATCAGATAATCATTCATGCATGCAAAATCATCGCGTTGTTGCAAACAATCACAGAAGGGTGAATGAACTGTGTAGCTATTTGAGGGGAAATATTTTTCAATGGTATCTCAGAAAGCAACATCGGGGAATCGCATCAGATCTAACCGATTGAATATGAGCGATGTCATATTTATCAATTCCGGCGTCAAAGTGCACTAGATGTATCGACCTTCTCTATTTTCTGAACATAGTTAGATTATAAATTAATAAAATTATTTTGCCAACATTTTATCGTTATACATGCCAACATTATGTCGACATACTATCGTATTGGATGCTTTAGAGTAGAATAGTCTCCTCTGACATTGAATTCCAAATAAAGAGAGGCCTAATAACTACGATAGCGAGTGTTCTCACACAAAATGAGTGCTTTCATAAGAATAAAAACAAATAGATTAAAATTCGATTTTATGCTTGCATAATCTTTATCGATCTTCTCACACGAAATACACGTTTCAGTCGAGAATATCTTCCTTCAAGATATCCTGTAGAATCTCACTAGTCACTCCCGTGTCTTTTCTGGCGAGTTTGCCCACTTCCAAGTAAATATCGCCCTGTGAAGGGGGAACCGAAGCCATGAGTTTTGCAAATATTTTTTTCCAAAGTCGACTATCACTGGATTTGAGAAGCAGGAGTGAATTAAATAATCACCATCAAGAGCTTATCTATTCGACAGGAAGAGGTCCCTGTTGCGAGATTTGATTGCTTCGATTTGCTTCAGAAACCCTTCCGTGATTGCCAACATACGTGCCAAGATGCTGTGAGCGTATTCGACGAGCTGTAAATTAGAAAATGGAAAAATATGGCATAATAAAAGAGAAGAAATATCAATTTGAGCGCTTATCGAAACATCTTGATTATTTTGAATTTTCAGTTTAATTTTATCGTGGACACCAATGAATACTGACCGTCGATGCTTCTTTGACAGCATCTCGAATTTCCTCCTCGGTAACCTGAAAAATTATACATTTATTTGTTCATTACAGAAATAAAGAGAGAGAGAAAGAGAATAACTATTAACGAATGTTTGGAATATATATCTTTTTGGTCACAGTTTACTACGTTTGACCATCGACCTACTATTGCCCACCAGTAATGAAAGAGAGAAAAACAAAACTGGTTGATGTGCAGATGACATCAAGAAAGTGTTGGGAAGATTGAAGCTTCAAAAAGTGAGCTTTCAAGAATTTTGCTTACGCTGTGCTTATTCGGATAAAGAATATTTTCGTTAATGACATCCTCGAGAATCTCAGTATTCACTCCAGTTTCATTTCCGGAGAGTTTGAGAACTTGTTCGAAAATTTCGCTCTGCGAACGGGGAAGCGATTGGATGAGTCCTGCAAGAAAATAATAAAATTAGGGGAAAATGATTTAATACGATAGAGTTGCAGAAATTAATGAGAATATCACCTAGCAGAACTCGGATTTGAACCGTCTTGAGTGAACCGTGAACCGTTTTGAGTGAACCGTCTTGAGTTTTGCATTTTGTCTCTTGAATCAATGTAACACGTTCTGTTGTGTGAACGAATACCCTAGTTAGATCAATTCGTATCACACGTTTACATTTTGGTGACTGAAGTTTTGAAATTCATTCTTATCGAGGAAAATGATATATTGTTGATCTGGTTATGATCAAAATTTAATCACTAACCTCCATCTGCTTCTGATTCTTAGCTTGTCGATCAGCCTGGAGTTTGGCCTGAAAGAATCACACCTTGGGTCAATGATGATATTTCGGTAGAAAAATCGAGTGATGTAGAAAAAAGAAAGCATGACCAATTAATAGTCTCTTATTGTGAACTCAAGCGAGACTTATAAACAAACGATAATTGGCTGCCACTTCGTGTTCCAATTGTTGAACCGTACAAGCTTCTCTTCGTTGACTGGCGGACTCATCAGACCGACGTCCTAAATTTATTATTAGAAATTGTATTTTTAATACTCTCATTCACCAAATATTCGGAGATCGCCACTTCGGGTACGCCGGTTAGTCTGAATTCCTTAGCCATCTGTAATAGTTAATAAGCATAATATATTCCACAGATGAAAGTTCAGTTCCGAAGATTCGTGATAGATACAGATATTTATAGCCGAAATTCAAGATTATAAATTGTTCACCTCTTCGTCGTTGTTGTAAGATTCCGTTGACTCCTTCAGACGATCGGCGTTTCGTGGGATCTGATAGAATAATTAGTGAATCTGTACACGTGATCTGTAGCCTCCCCTACCCACTTCCAAGTATTTATCAGTCGTACCAAAATTATGTTGTTGAAATTAGGTTGCTCTCTAGAATCTTATTGCAGAGATTACGCATAATTGAAAGTGATATTGTATTAGGTTGGTGCATAAGTCTTTGCCGATTTTGAGCATGAAGTTAAGCCTCCAATATTTTGCTTGTTTCGAATCACTATGACCTGCCTCCAAAACAATACTTTGGGTCATATTCGAAGATTATTTTCATAGAATGGAATTGTGACAGGCTTACGGGAATAGGGGGAACTGGGGATCTGACTAACAGTGAGATTTTCAAGAGAAGTAAAATGTTCTTATATGAGGGTTTGCAAAGCTGCGAAAGGTTTCATAGAAACCGCGTATGGTTAACTGAGAAGCCCTATACTAATGCTTTTTAATAGCAGAATCGGAATAGTTCTCGATGCAGAATAGCCATAATACTGGCCGACAAATATGACCAACTTCGAAAATTATCTGTTCACGCGATCGCATTTTCCCCCTCAAACATCCATGAGGGAGACCTGAACAGAAGTGCTTTCGACTCGCTTGACAAGGGCCTATGTTATCCATATGAACATTCAAAACGGCATCGCTTTCTGTTTTAAAAATACGAGATTTCTCAGATATGAATTCTCGACCGAAAACGTCGGAAAATGTGGTTTTGCGTGTTTTCGAGCTAACCGCACTCTTCAAAAAATATTGATTTGAGAATTATGTCGAAAATATCAGCGATAGGGCAAGGATTGATTGTTACTTTAATGGCGAAATATCAGCCGTTCAATGAGTAAGGGAGCCAGTGGATCACCGTAAGCACCTAATTGGATGTTCGTTTCTCGAGTTCAAACTTGTGGACAATGCAATTCTTCAACGAATAGCTGAATCCTCTCACAAATTTAATTGAAAACTATACAGTAGAGCTACTTTACTTTTCAGGTATATTTAAATCTCTAGACCCTCTGACCCGATTACATGGCTTTATAAACTGAAATTGATCGCATAAGGCCAGTTGCATTTCTAATTTAGATAAATATCTTAAGTAGGGATTTTGTTGCTGGCAGCTTCTACTAGCTTCAATGCATTATTAAATCATCATACATTGCGACTGTGCACCAATTTTGGACCTGTCACTATTCTCCATGGAATGCCGTTCTGGCAAAATGTCCACGTAATTTTCGATCTCGCTAACAACGGCGGTATACTGTGTCCGTCTCTTCGGTGTTACAGGCATGTCATAGTGTGCGCTAAAGAGAGTGACCAAGCCCTCAACAATTATGAAATACCATAGGCTGATTGGGCAAATTCGAAAGGTGGGACAGGCAAGAATATCCAAGTGTCGAAATCGGCAAAGACTTATGCACCAACCTGATACAACGTGTTCACAGCGCATGTGCAGCAATTCTAACCTCAGTTGCAGTCGATTCCTCCGTCATTTCAGTCGTCTGATGCCAAATCGCTGCATACTCGCTGTTCGGCCTGGATCTATCCATCTGAATACGAGTCTTATTCAATCAAAAAAAAATGGCAATCAATGATTCAATCAGTTGGAATAAAACGCCCTCCATTTTAACGTGATTCTTCTCTTCCCATTCGTGAAATTTAATCTCCTTCCCAGCATAGTTAGACTCTTGATGGAATTGGCCCTGCTGAAAATGAATCTAATAAGAGCCGAAACACAAATTTTCATCACAATGAACTCCTCGATTGCAGTTTCGGGGACGTTCGATCTGGCCAGTTGATTACGAATCTGCAAGCGGTGATTTGTATCGTTAAAATATCTATAAAGAACTAGAGTTGGATATTCGACCCTGGATAGCGATGTAGCAACCTCCTCCCCCCTCGCCTAATTTAGTAATAGGCGACCGGTAGGAGGTTGTGACGGGTAGGAGGGCGTTACCTATGGTCGATTATCGAACCCTATAAAGAACTTTGTAACAAATCTGTCAGTAATGCGAAAACTGGAAACTAAGCATGGAGAACAGAGAATAAAAGCCGCAGACTTACTCACCTCTTCATCGACCGGAGCTGCATTGGATACAACGATTCATTCATTGTATCCAATGCAATAGGAGTATCGACACGCTAAGGAAGATCATCATTTCGAATGATGGAATTGATTCACTATCTGGCTTTTATAATGCTTTCTCATGAATCTCAACGCGCCATGTAGACACAACAGAACGAGGAACTGCACGGGTTTTGACTAGTGCATTTCGATGAATTCTACAAAAATCCTGAATAAAAAAGAGACAGGATGAAGATTAGACATCTCAAAAAGGGCTGAATAGAATCATATAAATTGCATTATCTTCCCTGTGTCGATTCCAGTTTAGGTTCGGTAGACGGAGAAATCAATCGATTTACATAGCAGACGATTTCACCCATGTCAGCTTTCTCGATATGGACACCGTCGAGGAACCCTTCATGGAATTGACAAAGTATGATTTGAGTTGCGCAAAGATCGAAGATCAATTTCGAGGAAGAGATTGTAAAAAATAGGAATCAAGGATAAACACCTCGGCAATCGTCTTCTTGATCCCCAAAATATCTTGATATAATACTATATTTTTTGTATTATTGGCAACTATAATGCTACAAACCACAAAAATTACCAAAACTATTATTAGAAGGCTTCAAAATTAACACTGAGTCTCTCAACTCACTCTCCAACGACTTCCAGATGGGCGTGAATTGCAGCATCGAGTGCGAATTTACGAAACAGTCGAGAAGGAATGCCTTATCTTCGATGTAAACAGCCTAGAATGGGATGAACATTTGCTAAGGATAGGAACTTTTAATGGAATTCAGAATATGAAAACCCATCGAAAAAGATTAGATTAGCGAATTTATAAAACTGAAAAAGCTTAGGGAGACGATGCTCACCACTGCGGATAAGTTGATGCCTGAAGGAACTTCGTGAAGAACAAATACTGGAATCATGCCACGAATAGATAGCGTAAGTCTTTGATGGTGGGAAGGAAAAGCGGACTTTGAACCGGGATAGTCGCAAAGCGCTGTTTGCCAGCTAGAAAACGCAGCAGGAAACCTGCGGGGGTTGAACCCCGTGAAATTCCCTCCGAAACATCACCGGTTCTCCACGTATTTTAATATCACGGAAGTGTCACAAACAGGGCATCGCGGGGTTTGAAATTGAGATTTCACAGCAAGAGATCCGTGGGCGTTGGTTGAAGCGCCGAAAAATATCGGTTTGCCGCGGTTTCGAATCGTGGCACCAACATCATCCCTATTGTTAGTGAGTTACAATAAAATGGCAAGGTTGGTAGAGGAAATCATCCGATTCTCGAATCATCATGGTGAGTCCTCCTGCTCCTTTCATCAATGCTAGATTCCCTTCAGAATCAGCTCACTCTTCTGGTCCTTTGTGTCATTGCTTCCACTGCCTACTCCATCCATCCTTGTGCGGATTTCTGCCAGGGAACCGTCCTGGGAACCTCCAGATGGTGCTGGTGCAATTCGAAGTCAGTTTTATCTCCCACAATCAGCTAAAGAGAGTCGCTTGTTTCAGCTTCATGCTCTTCAACGGCACCTGCTACAAGAAGTGCTACAACAACTGCATTCAAAGGAACTATAACACTGCACCTAAGACGTATGACTTCAGCAAGTGCATTCCCGAAGATGAAACACCGAACATCAATCTGTGGCGTTGTTGCATGAAGAAGAACGAGTGGAACAACGTTCTCAAGTGCGACCCTGAATGCTGGAGCACCGCCCTTCCCACCTAATTGTTGGTCGTAAACTGCTATCAGATAGACATTCATGCATGCAAAATCATCGCGTTGTTGCAAACAAGCGAAGAAAGGAGAATGAACTGTGTAGCTATTTGAGGGGAAATATTGTTCGATGGAAGCTCGAAAAGCAACATCGAGGAATCACATCAGATCTTAACGATTGAATATGAGCGATATCATATTTATCAATTCCGGCGTCAAAGTGTACTAGACGGAAAAATGTACAAAAAACGAGAGTTCTCACACAAAATGAGTGCTTTCCTATTGGATTCCCATAGAGTAGCATAGTCTCCCCTGACATTGAATTTCAACTAAAACGAATGTTCACACAAAATGAAAGCTTTCATAAGATTAAACTAAAATAGATTCAAATTAAATTTTATGGTTGTATTATCTTTATCGATCTTCTTACACGAAGCACACATTTTAGCCAAGAATGACTTCATTCGTTATATCGTTGAGAATTTCAGTATTTATTCGTGTCTTTGCCGGCGAGTTTGAGAACTGTCATGTAAATCTCGCCCTGAGAAGGGGGAGTCGAAGCCAAGAGTTCTGTAAATATTTGTTTTCAAAGGTAAGTAACACTGGATTTGAGTCGCAAAAGTAAATTAAATAATCACCAGCAACAGCTTTTCTATTTCACAGGAAGAGGTCCTTGTCGCGGGATTTGATTGCTTCGATTTGCTTCAGAAACCCTTCTGTGATTGCCAACTGACGACTCAAACCGTCACGAACATGTCGGACGAGCTGAAAAGAAAAGAAAACCGGAGAAGTATGGCATCATATTACAGAAGAATTATCTGTGTGAGCGTTTATTGAATCCTCTTGAAAGTTTTAAGATTCATTCTCTAAGTTGTGTAGTTTTAACACAAATATTTTTTTTTATATTTCATCTTGGACATCATTGAATAAGCTACTACCCATACACGCTTCTGTGAGAGCATCTCGAATTTTCCGATCGTTTACCTGAAAAACCATACTTACGATCTCAGGAAAGTGTTGGAAAAATTGAAGCTTGGAAACAAGTGAGCTTTCAAAAGAAACATCTGCGCACACGGTGATCAGTCGGTAGGAGCATCTCTTCTTTCATGATAAGCTCAAGAATCTCTGGATCCACTCCAGTATCATTTCCGGTCAGGTTGAGAACTTGTCCGAAAATGTCGTGTTCCGAACGGGAAAGCGATTCGATGAGTAATGCAAAAAACATACGAATTGGAAAAAAAGAGTAAGATGATAGAGCGGTATAAACAAATGAGACTATCGCGTAGCAGAACTTTTCTGTTCGACAGAAAGATCTCCCTGTCGCGGACTTTGCGGACTTTGGCGGACTTTGGACCGGGACTTTGGAACAAAAGTGGACTTTGGACCGGGAGATTCGCAAAGCGTTGTTTGCAAGCTACAAAACGCAGCAGGAAACCTGCGGGAGTTAAACCCCATGAAATTTCTTACGAAACATCACCGGTTCGCCACGTATTTCAATATCAGGGAAGTATCACAAACAGGGTATCGCGGGGTTTTTCTTCCACTGCCTACTCCATCCATCCTTGTGCGGATTTCTGCCAGGGAACCGTCCTGGGAACCTCCAGATGGTGCTGGTGCAATTCGAAGTAAGTTTTATCCTCCCACAATCAGCTAAAGAGAGTCGCTTGTTTCAGCTTCATGCTCTTCAACGGCACCTGCTACAAGAAGTGCTACAACAACTGCATTCAAAGGAACTATAACACTGCACCTAAGACGTATGACTTCAGCAAGTGCATTCCCGAAGATGAAACACCGAACATCAATCTGTGGCGTTGTTGCATGAAGAAGAACGTGTGGAACAACGTTCTCAAGTGCGACCCTGAATGCTGGAGCACCGCCCTTCCCACGTAATTGTTGGTCGTTAACTGCTATCAGATAAACATTCATGCATGCAAAATCATCGCGTTGTTGCAAACAATCACAGAAGGGTGAATGAACTGTGTAGCTATTTGAGGGGAAATATTTTTCAATGGTATCTCAGAAAGCAACATCGGGGAATCGCATCAGATCTAACCGATTGAATATGAGCGATGTCATATTTATCAATTCCTGCGTCAAAGTGCACTAGATGTATCGACCTTCTCTATTTTCTGAACATAGTTAGATTATAAATTAATAAAATTATTTTGCAAACATTTTATCGTTATACATGCCAACATTATGTCGACATACTATCGTATTGGATGCTTTAGAGTAGAATAGTCTCCTCTGACATTGAATTCCAAATAAAGAGAGGCCTAATAACTACGATAGCGAGTGTTCTCACACAAAATGAGTGCTTTCATAAGAATAAAAACAAATAGATTAAAATTCGATTTTATGCTTGCATAATCTTTATCGATCTTCTCACACGAAATACACGTTTCAGTCGAGAATATCTTCCTTCAAGATATCCTGTAGAATCTCACTAGTCACTCCCGTGTCTTTTCTGGCGAGTTTGCCCACTTCCAAGTAAATATCGCCCTGTGAAGGGGAACCGAAGCCATGAGTTTTGCAAATATTTTTTTCCAAAGTCGACTATCACTGGATTTGAGAAGCAGGAGTACATTAAATAATCACCATCAAGAGCTTATCTATTCGACAGGAAGAGGTCCCTGTTGCGAGATTTGATTGCTTTGATTTGCTTCAGAAACCCTTCCGTGATTGCCAACATACGTGCCAAGATGCTGTGAGCGTATTCGACGAGCTGTAAATAAGAAAATGGAAAAATATGGCATAATAAAAGAGAAGAAATATCAATTTGAGCGCTTATATCTTTTTGGTCACAGTTTACTACGTCTGACCATCGACATACTATTGCCCACCAATAATGAAAGAGAGAAAAATTAAACTGGTTGATGTGCAGATGACATCAAGAAAGTGTTGGGAAGATTGAAGCTTCAAAAAGTGAGCTTTCAAGAATTACGCCGTGCTTATTCGGATGAAGAATATTTTCGTTAATGACATCCTCGAGAATCTCAGAATTCACTCCAGTTTCATTTCCGGAGAGTTTGAGAACTTGTTCGAAAATTTCGCTCTGCTAACGGGGAAGCGATTGGATGAGTCCTGCAAGAAAATAATAAAATTAGGGAAAAATGATTTAATACGATAGAGTTGCAGAAATTAATGAGACTATCACCTAGCTGAACTCGGATTTGAACCGTCTTGAGTGAATGAAATGATCACCTAGTAGAACAACGCTGTTCGACAGAAAGAGATCCCTGTCGCCGGCTTCGATCTATTCGATTTGCTTCAGAGTCGATTCCATGAATGCCATCTGATGAGCCGAGATGTTTTGAGCGTAAAGGAGGAACTGAAAATGTGTACACTTATGATAATTATGACATAATCTAACGGTAGGAGCTACAATGCGAATCCTTGTCATAACCTCTCGTAAAAACATATATTTTTCTGATAGTATTCTACATCGACAATGATGAATATGTTGCTGACCTTTGATCCATCTCTGATCGTGATATTTCAGATTTCTTCCATATTTTCCAGAAACTTCACCTAAAAGACTCATACGTGTATTTGTTCATGCTTAGGGCTGTCAGACTGAAGAGTTCGTCTCATCATTCTGCACACACTCTAGACCGGTCGAGTGAGGAGAGAGCTTGTGTAATGTAGAGACAAAATCTTCACTATGACAGCCCTATTCATGATTGTACAGGAGAGATATGGGCAACTGCCTTAGTGATGATATGCCTTTGATAAGGTACTTTATCAACTGGCATACAATCAAAGCACATGCGTCGTTAATATTTTATTTTCGGGAAACACGATGATGAGTAAAGAGCGCTTACTTCCTGATCTGTAGGTTTCGCATCCGCGATAGCTAGCAGTAGAATCGTCACCATGAAGAGTTTCATCTTGAATGATTGAGGTGATTCTTCTATCTGTCTTTTATAGGAATTTTCCTGTCGATGAATCTCGAGGAAAGATGTCACTCCGAAAATACGGGAAAATGTCGATGCATTGACGCATGTTCGTGATTTATGAACGCATTTTTTGAGATGGAAACAAATAGAAGTGATGTGATGGTGGAAGTGATTGTTTGAGAATTCACAAAATGGAGAAAAAAATCTAGATACAGTATGATAGATGGATAATGAGAAGATTACCCAAACAAGCTGTTGTGATATCAAAAATGATTAGTCATGCAAATGACTTTATCAGGTCAAAATTAGCCAATTAGAGATAATAATCCGTGAGAACGCATGGACTTAGCAGAACTGAACACGATAAGTTGGACTGGGCCAGTTCTTTCCTCTGCAGAAGAACGTCGATGTCTGGTCATCGTATGCGTACGAGTAGGCCTTGGGGCAAGCGTCCTGATAAGATAACTCAATAATGAATCGATTACAATATTCAATAATACGTATTAAGCCTATCACTTTTCCCCGGTTTCATGCACATGGAACATTGATCTAGCAAGAACTCATGACTAGATGTGAATACCTTGAAGATAGCAGGATAGTTTTTAGGCCAGTTAGACGATTTGCAGGTCTGGGGCTGGTTGTGAGCCCCGCGACAGCAGTACTGGTCGGTGTTGAAGGCGAGACAGGCACTCTTGCACCCAACAGTCTAAAGATTTCACTGTTTATTCCAAATGCCAATCTTCCATGAATGTTTTTCGTAAAGATAATGGTTGGCTTCTAAAAGGGTTCTTTGAACTTTCAGCTGTTTTCCGCATAACATGAATTAGGTGATGCCGAGGAAAACAACGCGAAGCCAGCTTTACGAAATCGGAGCTTTCGGAGGTTCATCAGTGCATGTTAGCTCTTACCCTTCCGTTCTTCACTAATCTCAGTTCCGAGGGACAGATGTTATTGTCGTTGAGGTTCTTGAAACAGCCGCCCGCCCTCTTGCAGTCGTACTGGCCGCCATTGGTGCGGTAAGTGGCCTGCGATATTGGGTTAGAATTACGTGTTGTCGCCTCTTAATTTCTTAATTTTTTTTCGTAATTGAATTGAATTGAATTGAAATTGAATTAATTTCACAGAACGGGCGAGTGCAGTGTGCCAGATTAAGGGACAGTGACCCGTATTTAAAACGCTACGGCCATATCATCGAATATCATGCGCTCAAGCTGCTCAAACAATGGCGAATTTGAGAAAGCAAGCGCTGAATGCCGACCTCAACGACGTCGATCAGCACGGGTAGATTGTATCCGTCGACCATGGAGACGTCGTAGTAGTCCTGATCGCCATGCCCTCTCAGGGTGAACTCTGCTAGAGAAACGGGCGGCTGACCCCCACGACCCTCGCATTTCAGCTTGTTCTGGAAAAGTGAACTGATTCCAAGTAATGATCAAAACGCCTTTAGAAAATGAACTCGAGTCCTCACATGTTGAAAATACCAAGGAAAAGTTTCGATAGATTCTGGTTTCGATAGATGACGAGATAATGAAGGAGATTCATAACTTGTAAATAAACAGCGCTAGTGTTGGCATCATCACTAGTGATATACGATCGTGACTAAGTATCCGCATTTCTCATTTTCTCTAGTCTCTCTGGCCGACGAGAGATCAAGTGAATTGAGGAGAGTCTGGTTCCTATTAGCCATCCCTAGTTCAGCGCCCAGAAAGCAACAATGATAAATTATTTTTCTGATTCTGACCCCGCAGAATCCCGTGTCGCAGTTGAAGTTGCCGTCGCATCCGGTTCTCGCCCAGATTCGGCCCGCCGTCCACCCATTGGGCACGCCGATCGTCTTGCTCTCAAAATGACCTTTCAAGTCTGATCGCGGCTACGGTTTGTCTCAGAATAAGGATACACCTGACAAATGCTATTTGTTACAGAATACAATTATTCTATTCAGCTTCAAACACATTGACGGCTCGTCGGCGTGATATCTCGTGCTTATCTCGAGTTTACCTGTCCGGCGGCCAAGTAGAATCCGCCGTTTTCCGGAAGGTTTCCCTGTCCTTGAATTCCAGGCCACACGGGGAACGGACACTTGTTGTAGATCTAGAAAGGCGCGGTGTTGTTTCGGATAGTTTAGCTAGCGAAATTTTGCACGCGACTAGTAGAACGGGCTCGGGTACAACCGGCCGAAGAACGGCTCACCTCAATGCAGGCATTGCCGGCTCCACAGTCGGCCGTAGCGACTGCTGCAGTTGCAGCCAGAGTTAGAAGAGCGAGCATGGCGACGATGCCATCCCCCGGTCACTCCCTCCATTTATACAGAAGGCCGGCTTACTCACCCCTCCCACATTCTCGCAGTGTTTGATCAGAAGATCACGATACAAAACAGTTTTATGCTCTGGTTCTCTCATTTTCCCCTTTGTTATCGCCCCGGTCATTATTCTCTGACGTCCACTCCCTAAAGAGGGCAATTGCTCCCCCTCGCAGGATTAGTAGGCGGCGCGCATTTCTTAGTAATCAGTGACTTGATGAATGATTAGTAACCCATGAGGAGAAGTTGCACATCCGTTGAGAGAATAACGACACACCACCAATGTGACCGCCTATGTGACAATATTGAAAATGTTCAGAAACCACAATCACAAACATCGGTTGGTGTTCATAATTAGTGAATCTCGGGGGGATTATGACTAACTGATTTTTCTCTGATTGAAAAATGTTTCGAGTGATAGAAATACCACTGAAGACAACAAAAACAGATTGTCTACTAGTGAATAACTTGCTTTCGATGCATTTCGCTTAAAACCTCACTTTTGTAGCGAAATGCATCGAAAGTGTTTTTCCGCCAAGTAATTATATTTCAGATTTGTTGTAGAAATTCCGTACTTCCATCCGATAGTTGGATATCACGGAATTATAGAACTGGTATGAGAGAAGGGTTCTGCAAGTCTGCAAAAGAATTGTCCATCCAACAACAGGAGCGGCACAATCTCCCATGATACGATTCCCGCCACTTATTGTATCTGTTTACATCGAAAAAAAATCATAATAGAGCTTGGATTCTCAGTATTCAAAGCATGAATGTAGCAATTGTCCCTTGGTCTCTAGTCTCTGAGAAAAGAGAGGAAGAGGGGCAAAAAGGATCTCTGACGGAGTGAACTTCATTATGCCCCGAGGAGGGAGCAATGTTGAAACAGGCGAAAACAGAGACATGATTTCACTAGAAGGGCTTCAATTCATTCCATGTTTCACTTCTGCTCAAAAGTTTCACCCTGATGGAAACGTTCTCTTGGCCTTGGAATGTCCTATGTAGCATGCTTGATTTTTCTCTGAGGGCCTTTCATAACTCATGTCCTCTAATCTGATTTGCACATTCCCAGATGTTCGAATTTGACGTTTTCTTGTTGCGAAGAGGGTTCAATGAGCCAATTCCTCATGAGATTCTGAATCGCGACACATTAGTCTCCGCCCCTTCTCTCCGATGCACACGTTCCGCCAGAGGAAGTGTGTCTGCGAGAGCGATTAATTCGACACACTCACAGGCTTTTTTTGCGATTTCTTGTACGTATTAATGCAACTTGATCTTGTTTACTTGAAGTAGGGGTCCGAGAGACGAGGGATGATCATCTAATTGTCAGCTTTCACGCGAGAGAAATTGAGAGTATGTTGGCTGTTCTTCTCGGGGGATGCGCTAATCTCCCCTCATCCCATTACGGATAGTTTTTTTTTTCTTTTTGCGTGTCTTCATTATCGTTTTGCGACTATCCAATTTCCTGAAGGAGGAGCTTCGCCGCCATTTTCTTCGTACCTGACTCTTTTTTTCTGAATACTCACGCGTTCTCGTGTCGTTTTCCTCCACGTTTCGTGAACGCTAGCGATTTCTTTTGCTGCCTTCTTCCATTGGTATATCCAGGCACCTCTCCATTACAGCTGCTCCTGTATCCGAGAACCATCACGACATGTCAGATCCCTTGTCTCCCGGTTTAGAGAGATTTATCATCTTCTACAATATAGTGTCAGGTATCAACCACAGTTAGGTTGAAATGGAAACAAAGCGGTTTACAGGACCAATTTACTTCATAATCAACTCGATGATCATGATAACAGTCATTCGGATGGATAACACCCGCACGAAGACACATCGCAATCACTTTATCACACTGCAGGTGGGGGTTGATGTAGGCGCAAACATCTTGCGTGACTGAGTGGGTAAACCTCGAAGAACAGATGAAAACTATAGTAGACTTTCGTTTCCGAGAATATACACGTACTCACATCCAACTAGAATGGGCAAGACGCTGGTGAAAAACACAATTTAGGAAGGAGGAACCTATATTGTGAGAAAGTGTTATGGATAGGCCCTGGCGAGTTCTGATGATCCTGAAATTCAGGGTCTGCTCATCCTCACGGACTCCTTCTTCTCGCTCGGCTGCTGTGTGTGCATGACAGGCGATCTTGCCTTCTACTCGCCCAATTTCCTGCTTCCGCCCTTCCTGGATATGAAATTGTGCATGGTGAGGAATTCTTCATGTTGTTCATCGCAAACATTTGCTCCAATCAAATTCATTATCCTGTTTACAATCAACAGTCAGTGAGGCAATAGCTTCGAATTCCGAAAATGCTTCTGTCCTGCACATTAGCTATAAGAAGCGCCTAAATCGATCATTACGCCGATTCATCGAATCGTAAAGTCGAAGCATTCATCTTTTCAGTGCGTGGGCTTGCTCTTTCTCATTGCCATCGCCAACTGTTATTTCTCATCAGTGCTAGCTCGGTACCAGGTACGTATGTCTCCCCGGAGGGATGAAGGCGACTAATCCCTTGTCAACACAGGTCGTCACACCGCACGATTCGCCCGCCCGCTACTCCCAATTGCAAGAGAACACCCTTCGTTACATGCCCTGTCTCATGTTCGGAATCGCGCCTGTCCTCTACTATGCTCTTACTGAAAGTGAGGTCTCGCCCGAGGTGAGTAATTTACTAGGAATGAAAAAAAAATAAAAATTTCCCTGCGGGTCTCTCCATTCCGCACACATTCCTCACACGGATAGAGAAAAAGAGAGAGCGCACTATGAAATCTCGCCTTGATCTAAAGCAATACTGCCGCACATGAGCTTCGAAGAAAAAGCTCGTCACGCGTGTTGCCGACGCGAATGGTGAAGGGAATTTCAGGAAGTGTCTGAGCTCGTTCCATGGATTGCCGAATACCCCGTCCATCTCGTTCTCACCCTCACTACTCATCTCAAGGCGATGTTTGCAGGTTCAAAACAGTCTAAACAAAACAAAATACGTACAGAGTAGCTATTGCTTGTTTTGATTCCCATGAAGTAAATTATTTAATTATTTACTGTGCAGTATTTGATTGTTTTCCGGAACAAGACACTCTTCAGACAATAGGTGTGCATTACGTAAGAGGGGCTTGTTATGAAGATAATGCGTTTTTTTTAGAATTCACAAGTTAAGCAGTGTGCAAATGGGGCTGGTTTTTACGAACTCTTAGGTTTGCGTTTTACAGGCCTCTGGTGTGTTCACATGTTCTTCCTCACCTTCGTTATCGTTCTCTTCTCTCGGATGGTGACGTCACTTCGGATGCGAACGAAAGTCACGAGCGCATCTACCAGAAGGTACCAAACACACCAAGTCATCCGAAAATTACATGTTATCCCTGCTTACGTTAGGAAGCGTGCACTATCCGGCCCTGTAATTACGCTAATTAGGCCATAATTTCAGAGCGCAGAATAGTGCTATCATCGCTCTGGCGCTTCAGGTGATTTTTCCTAACGACTTCCACCCAGTTAGAATGCAAGTCACATTAATGGACAGCTGAATCAATATGGTGTTCTAGCTGAGCAGCCTACGCAAAGCAACATAAAAGCGAGGAAAGAGAATCTCAAAATATTGTTTTCAGATCTTTGTCCCTCTCACTTGCATGGTGGTTCCTGGCTTCGGACTGGTCGTGGGAATGTCTTTCTCCTTCTTTTCTCGGGGTGAGCAACGATCATAGGAACGTATTCGTTTGTGCCTAGACAATTCTTTAAAGTGCTGATTAGAAGAAGCATGTTGTTATCATCAAAAGTATAATAACAATTGTCCGCAAAAAAAGTTAGTCCTGGTTATCTTTCCAGATTTCAACGCTCTGACCTTCCTGCTTTTCAACACTCACGCCCTCTTCAACTCGGCTGTCACTGTTGCATTCTCTGCTCACTATCGACAATCGATGGCCGAATTCATAACTCGGAATGTTGCTGTGATGGTCCTCACAACGAGGTAGAATTGGTGTTCGCTCCCACACAAAAGTTTTGCGATGCGTCACAATTCCCTCATGGTTTGTAACTCATTGCATGTTTGCGCGCAGATATTTTGATCTCACGCTGAGAAATTGTGAGAATAATACATGAGTAAGTGGAGCCTCTAACACACCTCTCTTATTCTAGGAACGTGACGCAGGATGAGAATTCCCAGCGAGGGAGAAACCAAGGGAAAAGGATCAGAGGCCCGGAATCACTTTCGGTCCAGGCAACTACAATGCGAACTCTCCTCTCCACTCCGAGAACCGCAGCGGTTATATCAATCGACACTCCCATTCTGGATGCATGATGATGTATCTAGGCACACATTTCACCGTTTTTATCTTACGAGTTGCTTCACGGGTATAATCATGCATTTCCTGCAGATAAACCTATATTTGAACGGGATGAAATGTGGATTGCTGAGATGATGTTAGTGACATCACGTGACGATAATGATGATGCAGCGCTTGCTGTCCTTATTAGGCATGCGTGAAAGATGAGAATCTCGTGAAGAGACCGACAGCAATCATCTCGAATTCCGTCCGTCTGAGGATCGTTTCTCACTGTACACCCACACAAAAATACTCTCAGAATACGGAAGGAAAATCTATGATGAGGTTATGTCGTTAGGGTATTTCAGCTAACACGTGTATTTAATATTGAGTGGGACGTTTCGGAATGTTTTAACGAGTTAAACCGAATGGCTAGACGAAATTAATGGCGTATTTATGAACCAAAGATTATTATGAATTGTTTCTTCCATCGATTAGATGCAAATCTTTCTATCTTGATAAGATGTGCAATGGAAAAATCGAATATGGGGGACTGAGGAACTGCCAGATTATTCAATCGGGCAACGATCCTCGATTGCGAAAGCAAGTGGCAAGAAAGATGAAAAATAAGTGCAATACTATTGATGCATCGTGAATCAGCATTTACAACCCAATGAACCGAAACATCCAGCAGTGTCATCTAGGAAGTATTATTGTCTCCACCTTCTGTTCTCTCTAGGCTGTTTTCCCAATCATCTTTCACTCAACCATTTTCTATTGTGATTTCAGTGATGGTTCTCACGGCCACATTAGAGACCGCTTTCATTTCGATATTGCACGCTCTGCATGGAGCATGTAGGGAATAAGTTCACAAGATCTTTGAGGGAATCCGTTAGAGATTCATAGATTCTCATATAATGAAGTATGAGTGCAATCTAAGATGAGTTCAAGTGAACAAGATTTTTACTCTGTCTTGCAAACTATGAAAGGGAATTTAGCCAGCTGTGTTCTTCCTCATTTATGCCTCTCTGGATGGTGAAAGAAATTTATCGAATAAAATGTTAATTATTCCATCACCATTGTTTCACTCAGAACACGTCGCAACCATCTATTATATTTTAAAAAGTGATCAAAAGATGAGTTCTCGCTACAGAGCCAAACGGTCCATGTAATCTTTTGAAAGAGGAATATAAACAAATTCTGCCAGAGCGGCAGAAAAAATGAGCTCTTAGTGACCGATGCAAAGACCCATCTCTCAGACTGGTACAAGTAACTTATCGATTCAAATATTAATTTATTGAGATGATTATTGAGATTATTCTTCTTTCACTCAAAACACATCGCATTAATATTTTTGTAACAAAGTGGTGCAAAATATGAGTTTTCAATACAGAGCCAAAAGCCCATTTCACCTTATAAATCACGTTCGCTCTATACTCATAAAGTCAGAATGTCTCTTTGTCAGTTCGTTCGTCTGTGTGTGTGTCACACTTTTCAAACCTCAATAACTCGCTTTCTAGGCATCGCCCGAGGACAAGTCCTTGACCAATCGAACCACGGTAAACTCCTTTTTCAAAATTGATAATCTGGTAACTTTGGACCCTGTTGGCTTTTTTGGATACCGACTTGGTACCCCATCTGGTACTTTGGTACCTCATGGCTTTTGTGGGTACCGACTTGTTTTCGCTAATAACTCGCTTTAAAATCATCGGAGAGCCTCGGGAGAAGTGCCAATCGACACCCCGTGCTCAGATTTCGAAATTATCGATTTCGTCATCATTACGCAATCTTCACATTTTCGCTCATAACTTGCTTCAAAATCATCGGACAGGCTCGGGAAAAGTGCAAATCGACATTTTATGATCATTTATAAGTTTTTTTTAAAGATACTTCGGCCATGCCGTTGTGAAAAGCTCGTGAGGCTTCGAGCGCTCCGGAAAAGTTGGGATGTAACTTTTTCGGAGCGCTCGAAGCCTCACAAGCTTTTTGCAACGCTATACGCCCCACTCGCATGGAAGGTGGATCATGATTAACCTATGCGCACGACCCGGCTTATAACGTACCAGCCAGAGGCTGCTAGTTTGCATTAATTATATTAGTAGATTATCTATACAAAAAATATCTTTGTAGCAGACGGGGTGGAGAGACGGAAAGGGAAAAGTGTGAGTGTGTAAATTGTAGAGAGTTGAATCGACCCTAAACAACATCAATACTGAGTATATTCTCTATTCTCACACACTTGACGCACACACATGGGAAGTCCTTGTAGGCGAAACCGAGTATGAGGCGAATTGTATAAATTAGTAAACCGCGAATTGTGTAAATTAGTATGTGTAAAAGTGGAACTGAAATTCGTGACATACTCGGAGTTCTATAAGGGTAGTATTTTCTTTCAAATTATGCATGAGATTCAATTGATTCGAACAAAACGATTGGCAATAACAATATCATGGATGCTGCTTCTATTAATGTCTAAATATGCTTGTTTCTCCCTACTTCACCAATATCACAGATCACGTACGCGTACTCGGATCGATCAGATAAAGTTTGCTGCGTCCTTACTATCGCGCATGCTAACAGTAGACTACAGTTCCTTATCTGTTCTTCACAGACCGGCTGATCTCTCCCTTCCATTGTCAAACAAGTATGCACACTGCTATCCGCCGATAACCTTATCAATCAGAAATGATGCACGGACTAATGTCCGCGGAGCTCTATAATCTGGAAACTGGTCCATTCGCGGTTCTCCGCCACACGTCAGAGTGCTCCAGAGATGAGATCTCTCGATAGAATCGAGAGAGAATGGTAGGTGCATTTCACCCAGAGCATCGCTATCAGCTTGTTATTCACATCGAATTTGTCGAAATGACGTTTGTCAGCTGCCGTATTATGCCGCTCATCGATTCTCGTGCTTAACCTTTCGCAACACAATCAAATGCAACAATGATCATCTCTCGCTGTTTTCGCTCTTGCTTTGTCTTTCTCTGCCGAACTTTCACTGTTCCCTTTCTCTCTCTCTGATCGAACGCACTGCCTCGCCCATTAACTACTCCTTTGCTCCCTCCTTTCCCCTTCATGCTGGCTATCACTTGTTTCGCGGTGAAGACTAGTGAAGCAAAAATCGTAATCGGACGCTCTTCATTTCGCATGCTCTCTCATTTCCCTGATCAGTGTGAGAGATAGAGAATCGGGAGAGTCTTGGCTCTACTGGTTTAGACTTTAACGGGAATGATTTCGATTTGCATAATCAACGCTGACTAGTGTCCTTTCCCCCGCCCCACAGCAATTGTTACCTGCGCCTTCTCTCGCATTATTTGTTGTTTTCCTCCACGCTCACTATTGTGTCTGAACATTCCGTCCGTCTCTCTCCTTCTTTCCGATCTTCCCTCTCTCTCTCTCCCCCTCCCCTTCTGTTTTCAGAATAGATCATACGCTCCTTTCTCTCGCTCATTCGCACTCACATGTTGCGATCCATCGCGTTCTCCCACTTCTCCTGATTTCATTTCGGTTCTCAACCATCCTCATTTCGCGTGATCTCTCGTCACCCTGGCCGGCGAGAGAGCAGGCGAATTGAGGAGAGTCTTCTCATCTCGCTAGACTGCGCGCACTCGTCGTTATCGCACGCCTTTCCTATACTCTAAATTGATAGATCTAAATTGTCTATTCGTTTTACATGCACTCTACTCGCTCGACCGGTCGAGATAGTGTGCGAAATGGAGAGATCTTTATCTGAAATGTCAAGTCTACTCCTCCCCTCAATTTCACTTCCACCCCCAGTTACTCCAAAGATTGCGATCGCCACGCCACGAGTTTTTTTGTCTCAAGTGCAACTATTGTGCTATTTTCCACATGCTCGCTAGTGTGATCGAAATCTAATTTCCGATGGACGACGAATCATATTTCATGCTGAGCAAGCTATTCTACTTCTGCCTTTCCCTGAGTATCGCCCGGGCGGTGCATAGCGCAGTTCAGGTGCATTCAAGTGATGATATTTCAGGAATAAATCCCGCATATTATTATTGCTCTGTCGATAGTAGGGTTGGTAAATCAAAGATTGACTCTCTTCATTTCGCGCGCTGTCTTGCGTCGCTGTGGGACTATACAAAATGGGACTATACAAAATGAGGAGAGTTATCGTTGAATTGCCAACTCTAGTCGATAGGTGAACTGTTTTGGTAATGTCTTCATTCACTAGAGCGGAAACGCAGGGTCAGTGATCGATTTGGATGGAATGTGGAGAACATTTTGATCCTTCCAACGGCAGAAAAAGCGATTATTATAATTCAAATCTAACAAATTCAGTTTTGTCGAGCGATCCGAGAGTATCAGAAGCAGCCGTACTCCCAATCACCAAGTGGCGAATGGATGAGGGATGATGGTGAGTGTTTAATCTTTAATCTTTATCTCCTACAAATGCGAATTGAGATCGTATCAGGCCAGATGTAGGTGGGTTGGTAAGTTTCGAGGCCAAATTACTGAGATCTTACGCTAGATAACACGAAGGAATTTCGAAACGAATCACAGATTTGCATCGCTCAGACCTCATTCTCCTACCATCGACAGTGGTCTTCACAAACGTCCGAGTCAACTCGACCTTTCGCTATTCCGAACTTCTTACCCCCGTTTCCGATCCCCAGTATTTCTTCTCTGAAGAGAGGTAGCTTTGGAGCAATAGGATCTTGGTGGGGTTAAGAATTTGAGAATTTTCTAATAATATACAGGTTAAAATGAGGCGGGATGTAAAACGTGTACATACTTGACGATCATGCTGTATTTATTGATGTTTTCTACTCAGAATTACTGGTTACCGTGCCTTGTAAACGATTTATTTGCACATATCAATAAAGGGTTTTTTGAGATCATTTTGAACTTGTAATATACGTGATGGATGCCGAAGTCTTACTCGTTTCTGGTCGAAACAAACGATCTCTAGCCATCTATCTTCGAGACGATCGAGACGCCTCTCTTGAGGGAGGGAGTGCCATCCTGGGATTCTGAAACTTAAAATTGGTGGACATTCATTTGCAGTGAAACACTTACTTAGCACTGAGGCTCTGACTGCGATTTGAGTGGAGTTGAGAGTCAGAATCGACTGGAGATGGCCGTGAATTCCATCCAGACGAACAGAGAGGATGATCTCTGCAAGAGTCAGGAACGTCACCATCTGTTCGTGTTAGATAATCTTACCACTATCGGCTCCTAGGTTCTTCACGATTGAATCGGAAATCGGGAGATCTCCCTCATGAGTTATCTGGAATGAAAGAATATCATGATGTTACTGAGTTATAGAACCTTTCCCGCCTCCTCGCAGATGGCAGGAATCTTGATGTGGATGCGGTACACGTGGTGATCCTGCGATTTTTGATTAATTAGCCAAGTTTGAGGTGTTATTCCTGACTGATTAATAGCTGTCTGACCGAAACGTCTCGCGACCCATAACATACCGATGTCACAACTCTCTCGTCCTCTTTCACGTTCTGCACATATACGATATCAATGCGATTTTTTGTCTTTCTTACCTGAAGAAATCCGACGTTCACGATGAAATTGCTATCGTCGAGCGTTTCGATATCCATATCGGCGTGATCTCTAACGTCGCCGAATCGGACGTGCACCATCTGGACTTTTTCTCTGGAGAAACAAGATTCTTACTCATATCGCGCTTTGAATTCTCGATCTTTGAAGAAGCGGCTACACTATGACAGGGATAAATGTGCGATCAAAGGTTCGATGAATCAAGGATGCGTTGGAAAAGATCAGACAGAGAATATAATCGGAATCTCAAGAGATAAGGGATGCAGTGCCTGGTTTGTATTGATAGAATAGGATGGAAGTGCGAGTTTCGTGCAAAATGAAATCCGAAGTGAGCGGCGGATGAAAGCGGAGAGCTTCCGAACACACTCACGCGCTCCCAATTGCAAAGTCATATCCTCCCTTAGTGATGCCGTTTCGGTTGTCGACTCTCTTCATTCTGAACACTCTCTCGTTTCTCACACCGGCGAGTTAGTGTGCAGAATGGAGAGAGGAAAAACCAAATGTACACCCCTATCTTCTCTTATTTCGAATGCAAATACGCGCAGAAGAGATATGAGAAGCCCCGAGAAAAGCGAGAAAATAGTGCGGAAATGGAGAGGAGAAAGACATGCCTCGAGATTATCAATGGGGAGATGCCAGAAATAGAGGCGAGAGGGAGAGACTCAGAGTGCAGAGGAGATGATGAATGTTGATTCAAGAGACCGAATTAGAGGCGCACCTTCGAAGAAACGAGAAGGGCACGGATTGGTATGTAGCGCGCTGGAGTATTGATGAGCATTTTATGTCAATCTATTATTTTAAGACACAGTGGTTAGTATCGCACTCAGATGTTTCAAGATTTCAGCGTAGTACGGCTTCGCGAGATATGCCTCTTACGCGTTACTGATTGCAGTGCTCCAAAATTTTATCGATTGCACAACAAGAACATCAGAAGTGATTTGATGACTGGTGACAATGCTTGTTCATAAAGTGCGAATAGGATAACAGTGCAGAACGGAATAGCAAACAATTAGTCCGGGAGACTCCGATGATAAGGTGAACATGCTTAACGCCAACATTCTTCAATAATCATCTCCAAATCATACTCTGTGAGCGTTTCGGAGAGCGAAACATGATGGTCAACACAATTCTTGTGCAAAGACGACAACATCATATACATCACACAGAACGGAAAGGCTATCGTGTATAGTCCGCATTTGAGCACCCAGAACCCTCGCTCGATCGATTTTTTTTTATCACCTTCCGCAAGAAAAGTGATGATCCTGAGAATAATTTGTTACGATAATCAAAGGTCACTTAAATAAAAACAAAAAATTATTACCATAATACGTTCCAGACGAAATTTAGAAAAGTTAGCCAGAAGAGCACGCGCCTGTCCAATATGAAGAAAATTAGAGTGAGGTATGCATTTATGCACACATCGAGATTGCAAATCTGAAAAGAAAGAAAACGGATCGCGATCGTTAAAGTGCTATGCCAACTCTAGCGTTCATCCACCAGCCACAATCGAGCATCATAGTCCCGCTCACTCAAGAATTTTGTCTATTTCTCTTTTTTTAAAGAAGTAAACTGACTCTATTAAAATATCTCTGCTCGGTTACTTAAATCGGCCTGATATCTATCGTCTCAAGTCTCTGAAATATCGACAATAGGTTTATTAGAAACTTTGTGAGAGAAAATAAAAATGACTTAACATTGTACCTGTGCAAATATCAGCGATATCGACCCGATAAAAACAGTGTAAAAGGGAATTGTAATGGCGCACGCATAGAAGGACTGAAAATTAATGTTTACATTTCCAGTTCTACAAACACTCTGAATGAAATATTTTTTTTGCTGAGCTCAACCCTATGAGTTTGATCAATGATATAAATGACGGGTAAAGGCAGAGTGGATGAGGTTTCGTAAAGAATTTTTCTAGAACGTATCTACGAATTGGTGGTATATGATTTGCGGACAATAGTTTGTGCATAATAAAAAATAAAAAGAATTATTGATAAATAACTGACCGCATCATTCGAGATAAACATAGTTGGTGAGTATAAGAGCGCCTTGAGAGCACTCCATGCAAGACAGAACGACGCTTTCTTCATCGCATGTGCGCGATTGTTGCCTATGTGTCGCACACAATTTTTAAACCAAATACGGTATTGCATGCTTCTGCAATAAATTGTTCTCTGATTTCAACTAATTTTTTTTAAACGACCAAGCATGGTGCAATGGTAATTATTCATACATATCTGTTCACGCATTCGATTCATTACCAACTTTGAAGCATCGAATACGCGAGCAGTAAGAGTGTCATCGTTGAACGAAAAATACATAGTTAAGCAGATAGATGCATGAGGGACATTAGCAGAGTCCACACGACTTGGGACAGGTTCTTTTCATGTAATTGGCTAAGAATGTTCTGCAACGATGTTTCCATCTAGTGCAGGCGTGCTTCTGGTCTCTGCACTGCGATGGGGAAGATGAGTGAGGTGCGATGGTCGAAGCACCTTCGGTGGAACGACTGCAACAATTCGCTCAATACATGAATTGCTCCGGAATACGCCTCTGCGACACATAGTATACTCACGTCGTTGTTGTTGTTGAGAGCGTCAATACTTCGTTTGTTGTCACAGAAGGAGTCGTGGTCATGATTCCATGTGGTGGGATTTCTCTCAGCTCAATGGGGATGATCTGAAATATGCTGAGTGATTCAGGGACGATCTCCACTTCGATGGCTTGATCATTCAGAGCTTCTAGCTATATCAGGGTGTCGAGAACCAATTCTGCATTTGAAAGTGTTGGTGTTAGTTTGACCTAGTGAAGGCAAAACAAAACAATAAAAAAAAACTATAGCCTCACCAGAACTTGATCATCGAAGCAGAATCCGCATCTTCTATTGCAGTTTGTCCTCATAAAGGTCGGAGAGAGTCGGCAGTATCTCTGCCGCACCAGAGTCTCGCAGTCAACGCGAATATCGTCGCATTCGTCGGGAGAAACGGTGGGAACGACGGGTGGAGGAAGAAGGGAGGGATTGGGAGAGGGAAGAGGGGCTGAAGGAGAGAAGGAAGGGAGGAAAGGACCGATGACGAGGGTGAGTGTGCTTCCAGCTCTTCCTGATGGTTTCGCGCCGCTAAGTGAGGTCGCCCCGACTTCCGTCGCTGGGAATGTAATTATGAGAATAGAGAATATATCTTAGCTTCAGCTCTTTCCGAATTTCTATCGTTGTCCGCAAAAAATTCTATTTTAGGTTACAGAATTAAACGGGCATGGAGAACTCACTTGGCATGGAGAACATTATTAATCCAGCAGAAATAATCGAATACGATAGCATTGATGGATTTGATGTAGTGGAGTGGGTTGGGCTAATAACGAAGATTAATATCAGAGAACATTGTGTGACCAGGCTCCGAACCTACACAAACATCTCTTGAATTTCTGTCACTGAACACAATCTGTGATCAACATAGGACTGCTAGTACAATGTGAGCATAGCATCTTCATCTACCGATCATCAATTCGATTTATTCAATTTCCAGGTTCATGAAGTTAAAAAAAATACTTTTATCAATTCAAAATACATTGTTTATCTGCGGCGGAACCACAGAACGGCAACTACAGCGATAATCGCTATGAAAATGACCGTCAGCCAGCTCAGTGATATTCCTGCTGCTTCGGTAGTGCAGACTGTGGCTGTGGTCGGAGGACATGTTTCCGCTGAGGACTGTTTCACATTGCCGCGTGGAATAATAGGGGACGGAGAAGAATCAGGCGTCGCCGAAGCGGCCGACTTCTCCATCGGATCAGAGACAGTACCAAAGTCGAGTTGGAGCACCCAGCTCGCTCCAGGATAACTGTTCAACTGAGGGAGATCCACTTTAAAAGCACCCTTTCGATAATGCTTGGTGAAGGATGACTGCCCGAGGGATGAAAAACTGAGAAAAGCATATTATTTGTGCAGCTGCTTTCCGACGAACGGACACCCAACAAACCCTGAAATGAAAAAAGCGTAGGCAGCGTTTCTAGAAAATCATCACTCTACCTTGAGACATGTATACAATTGAAGAGGTGGCATTTTTCTGAGGAGTAGAACCTGAAATAGATGAACATTTACCATTTTCTAACACTCATACTTCATCATATGTATGAGAGTTACAACAAAATTAACAACTAAACAACAATCCAACGTATCCAAAGTCAACCGTGGCAATAGGAGACTAAACGTCGATTGCAGAGTGTTCAGCATTTTGTTGAGATCTTGGCAATTCAACATTCTATTGTATCTAGAATCCGCAAACCTAGCTTGATATACTGGTGTGCAACTTGTCCCTTCAAACATGTCGCCTAGTGCGTCGAATCCAGTAGCGTACAGTCGCGGATACTCAGACTGAGAAAAATAAATAAACTTTCAAAGTCTTTCGTAACCTTACAGGGAAGGTACCACTGAAATTCGAGAAGTTCAAGGCCTTTGAACCTGATAGGATCGGCTCTCTTCGGAGATAACAATTTCTTGACTAGTGAAGAATACTGGAGCACCGTAGTTAGCTGCAAAACATCACATATTTCAGTATTCTCGAAATTAGACTCAAAATGTCGTCGAAACTGTTTCTTTGCAAAAATATTCAATCGGGTTTCCAGTTTGGAAAGACATACGTTACTCACGCGCTTTTCTGCTCACAATATAGACCATCGATCCTGAACTGCTACCATACGAACCGGAGTATCCGGAGTTGGAGCTGCTTGTCAGATAATAACTTCCGGCCTTCAAACGTGACTTTCACAAATTTTCAGAAAAATGTGACTCACGGGCAACTCAATTCCTTTTGCCTCATTGGGATTCACAACTGCGATGTCGTCAAAGCTATAAAAATACAGTTTTGTTCGAAAATTTGTTGTTTTGTTATAAGGTTCATTGCGTTGTTTGTTTGATGCAGAACCCGACCTTGCGACAACATCCTTGATACTCTTGTTGTACTCGTCACTCTTTGCGCTCTTCTCATTCCACTCATTCCTGGCCTTGCTAATTTGGAGACCTTTTGTTGGCAGGTTGGTATACACTTTGCAGTCATCCGCACAGTTTATTTGAGCCTGAACTGGTCATTCAGTTATTTTAAACAATAATGGAGCAACACAGAAGGCAGTTTGCTCCGTTGTTCATTTCATTTTGTTATTCCTAAATAGAAACTTATTGAAATTTATTTGAAGTAAGACTGTCTAGTTCGAAAGCCTTTTAAATATTATGGGCATGAAAAAAAGAAGTAACAAGATACATAAGAAACTTTCCCTGCTATTTTCAGTCACCTCCGAGAATGGAAATGTGAGAGCATCTGAACGTTTATATTTTGAAGTAACAGTAAGTAGCAACTCACTGATTGACAAAACTACCAAAGCGATCGATATAATCGCATCTGATCGCATGGTTGTGAAGAGAGGGGTTTGACTGCGAAGGAGAAGGACGCTTATCGAGGTACTCTTATCAGCAAAAAAATATGCGGATATTGTGTGACTCAGTCCACACATCACAAACTCATAACACAAATATTAGGTTGGTGCGAAAGTCTTGCTGTTTTTTGACCTTCGGAGTTTCTGACACCTCCCATCTTTCGTTTTAGACCGATCACCTTAAAACTTTCTATAATCGTTGGGTGCTTCCATGCTCTCTTCAGCGCACGTTAACTCAGATCTGGCCAATCGAAAAGACGGCCACATTTGAACTGATATGTCAGCTGTTTTAACCATGACGTGGTCATACTTATTTGCTTGGCGTTTCGTAGAGAAAACTGATAGGCCCAAAACCAAACCAAGTTGCAAAGTATGATGGTAATACTTCGCAGTGGTGCTAGTGGGATAATTGTACCACGAAAAACTTTGCGCTTAGTTTAAGATAAAGCTCAACCAAGCCCGATCAAAAGAACTTTATTTTGCCTTGTATTCGCCTCGAATGAGATTAACACCTCAATGATATTCTGTTATGAAGGGGATCTACTGGACAATTTAACATTTAAATTGGGAGATGATACCACCATCTCTTCAAGCGTACCATTCGCCAGACTTTAGTAATCGAAATTCGTACATCGAAATTAGCACGTTTGCAAACTTTCTGATTCTTCTACGAATGAAAGGACAGATTTCATTAGGTTTTAATAAAGAGCAACTATTACCTAGTTATTGCTCGAAATTACAGATTTTTGAGATGTCTAGTTTTCATGCTGTTTGCCTCAACCTCACACCCTAAAAATCACGATTTTCAATATTTTCAAACCTAATTTCAGGTTTGGAATTATCCTATTTTCTGAAGGAGGAGGAGAACAGGGTTCGAACGGTTCTCATTATCACATAACCTCATGATGTGTGAATGAAGCGCACTTCAGTTCAGGTCGATAACTCTGGTTGCAAATTCAGGGAATTAGGCCATATAGGCAGCACTTTTTCTCTGGGATCTGGATTCAATCACCGGAACTATGGCCATAGGGAATCGAGGGCCTCTCCGGTCTTGACATAGGATAGAGCACAGACCGGGCTTATTAGAAACCGTAGTGAAAATCCGTAGTATGAAATCTCAACGAAGTATAAATGATCCGAAAACAATTTGAGAAAACGTCGAAATTTGAAAGTTGGTCAGATCTCGATTTCTCACCTGCTTCGGAAGCGTGTCGTAATTAAAGTTCATTGTAATAATGTTTGATCATGCCCCTAAATAATGATATGAATGCAGGTCTTGAAGATTTAAGAGAAGAAAAATATTGGCGTGCAAACTTCATGCCCAAAAAACTGCAAGACTTTCGCACCAACCTGATACAACCTCAGCAAATCTATTTATTCTTGCGATTTAAGATCGTACATTGTTATGATTTAGTGAACGATGTCATGAATTTTCGAAGTTACTCTTTAATTGATAGTTTTTTATCTGAATATATATGAAAAAAGTACGTTCATGATAAATGATTGATTGATAATACTTCAAAACAATTATCGCCCGAAATTGGCAATAGGGTACTTATGACTGCATCACGTGTTTTTCGGATGGCAAATAAACACGGTTATATCATTCCAGCATCAAATTATCTATGTTCCATCCATTAATATGATTAAGATAGCTTGAACAATCTTTTATCACGGAAACCATTCAGAACATTTTGAATATCAGGGTGATGCATAAGTTTTGGACTTTTTTTCTTCAAGTGTTTACAAATTCTTTATAAATTCTTTATAAAAGTCGATTCATGAATGTCAGGATCGGGTTTCCATCATTACCCTTGCCTATGGGGTTAAGCCTATGGATCAATTTCAGTAATCATTTTGAAGATTGACCCTTTTGGCACAGCTCACAGTACGATTAGAGTACACTTCTCGACGACATCTATCTGGCACAAATTCTTTCAGTCCACTATCCAGCGATTTTTAAGCGATTTTCTGCTTATTTTATGGTTTTCAGATTTTCAATTTATTTGACCTTTAACCAACGCTGAGTCAATTCTTTTCTATGATATTGTGGACGAAACATGTGAAAATACAGCGCCCCTCACTAGACGCTTGGCACTCTTCATATACAAAATTGAGATCAATTGTTGAAAGCATCAATAATATGAAATTCACGTCGATTTTCGAGTCGTCACTACTCAACTAGGTATCGTGGACGGTAGATCTCAAGCGAATTCGGAAGACAATAATACTAGATACCCATTTATGTATGATAGATACCCCGCGAAAATTTTCCCGATGGGAGCGGGAGGTTTGGAAAAGTTTGTAAAATTTGAGTATTTTTGTGATGCCGACTTATGAAAATATCTCAAGTACCCATGCAAAAGGAAACCATCTGAGTTAATGATTAATAATTCAAAGTCCATCCCTAAATTATATATTTGTAAGATGCCTCCATGATCTCTCTCGGCTGAATGCCAGTCTATCAAACTCAACATTGAAAAAAGTCCAAAACTTATGCATCAGCCTAGTATCTTCCTAGCCTCTTCCAATCCGAAATCCCTTGGGGATAATCGTTGACGGAATGCATGAAATCAGCTGAAAGTAAGTAACTTTTCCATCGACATTATTGCATTTCCGCACCAGTCCCCAGACTAATTCGCCTAGTCCCAATGCGATGCAGGCCATCCACTGAACAAGAGTGAGAGGATTCGTCTGGGTCCATTGACCTCCGAATTCCACGATCACCACCTTGAATAATGGACATATTAAATAAATTTTGAATAAATCATACATGCAAGATCAGTGTTGCCGTCCAAATAATGCAGAAGAGAGGATTGCGATGAAGGCCCTGTAAATGGATCACGATCATCATATTTTATCATCAGGGAATATATTCCACGTGTGATAACATTGTTTAGACTGACTTTGAAGACGTTCTTCTCTCCATGAATCTTTCTCGAGTTAATCATATTGCAAAGGGTCATCAAGACGAACGCATTGAAGATTATCGTGTAGTGGACTAAAGACAAGCGAGATTCAGCCGTAGATAGAGGCAAATCAAGAAAGGTCAGTGACGTGCCTGAATCAGGATTAATGCGAGCTTTACATTATTACTCACCCCAGAAAAGGAGGAAGAACAGAACGACGAGCTGGGAGATGGAGTGGCCGAGAATGTTCTTAGCCATTGTGCGAGATACAAGTGATTTCGTCCTGAAGCATGATTGTGTCGTAATTTCAAGTCGTACATGCAAGAAATGAGTGTTCAAGGAGGAACTTTTATAGTCACTAAAAGGGTTGGCTATTTGCACAAGCGGGAGGAGGATTGCAGGCCAAAAATTCAAGTCGAGAGAGAGGCGCGCGATTTCGGTCCTGTATCCCGCAATTTTTTAGTCAACCCTTGTCAGAAAGAGACACTGTAACGACCGTTCTCATCTCGAAATTGTCAAACAAAAATCATTCTACCTTCCGTACGGTTTCCTCTCCAGCAGTTCCTCGGTAGGCAACTCCGTGGCGAGAGCCAACGATGCCAGCGTGTCCTGGATCAGGTTCACCCAAAGCATCTGCACCGCCTGGAAACGCGCCGGGTTATTGCAAAGCCGGAAAACAGTGCCTTGAGCGGCGAGTCGGAGATGGTGCAGGCGCCCACGAAGGAGAGGGTGACTGCGACGACGTTGACCGTGAGTTGAAACTGGAGGAACTTGGCGATCGAATCGTAGACGTTCCTGCCCCACATCACGGCCTGCAAGAGTGTCACTAGGTCGGATGATCACGGTCGGATGATAACCGACTGGATGAGAACCCAAACAAATCTCTTTCAGTATTTTGTCAGTAGGGTCAATATGGTGCACAGAACCAGCTGAGAAAAAACTATGAAACTACACTCTTTTTCTCATACAGTCAGTTATCATCCGACGGTGATCATCCGACCAAATGCCGGTAGAAATCAAACAATTTGCATTATAGTGACCATAGGTGTCCACGCCACCGGCGAGTGCCGTGTTTGCACGGTGCCTGACAACTCAAAAATGTCAGGCACCGTGCAACAATGATGGTACAAATCGGAAATAGCAATCATGATGGATCGACCAAATATCGTATCACAAAGTGTACTACAGTAATTCCACATTCTACCGTAACCCAAAATACCGTAATCCGGCTATCGCGAACTGACTTTTTAAAAATTTTATATGAACAAATCCGATAACTCAGTTTGTTTTGGTCCAAGAACCTCATCCAGATTTTTATATGAAAGAGCAGAATCTGCTATACAATTCGTATGACAAGAGCTAAGAGGTCCGACGCACGGTAAATTTACTGTGATTTTTAACATCCGAAATGGCTGAAAAACCGATCAGCTCGGGCGTGAAAAATTACAGTAAATTTACCGTGCGTCAGACCTCTTAGCTCTTGTCATACGAATTGTAGAGCAGATTCAGCTCTTTCTCATAAAATTATGGATAAGGTTCTCTGACCAAAACAAACTGAGTTATCGGATTTTTTAAATGAATTTTGAAAAAAAGTCAGTTCGCGATAGCCGGATTAGGTGTTTTGGGTTACGATAGAATGTGGAATTACTGTAGTACACTTTGGAATACGGTATTTGGTCGATCCATGATGATTGCCATTTCCGATTTGGACCATGAACCCCCCATCATTGTTGCACGGTGCCTGACATTTTTGGGTTGTCAGGCACCGTGCAAACACGGCCACGCCGTCAGTGCTGGACAGGTATGATAGTGACTGTTTCGTAGCAGCGTTTGTTAGTTTTTGAGGATATTTCAGATGCATCAATGCTGTTTTTCACTAATTTCTTTGTGGGGTTTTCATACCTTGACGATGGAGATGAAGTTGTCGTCGGTGATGATGATGTCTGAAGCCTCTTTGGCGACATCTGTGCCCGCGATTCCCTGCACATTGGAATTTATCGCCTCTATATTATGCTATCAAGACAGACCGGGGCGATTTGAGACAGAGAAAATATACGGGATCAAATTTCAAAACGTAAATGCGATAAGACTTATGTACCAACCTGATACTTACCATAGCGAATCCGACATCGGCCTTCTTGAGAGCGGGCGCGTCATTGGTGCCGTCTCCAGTGACGGCGACGACCTCACTGGAAGATGACGACGATGACGTCATGTGAAGTTCGCCGACTTACCGATTCTCGGACAGCGTGGAGTCGATGATTCCCTTGACGAGGTTGTACTTGTCTGTAGGCTGCGCTCTAGCAAGCACTCGCAGTCGAGGCCATATCTCGTCGAGTTTGGTCTGGTCGACCTGAATTGACCAGCTCCTTCCTATCCAGCCCAATTTATGATCCCATGGCGGAGGGCCCATGACTCTGCTTAGTAAAGTTCCCCATGAAAACGTTGCGCCCCGGGTAACCCCAGTGACACCCTCTGCCTCTGGCGCGTCCAGTTTTGAAAAAATCATGCCTAATTATTATCCAAGTCGCTGAAAGAAAAACGAATATTTTGTGAAACGTCATTTAAGTTGGAAATTGTTGCTATACCACAATAAACACACCAGACTTCACCACCATCCTCTCGATGATCAATGAATAACAATTTAGTATTAATCTACTCCATAAACAGGCAAACACCCACCCGTAAACGTTAGTCGAATTTCACATGCTTACTCATCCCCTATCTATCCCATTCTGACGTGTTTTCCCTATTACGAGAGGCAAGAGGGAGGAGAAAAGAGATAGGAAAGGGTTCATAGAGAGCACAATAATCAATCGAGACAACGATCAGGATCACCATATCGTGTATATAAGCGACGAGGGATATGGAGCAGTATCCACTCAATCTTCAAATCCTCTAGTGAGTTCTTCCATTTCACTATATCTCCTTTAAATTATGAATACTTATTACTATTGTTGTAGCATATGTATCCCCAATAATTGGTATGTAAGTCGCTGCAAATTCTAACTAGCAGTGCGATAGTTTTAGATATGCATATGTTATTAGTTCTCTGAATTCTTATTCACTTTCAGCCATGCAGAAATCCCTCTTCGTCCTTCTCGCCGTCGCCATGTGCGCGTTCGCCCACTTTGGTAAAATTACCATATCATTACCAAAAACATTCTAAAATCCACTCCAAACCAATTCCAGGAGGTCAGGGCGCCTCTCCTGCTCCCCTTGAGCAGAAGGCCGAGATGAAGGCCAAGATCCAATCCAAGCTCGCCACTCTCTCTACTGGTGAGCTTCTGCTTATTTTGAAATTACTTGTTTGATAGCGACTCATCGAATACATAACTGTAGAGAGAGATATTCCTCCTACCAAAGTTTTGTGTGGCTCATATCGATCTTGTATGTAAATTCCCCGCCAAAAATGTCCCTCTCTTTACTATTATCAGAACGTCAAAATGAAATTTCACAGACGCCCAGACCGCCGGCAACCAGATTCTCGCGGTCGTCGAAGCCAACGAGGGCAACATGGAGGCAACCAAGACTGCAGTATGTTTCCGACACTATTTAATTTGTCCCTAGTCATGATTAGGGCTGGCAAATGAAGAGAAATTCGACAAATGAAGAGGGGAGTTGAGCGGTCGTTCATTCTGCTCTTCAGGAAGAGTGATGCGGTCGTTCTCGCTCTTCATGAAGAGCGATTCTCACAGAAATTACTCTTACTAAAGAACGGATTTATATTTTCTCTTGAAACTTTGAAAATGGCTTCAGTAGGTCTTCCTTCCTCCCTCTAGTTTAAAAAAAACGCAGATTGTTTTTTCAAACATAAATAACTAATTCAAATTTGAATAATCGAATTTTGAGATGTCAACGAGAGGGTTTCTTCCAAGTGACCTAATGAAACCATTGTCAAAGTTTCAAGCAAAAATATTCAACCATTTTCGATTTAGAGCCATTATTGTGAGAACTGCTCTTCATGAAGAGCGCGAACGACCGGGTCATTCTTCATGAAGAGCAGACCGCGACGCCCTTCTCTTCATGAAGAATGACGCAGCTCTCCTCGCCATTGTGAGAGGGAATGAAATCTTGAAGGAATGAAAAATGAAATCGTGCTCTTCATTTGCCAGCCATAATCATGATTCGAAAGCGACGATGGAAATTTTTTTAATAGATCTAATGACCCAAACAATTACATTTGCAGAATTAAATCTAGTCTGGAAAGTTCACATTCCAGGTCGACCACATTCTGTCGACCGTCTCCGACTCGGTTAAGGCGGAGCTCAAGTCTATTCTTCCTGGAGGCGGACACTTCGGAGGACACCACAAGCAGACTACTCCCTCCGCATAAAACGCGAAGAATCCGGTCATTGCGCATACCGCATAATGTATTCACTTGTTGAAATTTATTCAATTGTTTTTGGAATAATAAACTCACCAATCCCTGCTCATCTCTGATTCTCGCGTTGAACTCGCTGCTCTCAAGTGCGAGGAAATCCTCTTCTGGCCTCAGAATTCCGCAGGACGTGGCGATCGTTCGAGCTGTGTGCATGCTGTCGCCTAGGGATGTTGTTTCGGTTTTTGCTCTCTCCTTTTCGCACACTCTCCATCTCTGGACAGACAGACGAGAAAGTATGCAGAATTAAGAGAGTAAGGAACCGAAACGACATCACTACTGTCCCCTAGAGACGGAAATCATTGATCATCCTCTTCCTTTGTCGAGTGCAAATTCAAACACACCAGTGACCATGCGTACAGTGATGCCAGCGCGCTGCACCTTGGCGATGGCTGCTGGGACCTAAAGCCCGGATGATGGACACGCTAATAACCGGCTCAAGCGGACCTCGGTGCGAACGGGGTCCTGGATGCCAATTACAGCGAGAGCCGTCATGTTGCTTCCCACAGCGTCTTCGTCTTCCCAGTTGACTTCGGAGCTAAGCTCCTCCTGCAAAGAATGTATGAAATGAAAACTATCATAGAAGAAAAACATCAAAAATCGACAAAAATAAAGTGGACGGAAAGGGTTTGACTGAGCAAGAATAGCGATGAAACCTCGTTTTCATGCTGCTTCATTCCGACAGGAACGTAGTCTTTGTACGCCAGTGCGATGGTCCGCAGACCCTCTGAAGCCATCGGATCGATGATTTCCTCTCCCATTCTCGCTAGTTGCTCCTCTCCGAATGGCTCGACACGACCACCCTCTCCGAGCATGAAAGTGCTTCTGAATTGGAAGCAAGATGTTATGTTCCTTTCTAATAACTTTAACTGGGGTAATTAAACCTAGCATCTTACTTCGCAAAGATTTGCTCGGATGCTCCCTTCGCGTACACTCGATAGCCACCGTTGGGGAGACGGATTACGGTTATCATCGAATTGCGCGTGGAGTTGAACGTGTACAACTCAATGAATTGGTGTTGTTTACCACCGATTCTCTCTGAATTTGAAGGAAAATCGAGACCGTTTTTTGTGTCATCGATTTCTACGAAAAAAATGTCATTTAAGGGTGGGGAAACGCCTTTCTACTTCATTCGACCAACTTTGCATGTACTATATGTATTGAGATTTTTTTAAACTGTATTCAGTGATTCTTCGAAATTAGAGGAAATCCGTAATACATATTCACACTAGTAGGTAAGCAGAGTTGGCCAGAGCCGCACATCTAATGTATCAGCGTAAATCTCCCACATGCCAATGTGTTTCGATCTAACCTTGCACAGAGTCTCCTCGGGATGGGATGCTCGAACATCGTTGAAGCTCGTTCCCATGTCAAGAACGAAACCGAGAAGCGCACACTCTGTTCTGTTTCCTATCTAAATCTAAAATGTGAAGGAAAACATATTTCTTGACTACTAGTGATGACAAATCGGCATCCGACTCTCCTCAATTCGCGTGCTCTCTCGCTTCTCTAACCAGAGATCATGCAAAATAAGGAGAGTTGATGCCGATTTGTCATAACTATTAGCTACAAGACCTGAGTTCGTTGTCCTCCGGGTATCGACGATTCTATGACATTTGTTGAGTAACCTGAGTTGACGCAGATTCCTTCAACGATTAGAGCCTTCGTTGCTTCGACCATGCCGGTCGGCAGACTTTGCTTAGCGAATTTGCCTGGGAAGTTAGCTATTGTTCCTAGAGAACCGCAGTGTTCTCGTTCTAAATTGGACAAATGCCGATTTGTCATAATCGGCATTTGTCCAATTTAGAACGAGAACACTGCGGTTAAAAATGGACGTTTTCATGCGAAGATCCTCCTACAAACCGTTGATGTAGCTCTGGACCACCGTCATTCGGTTGGTGGTGAGGGTGCCGGTCTTGTCAGAGCAGATGGTCGTCGCACTTCCCATCGTCTCGCACGCATCCAGATGGCGAACCAGATTGTGGTCCCGCATCATCTGAATCTTCCGTTCAAACGTATAAACAAATGAATTTTCAGGTGGCAACATGTTAGCGAATATCTCTATCAAATACGAGTTGCATGATTATGTAGTTCCTAATTGAGAGTCATTTCGAGACTTTTGGGCCAAACAGTAGTCAATATTGCAAACACGTGAGGTCCGTGATGTGTTCTGTCTTTCATAAACTGGATTGCCTACCTGTCTGACAGAGTAGGTGAGGGACAGGGCGATTGCCAGTGGGATTCCTTCGGGAACTGCGATGACTAGGATAGTGACACCGATGATGATGTAGTGGACGAGGTCGTTGAGGTCGTCCACCTGCAAAATTCAGGTCCCATGACAATATCTAGGTCCGAATTCGCTATGATAATCCAGTTCGATATTGATACTGTGTCGGTCTGTCATGCGCGCCTCATGACCTCTGCTTAAATCTCTCATGATCGCCACCAAACGTCACGTGCTTACCCAGCCACGAAGGTTAATTTTGAAATGCGAGTTATGTGAATTATGTACCTTGACAGGCTGCTTTCCATTTATGTACTCGATAATACAAAAGCGGAGGATCAGAATTGCGACTGTCGCGAGGGCGATGACGGTTCCTGTTCAGGTATCTTACTGCAGTTATCGATCGATCTTGCAAACCGATTTTCCCCATTTGAATAGCGAGTTTAGACAGCTTGGCGTGCAGGACGGACTTTGCGAGTTGCGCCTCCTCTGGTGCATCAGCGTCTCCCGTCTTGAATCCGTCGGAGCCTTTGCCCAATAGGCCCATCATGATACCTGGACAATCAAAAGAAGTTTATTTCTGTGCTTTTCACTAAATGGAAGAATGTAAAAAAGGTAAAGATAAAGGTGCGGCCACATCAAGCGATTTTACAGTAGTCTATCGACGACTACGCCTGGTGATACAGTCGGAAAGGCCGACTGCTCAGTTGGATTACGTAACCCCGCTGTCCAAATTGCTTCTGGGGCACGTAAGCTCGCGCCTCCTGGGCACTGAAACCCATTTACCGACCCCGAAGGGATAGAAGGCTTGGTTGGACTGGGCGGGGAATCGAACTCGTGATCCCACGATTGACCAGCGGCGCCGAACACCACTAGGCCATCCCGCCTCACCCTCGCCTTATGGATGAATGTAAGCCATGCAAAACATGTGTGGTAGATATAACAAATCGTCGTTTCGCGCCGGCTTCAATCCGGCAGTTTCAACGGTGAAGCCGGTTTGAACCCGAGTCGAAACCGGAAGGCTGAGTTTATTTTGCCAGCACTAATGTGAATGCTCACCTGTCCTCGAGTTCTGCCCCACCGCAGTGATCACGAATCGGCCCGACCCCTCCATTGCGTTGGTGCCCGAAAGCAGAATCGGGTCCGTATCCACCGATTTCCGGACTAGATCTGACTCTCCCGTCATCGAGGACTCGTCGATCTTGAGATCGTTTGATTGGATGAGAACTCCATCGGCAGGAATAATGTCGCCTGAAAAGCAGTATTCATCATTAACCAGTCAATCAATACGTTAAAGTAATTTATAATTAGATTCAATATAATCAATTAGCAACATGTCAATGCAATGTCACAGCTAGGTGATTAAGTTTGAGAACTAGACCGTGCTCAATAGGATGAGGGTTTGGTTATTCCCGTGGCTCACCGTACTTAACCCTTCCGATGTCTCCCACCACCAGCTCGTGTACCACTACATCGTGAGTTTCGCCTCCTCGGATGACCGAGAATCGATGGTCGCTCTCGATCTTCGACTGGAGACCTGCAAATTTCGAGGCAATTCCTCTCGACCGACACTGCCACGAATCAATGCAATCATTCCAGTGAAGTGCACATCAGAAATAAGCTCATGAGAAATAAAGTAATTCTCCAGCTATCGCTGAATTCGCGGTAATTGGAGCAGAAAATTATTGGAATTATTTTCCAGTAGCTCTTCAGAAAGGATGAGATACGGTTTGGGCAATGTAATAACGACATTTATGCATTGCTATCCTATCTACGTGTGACGAACCCGACTCACTTAGCGAGCTTCTGATCGGCGAGAGATCAAGCGAATTTATAATAGTAGTTTCCTTATTTTGATCGCCTACCTCTAAACTGTCGCTCTTTGCTCCAGTCATTGAGTGCCGTGATCATCACTATCGTCACTACTGCAACGAGAATCGCCACTCCCTCGATCCAATTGGCCACATTATCCGCCGAAGAGTCTTGATTATCCCCTGCGATTGGTATTTACATTAACGTTCGCGTTACAGTTGAATCAGGGGGACACAGAAAAAAGGCGATTCAATGAAACTTTTCGTTTCGAGGTTCGTAGGGAGAAGAACAACGTAACAAACAAATTAAGACTATCACACAAATGCCCCTAGTGATGACAAAACGGAACCCGATTCTCCGAAATTGGTGTGATCACTTATCTCTCTATCCGGCGAGGGAACACGTTAATTGAGGAGAGTAGATGTCTATTTGACAGCATTGATGCTCACCATCGGGCGGTTTGTAGAATGATAGTCCGAGTGAGACAACAGCCGAACCCATCAAAATGAGCAGGATCGTGTCGTGAAGAACCTCCCACACCAGATTGAGTAGGCTCTTCGAAAGGGCGGAAGGAATCTGGTGAGATTCGGAGCAATCAATCAATTTATAATATCGGACATGTTTGGATCATATTCTTCACGGCTAGCACTCCTCCAGCAAGTGTCAATAGAGCTACGAAATGGGCTCGTTGCTCACAAGGCAATGTAGAGTGTTTGCTTATTTTTCACCTCGTTCTTGCCGAAAACTCGTGCTCGTTTCGCGAGCTCTGCAGGGTCATCGGGCAGTCCGTTGGTTGGATTGGTCCCGAGCCGATGACAGAGACCAGGAACTCCTCCATACTTGCGTTTGATCTGCAGTATTGATTCAGTATGGTTAGTTTGTCCTGGTCATCAGTCATTTGAAGAATATCTTGAGAGTAATCAGTCTAATTCAATTGAACAATAATTACGCCGATTAGCTGGACTTTATATTCACATTTTTTTCTTCAAAATTGACCTCATCGAGTGCATCATCGCTCTGTAAGTCCATGAGAGTGCGCAACTCATCCACACTACACCCATACTGGTCCTGTGAGTTGTGTGATTCCTGGAACTCCTTCGAAGATAAATATATCAATTTTTAGGATGGGTTACAATTTTTATTTTTCCACAAATTTATTTTTAAACGTATATTTTTCCGCATTGTGATCAGCATAACTTCCTCTTTATTTTTGCACCTCTGCCAGGATCCTAGTTTGGCAAGAAATCGAATTATGTCTAGTTGCGGAAATGACGTTTTGGTCGAGTTTTGGAAATGTCATTTGCGGAAAAATAAAAGTTGCGGAATTGTCACCCATCCTAATTTTACATATGTAATTATTCATTATTATAAGACAAACAATAAAATACGACTGACATCATCTGTTAGCAGCCTTTGGCATTCTTCCTCACTGCTTCGACAGCGTTCAGGAATGCATCTTCAAGAGAGCGATACACAATTTGACTCATTGCTTTGAAAATATAATAAAATAAAGAGCCTCGATGAACAGTTCATGAATAATTAAATGTGGATAATGTATAATGCAAAGGGTTCCTATGACTAAATCGAAAAACAAATTGATCTCACCTCGATAGTATCGACCACCTCCGAGAATTGAAAAGTGATTTTAGCATCTGATAGTGGCCATTTCAAAACAAGAAACAAAAGAAAATAGCATACTTGCGATGGAGACACTAGCTAATACTATCACAATAAAAGGACGCGATCGCATGAGTGAGAATAGATGGACTGTTGACAGCGATGGACGCTTATCTGAGGAACTCTTATCAGAGCAAGAAAACAACTATGACTATCACGAAACCATCACAACGTCCTTACACAAACCCTCTATCTCTAAGCTATTCCAATTCAGTTTGGATTTTTTTGTTTGAAAGACTATAAAGAACAACTAACCGACAGATACTTACTGCTGCAACTACAAATGATTTCCTTACTGACTGCAACAACTTACTGCAACGACAAATGATTTCCCAAAGTGGCACGTCGCACTAGAATATTGCCTATCTTCATCGGGAATTTCCCACTATCGGAGGCATCGAAGCTATAGAAGCTGTTGAAACTGTATACAATTTGAAAATTGATTGGATCGTGGCCACTGTATCAATCCCATCGTCCTACTTCCCGTTGTCTCTTCAAGAGACTCTTTTCTCCATCGCGATTCGCACAACCATACAACAGTAATGCAAAACAGGGTTTGTCCAAGACACCTTGCAGATGCTTCCCCAAGAAACAAATGAAATAATCGCCATTTACATCCCTGCCACTCGAAAGGGTCTGCATTTCCCGGTAAACGACAAAAGGAGGCATTGAAAAGTACCATGCATTTGCCTACCCGCAATAAAAAGGATACTACGGAAAGCACACAATTTTCTGCGAATCTCATTTTTGCGCGCTCTCTCCCCTCCTCGTTTCTCTCCTTTCGGCGTCTCGCTTGCACGTATACGTTAGAGAGCGATGAGTCACAAGTAGTTGTGCAATCGCCTCACGACTGTGAACTAGCGCGCTTTCGCTCACATTTTCTTTCCTTTCTACAATGATTTGGCTCGCCCATCACCACAATACCTTCCCTGAGAGCTCACAACGGTACACTCGAAGTAATCCCGTGAGTGGACCGTCTTCGCTTATGTGTGTGTTTGTGTTTTTGTTGATAGAAGATCTTGAAGTTTTGGAGGCATGCTCATTCATGAAAGTATTTTTCGCAGTTTTCACTCAATGGAACAGTCTATTATATAAACTCGCTATTTCAAGACGAAGATGAATTCGCTGTGTATAGACTACACCCGAGTAAGTTTTAATAGATTTATCGAGATTTATGTGCAATTTTAGCGACACTGGAAGTTCAAAAGATCGAAGTATTATGTGAGGTTTGTTGACTTATATTAGAAATACATACTATCAATCAGGGATAGAAACGTTTTCCGCTGAGAAGAAACATGGAATGCTTCGCACTTTCTCGTTGGCAGAATTGCTTTCACTCTAGTGCAACTTTATTAGATCTTATCGAGCGATCAACAACAGAGTTTACTTAGAACTTCACTCCTTTGGTGGCTCTGTCTTACTGCATCGTATTCTCTCATCAGAACCGATTGATTATATGGGATCAAGACTTCCATAACTTGTATCTAGCCACAGAGGTGAGTAATTCATTTGATAGATTATTTGATAGCCATTTGATTGAGGTTGACACTGGATTAAGTTTTCGACGGATGCAAACAACAGGAGTGGTACCTAATCGTATTGCTTTTGCGTATTGCATGCACGAAGGTATAAGATACGTTTTTTTTAGAAATTCATTTGTGAAAAATATTGACGATATTCCTTTAGGAAAACTTGTCATTCATGGCGGAATGGATCTCATCAACATCGACACATTTTCCACCGACACTCTGGAGTTGAATTTGAAGGCACTGATCTGGACCAGAAGACAAACAGTGGCTACTGAAGTAAGTCCCATTCAAACAACCTTATTCCCAGTGAATTCTTAAATTCGTATTTAGAATAAGATTAAAATTAATAGATGAATTTTATTATTATTGAATATGCTAAAAGATTGCAGGAAGTGAGAGGTGAGTTGGCAAAGCTAACATATCTCGCAGAGCAAAATCTCATCACTGGAGATCGAATGCACGTCATAAACCTTCCTGACCGATCGCATTTTGTATGTTTCCTCATTCAATAATCTATCTGCTTTATTCAAATTTCCAAGTTTCGGAATATTATTGTTCTCATCTAGTGCTTCAATTTACAATGAAGTCAATTCACCTCGAACGAACATCTTTAAACGTTTTCCATTCAGATTCTTGATCTCTCTACAAACGTTTGGACGCGAGTTAGAACAAAAGCACATGTGACTGTTGTCGAATCGCCTACCTTTTGTGAGAATTTTAATAGATGAAAAATTGACAAAAATGCAAAAATAATATGTTGTGTAAATTGCAGTTACCTACGACGGAAACTTATATCTCTACGGTGGAAAGCTGCACGATGATCCTGGTATTATTTACCGATTTGATGAGGAGAATGAAGAGTGGAAAACGGTACGTGCATTTATAATGAATCAAAAAATAGGAGAATTGGGATGGGAAATGAAATCTTTGTTTCCTGATTGAAATCAGTTTTTATGCCTTCGATTTGTCTGTTGAATTGAGACCAATTCGCTGATCATCATTTGGAATCGCTTCGCCAGGTTCTTTCCTCTCTCTCAACTCAACTTCCATGCTTCTTTCATCATGTGACCTCTGCAGGAACACGAGTTTACCTGTCAAATTATACATTCATGGGGTGAGTAGTAGATTTATTTTGAATACCGGTCATTGATATCATCATTTTCGTGTTGCTCTGGAAAGCAATGAATCTCTTTACATAACCTTTATCTAAATCGTCTTACAAATGATTAAAGAATATTTATTCAAAAGTAGCCTTCTGATTTCAGTTCTGGAATGGAAATGGATTTTTCAGTGCTGGAAATGAGTGAGTTTCATTGCGTAAATTGTCGTAAAATCTGTCTAATTTCAATGCTTCAGATCCCACCCTCTTTGATCTCTCGGCAATGGCGGTTCAAAACTCTCTAGAGCAAAGGGCATTGATGGATGAAGTGCTTCCAGCCCCTATCAAGTACTGTTTTTGTCTTGATTTCTTATTTTAACTTTAAATAACTGCAGGGACATGATCGTGGCAAGTGACGATCTGCAAGAGTGACGTTGCATGCATTTCGACCGTTTCAGCCTGCGTGTTGTATTGCTCAAGTTATCACTATGCTCGGCATACTTTTTATTTTTGAGAAATCACCCACGATGAAGAATACACGAAATGATTCGTTTTTGTTCGATTTATTTTTAAAAAAAATTTTTACTTAAAAGTAAACATTTTTTCCTTTGGTAATGATAAGACACATAGAAACTGGGGAAATCGTATCATATCTGTCACTGAGACAGATGCGAGAAAATCGGAAAGCACGATGATTTCTCACTTTTTGCCACAATCTATCTTTCTCTTAAATCTACTCGGCCTCGGTCTCCCACTTGTGCCAACACTTTAGAGATCGTTGAGTCTGTGCGTGTTCTATCGTCTGTGTGCCCTTTGTGTGCGGTTGTGCAATCGCGCCTCAAGATGGTTAACAAGCGCCTTTTAGCTCCCATTTACCTTATTCTATGCAATGATTTGGCTTGCGCATCACCATGAGAAATGCGCCGAGTACATATACGAAGATGTCGCCCCGGTGAGCGTTCGGTAGTCGCATTTTCAATGTTTGATGCGCATCTTTTGACTCGAACTCGGCCAATCCCAGATTTCAATTAATTTCATTTTTCGCAGTTTTCACTCAATGTAACCGTCTACTGTTTATTCTATCTCTTACGCAATGAGGGTGAATTCGCTGTGTACAGGCTACACCCGAGTAAGTTTTAACATTGATTTGTAATTTTTCTAAACAATAAATAAATTTTCTAGCAACACTGGAATTACATAAGATCAGCGTATTATGTGAGGTTCGTTGAATTTTGCTTACGATCTAGTTATCATATCAAATACTGTTACGTAACTCGAGACTTCTCGAGCGTTCAATTGTGCCCAAATGAAATCGATTAAGAATTTTGCTCCGACTGATCTCTCTAACTGCATCGTATTCTCTCATCAGAATAAGTTGATTATATGGGATCAAGGCTTCCATAAGTTTTATTTAGCGACAGAAGTGAGTGATATTCTAATTGCCCGAACGACCATTTAGTTCAGGTTGAGAATGGTTTAAGTTTCCGATGTATGGAAACCACAGGAGGGGTTCCTAATCGTTTTTCTTTTGCTTATTGTGTGTATGAAGGTATACGATTTTTTTTAATTCGCAAAAAAACAGGAATAGATGATCTTCATTCAGGAAAACTTATCATCCATGGCGGGATAAATGATCTCGTCAATGTTGAAACATTTTACTCCGACACTCTGGAATTGAATTTAGAAACATTCTTCTGGACCAGAAGACAAACAGTGGGTAATGATGTGAGTCCATTTAAGATTTTGTAAAGCAATCATATTCCAAGCAAATCCATAAATTCACGTTTACAATAAGAATAAAATTTATATTCAAAAATTCCAGGAAGTGGGGGCTGAGTTGTCTAAACTATGCCACATCGTAGAGCAAAAGCAAAATCTCATCATCGGAGATCGAATGCATGTAATCGGACTACCTGACCGATCGCATTTTGTACGTTTGCCGATCGTAACTTTTTCTTTCGCTTTTTGGTGAGTTCTAGTGTGGAAAATCGGTTTTTACGGTTGAACATACAGCGGAAACACACCAATCATTTCAGTATATGAGAGACATTCTGAGATTTCGAACATATGCATGAAACTAGGGGAAAAGATATACTTCCACAGGTGGTAGTACTCGGTGAGTCAAGAAGGTAGACCACCAGAAAGGTTTGGGCTGTCCGCGACGCGTCCGAGGCGCGTCAGAGCGCGCGAAATTTGAAACTCGCTTTTTCGATTTTTGCTCAGTTTCTCTCTAATCGATTAGGAACTGGTATCAATCGATTCCTATGTGCATGGTGAACATTTTATATATTGGGTGTTAACCCATACGATTTCATCATCATGGTGAAATTTAATTTTTAAACTTTAAAAAAATTGTGAAAAATCGGGTTTTGAAAAAGGGGAAAATTTTATTTCGAAAAAAAATCGAATATGTTAATGATCAAATATAAAGAACAAAAAAATAAAATTTAAAAAATACCGAACGGCTCAAATATGAGAAAAAGTAGTTTGGGTTAATGTAATAATTCACATTCAGTCGTTCTCCCGGATTCTCCGTGCAAGTAGTAATACGATAAATTGCTGTAATACTTACAAGAATTTATCGAATTTATCGATGGTGAGCAAATTCGAGTTTGCACGATTCTGAAGAAAAAGGTTTTTGTAGATGGAAAAACTATCTACAAACTTGAGATGTAGACGTTTTTGTATCTACAAAAACTTTTTTATTCAGAATCGTGCAAACTCGAATTTGCTCACCATCGATCGATTCGATAAAATCTTGTAAGAATTACATCAATGTATTGTTTTACTACTTGCACGGGGGATCCGGGAGAACGACAGAATGTGAATTATTACATTAACTGAAAATACTTTTTCTCATATTTGAGCCGTTCGGTATTTTTTAAATTTTAATTTTTTGTTCTTAATATTTGATCATTAACATATTCGATTTTTTTGGAAATAAAATTTTCCCCTTTTTCAAAACCCGATTTTTCACAATTTTTTAAAAGTTTAAAAATTAAATTTCACCATGATGATGAAATCGTATGGGTTAACACCCAATATATAAAATGTTCACCATGCGCATAGGAATAGATTGATACCAGTTCCTAATCGATTAGAGAGAAACTGAACAAAAATCGAAAAAGCGAGTTTCAAATTTCGCGCTCTATGACGCGCTTCGGACGCGTCACGGTCAGCCCCAAGGTGGTCTACCTTCCTGACTCACCGAGTACTACCACCTGTGGAAGTATGGAGCCGATCCCTCGAATCGACATTTTACTTTAGTTCCACGCATGTGCACAAATATGTTCAAAATCTCAGAATGTCACTCATATAAAGCGCAAACTTCTGACTGTCTGTGTGTCTATTCGGTATGGTCATCAAACCCACTTATGGATGGTCGTCCGATTGAATTATCAAATTATCTCTGCTTACGCGATATCTGAAAAGCGCGAAGCGCTGAACGCTGCGAGAGGTGTTTCCCCGACGTCGTCGGGGAAATGCAGCTGGTAGCCTGATAATTTAGATATTTCGACTTTTTGACCCAAAAATGGCCATGATATAGATATATAGGGGTTTTTAAAATGTTGAAGGAAATCCGATAATTCGTATTAGAGCTCAAGAAACAAAGATATAAAAAGTTATGCCTCAATAACCGAAAAAAACGCGAATCCTGTACATTATCGCTCATTTTATGTCATTTAGTGCCCCAACAAGTAATGAAGTCAGTAAAACATCGAATGAGTATCTCTGAAAATTTTCTTTTCAGATTTTTGATCTCTATACAAACGTCTGGTCGCGAGTAAGCGCAAAAGGAAACGTACCATTTGTCGAATCGCCAACATTTTGTGAGACTTTGAAAAATGGATGATTCTCAAAATATGTTAAATAAATTGCAGTTGTCTACGACGGAAAGTGATATCTTTACGGTGGTAAGCTGCATGATGAACCTGGTATTGTGTATCGATTCGATGAGCAGAATGAAGAGTGGATAACGGTATGTTCGTTCATAATGAATCAGAAAAAATTGGTGTGGATAATAGAGATGGGAAATCAAATCTTCGTATCTTCATTAAAATTATATTTTCTGCCTTCGATTTGTTTGTTTAATTGAGACCAATTCAATGTTCATCATTTGAATCGCTTCGTCAGGTTCTGTCCTCTTTCTCAACACGACTTCCATGTTTCTTTCATCATGTGGTCACTGCAGGAACTCGCGTTTACTTGTCATATTTTTCAGGAATGGGGTGAGTAGGAGATTTAGAAATATCGGTATGTATCCACCATCAAAGTATTTACAAAAATTGCTTACAAAATTGCGAAGCATCGCGATTTCCTTCCAAACCTAGCCATTTTCAGTGTGCAAACAATTGCCGATTACGATTTATCAGTGCTGGAAATGAGTGAGTTTCATTGCATAAATTTTCGTAGAATCTGTCAAATTTTATTTTAAAAGGCTCCATCAGATCCCACCCTATTTGATCTCTCGGCAATGGTGGTTCAAAACTCTCGAGAGCAAAGGGCGTTGATGGATGAAGTGCTTCCAGCCCCTATCAAGTACTGTTTTTGTCTCGATTTGGTATTATATTTTCACGTTATAACTCCAGGAAGATGATCGTGGCAAGTGACGATCTCCAAGAGTGACGTTGCATACATTTCGACCGTTTCAACTTGTGTTGTTTTGCTCAATTACTCACTATGCTCGGCATGCATTATATTTTTGAGAAATAACCCACGATGACGAATAAACGAAATGACTCGTTTTTGTTTGATTGATTAATTAACCTTTTTTTTCATTTGGAAATAATAAGAAATATAGATACTGGTGAAATCGAATCATATGTGTGACTTATAAAGATACGAGAAAATCGGAAGGCCAATGATTTCTCACTTTCAGCTGCAATCTATCTTTCTCATACATCTTTTCTGCCTCAGTGTCTCGCTTTCCCCTTCTCTTACAACTTACAGATCGTTGAGTATGTGCGTGATCTGTAGTCAGTGTGCTCTTTGTGTGATGTTGTGCAATCGAGCCTCACGATGGTGAACAAGCGCGCTTTCGCTCGCATTTGCTTGATTTTCTGCAATGATTTGGCTAGCGCATCACCGTGAACAATGCGCCGGACGCGTAGTTACCCCGGTTAGTGGTCCGTTTTCGGCTTTTCATTAAATGATAGATATTTTGATTTGAACTCGGAGAATCCCATCGAAATTACTGTATATGAGGCTGGTTGCAATAGTGCCAAGTGCCGGGAACAGCCAAAACAATCGATATGCTCAAAAGTTGATCCTAGGGGTAACTTTTGATTCTGAATCGACTGGCGTTTTCAGTTTTTCGATCTGAGCCTTCTTAATCCCGGTACGACCCGACGTCGATTTGGCCAAAATCTTGTTCTGCGATAAAAACTGCCCCGGGAACTTTCGAAATGGCCAATAATCTCGTGTTCTCGAGCAGAATTTTATGCTCTTTCGAATGATCTTTTGGGCGAGATTCTATCTTTTTTGGTTTTCAAGAAAATGCAACTTTTTAACTCCTTAACTTGTGCTAGAAGTGGAATGTACTATTCGAACCGCCTTTCGACGTAGATGCTAACGGTATATCACAGGATTTTCGATATTTTACAGATACATTTTTTTTCTGCAACCTTTGCTCAAAATTTAGCCCTAGAGTAAACATTGGACGTAGAGTTCGAAAATCTACCTTAGAAAGCCGTATCTTCAAAGCCTCATTCCCTGTGGCACAATTTACGCTGTGTGGTCGGTTTTCATATCATAAGAACGACGCTTCGGAGACCTACAAAATTATACAAATTCTGAAAGATCTCGACGAGTTAAGACTTTTTCTAATTGGAAGTGAAGGGCTATCTCATCTGAGATAAAAGTTGAGGCCACTTAAACTATTGAAATAGCCACCCTGAAATTTTTGTTCCTGCCGTGCCAAATAAAAAACTTTTTCATTCGATTCCCCATGCAATTTTACCCCTAGGCGCGTATATCATACCTCATTTCCTCATTTCCTCATTTAAACCTCATTTCGGAGGTCAAATGTGTCGAATTCGCAGATTTTCGAGCTACACTTTTTTCTTTCGTATTTTCATGACCTCTGGCTTCGATTTTCGGTTTCGACGTGTAAAAATATATCAGGAAAAAGCATAGTCAGGTATTTTCAAGATTATGACTTTTTCACTCTCTTTTTCGAGACCATTTTTAGGCCAAAGTCATAATCTCGAAAATACCTAACAATAGGTTTTTTTCTCACGAAACGACGCTCAGGTTCGACTCCCCACCGATGCATGAACTTTTGCAACAAAAAAAAATAAGCCCTGAAAACTATTAAAAACCATCAGTTTACTTCTACAATGTATTTTTAGACTGTTATAATCCATCATATCACTTATTTTTAGACATAAAAACTAGTTTTAAGCATTAAAAAGTGCCAAAAGCCATTTTTGCCCACCATTAAACCCCAGACATGTATATACCGTTAGAATCTACGTCAAAAGGCGGTTCGAATAGGGAAGTTTCTGTCGCAAAACAAGATTTTGACCAAATCGAGTGGGTCGTACCGGGATTCAGAAGGCTCAGATAGAAAAACTGAAAACGCCAGTCGATTCACAATCAAAAGTTACACCTAGGATCAAATTTTGAGCTTATCGATTTTTTTGGCTGTTGCAGACCTCCGTTGAATCTTGTTGAATCTACCGCAAACGGCCTCATATCCATTATTTTCGTTTTTCTCATCACTTTTTTTCGCAGTTTTCGCTCAATGGAACCGTATACCATTTATACTATCTCTTACATAAATTCGCTGTGTACAGGCTACACCCGAGTAAGTTTTTGAAACTGTGATTTGCAAATTTTTTTAAAACAATACTTGAATTTTCTAGGGGCACTGAAAGTACATAAGATCAGAGTTTTCTGTGAGGTTCGTTGAGTTTTACTTGAAATATCTTCAATTGGTTGGTGGCCAACGGTCTTCCCTAGTTGTCAGATCTACTACTCTTACTAACTCGATACTTTTCGAGCGATCAATTGTGCCCAACTAAATCGATTTAGAATTTCACGAATGATTTCTCCAACTGCGTCGTATTCTCTGATCAGAATAGATTGATTATATGCGATCAATTCTTCCGAAAATTGTATTTTGCGACTGAAGTGAGTGAATCATTTGATAATATGAAGCCGTTCGCCTTATTTTCGAACAAATGCCGGCACAGCTCAAAAAGGTCTATTTTCTAAAAAAAGTGTGTTTTGGGGTTATCGAGGATGGTGAAGACGATGGGCGTATCCATTTTTCCCTTAGGTCCCCCGTTGGCTCCAGACGACGTCACGTCGAAATCATATTTTGACGTGCTGTGCGGCGCCCGAGAGGGCTAATTTTAGGTGAACAGGGTTTCCGGTGTAGAATTGGACGGCGAACACGCCTGTCCAGTTTATTTTTCATTATTTTCAAAATAATTTTTTTAAAATTCAAATCTTGACATAGACGTTTCCGGGCTTGCCACTGTGCAGATATCGATCGGGCGTCACGAGAGGATTCCGAATCTATAATTTCATAAAATTCTAGGGTCGGACCGCCGAGCTATCCATTTTGAAGTGCTTTGATATTGCAAGAAATATGGCTCCCACGTCCCTTCCTCTCCCCACTCGATCGCTTCCCTGACCCCGCACGACGAGAGAGAGTGGCAAATAGAGAGAGCGCACGAGAGAGTAGGGAGAGGAAGGGGAGGAAAGCCTCTTTTTCTTACAATCTCAAAGCACTTCAAAAAGGATAGCTCGGCGGTCCGACCCTAGAAATGGATGAAATTATAGATTCGGAAACCTCTCGTGACGCCCGATCGATATCTACACAGTGGCAAGCCCGGAAACGTCTCTGTCAATATTTGCATTTTAGAAAATTATTTTTGAAAATCATGAAAAATGAACTAGACAAGCGAGTTCGCCGTCGAATTCTACCCAAGGAGACACAATCACCTAAAATTAGCACTTTCGGGAGCCGAGAATCGCGTCAAAATGTGATTTCGGCGTGACGCCGTCTGGAACCGACGAGGGGTTTGAGGACAAAATGGACACACCCATCTTCACCACCACCCTCGATAACCCCAAAATATACAGTTTCAGAAAATCGACCTTTTTGTGCTGTGCCAAAGCTCTTCCGTTTTGCTCGAAAATAAGGCGAACGGCCTCATATATGTGATAACCATTTGATTGAGGTTGAAAATGGATTAAGTTTAAAATGGATTAATGGAAACCTCAGGAGTGGTACATTATTGTTTTGATCCCGCGTATTGTATGTACGAAGGTATGCCACATGAATAACGGTTCTTAAAGGATGAGTCCCACGACCACGCATGCAAATCGCAAGATGATCGAGCTGATTGCATACGCGGTCTCTTCATTGTCCCCTTATTCCTTTCTCGTTGCCTGTATCGTCAGGCCCGCTTGGCATGCAGCCAATTTCTCATGGCTCAGTTTGATCGAAAACTCAAATAATGCGAGTTTCGAAAGTCTCGTCGGGTACCAGATCCCTAAAATATCACGTCGAGAACTCCAAATGGTCGTGGAACACCTCCTGTACTGCTTTTTTCAAGAAATTATCTGAAGTGCATACTGCATTAATTTTTACTAACACTAGGTAAAGTCATTATACATGGGAGAATGGATCTCAACAACCTCCAAACATATCACACCGAAACACTGGAATTGAATTTGGCCTGAACGTATCACTGTTCTGCAGGCAAGGCCTGACAAGTATATCCTACAGTTTCAGTCAAGATGTGATGTACGTCCGTTTTCGAAAAGTTACACCCTATTCAAGCGACTTCTCCAAGGGATCGGATACTTTTTCAGTATGAGAATGAAGAGTATCGAATTCCTCAACGTTTCCTTTTCGATCGAGCATGTATCGCTTATTGCAAAGACTGTTGAAAGGCTCGGGTCAAACTCGTTCTGCTCAATAACTGTACGTATCCCGGTATCTGTGAGGGTTATCAGGCCCGTAAACTTTTCGCTGCACTCAACAACAAGAAGTTCGTAACGGTTTGTGAGTATGGAGAAGAACGCTTAAAGATGCTCATGACCCCTTGAATATACTCCGATATATCAACTTCTTTGTCCTTTCAGTGTCACAAAGATTAGGGAAAGAGAGAAAGAAGACATAAAACCTGTGTTCATATATTTTAACTAGTAATAATGGTTATGAATATCATGTCAGTGAACTGGATTTTAATCCATGCTCCATGCTAATCCATGCTCATTTAATCCATCATTTAATCCATGCTAAATCATTTAATCCATGCTGAAGATATTTCTTGAGATATCTTTTGAGTATTCTTCCTATGTTCCCCGTTCGAGGATCATGATCGAAGCGTAGTGTGCGAGGGATAGAACATAGTTCGAGCTCGAACAGTGCACCGTATAACGATTTGTCGTCAATAAGATCGATCAATTTTCTAACAGCAGTGTTAACACAAGCTTCAAATCGAGACTCGCTCTCCTCGTTGATCATCTTGAAGACTCCACTAGTAATTGTCATGCCTTCTGTTCGGACTTGCTGAGTAACTCGGCGTAACTCGAAGTTGTCTGAAATGATTAAATACGGCCTAATATCACTTATATATCACACTAACCGTCACCAAAGTGGAGTGACATCTTCTCGAACGGTTGGTACAGGTCAAACGATATGGTAGCAATTGAAGGTTTGTTTAAATGAAGGTGTATTTTTATAACTTCAACCCTACCGCCCTCTGTCATGCTGCACTTTTCGATCTCTTTCTCTACCTCTCTCCGCCTCTATCTCGTTCATAGTTATGTCGCGTTTGAATGGGTCGAGTCTTTGAATTTATCGATAAATGTGAATTTTAATATGATTCAACAAAATGAAATCAGCGAACAGATGTGAGCTATCGTTACTTCCAAACAGGTCGGTTCTGAATATTCCATTTGTTCTTCTTCTGTAAAACTCGGTTAGCTTGAAGAGTTGGGTTCGAAAAGGTAGTGCCTGTTCTAGTGTGCGATGGAGATATGTCTTCTGCCAATAAAGCACGCTTGGTAACGTCATCTATGGTACTATCATAGAGTATCTTTTCTTGTTGTTCACGTAACTCCTCCAACATCAACTCATCTCTCGTGTGAACGAGAAACGGTACCAACTTATACTTATTCATCCTTCAATCAGACTAAGTAATGCAAGGGCTGCGGGGATAACTGCTGTAATGAATCCACTGCCGTGTTGAATGAGTTGTTCACGAGCCTTCCGCTCACGGGAACACTTGGCGATGTCTTTAATAGTACCTAGATGTTTACAAATTAAACGTTTCTCCTTGTGTGAGAATGGAATACAGTTCAGATTATGTAGAATCTCTATAACACAGCTGAGTTCTGGTAGTGAAGCGTTTGAAATTAAATCAGGTTTATTAGAGAGACGACAAAGAAACGACCGATGTTTAGACACCTTACGCATAAGAATGACTGAAATATCGTATCGTACGGGTAAGCATACAACATGATATAACATGAAACATAACGTGACACAACATGTTACACGACATGACACAACATGAAAAGCAATATGACACGACATGTCGCACAACACGAGACAACATGCTGACGACATGGAAACAAGACATATACGACATGGAACAACACGTCTCACAACACGAGACAGTATAATATATGGTATCAAGTAATACCAAAGATAGAGGTAAGCCCCTTATCCTAAGCAGCCTAAGCGAGCTGAGCAGTCGGTCGGATCCCGGTATCTAAGCCACATGACATGAGTGGAGAGAGATGACAAACTGCTAAGGAAACATGATTCAGTCAGGAACTATTAGGCATTGGGAGTTTTTAGACTACTATGCCTGGTATATTACCTCTTTTAAGGAGTTCGTTACAGCGGTAACGTGGTTCGTGTAGATTTCATGACTCTTATTCTTCCCAGACTGTTATGGATGTCATGCGTTTATGCTTAGTTTTAGTTATTTCAGAGGTTAGCAAAGATTGAAATGTAGATATTTCCACATATATAATCGAGAGAAACCTAGAGAAATAGTTTGTAGTAGAGATAGTATGATCGTAGAGAGTGAAACTCAGCCCCTTCAGAATCAATGGTATAAAAGGGCTAAAATGTCTTTTGACACATATATCCCGACACACGCTCCCCTCCTTCTCCCCACTCGGTCGACGTCATGCATATATGTCTCCTCACGTATATCGAGGAGTATTACCAGTGCTGGCTTACCTCAATCGTCGAGAACGTATGGATGTCCTCAACAGTGTTCTCCGGAGTGTCAATGTCGGAATCCGCTCCGGTCGAAGCAGTAACACCAACTTCCCTGGTGATCAAGTCCCCATACTAATAGATGCTCATGTCTCACTGGATTCTCATTACACTCGTATCCGTACTCGTAGAGGATTCAGTACCGTTCTCGATGAAGCAAGGATTACCCTTGGCTATGAACCAGACTTGAAGCTCCCACTGATCAGAAGTAGAGGCGGATTGCTCCACACGTTGGAGACACGTTCTGATTTGAATGTGCATCAGCTGATAAAGATGTTACATCATTCCGTACGTTCTGTTTTCTGACGAGCGGTAGTGAGAATAAAACACATCTCACAACTAATGTTGTATGAGATGTTAATTCAAACTTCACTTACATGACTCCTAACCTTCAAGACCTGATAAGATCAGAAGATAACTATCGCCGTTGATGATTATCTGTTCTTGAAAGAACCTGTCACTGCCTGGTACAACAGACTCCGCCTATCTAAGTTGCCTTTGAATATCAGCGCAACACAAGGAACTTCACAGCACAAGTGTCAGTATGCTTCCACTTCTCGATTATATCCTTCGTGTCTGTCCTCAATGGTCGCGCCTATCACGAGTGGAGAAGACCTGCACTCTTCAATCGATCCTTCCACGTGTGGATATCGCTGTCAATTCCCCCAAACGTCCAGTTACAAAGGATACTGCACTCACAGTCACAATCCTGAAGGAGGTTCGCGTCTCTATGGAAGATTACTACATGTGCGTCTATGCAAACACGCTGGGAAGGATGTCGATGCTTCGCTTTGCTGAAATCCGTTTCGGACACACCCCTGACACTGAACTCCCTCTTGTCTTGAGTAGGGGAGGTGTGGTTAACGTAATCGAATGTCTGATTGTTGTGTAATGGATACTGTTATTCCTTGAATAAAGTTATTCAAACGTCGCACGTAGCACTAGCATTCCATTTCACTCTTCCGCTTTTCTGAAGTCTTAACAGATTACGCGACATAAGCAACATAAATGGTCTCATCAGGGATTAAAAGTTGTGTGAGACATATTACAGTAAAACTTACCACCGACAGGGATCGAACCGGAGACCTTTAGATCTTCAGTCTAACGCTCTCCCAACTGAGCTATCATGACCGATGCGATCAATCGGTCATACCCTAAGCAGCCCGAACAGCCTAAGCGGCCTAAGTAGCCTGAATGGTGTGGCTATAATGCGACGTACGACGTTGTGGTAGTATTGTGGTTGTGTCACTATTATGAGTTATGGTTGATTATGATAATAACCATAATAAATCATAATTCACAATCGATTATATTTTACGACTGTCATTTGTTTTTTCTAACGTCACGCGCGCGCCCAACGTGTGCGTTTTTACTATATCAAATCACGTTGCGCGATCGTGACGTTAGAAAAAACAAATGACAGTCGTAAAATATAATCGATCGTGAATTATGATTGATTATGGTTATTATTGATAATAAGTCTTTGGCCACTTTTTCAATCTTTCATAACTTTTGACTCACGATAGAATTGTGGCTCAAACTTGGACATGTAGTAGTACACCCATCGTCTGTTAGGAATATGCCATTAATATATCAGGGAACTCTCTGATAGTTGCCTAGTGATGAGTCAATGAACACATGCTTTTTCTTGCCGGATTTTTAGCTCGATAATTTTTCTCTCAGCCTTCCTACTCGGTGGGATAATAGAAGACCTCAATACCTTTTCATTATTAATAATTAATAATAATAAGCAGTTCTCCATGGCAGTTCTCAGGTGCTAGGATCTGGAAACTGGACCATACTACTCCTTCCGATGAAAATATGTACTCTTGGGAGGATGACGTACAGTGGCTTTAGACTGGTTCAAAGTAGGGTCCCGAAAAAATGGATTTCCGTTCATCGATGTGCTAGAAAATCGTTCGAAAGCTCAAAATGATCCTTAACACAATTCCTGATGATCCCTAAAGTTTGATAACGATAGCTCTTAATTTGACCTCAGTGCACGATTTTTTCACTTTTTCACATAATTTTTTTTCTCCATATTTCGGATGATCACAACTCCAAGGCCGATTTTTGTACAAACGTCTTGCCAGAACAGGTTAGTTGCAAATCCATGGAATATACGATTTCCATCTTTTTAGATCATTTCAATAACTTTCCCACCCGCGGCAACCGAAAATCCGAGGTCAATCGAATTTCAAAAAAGTCTATGTTTCGACATAATGACTTTTAACTTTTTTTCCTTAAAGATATCATGGGCTCTCATATCGAAATTTGGATTCAGCACACAAAAATATACCAGGAAAAAATTTATTCAGGGAGTTCTGAGAGAAATTTTTTTTCGACTAATGATGGGGGTATCATGGTCATTTTTTGGGTTGATAATCGAATGACCTCAGATTTTCGGTTGCCGCGGGTGGGAATGTTTTCCAAATGCTCTACAAATTTGGGAATCCTATATTCCATGGATTTGCAACTAACCTGTCCAGGAAAGAAATTTGTTCAAAAATCGACTTTGGGTCTGTGATCATCCAAAATAGTGAGAAAAAAAATTATGTGAAAAAGTGAAAATTTCGTGCCCTGAGGGCGAATTAAGAGCTATTGTATTCAAACTTTGGGGATCATCAGGAATTGTGATAAGGATCATTTTGAGCTTTTGAACGAGTCTCTAGCATGTTTATGAACGAAAATCCATTTTTTCGGGACAATAGTTTGAGAAAGTCTAAAGCCACTGTACGTTATCCTCCCATGAGTACATATTTTCATCGAAAGGGTATTGAGCTCTTCTATTATCCCACCGAGTAGGAAGGCTGAGAGAAAACTTATCGCGCTTAAAATCCGGCAAGAGTTCCCTGATATATCAATGGCATATTCCTAACACACGATGGGTGTACTACTATATGTCCAAATTTGAGCCACAAATCTATCGTGAGTCAAAAGTTATGAAAGATTGAAAAAACGGCCAAAGACTTATTATCGATACTGTAGGACGTCATCCCCATCTCACATATTCATATTTTCTCAGTCTACTCCCGCTAGTTATGTGATTGTAAGTAGGGACCACCAGCCAGAGAGCCGACTTTATGGAACCTAGTCCAAAGTAGGCTCAATGTGACCTTCAGGATCTCAATATCATTTTTGCATTTGGACGTTTGTCGCTATCTCTTCTCAGAAGCCGTGTAAAGCTTTAGAAATGCGCGCCCATCTCCCAGTCAGAAAGGGGAGAGAGGCGAGACGAGAGAGAAAGGGGCGGAGCCTCTCTCGCACGTGTCTCTCTCCCTCCTCCCGCTCTCTCGTCGCTCTCCTCTCGCGCTCATATTTAATTCGAGCACAAATTTGGAGAAATTACTTAAAATTCAATGTTGTGCTTCCTCTAAAATACTAATGAATTAAATCAGCGATATAGGTTTGGTGTACCCACTATGTAAAAGGCTAAATAAGCACATTCGGAGTGTTTTTCTTGATCTTTGACCTATTCAAAAATGTCTGACTACAGAGTTCATTTGATAGAGGAGCTACATTTCAAGCTTTTGGGCGAGTGATTTGATTGTGCATGAGTGTTGTGCTCCTTCGATCTCTCTTCGAGGGAATTCGAGTGGAGGGAAAGTGGGCGGGCCTTGCGGTCCCTATCTAAGTGAATCCGATAAATAGTATTTCGACATAATGCTGGCATGTATACAGATAAAATGATGGAAAAATAATTTTATTAATTGAAAATAGAGAAGGATGTAGATAAATATTTCCGTCTAGTGCACTTTGACGCTGGAATTGGTGAATGTGGCATCACTCATATTCAATCGGTAAGATTTGATGTGATTTCTCGATGTTGCTTTTCGTGCTCCCATCAAACAATATTTCCCCTCAAATAGCTACACAGTTCATCCACCCATCTGCGCTTGTTTGCAACAACGCGATGATTTTACATGCATGAATGTTTATCTGATAGCAGTTAACGACCAACAATTACGTGGGAAGGGCGGTGCTCCAGCATTCAGGGTCGCACTTGAGAACGTTGTTCCACTCGTTCTTCTTCATGCAACAACGCCACAGATTAATGTTGGGTGTTTCATCTTCGGGAATGCACTTGCTGAAGTCATACGTCTTAGGTGCAGTGTTATAGTTCCTTTGAATGCAATTGTTGTAGCACTTCTTGTAGCAGGTGCCGTTGAAGAGCATGAAGCTGAAACAAGCGACTCTCTTTAGCTGATTGTGGGAATATAAAACTGACTTCGAATTGCACCAGCACCATCTGGAGGTTCCCAGGACGGTTCCCTGGCAGAAATCCGCACAAGGATGGATGGAGTAGGCAGTGGAAGCAATGACACAAAGGACCAGAAGAGTGAGCTGATTCTGAAGGGAATATAGCATTGATGAAAGGAGCAGGAGGACTCACCATGATGATTCGAGAATCGGATGATTTCCTCTACCAGCCTTGCCATTTTATAGTAACTCACTAACAATAGGGATGATGTTAGTGCCACGATTCGAAACCGTAGCAAACCGAGATTTTTCGGGGCTTCAACCAACGCCCACGGATCTCATGCTGTGAAATCGCAATTTCAAACCCCGCAATACCCTGTTTGTGACACTTCCGTGATATTAAAAGACATGGCGAACCGGTGATGTTTCGGAGGGAATTTCACGGGGTTCAACCTCCGCAGCTCTAAAATACAAACTAATCGGAAAATCAAAGGCCAAACATTGCGCAGGCTCTGGAAATGCCCTAATCACCCTATTCCCATTCTTATTATCTATTATTGACCTACTCAAACAAGTCTGACAAAGTTTGGCCCTGTGCCATCGTATGGAGAGCGGTCATTGCTTCTTATCAAGCATTTGGGCGCGTGATTTGGTTGCGTGTGCGTTCTCTGCTTTCTCGATCTCGTTTTCGAGGGAATCGAGTGGAGGGAAAAGGGGCGGGGCTGGCGGCTAATTGTAAGTCCGGTCTTAACGTCGTCTCAACCACGAGCTTTCATCAGAATACACTCTATGCGGCACACGCAAACATGAAAAAAACACAGAGGGTACGATTGCCTGAATTCTTTGAATTCTCACTTACGAGATAATAACTCGAGTCTCAAAGAAGAGGCACACCATCAGCCTACGTCTCATCATGAAAACATCTGACATCAGAAGCAGAAAGAAAGTGGAATATTAGCCGTTCCTTGCTCCCCTATGGTTCGATAGATATAATGTGTCTGTTCCCACTGCCCGTCGAATCGTTGTACTTCCCCCCTCTGGATCAGAATGGATTCGGAAGATGGACGAACCCATTTCACATAATGAATTTCCATTTTTGAATCACAGGATATAACACTTTTCGCAAAACATTTACTCTTCCGCGAAAAGCGTAACGTCGTTCTTGTCTCGCTAGTGTTTTCTCCCCTTCTCTCCCTTCCCGCTCTCTTCCCGCTCTCTCCTCCTTCTCACTTCTCTCTCACACACGCGCCACTCTCACTCCCCTCTCACTCGTTCTTTTCTCTGTCTACCCTGCTAGAGGAAAAGAGCGTTTGAGAGAAAGGAGGCAGCGCGCCCGCGTGGCCTAATGGATAAGGCGTGTGACTTCTAATCACAAGATTGTCGGTTCGATCCCGGCCGTGGGCTCCACTATTTTGCAATATTTTCCAAGTAGTTCCTTGAAAAATTGGTAACTTATTTAGCCCTTCTGGTTCAGATCGATCTTGAAAATAAATAAATTCAGTTTCAGTTCACGTTCAGTTTGCAATAAATAAGTAAATCGATATTTTCAAGGTTGTGTTACAAATATATGCTCCTCATCACACAATCTTCAGTAAAAATCATTGCTAGAGAATGGTTGCGCCCATTGTCTATTAGTGATGGGAAATAGGCATCCGATTCTCCTCAATTCACGTGTTCTCTCATGTCTCTGGCGGACGAGGTAGTACGCACAATGGGGAGAGTCGATGCCGGTTTGTGATCACTAGTGTCTATACGATTGAAAATACACCCTCCACCTCACGCTGCTTCCATTCAATAACGGGTATTTCATGCCATGCTGTCCACCTTTGAAAACATGAATTTGTGTCTTTTTTCTCACGGATAGGTATTCCCCGTTCTTCAAGTTTCTTTAAGTTTCCACTAAGATTCTCTGTCATACTCACTTTTTGCTCACTCATTAATCTTTTATTTTTTCAAAATCGATCTTTCATTTCTCAGCAATGAGTGACAGTCAAGTGCAAAGATTGGATCAAATGTAGTTTATTTAGTAGGAGAGCATGAAAATGATACGTTGAGATTACATGTAACAAGCGGTATGGGATATAGAAAAAATAATCCACTCCACTTTCAAAGTTGAAAATAACTGCGAGAAGAATGTGTGAGGAATAGGGGATGGGCGTGCGGAGAGGGAGCTGAAGCAGATACGCAGTCGCAAACTTCTTCTCACAGCTCGAACATGAGATCGCACGCTCTGAGATCATTACTGTTATCCCGGGCATATCTTCGCATGTCCATTTCCAGCTTATCATATCTGCGAACAATGGATTCAATATCGTTTTATTAGGTCTCGTCTTACTTTGCCAAACCCGAGCCCCCGAAAAAATAGAATCTTACGGTTATGCACAATGGTGTTTCTGAAGATGGGCGCGTTGTGTGAATTGTCGTCCACAGTGTCTGCACTCAAACGGTCGCTCTCCAGTATGAGTTCGAATGTGGCACTGATTATATCGGATGAATTGTTACTACTTGAACCATATTATTTACTATGGGTTGCTAAACGATGGCGGGATTACGGTCCCGCGATTGCGCGTCTCTCTCTCTCTCGCCTCTGATTGCATGTCCGCAATCACCCTCCCGCTCAACGTGCAAACTCCACCCCCTCTTCACCCGCCTCCCCCTCCTCTTCCAAACCCGCGCAGACTAGAGCGCACCTTCTCCTCTCATTTATTTAGCGGGAGGAAGATTTCGTGCCCATAATTCAAGGCGAGAGAGAGAGGCACACGATATTATTTACCTTGAGGCTGCTTTGTTGTTTGAAAGTCCTGCTGCACATATTACACTTGTAACTGCACTGGTAATTGTGATTCTCCTTAGCACCATTCAGTGCTGGAGTCTCGGGAAAAATCAGGTGAGATGTAGAGATGACTGAATGAGTCATAGAAGCACCATCTCTTGTCTTTTTTTCAGGGTGGTGTTTAGTACAGTGCTCGACGAGTCTTTCATGGCTCTTCAGCACCGCTCGACAGTAATCACACTTGAAGCCTGAAAAAAAAAACATGATAGGAGATTGGATTTGCATCACTGAAAGCCCAAACCCCATCGCAAATACTCACTAGCGTGAACGAAAAAGTGACGCTTGAGAGCCCATTCTGAGCCAAATTCCTTGTCGCATTTGCCACATTCAAACTTCTTCTCAGCTGCACAAGCCGATGGGGATCGTTTCGATTTCTTTTCAGCGACGTCTTCCTCTGTCATACTAGACCGATTCTTGCGCTTGCGAAGATGCTGAAATGGGCAGAAATTCGTTTAAAACCGAGTATATTTTAAAATACGAATTTCAGAAGCAATACACTATTGCATCATCGCATTAATTCTCACGTAAATGCTGGTTCCGGGCAGGCCACTATCATCCGAAGATTCGTTCGAGTTCTCTGTGAGGTCATTGGAATCGACTTTCATTGATATCAGCAGGGGCATCATCGTCTGTTCCTGAAGTTGAATTAAGGAGTGTTTTATCACTACATTATACGAACCAATGGTTCTTGCATCACTTCTTTATCGTGATTTAATAGAATGGTGATGTTGGTTTTCTCAGATTCTGCATTATCCGATTCTCCAGAATGCTCAGCAACAACGACATCGATGAGCTCCTGTGATAATTAGTGCGATTTACAAATCAGGGATGTGCAAGACTACCGGAAATGAGGCTTTATGCAAACCTATTCTAGGACCATGTTTTCTGGACGAATTATAAAATGTATAACACATAATGGTTATAATCACAAAATTGGTTTAAAAAAAGGTTCCTACGCGTCCCATCACTCAGAAAAGCAAATATTTTATTTAACTCACTGTCTTTACATTGAAGTCATAGTCCAAGGCTTGTTCATATTCCATTTCTCCCGTCCCTTCTCTCTCGATGATCGATTCTATCAGTGAGCCCACAGAGGCGCTCATCCCATACAGCAAAGCACGCATCGAGTCGTCTCTGAAACACATTATTTAACAGTACCAGACGGTCGCACCTCACCGGTTCAGATCATCACTGAGGGCCTTCACTCGCACCCTAGTCAGAGATGACACTTCCTCCAACAGAGTCTGCGGGATTATTAAATTTTGAATGCAATGATAATTTAAATGAAATATTTTCTAAACAATTTGATACTAAACCGCATCACCAACCTCTGCCATTGGTCCATCTCTTACAGCAGTCTGAATGAGATCAAGCGTTTTCGTAATTACAAGACCGAGTCGATCGGACCGAGAGAGGGCGTATGACTGAATAAGAATAGAGTTGGATATGAAATACACAAAATATATTCACCTTTCCTCGCAAGTCCTCGATTTCGTCCAATCTGATCACTTGTCTGTCACTCATTGCTGATAATTCAAACGTAGACGAAACAAATCCCAATTTGAACTGATTCGTGTTCCGAACTGGTTCGACTCTGAATCTCAATCCTCGCTTCCACTCTCCGTCTCCCAGCTCCCTTGTCCGGACTCGGCGTTGGAAAGAGCTGTCAGGGCGAGATAGTACGCAAAAGTTAGAGAGCGCGAGAGGGGTATCGACGGGAATTCGTTTTGGCGCGTCTCCAGCAGAACATCGTGGGGAAACGGGGAATGAGCTTCACGACGCAGTGTGGTTGGCCGGTTATGGGATGACAGTGAGAGATGAGTGGGAAGGAGAGGGAACCACAACACGAAGAGTTCCATGGAATGTCAATCAATACCAGACTCTTGGCGCGGATTAGCTCACTTGAATATGGCGCAACCCCCTGTGGTGATGCTTCTCCATTACTGTCAGGTCAGACAACCCATTAGCTCATGCATCCTCTTTCCTTGTTCGTATAAAAATAGTTTTAAAATAATATTATTAGTTTCTTTCAGAATATTTGTTAACATTTTTTTGTGTTTATAAAATTGATTTTTCCAGGTCTTCTCACAATAATTCGCTCCAAAATGTACCTATCGGAGGCCGACGTTATTCGCAGTTTCTCGCGAGAGAAAGAACGGGTACGACGTCTCTCATTGTTGATCACAAAGTGTGGCTCCCAAACATATTCGGAGAAATGAAATCATAAATCTTTTTGGACAAAAAAGTGCATAATGATCGTTTTCTCAACTGCCCCGATTTCATTTTTCCGAATACTTTTCATGCGCACGCCTTTATCGCTGATACTATTTGGAAAATTTTGAATCACCAGCGATAACAGCCTTTTACTGCTGCAGTTGGCTTCCCTCAGCCTGACGGATCCATTGGTGGACTTGTGGATGCATGGGTTAGGCACGCTGGGAGGCCTCGTGGAGGGAGGACCGGAGTCGGTGGTGAGAACCTTCTTTGATTGAATTGCTAAAAACTGAATGAAAAATGTCTAAAATTCTGCGTAAAACGCAGCTAATATTCTAGATTTTCAAGCGAGGGGCGCTATCGTTTCCTGTCATGTGTGCGAACAGCACGGCTAAAAGACGCAGACGAGAGGGAGTAGATCAAGCGTTGCGAGATGCTGGATACAGGTTCATATTTGAACAATTAATACGATATTTATAAAAAAAATAATTCAGAACAAATATTCATTTTTCCATCAGATTCAATATCCTAGATTAAAACTTTGAGCCAATTCCTAGGATAGAGAAAGGCCTTAGTAAGATACTTTGTTGATAATATATCTGTTACAGGTTCACTGTTGCTCTCGCCTTGGGGCTGAGAGCTTTGCACGAGAAATTCGTGAAGAGGTCGAATGGGAGAGAATCGAATGCAATAGCCTTGCCAAATCGTGAGTAATTGATTTGAGAATATTTATATTACGAAGTTTCATTTCTGTTTTGAATACTGGATTGATACGTGCTTACTTGCATTGCCCGTATTATTGCAGCAACTTCATCTCAAGTCCGACCTCCAGCATATACCATACATCCCACCGAGGCTGCTACCGTAGCAGACACAGTACCACCATCTTTTCCAACTCCTCGTTCACCACGTGGTAGAGCTCCTCGTCGAGGTCAACTCTCTCCGCAACGGATCTCCGGGGGCGCTGGGCGATGGCGCCGCGAGGGCGCTGCAGCGGAAAGGAGAGTTCAAGAAACTGCTTTTGGAGGAGACAGCGCTGATCACCGCGTCGCTGTTGTCGCTGAAACTGATCAGGCAGAAGCCCAGAGATGGGACTATACCCCGGACCGAGGTGACGTCGCATTTTATCATCTGCAGTTAATGGTTGATCTCTTTTAGATGCTTTTTTTCCTGCATCAATTCTCCTTTTCAGATATTCTGTTCACCGTAGCCGAGATAGAGGAAGATCTCGATGAGCGGAATCTGAAGACGACCAATGTCAGTGATACTGAGGCTGAGGCTGAGTGTGAGGTACACAAGTTGTGAATTGATCATATCAATTGCTGTACGGAGGAAATCGCTCAACATTGCTTCAGAAATCGCGGGTTTGTGAAGCTGTAACTTCACCCGACGTGCAGCCCGGATTCAGTGATGAAGAGTGCGAGGAGATAGTGATGGTGAGAGATAACCATTTATCGAGTAAATACTTGTTCACTTTGTTGCTAGCATTTAGGCTGATTCTATACGCAATAAACATCGTTTTTTTAGGAGAAGAAGGGGCGTGCTTCTGCCATCATCGCTAAGAGGGCAGAACGAGCCGCTGCCATTGCGGCCAACGGCAGTCGTGGACTGACGTGCAAGGTCTGCGTCATCGACGGCTTCGAGTCCTACGAGGAGCTCTTGGTGCATCGATCTGAGGAGCACACCGGTTAGTGTTTTGTGCATAAATATATCGTAAGTCTAACGAACTATGGATCGGGAAAATAAAGATTAGGAAAAGTACCTTGAGAACTCAGAGAGAATAGTCAAAAACACAAAAAAGCTGTGTGGTTCGATATTTCTGTCCATTAGCTCGTATACACCCAACTGCCTCACGAAGGGTGAACCTCCCACCGCGAGTGGGGGGGGGGACCAAGAGAAGAGGGCTTAGGAATGGATAAAGAAGAGGAGGGGTCTAATCACAGAAAACGTTTCAAACAACGAACACTTGTGTTACAGGCATGGCCTGCCCGGAGATCGCATGCAGCCGCACCTTCAAGTACAAGGCGGCGCTGCTGAAGTGCATCAGGCAGCATGCTGTGGAGAGGGAATCTAACCAGTCAAGGTGGGTGAAACATATTACAAGCAATTGCCAACAAAACGTTCTACCATTCCATATCACTTTTTGATGAACGTTAAACGTGAGATAAGTACGATAATCATTTAACATTTTCAGAACAAATTCGACAATTGTCGATGATGAGGAAGAAGCAGTGACGGTGTCTGAAACACCAAAGAGAAAGAGAGGACGTCCTTCTAAGGTTCGTACCGAAGAGGCTAATAATAATGCGAAGAATCCCAAGGGAGGGTAGAACACCCAACTTACTATAGTTCTCATAATGTGGTCAATTATTTCTCTATTCTGTACCATCTTATTGCGTTTCCTTACAATGATCTATTTTTCACTAATCTCAATTAGTTTAACCATAATGATCTGTTACTTTATGATGTTATTGTTCATGTAATATCTAGTCGCCTTATATTTCGGATGCTTGTCATGGCATGTGCTTTCTCGTTGAAGTATTTCAAATAAACATATAATGTCAATTCGACAAATATTTATCGATTAATTAAAGTTTAGACATGATCGATGGATGACGATATTAGCTAATTATATGGACTGAAACAGTGAATTGAGAGCTAATCGGTAATTTGCTCTCTTCTCATTTTGCACAGAATTTCTTTCTGCTCATTTTAGCATATGGGGTGAGGCATATCTCGGGCCATATCGTATCTATACATCGATTTTTGCGATTTAAAGAAAAGTTTTTTTGATTAAAACTTTTCACAGCTTCATGATCTCTCATGTAGAAATTCGTACTCAATGTGCAAAAATACGTAAGAAACCCTATATTCAGGTCATTCCATGATTATGATTTGTTTATCCAAAAACGGATCTCGACGACGACGTCAGGGTCGATAAATATATTTTCTCAAAAAATCCATGACTATATAAATATGCACAGTTTTGAGTTCGCAACTCTTTCAGCAATCAATATTATTGTACAATATTACAATATTTTCGAAGAATTCCATTCACGATTGCCTCGTATTCATTCCGATAGATTCCATTTAGTTTATTAGCGAACGACGAGGAATGTACAACATTGCGATGGGATTAACTGAAGTCATGGAGAATGATTGGGACTTTCATTACAGGTACTTGAAAACTAGGGATGTAATCTCGGGTTTGCCTCTCTCAATTCCGCACACTAACTCTCTGGTCAGAGAAACGAGAGAGTGTGCGGAGTGATGAGAAAAACCGAGACAGCATCACTATTGAAAACGACGGGGCACTCACAAATTGATGATTCTGTAGACGTCATCGACGATTCCCTTCGCTCTTCTCAGCAGCTCTTCCTGCTTCTCCTCCCTCACCCGCTCATCCTTCTCAATGCGTTCATTGTACATGGAGTGATAGCAGACCACGGCAAAGAGGGAGAAGTTGGAGACGAAGGGGAACACGCGTCTGTAGGCAGAGTGCACCTGCACAACTGAGTTTCTGCTGAATTTAGAAAGCAATCTCCATTTCGAATGGTCTCATCTGTTCTCTGCTCATTCTATCTTGTTTTGAGTTTTCTACACCAAAACACCTGCTATGGGTGCACGAGGACGGGGACTGGGCCACAATAAGGAAGGGGAAAACAGAGCCAATGACCAATGACCAGGTAGTTTATGGGCGTCAGTGAAAGCGATACAGTCTTCTTTACCTGTTCGAGACTGACGGGATTCCTCTTGCCCATCAACTTCTCTAGCTTCTGGTGGTAGCGATCGAGCAGGCGATCCTCGTGTTCCCTGTAATGAGATGCACTCTGAGCATGTAGTATATGCGCCCGCGTGGCCTAATGGATAAGGCGTCTGACTTCTAATCAGAAGGTTGTCGGTTCGATCACGGCCGTGGTCTCTATTTGTTGCTATGATTCTATGGCGAATTAACGGGATGAAGACTACTAACGACAAATCGTTTCGCATTTTGGTCAGAGAAATGTAAGAGCAAAAAAGATCAAATTAGGAGAGTCGTTTCCGTTTTGTTAAACACTGAGCTCTGACCTCCTAAGTTCGACGCTCACTCCGAGCTGCAAAATGCGCGCGATGTCTTCGCAGAGATTGCCCGTGTGCACTTGCTGAAAGTCGATGATAGCCGAGATCTGGAATGAGACAAACATATTGACTGACTCGATCGCATGAGTTATCGTTGGCTGTAATGACCTATGGGACCTTATCATGTCACAACACTCGGTCGAATTTGGAACAAAAAATAGTGGAAAAATCGTCCAACCTCGGGTTTGCTAGTCGCCATGGTCTCCTTCTTCCAGAGAACATTCGTCGTGTTCATGTCCATGTGCACGAGCACCGGCGGAATCTCTGAAGAAGCCATTTGTATCACCGAATCTTAGATCAGTTTCGGTATATTCATATCACAATGTTTTCTAATGCATTCACCCCTTCATTTTGTTCCAACTTTCATACTTTTCAAACAAACTATCACAAAGCACTCAGAAATTGAACCAAAAAGCGTTAAAAGTTCCAAAAGTAGCAGTCTCATACGTACCGAGTTCTCCCCAGCTATTGATCGCTCCCATGCCGTGATCCAGTGTGAAGTACTTTTCTAGATCGCGAATGCGACCATCCGGGAACCAATCAGGACGGAATGATTCCAGCTTCTGACTCTCCGCGTACTGAAATTATCTCTTTTGAATCTCATATCGCTCATGATTTTGATGCAGGATTTTTGATAGGGCTTCGCTCCTTTATTTAAAATTCGTTCACACATATTCTTGAACACCCGACGAAATGTGGCGCTTTTATTTCGAGCTCGTATATGGTTGCCCAAGCCTACTTAGCGCCGGACGATCCTCCTCCGCTCACTATCACGAGCCGATAAGCAGTATCAGTCGGTAATCTCTCTCTCTCTCTCTCTCTCTCTCTCTCTCTCTCTCTCTCTCGTTCGTCACCTCTGTCATTCACAGAACACCCACTGTACTCTGACGTCAAAGAATAACATACCAACAAGTTGTGTCATAGCTCCTCTTCTTTATCTACCGTACCAATAATCAATTATATCTCTCTAACTACCGTATCATTCGCAATAACATACCAGCAAATTCTGGAAATCAGCGTCGATGTGCTTGAAATGATGGAAGGGCTTGGTAACTTCGGGATGGTCGAAGACGTAGGCGTGCCAAGAGGCAAGAGCGTCCAGAAGAGATTCAACCTGGAGATTAGAATTATTTCAGCCGGCTTCGAATGTCTTTCTCCCTCATTTGTTATGCTGGGTTTCATGAATAGCGCAATTAATATCGCCTCATTTCAAGAATCAGACGTCCACTAAACCCTTTATTTCTCTAGAAAATGAGTACCTGAGGGATGGTGAAGCCGGGAATGTAGTCTAACGAAGCGACTTTTCCGCTGAAATCCTCCAGCACGAGGCAGCCCTCCCTGCCGGGCACCTCTCCCACCTCCTCCCCGTGGTAGTACTGGGGGAAGGGGAAGCCGGGAATCGACTGGTTCTGGAATCATTATTTCTAGTATAACGAACTCTAGTATTACTATAATTTCTAGTATTACTATAATTCACTGACCAAAGACTAAAGTGTTGTAATCAGCTACGGTTAAAAAAATGGAAACGAGGAAGATCAAACAGAGTGAGTACGCGAGTTTAGGAGAATGGGATTCCTGTTTTTTCAACACTAGTGTTACCCTAAAGCATACTCGGTGAATTCCGATCATTAGGGTCATTAATATTGACACATCGTTTCTTACTTCCATGATTCGATAGAAGGACTCCTCGTTGGCGGTGAGGTCGATGAGTGTTTGCTGGAGTCCTTCCATGTCGTCTTCCGTTTGGAGGACATTCATCGAGATCGTCGGCACCTTGACATCAATGATAACCTATCCGAATCCGGCTCTCCTCAATTCATACACTCTTTCATTTCTGGCCAGATCAAGCGAATTGAAGAGATTCTGTTCCGACTTTTGCCTCAACTCTAGACAATTCATTTGACTGACAGTTCTCCGCCAGATCTCTGCTCGCCCGTCAAAGGTCTATGTACGGCGCGTGAAAAGTGAAGCTACGAGTAATCCCGTAGATATAGAGTCTGTATCGCTGTGAGGAAAGTTGGAGGAACAAACCTTGATGAAAATAGACGAGGGATAATGCTTTCTGTCTTCGTCGCGCGTCCATTTCAGTCCGATTCGAGCAATCAGAGACCAGAAGGACTTGGCATTTTCAAGGGTCAAAATCTGGAAAGGAAATATCGTTGATGTACTCGGAAGGGCAAGTATAGGGCTGTTCGACTTTACTCTGATCACTCTATAGACTGATTGAGGTACTATATAGTGTGAATAAAGAAGAGACAGGTCAGGCAGGCTCCGTCAAGTGCATACCTCGCATCTCACGCGGTCATTCACGTTATCAATCTCCGGAAAGCACTGTCTGATGACGTAATCGGTGGTGTACGAGGATCCCAGTAGCTTGGTCATCGAGAGTTCTGAAAGCAGAGACAGTTACCGGTAGTAATATCATAGGCAGTTTCGCGATCTAGCCAAACGGTTTATCGGTGAATAGCGCATCACACCTAGATCATTCTCACTAGAAAATACGGTGCGTACCATAATATGATCTATGAGTTTTAGAAGAAGAATCGCAAAGTGCAAAGGCAGCAATGGACATAGAGAGCACATCTTCGAAAAAGGCATATGCAAACGAAAAACGGAGACAGTTGAAAGTAACAGAGAGATCGTAGAATGATCAAGTCATAGAGGCAAGTGAGACCCATTAACTAGTCCAGCCGATTTAGATGATGTCTCTCACTAGAAAAATGGACGGGAATGTGAAACTGTTCAGACAATTTGGGCGGAATACTATGAGTAATCAACAAGAAGGTTCGCAAGACCAGAGAAAGGAGAAATGATCAAAAAATAATGAGTGATAGCAGGAAATAAGTGACAACAGTACGACGATCGTATCAGTTGGAAATCGTTTCTCATAACCAAAGTTTATAGACCGAGATCACAAAGGGATTAACTCCCTTGCTCTTTGTTCAATCGGTTCCCAAACGATGCTTGTGAAAAGTGAAAAGCGAATAGTTCACTGAAAACATAATCTACAAAAAAACGCGCCATCACCGACAGTACTCGAGCAATGGACCACATGATCTATGAATCCTGAAAGAGGAGTCGCATGGTGGGTAATCGCGATGAACAGTTAGATAGAAGAGACAGAAGAGGAATGCGGGAATACAGAAGAGCAAATGCGATTGGAAAGTGGCGCACGCAAAAACAATTGAACATACGATCAGCATAACTGAAAACAATGGAATTATCAGATGGATGGGAAGACCGGTTACATAGAGCCCTCATTCTAGTTGGGAGTCGAGAGTGAATCAGAATAGTTTATGTAAGGATAGGGTAGATGATGATATTTAGAGATAAGATATGGTATCACTCAATACCAGCACTTGTATGGACTTTGGAACACAGGGAGTGAAAGATCGGGTTTGCCCACAGCGCACTTTGTAGTGCCTGTCTGGTAGCACGAAGGGCACAGTCACCACGTTTGAGTGCCCTTTTCGTTCAGGAGTCATATTAAGGGTCACTGATGAAATCGGACAGAGAATGACCAGAATCGTACAAGGAAACGTGTGATGCATAAAAAATATAGCATTTGTCGATTGATGTGTCCGTCTGAACAGAGCGTTTATCTCTAATCAGTGAAAAGAGCCGTTGAAAAGAAGACTACGAAAGGGTACTGATTCGAGAGGGAAAAGAGAGTCACATGACTGTTGGTCACCTAGTCTGGGAGTATAACGGGCAAGAGCGATGATCGGAAGCTCCCCAGTGGGCATGTTTACGATCCCTTATTCAAGACGGAAGCGTATCTAGCATGATCACTATGATGTCATATCGATCGAGTCTCTGGCGATAATTTATACCGTTAGACGAGCACCAGACGCCAACCATGTGAAAAAGTTGGGAAAGGAGAGCCGAGAGAGAATGGGTGTGAGTAGGAGGAAAACATCGATAAGTGGAAGCACAGACAAAAGAGTGGACTTGATAAGATATCAGAGGAAGTACACACATTCTATTGATTGATGGGGATATAGAACGACTGAAGAACGACTGCAAGATCAGTATTTCTCGAATAATACTGAGGCGGTTACATCGCATATTGAAAACATTAGCTACTTGAACTAGCTAACTAGGTAGATGGCACTAAAACAAGCACATAACACTGTTGAGAGATCCATGGTAAATAAGATTTAAAAAAGCGATAATTATGACATTACAACTACAGGGTGTTATGTGATTATACTTCAGCTCTTATAATGCATCAGTCCGTTTTCATGAGCACCTCCGAATCCTCCACTTGTTGTTCAATCAAATCTTCCGATCCGCCGATACGGAACTGACTGGCAGGAGCAAGAAGAATGTCGCTAGGTTTGGCACTTGCGCTTGCGATATCTCCTCCGCCTCGACCTGTAAAACTCGTTTTTTGGATAGAAATTCACGCCAAATTTGTCAGATCACAGAAGAGTGAGTAATTTCTCCTGCTGAGAACTCGAATTCCTCTCCGCGATGATTTTACCGAGAGTAGTTACCATTCCCTTGTGAGCTCACGGCGCACCTGAAAGCAACGTATTTTTTATGAGGATAACTTCGTCGTCAAAGGCCAGAGATCAACGAATATCTCATTTTTTCATAGAATTACTCTCACCTGGCTGCTGCCAATCGGACTTCTGACTGCCATTCCTTTACGAGAGAAAATCTCGAGCTAGTTGCTTGCCGATGCCAGATTATCAGACGGACTAGGTGAATTATTTATACTTCATCTGCACGCTGAGATCGATATTCTTATTCACACAATCAATATAAATCCGCAATATTATAGAATATACAGCTGCCGTATCCAATTTGACCTTTCATGACGTTCCTCCAGTTACCACGTACAGCTTGCCAGTCATATCGTTATCCTTCCCCCTGCCCGGTCGACGAAAGTAGATCAAGTGGTAGGTAATGATGCGAGTGCTGAGAGCAATAATGATGAGAACACTCTGATATTGATGAATCAGGTTCAGAATTTATCGATGTCTCTGAATATTGCTATCAAACGACGAAGGGTAGGAGGATGAAGATATTTTCAAAATTGGTGATCATTCACTCCGAATAATTCGACAATGAGGCTCAGAAGCAGGTCTTCCATCTAACTCATCTTGTCTCATCTTGTCTACAGCCCCTCCTTCAACAAAGTTCCCACGATTTACGCACATTGAGGTAAGACTAGCATCACTTGCCGACTCTTCCACTATTCTTCACCATTGTACTTATCGATTGTTGGTGGAATTGTTTCTCCAGGAATAGTTGAAACAGACATTTATCGAAACACGATTGAAAATATGACAGATATATTAGAAAACAGGAAGAAAAGTGCTACGGGGTGCTGTATGGGGGTTGTGATACCACTTATATTAGGGAGGAGGGGAGAGAATGATAATGGGACAGAATAGGTCAGCGGGGCAAAAGCCAACACACGGGGAATGGTAGATAATGAGGGAGAAAGAGTAATCTATGGGACTCTGATAATCATGGATAGCTGCAGAGGAGGGATATCTTGTATGGACGAACACGACTAGGTACTGTAGTATGTCACAAACACAACACGGATAGTAATGGAAGACGTCTAGAGGGACTACTACAGACTATTACTCTGAATGAGTTACCACCCAACTACTAGATCGACTAAACATGAAGCTTTGGACAATTGCGTTTTTAACAGGAATGGCGGAATAGTAGTGCACTGAGAAGGAGACAAGCGTAGAGGATGTGAGGGAGTAGGGGGTTTGTACTGAGAGTAGACACCAGGACAGCAATTCAACGGCCTTTTGTACAAGAATCGAATGGAAATCAGAACAGCGGCACGGGATAGCGAGGAGAGGGAGAGATCAGGCTTAGTCATCATAGTCAGAGCTGTCTATGTCGGAGTAAGCGTAGGTCACCGGGCGCAGAGTCATGATGTGGTCGATGAACTCACAAGCGCTGAAATTGCAATATTATTAATTAAATCAATTAAATTCAAGGCCATTATCATACGCCAAATAAGCCAGAACTAGATGACAGCCGTGGAAGAGGCCCCCATCAATAACAATTGTGTTCTCACACACTAAATGATAGCAGAGTGAAACAGAAAAGGGAGCGAAATATGGACCAGCGTTTAGACTTTTTTGAAACCGGTTTTTCTTTCCATTTTGAAAGAATTTTACAAGTGGAAGGGCAATTATGTTTCCCTAGCAGTTCGGGACTCGGATGGGCCTCGCTTCTCTCTAGTGGTAACAAATCAGCATCCGACTCTCCTCGATTCCCGTGCCCTCTCGCCTCTCTAACCGACGAGAGATCACGGAAAATGAGGAGAGTCGGTGTCTGTTTGTCATCACTACTGCTCACCGATTGTTGATGATCTCCACCCAGCAGGGCGTCTCACAGATCTTCTTGTGCTCGTACTCGGGTCCCCAGCCCTTCTGGAAGCCGATCTTGACCACGGTGTGCCGGTGCATGTCGTCACCGCCGATGCGAGAGATCTGCAGCATTGGAATGGATTGGAATTTATTTCTCGAAAACAGGCACCAAGTACCAATAGTTGGAATTGCAAGGCTCACCGATCGAAGCTCTCGACGATTGAAGGTCCTGAGAGGGTAAGGGAGATCTTCTTGCTTCTTGTAGCCCTGAAATCAATTTATGCGTTGATAAAATAGTCTCCAGATGGTTTCTGTTGATCAAAACAAAATAACTTGTAAAGATTATGCTTTATTTCAATTCCCAGACTACTAACCCGGTGGAATGTTTGGGACACGGACTGGTAGTCGAACAACTGCAGAATCGACCGACGAGCTCGAATGAGATCGAATACCTGGAATCAATACTTGAATGATTTTGGCACAAGCCCTCGACATATCATACTTTCCCCATCTCCATTATCACAGAGATCGAACGATATGAAAGCCTCTATATCCCTTTAACTTTAATTTCAGCGCTAAATAGCAGATCAAAGAGCACTGCGTACAGTTTCCACTAATTCTCCCTCTATATTCCACTACTTCCTATCGCATTTCCGATTATCGCTCGTTTCCAGGTATACTTGATGCGGATTAGCGAAGTATCCAGGAGGTATTAATCGGCATGTAGTCTCTCACTAGTGATGACAAAACTGAAACTACTCTCCTCAATCCACGCCGGTCAGAGAAACAATAGATTACGCGAAATGAGAGCTGGAAGCCGATTTTCCATCGCTATCTCTCACCTTGATCGCTGTGCCGGGGTACACCTTGTGGATGGTGTCTCCATTGGTGAATCCCGCCTCTCGGTCCAGATACGTCGAGGTGACGAAAACGGGATAGCGCGTCAGGACGCGCACCCACATGCTCCCGTCCTCCTTCACCGAGATCCGAATTCCGCACCCTATCTTGGACCGGAAATGAGTTTAATTGGGAAACAGAAGAATGATAACAGCTGTAATCGTATGTATTCAGCTGCTGCTAATAAGACCATATTACCCAAATGAAGAAAACATTTCCCGGTGATGCCTATCATAGTGGAAATAAATATCAGATCAACGATCGCAGCGTGCAGGTTCGACTGGTTCTCTCAATTCCGCTGCTTCCTATCGCATTTCCGATTCGAATCATTAATCGTGAGATATCCCAACCTACCCTATCATTTGATTCGAATCATTAATTTCCGAGAAACCGTGAAATACCCCATCTTCCCCTATATTTTCCTTGAAAGCATGTGCTAATGTGGATGTTTCATGTGCTAATGTGTAGCATGTGCTAATGTTTATGTCCAAAGTCTCAATATCAGGCCCGAGGGATAACATATGACTCATCTTGAGCGATACATCACATCTGCCATAGGCGTCACCAAGACAGATGAAAACATGGTGTGGGGGAAGGATGAGATAGCAAGTTGATGTGAGGATTTAGAATTTCAGTTTTCCCCCTTTCACATATTCACTTTCAATTTGACTCACTTCACATCCTGCACTTCCTTGTCGAATCTGGTGAGAGGAGAGTTGATCATGCCCACGCAGTATCTCTTATCCCTCGAATTCGTCTCGAAGCCACCATCGATGAAGTAGTTCGGCTCGGAAACCTGCACAATCAAATATGTAGTTCGGGTAACTTTTGATCACTTGAGTTTGATCTCATCTGGCTTCTGAAAATAGTTCAGTACTGGTTCGAGAACTATTATCAAACACCTGAAATAATGAATCTATAACGCGTTTTCTGAGGGATTGCAGGAAACCACTGCACAATTACCAAAAGTTGTATCCAGATTCAGAGATAATTATGCTATAGAATATTGCGGACGACAAAAACTTTGACGTCAATCGTTTGTCCTAGAACCGATTAAATAAAGTTGCTCACTTGCTGCAGTCCTCCGACGTGCTGATCCTTCTCGCAGTAGTTGACCGCACACCAATTGTAATTCACCGGTTCTGAAATGATATTTGTGAGCTTCGGAATGATAGACGTCTAGGAATAGAAACAAAGTGTAATAGTCTGGGAGTACGGGATGTCTAATAGACACCGACTCTCTTTATACCTCCCTGATCTTTCGCTGGTCAGAGAAATAAGAGATCATGAGAATTGAGGAGAGTCGAAATCGAAAGGGCGCAGCTAGTGCCGGATAATGACTGATCGACTCACTCGCTTTCGCCGAGTGCGGTTCAATTTCCGTCGTCCTTGTCATGCATACTTTCGGGCAGTCGAATTGCTTTGAGAAGTTATCTGAAGGAATACGTCATCAAACCAGCGCTGATTCAGCACACATGTAAAATTTACTTCCGTGTTAGATTTGACTATACATAGTGTTCGTTATAAGTGTTCACCGGTCAACAGAATATCTAAAATATGAGAAACATGAGGGTATCGAAGCAGAGATGAAGAACAGAAGCAGGATCTTAATAGGAAGCGCGCGCAGAATGCATAATCTCACCCCTCTCAGTGCCCTCTACTCCAATGTCTCCTCCTCTGCACTCTCCTCTTCTACCCTACAAATTCGAGCGTCGTTCCTCATTGAACGAGGTATCCAGTGACGCCTTCAGCTCCGCCTCATCGTGCTCATCCAGCAGCTGTTGCAGCTCTTTCGCCCTGTTGCTGGCTCTAGTCAGCTCCTCCTTCATCTCCTCCAGACCGCCTCGTTGAACATCGCCAAAATCGGGCCGACTGGCAGGGGAGAAGGCCAGGCCACGAACGGCCATCTGCTGCTCGACGTAGTCTTCGTGGTCGCGTGCATGGAATACGTCACAGATGACCAGGGTCGCCTCGAGCACCGACCGGTCGATCGGGTCCACCGGGCCCAGGTAGAAGTCGTCCCGGAGCCAACCCTCCTCCAGAGGACCGATGGCGTCCTCGCCTCCGGGCAGCGCCCGGTGCGGGTCGTATGGTGCAGAGGGAGAAGGGGGAGCGGGAGAAGTACTTGCATGGTTGAGAGTGCTATCCACTCCCAGACATGGCGGCTGCTGGGGCTCCATGAGGTAGACTAGGCGAAGAGTGCAAGAAGTCGGGAGAAGCAGCTTGACGAGGGCGGAGCCTGGGCGGTGAAGGAGGAAGAGATGAATGGGCGGCGAGAAAAGTGTAAGGGCGGAGGAAGAGAGAGGGAGGGAGAAGTCTAAACGCTCATGTTAGAGAACGAGAGGCTCTGCTTCTCTTCTCTATTTAGGCGAGGGAGTGAAAGTAGTGCAGAAAGAGCGCTGGAAGTGCATGGGTAAGAATCGATCTAGAGATTTTAGATGGAAATGACGCTATGGGTTTCCCCAAAGATGTCGTAATGAATCTGAGTGGAGGTCAAGGCATGACGAGGCATTCGTAATTATCGATTGAAGAAGGGAAGAGATAGAGGGAGAGATGAACAACGAGAGATAGACGCCCAGTGAACGCTATTTTTACTCCTCCAACTCTGCCTGAGAGATGGGGGAGCGAAGACTCACAGAGCTCGCCTTTAGGTCCTTCGGTCTTCTTCCGTTGGATTCGATAGCGGTAGAGGATGAAGGCGGCATCGACGATCTCTCGAGAAACTCCTGGAAAGTATCTGCTCGTTGCTATTGACCAGATTCATTATCTCCATTGTGTTTTCCATTCATTCTTCATTATTACATAATTTATTCATAATGAATTACTTTAATATTTTCAATGAAAATAAAAACGTTAAGAGAAACGCTGTTATATAGTCGAATCGGGACTTTCATTCAGCTTTGGTCTGAATATTCCTTCTTAGTTCAAAAAGGCGCCATGCCGCCAATTCGACCGTAAGCTCACCATGCTGGTAGTGGTGGTGCTTGCCCCAGAAGCAGTGCTTCTTCTTCTCATCCTCAGGACACAAACAGTTTTTTTTGAAGGGCGGTCGCTCCTCCTGAAATGGGCTGAATTTGTGAATTGTGGGACTATACAAGTCCGCAAATTTGAATTTTGCTCATTCTAGCATTTATTTTTTGAACTCGCTTGAAGATATTTAGATACGGAATATAATGTCTACTGACCCCATTCTCGTCTGGTTCGTCATTCTCTCGTTCTCGCCCGTCAAACGGCTGGAAGTTAGCGTCGCCTTCGGGGGGAGGAACGACCCCTCTCAGCTCCGTGTCCATCTGAAAATAATTAATTAACTAATTATTATTAATTAATTATAAATAAGGAGGCAAGGTTCGTGAAAACGATTAGGAGAACGGATTAGAGAGATCATAGGGAATAGACAAAACAGATTTTAGATGACGCAATTGGATGTTTCGGTACATTTGGTTGGAGTTTTGTATTCAGCGATTTCTGTTGCTTCGTATATTAGTAGTCAACATGTTTTGCGGTGAACACCATTTTTGCACTTCAAAATACGAATACTTTTAATTGTAAACGGACGGTTGAACACAAACCGAGCAACATGAGACATAGAACAAGGGGTACCTGCTCCTCCAACTCCGCCGTCACCATCTGATCCTCTCCGAGTATTGTGTCTCGGAACGTCTGCAGATACTGACTGGGAGACTGGTACAGCGTGTACAGATCGTCACCGGTGAAGGCGTTCTCGAGAACGGGAAGGATAGGATCTGTAGACAATCTCATTTTATGTAGCCAATTCTCAATCCGATTCAATCAAATCGGACGGTGCTATTCGCACTACTGAAAAGAGGAAACCGACTGTAATATGATGACTCCCCAGTGTCCATCGGTGATCCGTTTTCCTCTGGCTTAGAGGACAGGCCATTGATGTTGTCTGAATCTAGATGAGACAATTAATTTCGGCAACACAATATCATCACAGTTTCTCGAATACAGTTCCATTGATAAATGAAATGCTCACTGAGATCCATATCTTGGTCTTTATCCTCCAGTACTTCCTCAGCCTTTCTCTTTCTCGTCATTTCCACGAATTTCTTTGCGAATGGCGACTTGAGTTCTTCGATCTCCATTAGGGTATCAGGAACGATCTTCTCTCCTGTAACTTTAAGGTTTAATCGCAGTCTTTGATAGCCATTTTCCCCATCGGCGTGCACTGAGGGTGTCAGTTATTCGACTCAATGAGTCAATATTATTAGTATTACCTTTGATAATTCTCTGCCTCATTTCGAGAGCATTCTGCATCTGTTTCCTCGTGAATATTCCCTCAGCTGAAATTTATTTAGTTATTTATATGTATTCACGTGGTGTTAAAATCGTGGAAAAATAAACGGAATTTTTTTTAAAAAGGGTGTTAATTTTTGCCTGTAAAAGTAAATGGAAAAGTGAAAAGATTTGAATTCGCGCCGGAAAAGTACTGAGATTTGAATTCCCGCAATTTCTGTATCTCGGTTCCCAGCGCAGCTAACGACTTGAAAATCGGTTCTAGAGGTTAAAAGGTTCGAAAAAACTTATAAACCGACTTCACTGGGAACCGAGATACGAAATTGAGGGAATTCAAATCTCTTTATTTTTCCATTTACTTTTCCAGCTAAAAATTAACACCCTTTTTACTTTTCCGGGATTTTAACACCACATTAGTTATGCTCTTCATACCATCGGTTCCCTTAGTTTCGGCGATAACCTTCTCCACCTCGGCGTTGATCTCCTGAACGAGAATATTTTACCTCACATCGCTGTTTAATTCACTCACAATCTCCCACTGGATCTCAAATTGGGAAGGATCTCGACCGAATTTCCTTCTACGTTGCTCTCGCTCCTCTTTTCGCTGAGGATCCGTCTTGAGGTGGTCTGAGAAGGAATTCATAGCATTTACTCATTTAGATATCATTAAGAACTGGATGGGACTCACTCTCAAAGATCTTGTGAATGTCCCAGGGGTGCAGCTGCTGGGTTGTCAACTTTCCCCCGCTCATCTCCTGGAATGATGCGGTTCAACTGATATTCAAAGATGCATGCCTTGTTCATTCATATTATAGAGAATTTTGACATTATCACTGCAGCCCTTTCAGGATACTGAAGAAGGAGGCAATGAATAAAAAAAAAAAAAAAAAAAGAAAAAGAAGGAATTCCCTCACTGAGAAGGAATTCCCTCACTCGAGAAGGAATTCCCTCACTCGAGAAGGAATTCCCTCACTCGAGAAGGAATTCCCTCACTCGAGAAGGAATTCCCTCACTCGGGAAGGTGCGCGTGTTTTCTCTCCCGTTTAAATTGTAATTTCGTGTTTATTTCCTCCCCCCCCCCACCCCCATGTCCAAACGGGCCACAACGGGGGGATCTTCCCCACAAGCGAAGCGCGGCGCACTTGATAACCTCATTGTGTCCGCACAAGCGCTCGCCTTGACGGAAGCTCCCACTGGAGTGGAAGAGTCCCTTTGGACTCAAATCACCTCGGCCCTGAGTCAGATGGCCAAATCGGTCGATCTGCTCCTCTCTAAGGACAGTGGTGGTTCCCATGCGGGCATCTTCTCCTCCCCTCCTTCCACCTCCTCCCTCCCCACTTCCTCTCATCCTCCCCCTTTCTCCCTTCTCTCTCCTCTCTTCCCCCCTTCCCCTCCCACTGGCGAGGATCCTGTCGAGGCCCATCTGAGGGCGAGATCTCTCGTGATCTCCGGTGTTCCCGAGCCCGACCCCTCTCTGAACCTTGAAGAGAAGCTGGGGAGCGATAGGGCGGCCGTTGGTCGAGCCCTCGCTTACCTCAAGGTCGAGGCATTCCCTCAGATGGTGTATCGTATGGGAAAGACGTCTAGTGACCACCCCCGTCTCCTCAAGGTGGTGCTCCCCTCTCGTTCCCACCTCCTTTCTGCACTCAAAAATGCCTCTCTGCTCCGCAAGAACGAGGATTGGAGAGGTGTCTTCATTCGGAAATCGCAGACTGTGGAGGAGCGAGAGATGAGTAAGAAGCTCAGAGCTTCTCTGAAGGGTATGCGCGAGTCGGACGCTAATTGCCCCTTCGTGTATTACAGAGATAACCTCTGGCATAAGGAGGATATACGTACCGGCAAGCGCACCCGTCTGCCCCCTCAGGGAAACTAATTAGTCGTACACCACCCCTCGATCCCCCTTCGGATGTGACCATTATCGATTTGTCTCATGTTGTTGCCACGACCTCTCCTCTTATTATCTCCCCTTTCCCCTCATCCCCTTCCCATCTCTCGTCTCTCTCGCTTTCACACACTCTCTCGCCTTCTCTTGCCCCTTCCCCCTCCCGTCTCTCACCTTCTCTGGCACTCTCGCCTTCTCTGTCGCTCTCGCCTTCCGTTCACGATTCCCCTGCCTCGACTGTCTCCCTCATCCACTCTACCCCTCCCCTGACTTCATCTAAGTTCTCCTGTGCAATGTTTAATGCACGTTCCCTTTGCAATAAGTTACCTCACCTCCACGCTATTCTTTCTATCGACAAACCTGATTTCCTGTTTGTAACCGAGACCTGGCTGTCCTCTAAGATTCTAGACACTGAACTCCTCCTCTCCTTTCCTTACCGTGTATTCCGTTCCGATCGTGCCCGTCGTGGAGGCGGTGTTTGTCTCTTTATTCGCGATCATCTCCCTTGTTCCCGAGTCTCCCTTCCTTCTTGCATTTCGAGTGACATTCTAGTCGTTGATGTCCATTCCCCTACTGCTCTTATCCCCACTCGTTTTGTTCTAGTCTACAGGCCTCCTAACACAACCACTGTTCAAAATACATCTCTTTTCGATCTAATATCTTCTCTGTTTTCCGTTCAGTATCAAGTGGTTGTGCTAGGTGACTTTAATTTACACATCAACTGGAAGTCTCCTGGTCTTTTATCCTCTCAATCATCGTGTCTTTATGATCTCTCTATCGACCTTGCTCTTTCCCAAGTTGTTCCCTCCCCCTCACTAAATGGTCATTTCCTTGATGTCATTCTCTCTCCTCCTGACATCATTTCTGATTGTCGTGTATCCGCTCCATTTCGTAATGCCGATCATTCATCTATTGATTTCAAGTTCTCGTTTCCCCTCTCTCATCCCATTTTAGTGCATACTTTTGATTTCCGCAAAACTGATTTCTCTGGATTGGACAATGCACTTTATGGGACTGATTGGGAAGTGATTCTCTCTGATTTCATCGATGTATCGGATTTGTATGATCGTTTTGTGTCCTACCTCACTACTCTTTTTAGTCGTTTTGTCCCCCTCAGAAAGTGTTCTCTTCCTTCCGATCGCTACCCTCCCCACATTAAATCGCTTCTCTCACATAAACGTTCTCTGTTTGATAAGATTAGCCTCCGACCAGTACAAGCCCAGTTTATTCGTGTCTCGCGTAAACTAGATTGCGAAATTCGAAAGTATGTTCGCTCCTATGAGAACCGATTGCTCGCCGGTAATCATAGTCGCTCATTTTATCATTATATTTCCTCTCGTTTCAAGTCTAAAGGTCTAGTAATACCCGCTATTATTGCCCCTGACGGTTCCGTAGTCACTTGTCCTTCTAAGAAAGCGGAATCTCTCGCTGATTACTTCACCTCAGTCTATACTAGTGACGACGGAACTGTCCCGACCTGCCCCTCTCTTGTTTCCCAATCCATTCCTGTCTCTATTATCCTCCCTCACGAGGTCGCCTCTCACCTCAGTCGTGTCTCTTCCTCCTGTTCCCTTCCCTCTGACAACATCCCATCCATTATTTTCAAGAAGTGCTTTGCTTCCCTATCCACACCACTTGCTCATATTTTCAATTACAGTCTCATGCTTGGTACTATTCCATCTCTCTGGAAATCATCTATTGTGGTCCCCATTCCTAAAGTAGCCTCACCCTCATCTGTTTCTGACTTCCGCCCGATTAGTCTAACTCCCATCCCAGCTAAAATTATGGAACGACTGCTTAAGCCCTCGATTATCGATTGGTGTACCTCCCACAATGTAATTCCCCCCGAGCAGCATGGGTTTCTCTCCAGGCGTTCTACCGTAACCCAACTGCTTGATTGCACCCAATCTTGGCGTGATGCGATCGATCGCGACTATTGTGTTGACGTTGCCTATATTGACTTAGCTAAGGCTTTTGATAAGGTCTCTCATAATAAGTTATTGCTCAAATTAGAATCGATTGGAATTCGTGGTTGCTTGCTAAATTGGATCTCAGGTTACCTCTCCGAAAGGAGTTTCAGAGTGCGAATAGGCAATGTTCTCTCTTCTGAGAAAGCTGTTGTCTCAGGCGTCCCCCAAGGGACAGTATTGGGTCCTATCCTCTTTCTGCTATATACTTTCGATCTCCCTAAGGTTTTCTCCCCCTACCCTAAACTTTCATGTCGGCTCTTTGCTGACGATATCAAGCTCTTTACTACTTTCGATCCACTCTCTCCATCCGACGCCCCCACTCAACTTCAGTACGGGATTTTGGGTTTCACGGAATACTGCAAAACATGGCAGTTAGAAGTTGCTGAGAAAAAGTGCAACATAGTTCACATAGGACGAAATAATCCCCGAACCATCTACTCTCTTCTCTCTACAAATCTCGCAATCTCTGACTCTATTCGTGACTTAGGTGTCCATATCGATCCCCTCTTGAACTTTGATTCTCATATAAAGATTGTTTGCCATAAATCAACTTCACTTGTCTATCTCCTATTTCGTAGTATCAGTTGTACTATTCATTCCCCTTACATCTCAGCCTTCAAGTCATTCATTATTCCTGTATTAGAATATGCATCCCCTGTCTGGTCCCCATCATCCAAAGGTCTTGTTCGGAAATTAGAGAAAGTACAACACTTGTTTACTAGACTCTTACATTTTCGTTGCTCCAGAGTAGAACCTGTCATTCCATGCTACTCTGATCGATTATCTCTCTATTCACTTAACACCTTGTATACTCGTCGTATTGTGATTGATATTGTTTTAGCTCTCAAAATTTTTGCCCATTTTGTTGACTTAGAACCTACACATTTTTACACATATCGTGCAATTAGTAGACGTAATGGTTCGTTTGTCCTTCATCTACCCTCATTCAAGAGAGAGAATCTCAAAGTATCTTTTTCTCACAGAACCGCTCGATTATTAAATAAATTGCATCTGATTTGTAACCCCAAATTGTCAATCCCCGTTATTAAGGTTCACTTATTTAAACACCCTGACTTACCTCGTGTTTTAGGAATAGAAGTTTCGAATCTTTGAGCTGCCCTCCAATCCATCCCCATCCATTCCCGTCTCCTTTTCCCTTCCGTCTTTCGATCTACCTCGTCAAGTCATACACTTATATCCAGTCAGACATACACTGGATAAGCGGACTCCTCCATCCGTTTACGAGACTCCCTCTCCTCGATACTCGAATTGTGTGACTCCATGAGAAGATCGATCCCTTCCCCTCCCCTCTCCCTTCCCCTCCCCTCCCCTCCCCTCCCCTCCCCTCCCCTCCCTTACCCCGTCCTCTTTCTACACGCATCCTTCCCTTTGTTGTATTCTTACTAACTTTATATTTCCTCGTACATCCTGTACTTGTTGAAGCACCTTCAGTGGTGTACGATAAATAAATAAATAAATAAATACTCGCCTTAATTCTCTGGAGTGTTGCAGCGTACAAAAGTTGCTGCTCTGGTGCGACAGAGTGTGCCGCTTGAGTCCTGGACACCATTCCGATGTACTGAAATATTCGTGAATGGGGTTCGTTACGGTAAACCTTTCCGAACATTTGTTGTAACTACTGCTTGCAGGGGGGAACACTTATTACTCTTCGGAAGATAAGCGGAGATAACAAATTTGAGATAAAACTTGGTTTGGAAAGTGAAAGATCAAGATACACTGCCTATGGAATATAGAATAACACACCTCATAAAGTAAAGTGTTTATAAATCCTTCATCTCTTATTGAATAGACTCGGCATAGCATAAGTGATTTTTAAGCTATTTTAACTTTAAAGCTGGTTCGAGCTTACATGTTGACAGCAAATCATGTATTGCGTAGAGTTTATGTCCCCGTCCTTGCTCGCGAGCTCCAGCATCTTCACTACTTGCTGCAGCGACCACTCTAGTCCCTTGTCCATCTTCTGACGATGATGCTGCAAATTGACGATAATCTACCTCATTCATGGCAGCTTGGCCCTTCGTTGGTTGCTACCGTTCTTCAGCCATAACTATGTATCTGCATCTGCACTCTTGATTGGTTTGTAATTCCATCGGGGAGCTGTGAACTCCCTATTTCTCCCCAATCAACTCATGAACTCATCGCGCCTTGCATATATTGTTATTATGATCTTACGCGATGGGGTCCTTTCGATCCGTACGTCCCATTGCCGATCTCGCCAACCACAACATTCGGGTTGGGCGGTTGACCGAGCCAATCATTCGCACGAGAGTAACCTGAAATTTTCAAAATGCAAATTTGATACTTGGGAAACGTATCACGGCTTCTGCAAATAGACATATCTGCCGAGGTAACTAGGGATGCAATTTCGATTTCTGCTCTCTCCATTCCGCACTGGGCAGAGAAGCGAGACAGCGTGCGAAATAAAGAGTCAAATACCAACTCTAGTAGAAACTCACTGGGGTTGCCGTCATTATCGGTATAGTAGGAGTTCCAGACCGTGGGATCATCGTAGTTGTTGAGATCGTCGCCATGGATCTGGACTTTCGCCAGCTCCGATTCGTTCCCTAGATGCTTCTGCAAACATATTCATTGTTTATGTTGATTATCAGTTGAATGACAAAACGAATTGTGATACGAAGTGTGTTTCTGATGATTTATCATAAACATTTTTTTCCCGTGTCGAGCAACTATCTCTACTCACCATTTTCTGCTCCTGCAGCTCCTTCTCTCTCATCTGTCTATTGACCATCTCCTCGAAGTAGTCAGAGTCGTCGGAATTGAGAGTAACCGCCTCAGCATCCTCCTTCGCCTTCGTCATCTCATCAAGCTTCCTCTTGGACATCTCGCAGTCGATCTCCATCTTGTTCGCGAAGATCTAATAATAATAATAATAATAATATGTGCGTTATTTCAGAGAAATATCCATTGAGAATAAATGTAACAAAAGTGCCATGGAGTTAATTCTACATAGCTAATTCACAATAGGGGTGTAATTTCGGTTTTGGATCTCTCCATTCTACACACTGTCTCGCTGGTCAAATAAACCAGAGACTGGGCAGAACAAATAGAGTCGAAACCCGAAACGACATCACTAGTTGTCAATGACCGAGTGCAGCTCAAACCTGCGTGATGCCTGCCAGGTACAGGCGATCCCTGGCGTTGAGCAGCTCCCGCGGGTCGCAGTCCGAGCTGGAGGATTCGTAGTTGGGATCGAAGAAGCGCAGCATGTTATTCCCGCCCTGATCATCGTCGGTCATCACGGCGTCCAGTGCCTCGCCGCTCGAATCGTTGGGCATGTCGGCAGCGGCCGCTGCGAATAATAGTGATGTTTTGGACACTCTTCATTCCACACACTCTCTCGTTTGTCTGACCGCCGAGATAGTGTGCGGAATGGAGAGAGGAAAAACCGAAATTTATTTTTTATTTTTTTATTTTTATTGATACACCCCAACGGGTGTGACAGCATGTGAAATAACATATACAGATTGAAAGAATAAGAGGGGGTGAGAGAGGGGGGAGAGGGAAAGGAAGAGGGAAAGGAATGGAGAGACGGGAGATTAGAGTTGGTCACTCTCACAGATGCTCTTGAATGGTGAGGTGGTCGGGGCCTCAGAACGGGAAGGGGACCGTTCAATCCATTTATATCTTATGGATTTAGAGCAAAAGTGGGACTTACAGATTGGGTATATCTAATTGGAGAATACGGGGATATAACTTCATCCCTATTGAATAATAATGGCTCTCATACACAAATAATGGAGTGATTATGCTATTCGATTGGGAATGCGGCAGAGAGTTTCTGCGAGTTTCGCGCAACCTTGGCACATCGCGTGTTTACTTGCTGTCTCTATCGAGCAAGGCCATTGAGTAGCGTTGGCACGAAAGGAAAAGGGCGGAACACGCGATACGTCGTTTCAGCCTATCTTCACACTTGTAGATAAACGCGAAATGAATATGAAAACTGTAGAGGATATCAATCAATAACCATTACTATTGTGCAGGGATGTAATTTCGGATCTCTCCATTCCGCACACTATCTCGCCTGTAAGCGAAACGAGAGATTGTGCAAAATGAAGAGATTGGAAAATCGAAACGACATCACTACTATTGTGGTGTCGCATCAAAAATGATTTGTTGATGTAAAGCCCCCTCACCTCTGACCGCGGCTATGGCATTAACAGCGGCCGCCGTGATCTCCTCAGGGGAGAGAGAGGACTTGCTACTCATTCCGTTGTCCCCTCCAACCTTAGAGGTTGACGCCTGAAATGCGTTATTTAGAACCCGAAAGATACTTCATATTCCGATAATCAGATCCAAAATCATGCATCGTGTAGAAAGTGAAAATTAAGAGAAATCCATAGAAGTTTCATATCAAAATAAACATTCAAAATTAGTAGACCACATACACTTGGGGGCTCTTGTTTGATGCTGAGGGACTGGTATCCGAATCCTCCTAGAGGAGGCGGGTTCCCCAGTCGCAACTCCTCCATCATGGAAGGACGAGCGTGGAGAAAGTCTAGAATGGAACTCGATTAGGCCGCTCTCTCTCGTCTCGCTCAAGTGTCCGTCTAGTCTTTCTTTATCCTAGTCTAGCGAGTCCCTATGGATTATGAATGGGTCGACGATGGGATGAAATTGTGTGTGCACTAGAACACAACATTCCGGCTATTGGGGTAAGTGGACTAAGAAGCAACTCGGGCGGTCATAATCTCCTGTTATCTCTGCTATTTGAGCGATATAATTTAACAGTAAAAACGATACCCGCTGATTTCGACCGCCGAGTCCAACTACTATTAATTATCTGGAAGAGGAGTTCAATTTTTTTTCTAAATTATAAAAAAAAGAACCAGGCGATATTGAACTCCTCTCCCAGTACGACAAGCATGCAGTCGTACTTGGTGAAATGATAAGGGATAGGGGAAGGATTAAAATGAAAAGGGAAAACCGGTAATATTATAAGAAATATGTGAACTCACGATGACTAGCGTCTACCGGACCAGTCCGAGCCTGTGGGAAGGCTTTCTCGAGTTTCTGTATCATGTTGAACTCGATCCGAGCGTCCAGCTCCTCCTGGTCCTTGGGAGGATCCTCGGGAACGGGCTCGGGCCGCCCAGCGAAGGGCCCTTTCATGGCCGCTTCCCTTGCCGCTTTGTCCCTCGCCCTCTCCGCACTGCTCCTTGCCGCTTCCTTCCTCTCGAACTCCGCCTGCTCCTCCTCCGTCAGCCCGAGGACGCCGAGCAGGGCCTTGTCGCGGTCGGTGCGCGTCGCCTCTCCATACCGACCGCTTAGCTGCTTCCCCGCCGACGGCCCCGGCGGCTCCAGTAGGCCCGCCAACCGGGGGTCCAGCGGCTCGGGTGGAGGTCTAGGCAGGCCCTCATCTTGTCTTCGCTTCTCCAGCTCCTTCGCGATCTGGCTCTGCTGCTCGTGTATGCCGGCGACTTTGGCGTCCACCCACTGCTTCATGGCCGCCTCCATGGCTCGTTCCTGCCTGCGCTTCAGCTCCCGCTCCTCCTGCTCCTCTTGCTGCTTCAACCGCCGCTTCTCGAAATCGTCATGAAACCCTCGAATGTCCACGGGATCCGCCGCGGTGATCTTCGCTGGGCGGGGGTCGTCGTCCTCGAAGGGGTGCTGGTACTTGGGCCGCAGGTCGGCTTTCTGCTGAGCGGCGATTCTCCGTCTCATCTCGGCCAGATCCTCGCCAACGAGCAAGCCGAAGGGCAGATTCCGCTTCTCGCCTTCCGGGGTGGGCACGTAGGCGGAGGCGGGCGGTGGTGGCAGCTCGTAGACCTCCTGTCTGCTCGGCTGTGCTGCAGCAGAAGGACCGGGCTGCTGCTGCTGCATCATCTGCTGATGCTGCAGCAGCTGCTGCACGAGCTCCGGCGGCAGCTCGAACGGCAGCTGGAAGGGTGGCTCCTTGCTGCTGCTGCCGGGCTGAAGCTTCTCGATGGCCGCCCGAGTCTCCCGCTCCAGATCCAGCTTGTGGAAGTAGGCCTTGCGGGCCTCGAACTCGGCCACTTTCTGGACTGCGAGCAGATGCTCCTTACGGATCCTCTCCTCCTCGGCGGCCAAGTCCTGCGGTGTAGATGCAGGTGTTGCTGGGGGCAGCGCGAACAGCAAGGTGTAGCCGAGCGGCTCGGATGGTGCATCGGAGGGAGGAGGCTGCTGCACCGGCTGGATCGATGTAGCTGCAGCAACCTGGGGTGGCTGCTGCTGCGGAATGGGATGTTGGAAAGGCTCGCTCGTGTCCATGAGATCGTCGCGGGGATAGTTTTGGGGTGGCTGAGCTTGCTGCAAGGCTGCATGATGCCGCATCGCTTCATGCTGTAGACTCATAGTAGGCGGCTGCGGCGCTGCCGACTGGTTGGGACCGGTGTAGAAGGGGACATTCTGACCGCCTTGACCGCTGTGACCACGCTTGGTCCTCAGCCGACCAGCATCTATATGATTCTCGTCCGCATCGATCTCAAGTCTGTCAGGGATGGGTTGGGGTTGCGGCTGCTGTTGTTGCTGCTGCTGCAGCAGCTGGATCTGCTGCTGGACTTGCAGCATCTGCTGATGGATCAGCTGCATCTTCTGCTGGTGCTGCAGCTGCTGCTGCGCGAACGCGTCCAGGTTGGTGGCCGGGTCGGCACTCGGGCCAGCACCGGCAACCAGCTTCTGGTACTCAGCAAATTGCTGCATGTGAGCCAGGTGGACGTCCTGCAGCAGGTTTTGCGGTGGCTGCGGGGCTGCCGGTTGGATTGGGCCGGTGAGCAAGGCCACGATCTGGCTGTCTTGCTGGAAGGCCGGGTTGGCCGGTGCCTGCCTCTCTGCCGAGGAGTCGATGGTTGCTGTCTGAGGCATGAAGGCATCGCCTTCGTCGTCATCGTCGAGGTCGACAACCGGCCAGTCACCAGACATGCCGGAGCTCCTTCTCTTCTCCTTCTTCGACGGCGACGGGTCTGCACAAACACGACACATTAGAACTACCCAATCTAAGAGGAAACAAAATCGATCTATGTATCTCTAATCAGAACGCTAAGTTTACACCACAACCATTAAATCCCTTGGTATCATGCATGTTCACCGCCTGCCACCGATCTAGCTAAGAAAGCAGTTCGAAAAAGCTCGAGACATTCCTTTTCCGGAACCCAAAACTGCTGATCGTGGATGCCATTCGATCTCACTAGTCTACACTACCACCAAGACCACCAGAAAGGAGGATTTTGCATTCGCCAAATTCTCCTTTCTCTAACTAAACAGATAGGGTGGGAAACTGTGTGAGAAGAGGGAAGAGAAACAGAAAAGTGAAGGAAGTGTTCAGAAAAGATGCAAGAATTCGTGCTTAAAAGTGGAGGAAATGGGCGACATTTGACGCGTATAATATAATTATCTCTATTAATATTTCCCATTTCGACGATATTCTTCGCGCATCAATAACAACGCAGAGTGAAATCGAGGAAAACACATCGGCTCTCGTAGTGTAGCTAGGACACTAATATCCAAACACGCGCTCTAAATGTAATCCATGACGGAGTAAAATGGATGACGGAGTAAAATTGTTCTCCGAAGTTTGGTCGGCCTACCTGACGCAGTAGACATCTTGATGTGATTGCGGGACGAGGTGGCGAAATCCATCCTGAAAGCGCATTTCACGCTGTTTCGTCAATGCATTTCCCCCTCCGATCAGACCAATAAAACAGAACGACGCTCACATGTCGTCCATCGAATGGAATCCATTCGCTTTGAGGAGGCCGGAGAGGGGATCGAGATGAGTGGCGCCTCCTCCTGATGGGGCAGTAACGCGCTCGTAGTGGTACGGGTTGACGCACACTTGGGCGTCTGGTTTGTGCTCCTCATTCTGCAAGAAACGACGACGATTAGGTCAGTTACTAAATCCGGTTCCGGTCATCACAACTGCCCCCTTCAATTTCCAACCACCATGCGACACAGGTAGCTACGTCTTGGCACTACCCGATAGATCAAGGGAAGAAGGTGATGTGTATCAGTTACTCAATTAAAGAAATTATTAGATGAAGAGGGGTGGGGGAAGAGAGAGGGTTGGTGAGGTAGTGTAGTAGTGCCTATCACCTTACTACGTTCAAAACAAAATCATGCATGCAACTGAACGAACCTCTACTCCAAGCAATAATCGTTACCAATATGTCTAAGTCACAAACTACACAATGAAACGTGCATGGATCATCATCGAGGCCGCGTACAGGTATCCATGCTGGGCCCTCTGCCCGTTGTCGTGCCTCTCCCGCGCCTTCTCCTCCTAGAAGAGGCCAAGCAGTCGTCAATCCGGTAGAGTCGTAGTCGCTGTGCCAATAGAGAGGGGAAGATATCAATGGCGGAACACCTCATTCAAAAAGGCCATTCGAGAGGTGTTCCGTCATTAACTATGCCACTACACAATACCATGCACTAGCGACGAATGACATATGCAAAGGGCCCTTACCTCGGCTTTGTTGTCGAAGCCGAACAGGCAGCTGGGGATGGACTTGAGCTCATTCTTGTGCAGTTCTTGGAACCGGAAGATTTTGGTGTAGATCACGTGAGGGAAGCCCTTCCGACCAGCGACCTGAATTATTCTCCCTCATCTCTTTCACTATCACATCCCTTCCCGCGCGCACGAAGAAGCGCAGCATTCAATAACGTGTAATTATTTCTCGTGAGTTTCGCGTAACGCAGTGATAGTACCAATTTGCCTTTTCATTCAACAAGGACGCGCGTCAAAGGGATCTCATAGGTAAAATCAATGACTCTTCCCGCACAGCAGTGTGTTGGAAAAATATGTTAATGGATGAAAATGAGCAAGAATAAGGTTGGAAAGTGGATTAGAATGATTTGCATCCCCGTCAAAACCCCTTTTCCCACCTGAAGTCTTCCATCGAGCGTTCTCGTGACGGTGATACACGCCCCGGGCACTTCTCCCTTCGTCTCGACGCATCTAATGAACGTCTCCATGTCATGAGGACGGTCCTTGATCTTCTTGTGAAGGGACTCGAGGGCCTTAGAAGCGAATTCGGCCTCGGCCTCGCGTTGCTGCTGAGAGTCAAAGTAAGAATAGTCACTTCTCGTTGAGCCACGCATCTACCGTACCCCGTGATTTGGCCGAGAATTTGTCTAAAATTGATCGAAGGACATCATTAACTTACAATGTTGAAGGTCATCAGATAGGCGACTATCTCGCCGCCAGTGGCGTTAGCGTCCGGTCTGAAATAAAATAATAGATTCAGAAGTTTTCGATTAACGATAGTCGCACGCTAACTCAATAAATGAATGCTTTCAAACTTTCCATGCATTCCCCACTAACATAAATTAGACCTCAGTCTCATATCCGCGGGTCCGGGATAGTAAACTACCGTACTAAATAATGATAATGATGACGATTCGGAACTAGACTCTCCTCAATTTGCGTTTTCTCTCGATTCTCTGACTCGTTTCAGATTTGAGATGACTGGCACTAACCGTCTGACGGGACCGCTGGGTACGGCTGGGATGGTCGTCGTGGAGGGGGAAATACCAATGGCGGATGAGGAGGAGGCTGCATCTACAGCACCGGCTGCGCCTGGCTGAGCGACATCGGCCCTCGGCGGCCGCTGCTGCTTCGGCTTGCGAATGCCTCCGGCTGGGATGACTCCTGGAACACCCAAACTCTTCCATATGAAATGATCACCAATCCGGGAGTTTGCAGCGGACGAGAGTCCCTACTTGCAAGCCATCGGCTCAAATTTCACCGTATTTTCTCTCGTTTTGTGCACGTATTCTCCGCTAAACCACGCGAACTCACCGGCGGGCAGTCCCTCCAGCTTGGGCACCTTCTGGGGGCTCGTGGAGGATCCAGGCAGCCCGCCAGCTCCTCCTCCCACTCCGAACAGCTGGTTCGCCGCAGCCGCCATGCCTCGCGCGCTCTCCCTCGCGCGCTCCGCATTGTCTGCAAGGGATCAGAGATGAATCGACGGCGAGAAAACTCACACCCTCCATAACATCCTTCAATTTTTTTTGTTTATTCCAGCCTTGTTTCCACTATGCTCCCACTCTCCTACAATCCGGAAATCACGCGTGACACCTTGGTATTGACCGCAAGCCTCTCGCCCAGTCTATGATCAACCACCCGACTACCGTACCCCGAGAGCCCTGTTTGAACTGGTGCTGCAACTGGAGCAGCTGAAGGTAGGTTCGGAAGTTGGTGGATCGGTCATCGATGGGGAGTGGTTGGAAGGGGACAGGTCGGACGGGGATCGGACGGAACACGTTGACTACCGCAGTTGCTGTCGCTAGCGCCGGGGGTTGTACGGTAGTCTGATCGATCGGGAACTGATTGTTCTGCTGTTGTTGCTTCAGCTGGTTGAGTGATGAGAGGGCGAGACTCTCGCAGAGGGCCCGCACGTTGCCAGGGGTGGGAGGAGGAAAGGAGAATGGGTCGAGACTCCGGGCATCAATGTCTTCGTCCATGATCTGATGAGGGCTGAGGGATGAAAACAAGTGTGAGAAGCGAAGGCGTGGAAACAGAGGAGAAGCACACACGTGTCGTCCGAATGTTCCCTCATTCTCTCTCTCAATACCTCGCCCTCTCTCCCTTCTCTTCCCTCTCTTCTCACTATGGGCGATAATACAGCAGCTTTTCCCTACAACGTGGATGCATGGGAAGAGAGGGAAGACAGCAAGGAAGATCAACAGATAATGATTGGAGTGGATGAGATCAAGAGGTTCAGAAATGACGAAAATGGAGCAATGAGAGGTGTCTACTAATGAAGCCAATTGAAAGAAGTGTCTGTGAATCACTCCAGACACTTCTGAATCTCAATTGCTCCCACTCATTAACATTTCGCGAGAATGTTCTGAAGGCACTCGAAAGAATGACTAGAAAAGAAAAGTCGTCCTTCTTTCGCCTCAAGTTCGCCTGATGTATTGAGATTGGGTGATCAAAGCTCAGAAAGCGGGGAGTACGGAGGGAGGTAAGTCTTAGTTGTGAAGAAGAGAAGAAATCGAAGAGATAGAGAGACATTGTAAGAAAGCTCAGAAGTACGAGGAAGGGAAGTAGGGACTGATATCTAAATGGGATGATATGCTCGATCGAGGGTATAAATTAGAGCAGAAAAAGAGAGACGAATCTTGAAATAATCTTTTGGAAGGAAGCAGTGAGCGAAACCGCGCCAAGTTACCCTACTTATTCTGATTACAAGTTGTGAAGCCAGCCCTCTCTCTCCTCTCACTCTCATTTCATCTCTCGCTCTCTTCCCTCAACGAAGCTAAGACGACTGAGAAACCTCTCTCCCTCTCTTCCTCACGTCTCGAGTTTGGAATTTTTCGGGGGATGACGTATCCTCTCGTTTATTCAAGCCGCGAAAATTGAGCAACAAACACCTAGTTATGTTTGAGCATTCCAACTTTGTCTAGACTGAAGCCTTTTCTATCCTTTGGGAGATTTTCTCCACTTGTCATTCCCCCTCATTTTTCTCGAGTGTTCTAACGCGGTTCTATGCGTCTGCTATTCCTTCCCGTCTCCATCTCTTCAATTGACCTACGAGCAGAAACTGAAGAGAGGCCGTCTAGACTCATTACCTCAGAGCGATGGGAGGACATAAAAGGAGAGGGGAATGCGAAACATGCGCTCGTCTTCGTTTTCCCTATTGCTCCATCTCCCAGTATCGCTTACCATTTCCGAATTGTCGGGTTTTACGTTTTGTAGTTCTATCTCATCCCTGATTATGAGGTATTCATCCATACTGGTTGTCATGATGATCTAGTTACCCTTCAGTACACTTCCCTATCCCCCTTCCTTCTCCTAGTTCATAATTTATTATCTTCCGCTTCTCGTTTCACACAATGGAAGATATTTCTTCTTCCGAATCCGTAAAATATATTTGCCATACTTTGGTTTAAACAGTTCCCATCGATGGATATCAGTCACTTACAGTAATCCTCCATTTTCTTTTTCTGCGCGTCATTCATCGATTGGAGAGAAGCGCAAATCTGCATCGGTTGCCCATTCGAAGAGCTGAAATGGATGAAGGTTAGTCCAAATCTAAGAAAAAGGTGATGGGCTTTTCGACACAATGTTTCCACCCAATCGCCTAGTAGCAACGAGAGCCTCTCCCGAGATGATCAGTGGCCTGTTGCGAGGCTGGAAACCGCCCGTGTTGTGTGCACGCCAACATTTATTAACCCCCTTGGTCTGGGTGGATCTGTGAGCAAGGGGGTCGAACTCATGACCACCGGGTTCGTTTTCCTAGCACACAACCACTGCGCCAAACTCGCCACTATGACACTTTTTTGATATTATCACCGCATTTTCAATCCTAACATTCTTCGAATTCGAAAATTTTCATTAGACGCAAATTGCAAAAAAAAGGAGCGGGACGACCTTAGATCCATATCGAAAGGTAAGATGAAAGATTGCTCTCCTTCTCGCAAAAAGTGAATGACCTCCGTTTGATTTAGTGGAGAAAGACTATCTTCATAGCTATGCTTGAACAATGTAAATATTAAATTCGCTGTTTCACACACCTATTGCCGGGCGTTCCTCCAATGGTTGAAGACGTGGCGCTGATCACTTGTCCGTTGAAACCTGCAATTTCATCATTGATATTTCTAGAAGAAGGTCTTCCACGAACTCGCATGAAAATTTCAAGACCGAGATGCGCGAGCCTTTCTGCATGCGTGGTATCTCCATCATCCCATCTCTTTCACTCGTTTCGGATTAGACTCTGCGCTTCAGGAAATCATTCATTGCTAATTTCAAACACATATTTATAACATATGAGTTTTGAAGGTTTGATCGGGTAACGAATACCCAAAAACTCCCCGATCTAAATCATCTATACAGATATTCGTGGAACACCTTCTCCAACTTTAGTTACAACATTTGAATCATGGAGTTGATCTCACCCGCAGCTGTCGATGAGGATGCAGGAAACTGCAGGAATCCACTAGTAGTGGGATGGCCTGGAAGAATATCATCCATAGTCCTTATATTTCAGTAATTTGAAACGAATTTCGCTGTTTTTCATGAGGAATGGTCATAACGTAAACGACACCGGAAACAACGCCATTATCTGATAATGATTTACTGAGAGCAAACTTTCAGTAAGAAAGCGAACCAAAACTGTAAGCGAACTCGAAAAAAGGAAAGGTGAATATTTTCCTCGTTTGCGAAAGATGAATAGATTCCTCTCAGCAGTTTTCCTAATTATTCCTTTTCCGAACCCTGTTTTATTGTACTTGTCTCGTCGGTTGATAAACTTCAAACAAAAAAACGTACATAACCCAACTATGCCAGAAAAGTAATAATGTAATTGACAGTATTGTCATGTAGTTGCAGCGGCATTCCCATGATAATTCGAAGTTTTTTCTTCAATCTATCTCTGGTCGTCAGAATAGAGCCAAATCGTCTATTCCCTGGTTATCACATATTTTCAATGGCAATTTGAGCGGATTTATCGTTTCTCGATTGCATATTGATTTCGGTATTATTTCTAATCAGTATTTCCTTCACAGAGCTATGATTCATTTCAATTCAACTAGTAATTCCGTCCATTTCAGCACTAACCATTGAGTGCACTGGCGTTTCCTGCTCCGGAGGTGACCGGGGTGTTCCCACTAAATGAGCCACTCGACGTGCCGGGAGTGTCCATCCACCTACTGGGCTGCAGCCGCTGCTGCTGCTGCAACTGGTAGTGGAGATGGGCGGAGGCTGCAAGAGCGTCAGGTCGCTCATTTCAAAGTCTCGGCATTCGTGCAACAGATAAGATCAGAAATCGCAGTACTTTTATACACCTTTTGAGTCATTGTGTAACCTATGAGTTAGATGTTTCCCTCGTCTAGCACAATAGCTGTATAGATGTTCTAGAGAATAGAGATGATTTGCATCAGAGGAAATGAGAAAAGACGAGATGATGGATAGGGAAGGAAACAGGGAAGATCAGGGAAAGCCCACATCTCTAATTATCGCCTTACAATCCCTCCATCCTTTCAGCTAACACTATAGTTATAGCGGAACCTCAGGTATTCATCATCCCGTCATGTTGCAAAGAGTGAAAATAGAGACTCACTGATGGGATACGAGGGAGCTACGGCCTGGATCGGACGGCCGTTCTGATGATAGCTGGTGATGGGAACGGTACGCTGGGGGTACGGTATCGGGTATTGCGGGTGGCTGTTGTACTGGAGGAAGGGCTGCTGCTGCTGGTTAAACGGCTGGTGCTGAGGCCAGCCGGGTCCTGAAAATACTCCATGTAAGACCAAAAGAGCGCGTTTGGCTGACAGGAGAAGAATGGGGGTCGTTTGGAAGCCATTTTCAGTCGCCTCGCAACAATTCACATCGTTTTCTCGCAAAAGGAGTGAGTTTGCCTCGATAAGGAGGTGACAGAGTGAGCGAAGAGAGGAGAAATGGAAGAATGAAGGAGAAGGCGACGTGAGGGCAGGCAAAAACCGAGTGGTCGAGCAGTAAACAAGACGCCGAGGATCGATCGAAACTCGTAGAGAGAGAGAGGAGAACCCCGAACGACGTTCCCACACGACGCGAAAACAGCCAAGAGAACGAATATTTTTGAGGCGAGTGGATGTAGTATGAGCGGTGGAGAGCACACACAACCGGCGTGCAGAGCGTGCGCTACCCCGCCGACCTTTCACCTTTCTCGCACCCGCGCGCACAAGGAGGAACTGTTTTAGGACACGGCGGTGCCAGCGGGCAGCCCCGAATGTTGCGTCGCCTCGACTCGCTACCTGCCCTTTCATATTGATTGATTGGCTCCCTTTCGATTTTGCGTATTCTATCATATCTGCTTGCCCAATCGCTATAGATTGACAGCTCAATGGGCCTACTTCTGCTAGGGAGTGTCTTGGGCTGAGTCGGGAATCGGCCGGGATAGCGCACTTGATAAGCGATAATGATGGTCCCCTGAGGGGGGAGTCAGACACCTCGTCACGATTACGCGAGCAAGTCGCTAATGACTCCCCATCCACTTGGCTGGTGTGAAGTGGACAGGAAGCGTTGTTATCTTAGTACCCAAATAGATACAATTTCAGAAGAGGTGGCCTTACAGTCGTAATGAACAATGAATAGTCTTGCGCTTATCGCCCTATTGATCGACTTTGTAGATTGTACTGCATTCATTCTCTCTTACTTTTTCATGCTCTGAACGTGCAGAACAACCCACAAATGCGAGCAGAAAAAGCGACACAATTAAATTACACGCAGCATCAGTATATGGCCATCGCGTGAGAGGTAGAAACGGGAAAAGAGTGTGGGTTTCACATTGCATGTTCCAAATTGCTGGCCTCGTTTTGGCCTCAAACTCGATTCACTTTGTCCTCTAACGGGATTGTTTTTCGGGGCGTATTTTTAATACAGGAAAGAACTGTTCGAGACTAAGATGGTTAGGGTTTTCTTACACTTTCATCAGATAACATTTAAGGGTTGGGCGACCTACGATGACATCAACGTACACGTGAGAAATGTCCGTTTGTGCAATTGGACAAACGAAGTGAGCAGAGGGCGAGAGAACGTGGCGAAGAAAGAGGGTGCAGGAGCGAAAGAGAAATAAGAGACCTAAGCTCAGAGCAGAGGGAGGGAATTCAGGATGTAGGAAGGATGCATAGGAAAGAAAATAGAAGAGTTTCGGGGGTTTACGAGCGGGTGCGAGCAGTAAGGCTACCATGATACGAGTATTGATATAACTTTCACCAGTCAACTTGAATGCTTATCAAAGTAACATTCGCTTGTTTATGACCCGGAGTGGGAACAGTTGACCCTGTTATCGGTTTAATCTTATCATCAGAATGAAGTCGATATGTGCCCTCTTCTCCTTTTTTCATGAAGACGGTCTCGAGCACTTTCTAGAGTCTATCAAGAGCGAAACGGTTTGATGGAGAGAAAAGAAGAAATAAGTGAGCAGAATAGTGAAATAGAGAGAGGAGTACGACTATTACTAAAGCGGCATGAAAATGAGTCGAACAGAGAGAGGGATCTCTAAATACGAAGTTTTTGTCGCGCGTACTTTTGAGTGGACCCTACCCCTCCCTGCTCCTATATCCGTCCCCAACCACCCTATACCTGCACTTTTCATATTTTCCTTTCTGAGTGTCAATGGGCCTCATCTCATTCTCACCTATCGATTCAACCAACGGCACAAGCACAGAAATTCAACAGCAATCGATGCACTTTGTAGAACCTGCCGGCTCTTGTCAGGAAAGGCACAAAATACTGAGCGAAAGGAAGGGATAGTAACAGAGAAAGGAGTGCTTCGATTGAGATGGGTGGAATTTTGTGAAGTGAATAGAGGTGAAAGAGAACAAGCGTGACCGTTTCACATCCTCTCGCAGCCCCCTCACTGTACGTGAGCACTATTTTTTAAATCAAACATTACAATAAGTTTTGATTGCATCTAAGATTGAATTATGTTTCTTTGAAAGTTCTCTTGAAAGCTGTGATTAGCCGACAATTGTTTATATGCTGCTATATCGTTGTCAATGGCTGACGGTTGTGACTTGTCTCTCAATTCTTCTTTCTCTTTCTGTAACCTCAGATTATTTCCCGTGATCTACGTTTCCCGTGTAATGCACGCTTTGACGTATGATAGTAAGCGTATGCTATGAGTACCCCAGACAAGATCTTTCAAAGATAGCACAGTTACGTAATCCTCTCTCAGATAATACAAATAACGCTTTTAAATGTTGTTCTTTTTCATCATCTCTATGGGGCGGGCAATACAAATTATCCTATTTCGGAGGGGATGTATTGGCGAATGATGTTATAGTGGCGCGCTCTCGCTCTGTGTATGATACAATATCACTCCAAATGCAACAACAAAAAATATTCGGCGATGTTTTTCTTTCTCAGGATTGATTTTCTTTACGTCAATTCGTAACCTACAATATTGAAATGAGCGTGAGCTAGTAGTGGTAGCGACTCTTTATAGAAAAAAAACCGGGATAAATTATAAACAGGTTCAGTTTTTTTGCTCCTGCGTACTAACACATTATCGATCATCCTTCTAGAGAGGAACTCAAACTTGCAGACGATACTGTACCAAGACGCTTATGAGTAAAATGTTCATCCTGACTCAAAATTGAGAAACATTGAGACAAAATTTTACCTCCATTCGGAATTTGCTGCTGGTTCTGAGGCTTTTGGAGTTGCTGCTGTTGCTGCTGTTGCTGCTGTGGATGCTGCGGGGCCGGTTGCTGCGACTGCTGCACGGCTGGTTGCTGCAGTAGTGGTGGCAGCTGCATCGGCTGCTGCTGTGACGGAGGTCGGCTGCAGCCTTCCCCACTTGGCAAATCTGGCGGTGGATTGCCTCCGTACAGCATTACCGTTGAATCTGCAAAATGAATAGTCCATTATTACCCTGAATATTGACCACTGCCCCCCACAGATTCAATGAAATCTCACGTCACTGTTCTCAGAGTCGGATGCTAATTCACTGATGAGCCCCTGACACTGATCGTATTATCCTGAAGAGACAAAGACATTAGCAGACGACAAGGAGAGACAGAGTAAACAAAGAAAGGAACACGCAAAAGGGCGCGAGAAAAATCCGTTAGGGAGCAGAAGGCTATGTTTTTTTTCTCACAGAGCAAAACATGAAGATGGATGAATATCAGTACGGAGGGTACGAGATATGAAGATAAGTGGCAATGCAGCAATGAGCCAAGTGGGCGGAGCCTTGTGGAACTATAATCAACTATAAATGAGTGAGATGCGGGGTACATAAAAGGGTTAAGATGGGAATGCTTCGATTGATCTGCGAGACATCGGCAAGAGCGTGAGAATCGTCCGAATACAGCAAATTCATTCATCATCATATTAAATGTCTGTGAATAAGAGAAAGGAGGAAATGAAGGGCAGGCTCGGACTGGGGCGAAACTTTTGAATCTACGTGCTCGTAGGGATCGATGGGCGGCAGCGAAGCAGCTTATTCTCTCCCCTCTCAAGACTCTCCTCCACCGCGGTTCGCCCTGCTCCCCCTCCTCTCTTTGTCTCTCCGCTCTCTCAATTTCCCACGCTCTTTCGCTCCGTTCACGTCCAGCGACACAACAACGCAGACGAGGAAGCAGGCAAAGGCAGCAGGGGGAGGGGGAGTCACTCAGAGAACCAGAGGCAAAATAGGGGCTAGTGTGGCGAAGAGGGAACGCGCGCGCGGGGCTCTTATTTTGTCACAGGAGCCACCAGAGATCAAGGCGGAGAAGAGACGAAAACGAAAAGTGTACCTGCACTATACGCGTTGTTGGGATGCGAACGTCGATGACGGAAAGAAAACGGGAAGTACTAGGAACTAGGTTTGTCAAAACAAACGACAATTCTTTCTTGAATATCCACTATCTGGAGTACAATACCACCACCTAACATCAATGCATATAGGGTTGACATTCCTTGTACCGTCAAGCGGGAGCAAAATGAACCAAATGCACTATTTTACTGTATTTTGGTGTATCAAACAGTAAAGGCTGGCATTTCGCCCAGAGTTTATGAAAAGTTGTAATTTTTGGGATTTGGGACTTTCAAGTGATTATCTTAAATGCGTTTCGAGGAAATTTTGATTGAGCATTTCTAAATATGTGAAATCGGAACAGTGATTTCACGGAGTTTTGTGGCAAGCGCACTGTTCTTGAATTTTCTTAAGTGATGTTGAAACATGCATCGGTATTTGAAATAGGACGTTTATGAGTTGGTGGTGCATACAATGTATGTTGTAACACACAAACGCAGCGAAATTAAGTTTTAAAAACACCACTCTTGCTTGCCACAAAACTCCGTGAAATTACTGTTCCGATTTCACATATTTAGAAACGCTCAATCAAAATTGCCTCGAAACGCATTTGAGATAATCACTTGAAAGTCCCAAATCCGAAAAATTGCAACTTTTCATCAACTCTGAGCGAAACGCCAGCCTTTACTGTTTGATACACCAAAATACAGTAAAATAGTGCATTTGGTTAATTTTGCTCCCGCTTGACGGTAGAAACGAATACTGTACTCTGTGGTTTTGAGAGCACTAGTTAGGGGGAATTGCCCGAACAAAGTAGGATTTTCGCAGAGAAGATACGCTTTTTTCGACCTTGCAAATGGAATGATACGATAGTGACAACACTTGCGATAAATCAGTGAAGTGCGAGATATGGAGCAGGAAGGGCTGAGGAAGGAAGTCAAGTGATGCGACTTGGTCTAGTGAAGAGATATCCCATAAGGGGATCGTGAGAGCTTCCGCCTTCTCGATAAAAACGAGCAGCTGATAACGATCCTCATCATTCTGACTCTGAGTGCCTCACTCTTAGCATATCACGAGTTTTGACAAGTATCCCACCTTTTAATTAGGGACACTAGCCTAGTGGATGAGTACGCATTGATATCACTGCGATGAAAATCGGAATCTCTACTTCCCACGAGGATACAGCAGATTCCGAGCAGTTGTAGTTGGGAGGGAAAGATACTTTCACACCAGTTTCACCTCATACAAACCGCCAACGTTGGTGCACTAACCTGCGGCCTGATTGGTAGAAATGGAACTAAAGGAAATGAAGCAAGATGAGTTTTTTTTTAAAAGTTCCCAGGAGTACTGCTAACTACAGGTTTGGTCTTAGCAGAACAGACGTTGGGGTTAACCCCCCCCCCCCCTCCCCCGGTAGTTTAGTGGGATCTCATTGTAAGCCGTTTGACTCTATTAACATTGATGTGCATCTGAGGTATCACATATCTTCCAGAAGCTTCCCCCGATCTGCGGTAGATGAGCAATTAATGGGAAGCTGTCATGCCCACTATCATTTACCTATGCAGATTATAATTAGAGTTTTGATTTGAGCGAGGGAAATACACCGCTCGAATTTTTGTACTGGCCTTCATGACACGTACTCAATCGAAGTCAGAAATTGCGAAATTTGAACTGAGAACGCTTCAACATTTGAATGAAAGAACTCTTGGAGTAGCAGAGTGGGAGGCCTTAGTCGAAGCAGAATTCAGAATAGAAGTGAGAGATTCAAGAAGAAAATGGGCCAAAATAATATGGTAAAAAAAGGAGCGGAAACATCAGAGGAATATCACAGATGGCCTCGGCACGTGTGGACTGACTTCGAGGGAGTACAGAATGAGCGAGAAGGAAAGCAAGGGTGGAGAGTGCCTCACTCTTCGCATATCACGAGGCGCGACAATTATCTCACCTTCTAATGAGGAGCACTAGGTCGGCACTAGGTCGGCTCGGATGATCTATTGGATGAGTACTATTTACATACGAATATAACTGCTTCAAGATACAGTAGCATTCAGCAACTAGATTATCAACGGAATGTCCTAGTGCGAAGAGAGCACATTTACCCGCCCATTTATATTATCTTCGTCGATGCCTCATCACATAATGAGCAATATGTTTTCGCGCCCAGGAAAAAGAAAGAAGGAGATTGCTCGATTGCGAAACATCGTTTTCTCGAACGTAGATGGTATTGTGTACGAAGAATGGGAAGAAGGAGGAGGAATCGACGGGACGATTCGGGATGCTTTCCTAATCGGGGGCAAGTTTGAGCCAAATCCGAGGGGACACAAATGACTAAGGATGACAATTCAAGCAAGTCTATCCTCATTTTGCATACTCTCTCACCAGAGAAGCGAGAGAGCGCGCGAAATGAAGAGAGTCGATCCATGAATTGCCAACCCTACAAACGAACTGCTCTGCTCTCTGTGAGAAACAACGAACTCCCGCTTTTTTCCTGCCGTGCGACGAGTGCTAGTCTTTCATTCCTTTGGTTTATGACAACAATAAGTTGGAAGGTACAGGTCGTTAAAGTCTGGAATTCCTAGAAGAATAAATTCCACCCACAACGGCACAGCTAGCTCGATATCGAACCCGAAGCGAATAAACAGATACATTGTAGTGGGGGAAAGGGAGGGAAAATGCGGGAGCCACAATCAAATGTCGATGATGAATCATGGGGTAGAGGAAATGGAGATGAATGGGTTGTTTCCTGACAAGGGAACCGCAAAAGTCGGCCTCCATCGATCCGTTTTTTATTCTCACACGTCGATAGGGACCCCCAGGGGGTCCTATTACCGTTTTGCAAAAAGAGTGAACTTTGTTCCTAAGGACCTAAAAAAGGTCATTAAAAATACGTGGGAAATCTGTGTACTCGGCGGTCGCACTTATCACCGCTTTTCAAGGGATCTTGAGAAGTGTTCTCGTGGAGTAGTGGATAGTGTGATTGGCTGGCAAGTTTTGTAAATTTTGGACGACATTGGTTCGGATCCAATTCCGTCGGAACGTTTTGCAATAATTTTTCCTAATATTTTCTTGTTTTTTTTTTCAATACAGCATGCCAGATGATCATGCACTCGCAATATTTGGCAATTGTAAATTTTTTTTTTACTGTTTTAATTAAGAAAAATGGAATGCAAGATCATTTGGCATGCTACTGTAATGAAAAAATACAAGAAAATATTAGGAAAAAATATTGCAAAACATTCCGACGGAATTGGATCCGAACCAATGTCGTCCAAAATTTACAAAACTTGCCAGCCAATCACACTATCCACTACTCCACGAGAACACTGCTCAAGATCCCTTGAAAAGCGGTGATAAGTGCGACCGCCGAGTACACAGATTTCCCACGTATTTTTAATGACCTTTTTTAGGTCCTTAGGAACAAAGTTCACTCTTTTTGCAAAACGGTAATAGGACACCCTGGGGGTCCCTATCGACGTGTGAGAATATAAAACGGATCGATGGAGGCCGACTTTTGCGGTTCCCTTGTGAGGAGAAAATAGTGAGAAGAAGCTCAGAAGCTCGTGACCAGTGCTTGAATGACGAGTGTGAAGGTGGCACCAGATGCGAGACCTGAAAAAAATGGATATGAGACATAACAAAGTTCGTTAGAAAGATCAAAGATCAATTTGACGAACGATATTCAGCAAAAACGCACCAAGAATAAGACACATGGCGGCAGTCTTTCCGGCGATCATCGAAAGAGACTTATCGACAACTCTGCAATAGCATTTATATCTATAGTTATTCCACCTCATGTTCAATTAGTTAGTAATGAGAGATTGTTTCCAGACTGCCGTGCATTCAGCAAACCTCCACAGCTTTAACGCTCACGTCAAATCGAGTTATGTTTTTTTCATAAATAGACTCAGACTGCTCGATTCAGCGATAAATTACGCTACCGGGAATAATTTTATTCGAAAAAGTAATCCTATTGCATTGAGCTAGCTGTTTTCATGTAGAACAATCCATGATAGCAACAGAGGACATCATAATCTGTCGGAATGAAATTGCTTGACCTATTAAATTGTGAGTAATATTTCTTAGAGAGTGATTTTTTTTGCACGAAAAATCACATTCTTTGACAAACTTTCTTGTCATTGATTTATATTGTGAAATATTCTCACCTCGGAGCGTACATCATTCCCAGAGATGAGAAATAGCCTTGCGTGAGTGCGAGTAAACTAACGCTCATGATGAACACCCACGTGGATTGCAGAACCTTCGGAACGTAGAGAGTACTGTAATGATTATTTTTGTATCAGTTAACAGTTGAGAGGATTTCTTAGAATTTTATACCAAACCTTTGATCATGGTTCACATTTTCGTATCTCCGCGCGAAACCTCGCCTCTTTCTACCATGTTAAACTTTTCACAAGACTAAGGATACGATAACGTACCGCTGATCCGGAAGGTAGTTCATGAACATGAAGAGTGGGATGAACAAGCCGCGAGCCAGCACGGGAATCCACAGGAATCGCTCAGAGGGCTGAAAATGATGATTCAGATGGTCATAGTATCATAGTCAGATGAATCAAATCTACAAAACCTGAACTATCTTTCGAATAAACGAGAAAACTGTACTCACAATCTGGAAAAATCCGGCGGAAAAAGAGCCTAGTACAGCGAAGAGATTGAAGTTGAGGAAAGTCGTAAAAGGCACGTACATTCTCTCTGAAAACAATCGGAATTAGCGCTCACTCAAGGATATTTCTCCTGCTTGGGAATGATGTACGCTCCCATGTGAGCTTACTTCACAATTTGCCGCAATAATGTTAAAGTTTGTACGAGTTTGCATAAGTTTGTACCAATCAACCGCAACTCTACGGACGACTTACGAGAAATGAAGAACGTCCAGTCCGCTCCTTTCTCTGCTACCGGAGGAATACTCGTCATGACTGCGGGGAAAATGGCGAGTGTGACGAAGAAAGTGAAGAAGACGTTGAAGAGTTGCACCCAACACTGGAAATATTCAGCTTTTTCATTTATGTATCGTACATCACTGATTCTCCGACAAATCCTGGTTTTACGAGAAGAGGGATACAATGGTATGAAAACACACAAAAACACAAAAAAACTCACACTCTTGTAGCACTCAATGTACTGGGCGAGCGTGGGTTTCTCTGTATTCTGTTCGGCTCTCGCCCTCTCACCAGCAGCAATGTAGTACTTGTAGAACGTCTGCAAAGATCAACGATCAATTAGAGCGAAGCTTGATTGATTTGATTTCCTTCATTCTGCTAGTGTCAAGAATTCTGCGAGCAAGAAATGGCATCTTGTTTCGTGCTCTCCAGATGTTCGCCTCATTCTATTTTGCTCGCACTTCAGAAATGAATGATAAATCGTTACATATGAACGAACCCTTCGAGACCCGACCATCATCAGCACTCCGCACGCTACTAGGGTGACAAGGGAGATGGAGAAGTACAGAAGAGCGATGGCCTCGATGTCGTCCTCGAAGACTGAAATGGAGTTGAATTATTCTTTCGAAATGTGCAAATCGCAGGTGCTACGGTAGAACAGTCAGTAGAAGGTACGGTAGAACGGTCAGATCAGGCATTTCAACGAGCGAGAGAACTCACTCAGGGTGCAGATAATGTTGAGCACCGTGGTGAATATTCCGCACAGATTATTGCCCAGCACAATGGCGTTGGTGTAGTTCTGAGGAAAATCGGCGGTGAGACCTGTGAGCAGTGTGAATGATAGCAGACTTCTAAAGCAAATTTGCTCACCGAAGATCGAGTTCTGGTAGAGGCCATTGGACGCGTTGAGAATGGCAACTATCACGAGCGTCAGAGCGTAGAACCAACCCATCGCTGGAATAATGCTATAAATTGATATAAAAATTATGTATCTGTTTTCATTTGACTTGTTGCGCGTGTCTTGAAACAACCGGCTCGAACTCACCATCCTCACTCGGATCGACCAGAGCGATCAGGAGAAGCACGATGATGATGTTGATACAATTGAGAACGAGAGGTCCGATGATGCGGAGGAGGACGGAACCGCTGGAATGAGCTGTTCCTTTAAAGCCTAACCCTATAGTAGTAACATTCCAGCTGTCTATGGCTGAATCTTTTACAACACTCGGAATATGTAATCGAAATTATGCATTGTCGGGCGGTGTCTTGAACAGCTTCCTAGTGCGATACATTGAACCTTTCAACATATGCACTCACCCAATGACAAGGAAGATGTTGACGATGTTGATGGACAGATTGGGCAGTTGCGATGCCATTCCCAGTGCTGGCATGAACTTTGTACTGTACTCTGTTGAGGTGCCATTCGGTCCGGAGAACCAGTAGCTGACATAGTACTGAAAATAGGCAATTGTCGATATCATTCACTCAGCTTGTTTTTAGGACAGTTCGAATCGGCCCATTCAAAAGTGAAACATTCGATGACAAATGGCAATACGTTTCGGGGAAAGATTAGGAACCTTATCAGCAGTTTTTCAGGGATTTTCGATAGCAGGGAATAGTACATTTGAATGACGATGAAATATGCGTGATTATCAGATGGATATGATTCTCTTGTGAGATTATTTAAGAGTTTTCCATATAATACTAACTGTTTTAGCGACAGAATGATATTAATGAACACACTATTAGAACAACAATAAGCTAAAGGAGATGATACCCACTTGAGGAGCGATAGTGATGAACATGTTCCATGGCATGAGAGCTCCGAGTCCATTGAGCAGGAATACGATGTAGACGAGATAACCGACGTCCCGAGGAACGACTCCCATTCCGATCTGAAGCATGAAAGAATGATTAATTGCCACGATGCGACTGTTTACTGTGATGTTACTCATAGCGAAATTTACTCCGTACCAGTGGGAGAATCTAGTTGATTGTCTTCGTGATCAGAGTAACCGTAATATGCACCAGAGAAAAAAGAAATAGCTTCTAATTATGCGCAGAATTGTGCCAGAACGCAATCAATGAGGAAATGATTGAACTGTGAGTGCTAGAAACCCTAGCCCTTCCCATTTCCTGTTCACTGATTGAGCTCCGGAAATGTCTAGATGAAATGACTCAGAATGGCGGCTATTCAGATAGCCAATCATTTTTTTGGTAGAGAAGAAACATTATTGGAGAATGAAAGAAGGGAGAGATAAAAATAAAGATAACTAAGATAAAAATAATAATAAAACGAGAAAGCGAACCTTCTTCAGCATGGGATCCCGTTCGCTCGCGGGATAGCCTGTAATCGTCAAGAATTACTACAAAATCGTCAGATTCGTTACAGATTTGGAAGGTTTAGATGGAATTTCTGTTTTTGGACATTACCATCCGAGCCCTGACCGATACTTTGAATATCCAAGTCGGTACTTTGTGATTCTTGTTGGACACATTCGTGATCATAGAGGATTTCCTCCGAATCATGATTCAACACAATAGGATCCATTCAAGGTTGAGTGAGTTCTAGCACTATGCTCCCAAGAACCTGAGATGGAAAACGATAACAACAATGTCACGAACAAAGATATAGCAATAAATGGATGATGGAGCACAGGACTAGAGACGAAATAGCGAATAATGGCATTATATTTAGCTGACGAAGGACCACTTAGCGGGGGCAGAGTCTAGAGAGATATATGCCTGAGGGTACGCTCTTCCAGGCATCAATTAAACCCATGAGAACGTCAGCGAAGCGTCATGATTTGCTGTTGCCCCGCCAAACTTAATCTGCGCTGAATAGGGCTGATTATTTAAACTTTCGAAATATAACGCTCCCAGGCTACTTTATAAATGGCGAATGCCTCTCTTAGGTTCAACAATTGCAATTCTGCCTTTTGCTGAAAAGTTTACATCCTGTTCGTCATAAAATAGACATGACTAGCGGGGATTTGCGGGAGAAATCTGGAATACTGTTTTTGCATGATATACCTCGAGGCTTCATCTCGTAATCCGTTCCCATTTCGTGAAGATTCGAGAAACCACTGAGATAACCCTGAAAACAGCAGTTTTGGGTGCATTCATGAAGGCGCAAATCGAAAACGAAACACTGAATGAGAGAGGAAGTAATGAAACGTAGGAAAGGGTAGTTCTATTCCGAATGAGTGAGAGCGGGCCGAGAAAAGCAACTGGCTGATAAGGCCCTTTCCCTCCCCATCTGTCTTCCCCTTCTCATTGTCTTTCATGTCTCACTGTCCACTTGATAACATGCACTTGTGTGACGGAGGAGGAAAGGGTGTCATGAGAAGAACAAACGGAAGGGCCAGAAACCAGGATGATAGAGAGGTCAGCAGGGTACAGAAGGGATCAACAATGAGCACAGTCATAAAATAGATGCCAGCCGTGTGGACAGTTGAACGACTCAGAAATAATTGAGAATGGAAGATAGTTGTGAATTTCTGCTCTCGTTCCTCGACGGAACGTGCAGACAAAATAGAGAAGTAGGGAATCTACGCAACACGGCGTCTTCCCATTTCATCAGCGCTCTCAGTTACTCTGTTTACTCTCAGTGATGAGCTTGCTTCTTCGTGTGAATACAAATTACTCTCTGTTTCCCTTCTCCATTACCTCTGGAATGAGAAGAAAAGAGCGGAAAGGACGACATGAGAACATCGAGAAAAAAACGCGAGTGATAAGAGAACAAACTAAGTTTATCATCACTGAGGTCAGATCAGTAGGGATTACCGGAGGGGTAAGTGTGGACGGCTGGCACGGGGTAGGGACCGGCTGGAGCTGCTGCTGCAGGAACGTAGGGCTGAGCGGGAGCTGCAGCGGGGACGGGGTAGCCGGAAACTGGGTATCCGTAAGGTCCGGCAGGTCCGGCAGGTCCGGCGGGGACGGGCACGTGATACGACTGCTCATCGTTGCCGTAGGAGGGACCGGAGTAGGACGGCTGCAAATAATCGTTGGAATGAAATACACAACAGTCGAGGTTTTCGGCATGAGTAAGATTTTGAATTACCATAGGAGTTGACATGCAAAAAAGATCACAGGAACGTTAGACTGATTCTTCCTCACGATTCGTCGGCATAGTTGAATGATTTGTTCGAGTTTCTCACAGAGAAATTGGCAACTTACGTATTGAGGTTGAGGAGGGTAGGCGGAAGCGGCCTGGGGCTGAAATGTTTGCGGTTTTTGACTTGCGCTTATTCTTTGTGATTTCATGTCATAGTGTGAAGTATTTCAATTGAAACTGCTCACTTCGTAGGCCGGAGGGCCGTATGAGGGGCCGGCGGGGCCGTAAGATGGGCCGGAGGGATACTGGTCGTACGAGCCCCTAGGCGGGTTATAAAGAGGACGGTTCGGGTAGGGTCTCTGCGGCTGGTACGGTCCCGAGAATTCGTCGGCCTGGAACAGAATGGAGATGAAGACGGTGATAATCGACAATGAAATGTATTTGTGAAGGTGTGGCCACTTGCATTTCGCATACAGAGGAGTGGTTTGAATTTAGGTACCGAATGCGCTGGATGTGTGAGCTTTCAAAATGGGGAAAATTAATAAACTCACTCCGACTGCAAGAGTCTCTTCGTCGCTGTGCCGAATGCGGGCCAGGCAAACCGAGGGAAGAGCGAGGAAGACGAGAAGGAGAGAATTCATTGTGCACAGCCGATGATGGATTCCTCTCGTCACCTTCCGCTTTATAGGAACAGTTGTTGTGGCTGTTTCATTGTCCGTCAAAACCTCTCTCATCGTCGTGGTACGTCATTTCACAGAACAAAATACTAGAGAAACGTAGTGACTCATTCGATTCTTCTCCGAGTTTCTCAATGCCACAACGCGATCGATAACGCAAATTAGACGGCATTGCGCTGGGTTAGGATCAAGGAACAAAAATGGATGTGAGAAGCTGAAACAAACATCGAATTCAGAAAGGAAGAAAGATTGAGAGAGAATCTGAATGGAACACATGACACGCCAGACATGAAAGTTCGAAATTGGTGTTTACAAAAAACGTTTAAAAACTGCAAAGCTGAAAGTTCCCAACATCGATCTATCTAGAAGATTTCCGAATCTTCGCCGGAATACTGAGCAGCAAACCAGATCAATCATCGACCATCAACCTCATCCGTCACCTAATTAAATTCGCCGCTACTATAAAAGGGTGTGATCTTCAGCCTGTCAGTAATCGCCATGAATTTCTTCTTCATCTGCCTTCTACTCGCCATAGTTGTCATATCCACTGTTGAGGCGACCAAGTATCCGCGAACGGTTAGAATACAGCGCCGATTAGTCGATTAATCCGAGCTATCAGGTCTATGCTCGTCGTTCCTGTCGAGGTCGCGACCGGGATAGCTCATCTTCGTCTTCTTCCTCCTCCTCCTCATCTTCCAGTTCCGACTCTGATGTGAGGATACTTCACGATGACAATGTTTTCAGGATGATTGATACAGTTTGAACGCTTCAAAAACAGCCCTCTACAATTCTGAGACATCAAATCTATCTGTCAACTATCTTGGGAGGATTTTGATCACCGAAAGAAGGCTTGTTTCAGTCCCGCGAGCATCGTCGACATCACCACCGCCATCATCACGACGATGACGGCGACTTCCATGATTTCCGGAGCTTCGTGAGACCGGTGAGATCAAAGATCAATCGGGCAGAAATCGCAACAGTGATTCTTGAGTTGGCCGTGGCATCGCCCTCCTACTCCGGATCCTCCTACAACAATGGCCCTGCTGCTACTGCCTCTTCTGGATCTTCCTATTAAAGCCTTTGCTGCTAGTTGAGATAAAGATTGAGTCATAAGCCAATGCTTCGTCGGGACCTGTCTATTGAAAGCCTTCGTTGCTTGCCGAGATTGACTCATCGCACTTGAAAACACACAATAGTAAACAAGCTGACCTGAAATGTGGGCACAACCAGGAAGCAAACAACTGTCAGTAAGCAAATACTGCGCTTCTCCGGGTCAAAACACGGTCCGATACTTAAAGTGAGACGGGTAGGTGTATTCATTCAACAATGAAGCTCCTCGTCCTCTTTGTGTTCCTCCTCGCTTCAGCTCTTCTAGTGGAAAGCTGCGTCAATTGTGGCAATGTGAGCTTTTTTGTGTAATCGTCATAGATCGCCATTAATCCTTTTCTTTAGCCCGAGCAGCCCCGACGCCGTTTCAAGAGATTCATCGATTGGTCCCGCTCATGGGAAGACGATGTGCGTTTCCGTTTCCACTCCGTGATTTATCACTTGTCGATTCCAGCACTATCCTATTCGGAGGCCACCGGTGTTCATCATTCCCTACACAACGCCTCGACCAGTTCCTCTGATTCCGAACTAGTATCGCCCTGTTTGTTTGACGATCGCCAGATAAACAACTGAACCAGAGCGCACTATTCGAATCACAGACAAAATGAGATAGTTGATCAAGAAGCGTTTCCGAATTCTCCTTCTCCTGTTGTTCTCCTTCACCGTCATCCTTGCCAATAGACCTTGTCGAGAAGTGAGTCCGTTCTCTTTTTAATTACCCCGATTTGTCGTGTATGTTATTAAATGAAAAAAGGACAATCAGACAGTAGAGTGAGGCCACGTGCTAAGGGTTGATGTCTTGCCGTTACGAATAATTTCAGAAATTTCGTCGCCATTTCTCTTCGAAATCATCGTCCGCATCTACCGAACGAGTATGTTATGATGTTATATGAGAGACAATTTGAGTTTTTGAACAAATATCTGCACATGCCTGGAACTAGGAGCAAAAGTCGATTCGAGGGATTAGCTCCATATTTGCACAGGAGGTAGTGCTCGGTGAGGTAGGCAGGTTGACCACCTTGGGGCTGACCGCGACGCGTCCGCAGAGCGTTAGAGCGCGCGATATTCGAAATTTGACGAATTTTGAAAAAATATTTTCTCGCTCGGATCTTCTCCAATTGTTTCGATCTTGGTACCAATAAATAGTTAAATTCATGGACATAATTTCATGTGTTGGGTATAATCTATGAAAGTTTCAGCTTCATGGCGAAATTACAAGATCAAAAATTCATTTCACTCGCAAATATTGACGCATACCCGGCGGCAGATTTTTTCTTTAATAATATGTTAGATATTGTAAATATGAATAAATAATGAGAACAAAAATCGAGAAAATTGCGTACCGGAGGGGCGAATTTTGAGAAAAAATTGTTTTTGGTACTGCCGTGCAACTCAAGTATTTGATTTTCTCCGTTTTCAAGGGGTTCTCCACGCAATTAAAAATTGGCATAAAACTTGTGAAAATTTATTCAACTGAATGCTGGTAAGGAAAATTGAGTTTGCACGATTCTGAAGAAAAAAAATTTTGTAGATGCTAAAACGTCTACATCTTAAATTTGTAGATAGAATTTCCATCTGCAAAAACCACATCGTGCAAACTCTAGTTTCAATACCAGCAATTAGTTGAATAAATTTTCACAAGTTTTATGTCAATTTTTAGTTGCATGGAGAACCCCTTGAAAACGGAGAAATTCAAATACTAGAGTTGCACGGCAGTACCAAAAACAGTTTTTCTCAAAATTCGCCCCTCAGGTACGCAATTTTCTCGAGTTTTGTTCTCATTATTTATTCATATTTACAATATCTAACATATTATTAAAGAAAAAATCTGCCGCCGGGTATGCGTCAATATTTGCGAGTGAAATGAATTTTTGATCTTGTAATTTCGCCATGAAGCTGAAACTTTCATAGATTATACCCAACACATGAAATGATGTCCATGAATTTAGCTATTTATTGGTACCAAGTTCGAAGCAATTGGAGAAGAAATGAGCGAGAAATTAATATTTCAAAATTCGTCGAATTTCGCGCGCTTTAACGCTCTGCGGACGCGTCGCGGTCAGCCCCAAGGTGGTCAACTTGCCTACCTCACCGAGCACTACCTCCTGTGCAAATATGGAGCTAATCCCTCGAATCGACTTGCCCTTCCAGGCATATGTTCAAAATCTCAGAGTGTCTCTCATATTACGATAATAATAATTTTATATAAAAAATATTCTTCAGGAAGAGATTATTCGAATGAACCTTTACTGCACAACCGCCCAGATCTGAATCTCATGAATTGTCTAGATATTAACGCCGCTAAACATTTTTGTACGAAATGATTACGGTATAATATCAGTTCTGCAATAAAATTCTTCGATAAGCAATCAATCAAATATCAAATATCTCTACAATCAAATATGCATTTATCACATTCGCATAAACACCTTCAATCTTTACAATTCGGGCATCCTTCAATCGTTAGAGTGTCCAGAGATGAAAGTGTCGATAGGGGCCTGAATGGGAGTGTGTTTGTGTGTTTGTTTCCTTTTCGTTCTCTGACGCTTCAGTATCATTATCTTTCTTCTGTTGTCGATAACGCACACTGCCGATTGCCGTGGCAGCGATGTCTACGGTAGTCATCTCTCGACTGAAATTCTTTCTACACTGACTGAGAGTTGAGATATAGTTCTCGCATCAGAATTGAAGGACGAAGATGAAGAAGAAAAGGAGGAAGATGATGAACTAGATCCATGGTGGTCTCGACGGAGAATCGTTTTGACTATCTGAAGAATCGGCGCTTCCGGCTCCACTGAAAACGTTTTCTAATCCGTATTCCTCTGTGCTTTACTCGAACGTTTGTAACCCATCAAGTTCCCGATCCTTTCCTAGATTTTTCTCTCTACGGTAACGTATTTTGTAGAAGCGTCCACTTAAATTAGAAGGAGAAGAAATGAGAAAATGTAGAGCAAGTTCATTTCAAAATTGAGAGAAGAGAAGCATCCCGTGGTCTCTTTTATGCGGCCTTTCCAATAAGGATTCTCTAATTAGTCCCCAAGAGTAACTGTCATTGTTTTTTAAACCAGTTCCGATCATACCTGTCCAGCTCTCCCGGCGAGTGCCGTGTTTGCACGGTGCCCAACATAAAATTTTGTTGGGCACCGTGCAAATCATGATCCATGACCCGGGGGTCATGGTCCAAATAGTTTTTGGATTCATGGTGGATAAACCCAAAGTACCATATACCAAAATAAACTACAGTAACTGCACATTCAACCGTAACCCAAGATACCGTAATCCGGCTATCGCGAACTGACTTTTTTTTCAAAATGCGTTTTAAAATTCACTTCTTGGTTCCACCAGATGTCAATTTGAGAGCCTTTTTTTCTGAAATATTTACAATGCAAAATCATGGCCGAGTGGCTAACGCGCTTACCTTGTAAACCGAATGTTGGGGGCTCCATGCCGGACCCCACAAAACTTCTTTGCCAAGCTTCGGGGATCACGAAATTTGCTACCGTAACCCGATACACCGTATTCCAGTCGCGTATCGCAAACTGACTTTTTTTCAAATGCGTTTTAAAAATCAGTTCTTTGAGTTAACATGTGTAACTCTGCGAGCAGTTTTCAAAAAAATTCAACAATGATTAATGAATGGAAGTTGCCGTGCAGCAACCCTGGACTTGCTCAAAAATGGGTCCCAAAAAATGGATTTTCGTCTTCAGACGTGCAAGAGGCTCGTTCAGAAGCTGAATCTGATCCTTACCACATTTCCTAATTATTCCCAAAGTTCGAAAACTATAGCTCTTTATTTGCCCTCAGGGCACGATTTTTTCACCCTTTTCACATGATTTTTTCTCTCTTTTTTTTTGGATGATCACAGTTCCAAGGCCGATTTTTGTTTAAATAACTTTCCTGGACAGGATAGTTGCATATCTCTGGATGAACCCACTCCCAACTTTTTAGAGCATTTGGATAACTTTCCTGCCCGCGGCAACCCAAAATCCGAGCTCATTATGTAGAAAAAATAACCGATTTTGAAAGTTGTTAAATTTTAACATTTAAAAATATTAAACAAAAATCGGCCTTGGAACTGTAATCATCCAAAAAATGGAGAATAAATCATGTGAAAAAGTGAAAAAAATCGTGCCCTGAAGGCAAATAAAGAGCTATCGTTTTCGAAATTTGGGGATCATTAAGAAACGTGGTGAGGAGCAGTTTCAACTTTTGAACGAGTCGCTTGCACGTCTGTGGACGAAAATCCATTTTTTTCGGGACCCATTTTTGAGCAAGTCCAGGGTTGCTGCACGGTAACTTCCAGGGAGTACTTATTTTGATCCGAGAGGTATTAAGTCTTGTATCACCACAGACAATTGGAAGGCTGAGGAAAAAATCTCAAATCTTAAAGTACGCCATGAAATACCAAGTAAATGTTGCGTCATCACAATGCAACATTGCGAAATCCTTCCAAGCTGCAACACACAGAGCATATGTATGAGTACTTGCCCTACCACCTGCCGGCTTGTGCAATTGTGAACAAGAACGGGGCAGCTCGGTAAATTAATTTGGTGAGGTCTGGCTTCGAACCATCAACATTCGGTTAACAAGGCAAGCGCGTTAGCCACTCGGCCATGATTAATCATTGAGATGTGCTACCGTAACCTGAAATACCGTATTCTAGTTGCGTATCTCAAAACTGAGAAAAAAGTCAGTTTGCGATACGAAACTAGATTACGGGTTTTCGGATTACGGTAGCACATCCCGTGATCCCCGAAGCATGGCAAAGAAGTTTTGTAGGGTCCGGCATTGAACCCCCAATCTTCGGTTTACAAGGCAAGCGCGTTAGCCAATCGGTCATGATTTTTCATTGTAAAATATTTCAGAAAAAAATAATTGCTCGCAGAGTTGCTTATGTTAGCACAAAGAACTGACTTTTTTTTAAACGCATTTTACATAAAGCCAGTTTGCGATACGCGACTGGAATACGGTATTTCGGGTTACGGTAGCAAATTCCGTGATCCCCGAAGCTTGGCAAAGAAGTTTTGTGGGGTCCGGCATTGAACCCCCAACCTTCGGTTTACAAGGTAAGCGCGTTAGCCACTCGGCCATGATTTTGCATTGTAAAATATTTCAGAAAAAATGCTCTCAAATTGACATCTGATGGAACCAAGAAGTGAATTTTTAAAACGCATTATAGACAAGTTCGAGAGCGTGGAAGTCGCTTTATCCTCAAACTTGGGTAATTAAACAAGGTATCATAAAAACAACAGGAATCAAGCATGGAAAAGCATGGAAATGAATTCGGGGAAAATAGGAGAGGCGATGCTATCTGAGTAATGTGTTGTAGAGGAAAGGTCTGACTAATGAGAAGCTTTGTCTAGATAGAAGTGGGAAATTAGTTGTGAATCATGTTGGAAGAAAAATGGAAGAGAATTTGGAGCTAGCGTTTCTTTTTACGATAGTAAGCACACATGTCCTTTTACGATGTCCTCGATGATGCAGGATCTTGTGCCGTCGGTGAGGAAGTGAGAGCTCAGGATTGGTGAATGAGCAACACTTGTTGAAATGACAGTGGCAGTGAGGTCGTTCCAACGATGTGTCTGTCCTGGTCCGAGATCCATTGTGTAGCTGGTTCTTTCATTGCCATTGGTTTCAATTGTGATATGAATCTCCACGTGATTGATCCACTGAAGACATCTGAATGCTTCGTAGATCGTTGAACTTGTTGGAGACACAGCAATTCGGTAGAAGATGCAGGAAGGTGAGCAACTGACGCATCCTCCACAAGGGAAGCATCCACATGAAGAGTTGAATCCGGGGGTATTGGATTCGAAGAATGGGAGGGGTTTGGATGGATCGACGGAATTGCATTTGATATCTACGCAGGTTCCAGGGTGAAATACTTCTCCGCAAACATGATGACTTCGCGTCGTGAATGCATGTGACCGAGTGAAATACATCGATTGCTTGTCACACTTGTGGCTGATTCGATCAACTCGTATTTCGATGACAGATCCGATCTCTCCGTCTGCATCGCGGACTACGAGACACGAAGTCTGACCAATCGGACGGAGAGTTAGAACAGCAGAGTTCGAAATAGTGCAGTGGAGGATCCCTTCTTGTGATCGAGTGCATTCATGTTCTTCTGCTCTAATCGAGGAAACTTCCGAGCAACCATGGCCAATCGTTGAAATGGATAGGACAGCGATGGTCACCGTTAGTGTCGCAGAAAATTGGTTTCGTTTCCATCGATTTCGTCTTGGCTGGTAGAATTGAGTTGGATTCGTTCTGTTTGTCATTGAAGTTGACATTGGATTGATTGCATTGATCGGTGTTCGTCGAATGAAGAAGCAACAGCAACGACGAAATCCGTTACAGAAGATGGAAGCTATCTTGCAGATATCGAGAGCTCGAGATATGATGTATCCGATGAAGATTGTACCGAGAACGAATAAGAGAGCGTCGAGGTAACTCCAGCATGAAGGAGTGAATGCGAAGGGCAGACACATTTTGCATCGTAGATGGGAGGAACCGTCGATCTCGTCAGGATGGGAGGAACCGTCGATCCATGATTGCACAACGATTTCGTGGTCTTCTGATACGAGGCTCCATGGGAAAGGGATGGGATTCTCAGATTGAAGCTCTTGTATGAATGTGCAGTAGATTCCGACGCAGGCGCGAACTGAGATGCCTTTCGCTTCTCCTCGTGGTTGAACTTCTATGCCGAGAGGGGCACATTGGATTGCAATTGGGGATTGATCCGAGTTTCATGTGTTCTTGGCATGAGGATAGTAGAGCTTCCGAACTGTTCCCCATGCTCGAATTGGGATATTTCGATCCAGGAACACGTAGGAGGTGACTTTTTGACCGTAGAGCAGAAGGCAGTGGCTTCCTCTGGTGTTGAGCATGCATGAACTCTGCAGAAAGAAGAGGAACCGGAGACTGGATTGTGTGATGAGAGTGTGTAATGGTGTAACTCCTCTCCGTGCATTCTACCTGAAGCTCAACGTTATCGTCCATCAGCTTCTTCCCTATGGAGAAATTGATACGCCAGACACGCTCGTGCACTTGATCACTTCAAAGCTTCCCATCGGAATGCAGACGAGAATCATCAAGGAATCGGCACGAAAATCAGATTTCGGAGTCTTCAGCGTACTCGCAATCCTCGCCGATGCCGTTGAAGACGAAAAAATCGAAAATGAAATCATGGCAAATAATCGAACTGAATGACGCCACGAGAACGACCGGCGTGCCGACCAGACATCGACTTCCAATCAATCCAATCCGAATCGATCAGAGATCACGCGTGATAGAGCACCTCGTTCCAATACAAAACCCAGTCGATTCTTCCCGGCACCGAGGCACCGTTCTTCCCTACCATGGTCGCCATATAGACAAGTTCGAGAGCGTGGAAGTCGCTTTATCCTCAAACTTGGGTAATTGAACAAGGTATCATAAAAACAACAGGAATCAAGCATGGAAAAGCATGGAAATGAATTCGGGGAAAATAGGAGAGGCGATGCTATCTGTGTAATGTGTTGTCGAGGAAAGGTCTGACTAATGAGAAGCTTTGTCTAGATAGAAGTGGGAAATTAGTTGTGAATCATGTTGGAAGAGAAATGGAAGAGAATTTGGAGCTAGCGTTTCTTTTTACGATAGTAAGCACACGCATTTTGAAAAAAAAATTCAGTTCGCGATAGCCGGATTACGGTAATTTTGATTACGGTAGAATTTGCAGTTTCTGTAGTCCACTTTGGTATATGGTACTTTGGGTCTACCCATCAAGAATCATTGGACCATGACCCCATCATTTGCACGGTGCCCAACATAATTGTTCGTGTTTGCACGGTGCCCAACATAATTTATGTTGTGCACCGTGCAAACACGGCGGCGTGGACAGGTATGGTTCCGATCATACCTGCACAACCCTGGCGGCGAGCATTTTTGGACCATGACCCCCCATACGTGCACCAGAGGGGGGTGTTTGCACCCCCCCCCCCCTTTTGGTGCACGTAGGGGGATACATGATCCAAGATATTGCCGATACTCGACCCCAAGTACCATATCCCCAAGTACACTACAGTAACTCCACATTCTACCGTAACCCAAAATACCGTAATCCGGCTATCGAGAACTGATTTTTTCCCTGAAAATTCACTTTAAAAGCCAGTTCCTTGGTAATAACTCAGTTAGATTTGGTCGTAGAGACTAACTATTAATTTCATGTGAAAGAGCAGACTCTGCTTTACAATTCTTATGATAAGAGCTAAGGGGTCCGACGCACGGTAAATTTTCTGCGATTTTTTAAAAGAAAACGTCCGAGCTGATCTAATTTCAAATCATGTCGGACTTTTCGGAAAAAATCACAGTTAATTTACCGTGCGTCGGACCCCTTAGCTCTTGTCATAAGAATTGTAGTGCAGAGTCTGCTTTTTCACATGAAATTAATAGTTAGTCTCTACGACCAAATCTAACTGAGTTATTACCAAGGAACTGGCTTTTAAAGTGAATTTTCAGGGAAAAAATCAGTTCTCGATAGCCGGATTACGGTATTTTGGGTTACGGTAGAATGTGGAGTTACTGTAGTGTACTTGGGGATATGGTACTTGGGGTCGAGTATCGGCAATATCTTGGATCATGTATCCCCCTACGTGCACCAAAAGGGGGGGGGGGGGGGGGGTGCAAACACCCCCCTCTGGTCCATGTAGGGGGGTACATGGTCCAAAAAATGGGCTGCCGGCGGCGTGTGCAACTATGGTTCCGATAGTCTTGAATTCAGTGAATTGAATTCAGGTCATGGAATCTCCATCCATCTCCGGAACCTCCTACAATTATACCCCGGCCGTTGCTGGTTCTTCGAGTTTCGGATATTGAAATTGTTCTTATTCTCTTCGTGCCGAGATAAGGATTGCCTATAAAAAAGAAGAAAATTAGCGATTCATGACATTCTGTTGATTTGAAGACCGGATTCTTCTCCGTGCCGGACGTAATTGACTCATCACGCTTGGAAAACACAAAAGTAATCAAGCTGACCTGAAATGTGGGCGTAACCAGGAAGCAGACAGCTCTCGGTAAGCAAATACTGAGCCTCACCAGGGTCAAAACACGAGGCACAAACATTGTCCATATTGAACTCATTGAGCATCGCCGATTCGCTAAATAAGTTTCACTGAAGATAAACGAAACAGATTTTGAAAACCATACAGAGTGTGAACTCATAGGAGTTTAAACATATTTGTGGATAATTTTTCAGGATGCTTGTTCTGTATGTGCTTGACCATCTATTCGTATCCATGAGCGGGGAATTTGGCTGGTAGCACACAATATTTGCATGTATCCTCGTACTTCTTCGTCTTCGGAGCTGCGTGGGCCACTAGAGGTGCGACGGCAGATTTGGCACCATCCTGTCCCGAACCATACGCCATGTCCATATGGGTATCCAGGTACTGCCAGTAAGAGCTGAATGTGGCTGGTGGCACAGAAGATGGCATTGATACATCACTAAATCATACTACTCAAATAACGAATTGTTGTCTCTCCATCTGCTAGCCTTCCAGAAAAGTATGAAGAGATGTCATGATAACGAAAGACCAGAACCCCGAGCCAGATACATTAGCCCGAAAATTTCTCGACGGGAACTACGGGAGAAATATTGAAGAGTGGGAGATAGTGGAAGATACGACATAGAAAAGATCTGCTGACCTCCAATCCCTTGGAATCTCCGTTTCCCTCCCTTCCCACACCAAGAGCACAGTGGATTTTCAATTTTATTACATATTACAAGAATCGTACAGAATTAGCTTATCACGATGGGGTTACAGTAGCATTAAAACCAATCAATGTTGGGTCAGCATCTAGGAATTAGGGTGCCTAGGGGGGTTAATGCTTAGGGAGGCTTAGGGCTTGGGGGTGGTGACGGGCTCGACCTTGCACACGCAGCGGCCAGTCTTGCAGGGGAGGCCGAGGCAGACGGAGGAGGCCGAGGCGGCGGTGCAAGCCCTCGTGTTGCACAGCTTAGTCGCAGCCTCGATGAAGGGGAAACCAGCCTTGTCGAGAGCCTGCAAGCAACGGGTTGCGGTAACCGTCTGTGCATATACCGTACCCCAGTCTAAGATACCGAACGCCTCCACAGTTCAGTGTACAGTGTCGCAGCAAAAATAGCCAGATCAGCATTAGCCTAAGGTCCATTCAGCTCGCATATACCGTACCGAACCCTCAGCTACAGTACCCCATACCGCACCTCCCAGCATCTGCAGGTGCCAGTCTTGAGGTCGCAGGCGCCCTTCAGTCCTCCGCACGCAGCGTCCTGCAAGGAATGAGTATTGAACTGGAGCCAGGAACCAGGACTGCCGTACATCCATAGAACCAATACACCAGTAATCGATTGGTACCGAAACGAAAGACCAAGAATACATGTCTATGGAACTATGGTGAACCATTGATGAACTTGTACCGGAGCCTGGTAGCAGGATTACCGTACAATGGGGCAGTGGTACCATAAGATTGGTACCAGTGCCGGGAACCCGGTTACCTCTTTGCACAGCCAGAAATTGATGCACGCGTTGCAGTTGCACTTGCCCACGAACGCGCCCAGGCAAGTGCCGCCTGAAATTTAGTATTAAAATCGGTACCTCATACTATGAGGTATCAGATGAACCAGGATCCGGAACAGACAAACAGACAAAAACGCTAACATATTCCGTCCAACGTAAGTGTAGCCAGGAACTAGAGAACCGACTATCATACCCTATTCCGAACCACACTATTGTACCCTATGATATAAGCGACCCTACCCCGAACCACACTACGGAACAAAGTGCCAGACTACCACACCTAGATCAGAAAACAGTTTACAGAAATATTGGCGAGGCTATCGTATCTATGTCAATAACAGACTACGCAACCAGGAGCTACGAACCAGTACCCGACTACCATACCCTTATTCGGAACCAGGATATCCGGTAGGTCGGAAAGTCCTGTCGTATTTTGGGCCCATATATTTTGTCTATCTAAAATCGCCCCGGTCTCTCTTCGTAGCATGACATAGACGTATGTTCGGGCTTCAAGATAATATTTCGGAATTGCTCCAAGCTTGCTTGATGTTCGAGAATTCCAAGTTTGACCAAAAGCGAATTACTCAATTTTGAAATTGTTGTACAAAGCTAAGAATTAGTTTTGCGGGTTGTAAACATTGTAAACTGAGAAGCCATATCGGTGCTTTATTTAATATCTAAATGGGAAAGGTGCTCGACTTCGTATTGTCCTGGCGCTAGCTGATAGTCGATTTCAATGAAATTTTGCACAGTTCCCGTGTTCCTGATCGGAGGGATCTGAGCTAACGTGCGCTTAATAAAGCATTGAAGGCTTCAACTATTATGCAAACCCGAGAGGTTGTCGGTCGAAAGAGCTTGGCATCGTCAATGCTGAAAACGCGACAAGACTTTCCGACCAACCTAATACATTACCATGAGCAGACTTCAGTACCCAGTCCGGAACCATGCTTTGGAAGCAGGGGGTAGTCCACCGTATATCGGTCCAGAAATAGTTCATATATCCAGTGACCAGACTACCGAACCTATTTCCTGGAGCCATACTACGATATCAGGAACTAAGAACCAGGACCAGGCTACCGTACTACTATGCGGAACCAGACAACACAACAAGGGAAAAAACCAAAACCGGAACCAGACTACGGAAGCAGAAACCAGAGACCACACTACGGAACCATGGAACTAGACTACGGAATCCAGAGACCAGACTACGGAACCATGGACCAGGCTACGGAACTGAACCATGAAACTGAACCATGAACCAGGCCAGGAACCATACTACGGGACCAGAGATCAGACTACGGAATCAGAGATCAGACTACGGAATCAGAGATCAGACTACGGAATCAGAGATCAGACTACGGGACCATGAAGCAGAGACCAGACTACGGAACCATGGACCACACTACGGAACCATGGGCCACACGGCGGAACCAGGAACCAGAGACCACACTATGGAACCAGGAACCACACTATGAAACCAGGAACCAGACTACGGAACCAGGAACCCGACTACGGAATCCAGAGACCAGACTAAAGAATCCAGAGATCACACTACGGAACCATGGAGCAGACTACGGAACCGGAGATGAGACTACGGAACCAGAGATCAGATTACGGGACCATGAACCAGAGACCACACTACGGAACCATGGACCACACTACGGAACCATGGACCACACTACGGAACCATGGACCAGACTACGGAACCAGGAACCAGAGACCACACTATGGAACCAGGAACCACACTATGAAACCAGGAACCAGACTATGAAACCAGGAACCAGACTACGGAACCAGGAACCAGACTACGGAACCAGGAACCAGACTACGGAATCCAGAGACCAGACTACGGAATCCAAGGACCACACTACGGAACCATGGACCAGTGACTAGACTACGGTACCCCCTCCTCACCGGTTCCGCAGTCATCAGCGTTCGAGCAGACGTTCCAGGCCTTGCACGTCGTGGTGCCGTTGCCAGCCGCGGCAGTGGTGGCGACCGTAGTAGAGACATCCGCCTCAAATAAATCGATTTAGAACTAGCACCATACCCTCAGTGACCAAAGATCAAAGGTCAGTGACCAAAGATCAAAGGTCAGTTACTAAAGATTAGAGAGTGTGTCCCGAGACCACCGACCCGAAGACCCGAAGATTCGTGTTACCCGACGAATACCATGGCTTGAAGACACCGTACCCTCTATCATAACTACGAGTTACAGTACCTAACGACTACCGTAGGCAGCTAAATCCGTCGCCAGAAACATCATAACCAGTGACAACCGTACCCTGAGATACGAAACCCAGGAGACTACCGCAACCTACAGTATCCAGGAGTCCACCGTAACCCGTGACGAAAACTACCATAACCCCAAGCTGAAGCACTGTGGAGGGAATAATGATAATAAAATGCCGCCATATGCGAGTGTCAGTTCGAACCTACCGTAGCCTGTAGAACTAGATGACACCTACTCTAACGCACATTACCATAACCCAAAACTACCGTACCCGGAGGAGTAGACGCTACCGTCACCACCTCACTCACAGCAGCGGCGGTGGTGGCGGCGTCCTGAGCGAGCGCGCCAGCGACGAGAAGAGGGAAGAAGATCACGGAGTAGGCGAGCATCCTGGTACGAAGGGGAGGGTTACGGTAGGGGTACTGTAGGGATACTGTATTCATGAAGACACCAGTATACGATTATGATGAAAGTATCCATCGTTCCAAACGCGTTCTAAAGAGAGGGTGATAGGGACTATTGTCGAATAGATGCGAGTGAACACTGGCTAACCAACAGAGCCATGGAACAGGACTGATCCCGCTCGTACAATACCCTATGTCCCCCCTTTCTCCTCTCTCCCTTTGAGGAGAGGGAGCGTTCTAGTTCAGCTCTCTCGTTCCGATCTCACGTGGAATGGTCGCCCTGCGAGGAGTATCCGCAGATATAGAGTATTCGACCCATCCGTAGTTCGCACATCCAACGGAATCATCTATGCAACAGCAGCTCTCCCTGTTTGGACGCACTTCCCGGCTACCGAAGGGAGAATGGAATAAAATTGGGAATAGAGAGAAGGGAATTGGTTATAGCGCTGATTTTCAAACCCACTAGGAGAAACAATAATCTGGTAGGCAAGTTTCGGAGGGATGTATTGGTGCGCAATCCAAGGTTCCAAAACTGGGGTAATAGGATGCAGTACTGGCAGATCGACGTTATGCGAACTACGACAATGTAGCAGAGGCTGTAAGGGTTCCAGGGGCTAACTTAGCCGATACCCAGCGAAACTATGGAATTCGAGGAGATCTGATCGAAACACAGTGGAGCTATTAGAACCGATCCTAGATATTCATGGTAGACTAGTTTAAATGGAGCATTAGTTGTTCTCGTGAGGTGGGAAGGTACCGGAAAGTGGCGAAAGAGGTAAGGATTCCGAATGAGGACCCTAGATAATGGTAGCAGAGACGCGGGGGAAATATGGGATCATATGCAGTAAAGTCGGGTGGGGTGTGGCAGTCTGGACCCATGGGAGCTAGGGGTCTAGAGGGGGCACGTGAGAACAGTATACCTGATGGTGGCGAGTAGTCGAGGCTTGAGCGGTGGTAGTGGAGGGGAGGATGAGAGGTGCACGCGACGACTGACTGATCCTCCCCTGTCGATCCGCGCCCTTTTATAGGGCCTCAAGCGGCGGAGGGCTTGATCTACCGGCCAACTAGGCGAGATGCGTACGTGTTGTTGTGCGAGTTGTTTGCGTCCCCGTGACTCCGCCCCTTCCTAGTTGCTCCTCTCCCGCCTCCTCCCTTCCCCGATCAGTCTGATCCTTCCCCTCAGCCACCTCAGTCGTCTCCCACCCATGTCTAGTCGGCAGTCCCCTCCCTTCCCTACTCCACTTCCAGCCGGACAAGCCGCCCCAGTCGTTTCCTTCCTCTATCGCCGTACTGCCTCTTCAGCCTACCGTACCAATCAGCCTTCAAGTGAGGCAAGTTCTCGCCCCTTCTTGCTCTGTTAACCAGTGAAACTTCGGTACCTCCTTTATTCGGGTTCTGGCCCTTTGGTTGCTGGTTCCCACTTCCCTCCCCACCCGCTGATCTGCACTGAGACTGCACTGCACTGAAACTCATTCAACCAAAGTTTTCTTCCCCTTCCCATCCAATATCTGGTTCCTGTTGGTTCTAACCTTGGCACATTGCTCCCCTCTGATTCCCGTTGTGTCCTCGCTTGTGGGTTTTGTTCTGATGACCCCAGTCGAGTGCGCGGTTTCAGCTCATCATGTTCTCGATCTGTCATGTTCTCCTTGGTTTAGCTACCGCACCCGCACCGTTCCCAAGATTGCCTTTGGAGACCAATGGAACTAGATCGGTTTCCGAGCCAGAACCAGTTCGGACTTGGGTGCTTCTTGGTTCCATTCTGATATCGGTTGTCAATAGTTACTTCTGTAACCCGGTCACTTGTTGCTTCTTTGGCGATTCTCTAGTCGTTTACTGTGCAGTGGTCAAAGAAGTTAATGGACCCCGTGACAGATTGATACAGTTTCCTTATAGTCAAATCAGGTGGAGCGCTGTTACCAACTTGACCGGTCCCTCCCAAACTTTTCTGGGATTAGTCGTTACCTCCTCCCTTCGTCCCTCTCATCCTCTTCCTAGCTTCTCCAAGGCACCATACCAGTGTTATTTCGGTTTTGCCGAACCATTATTGCTATGATTCGGAACCGCCATATCACTGCTATGGTTGTCGGGATGGATATGGCTGGAGGAGGGTGGAGAGACTGCAGACGTCGGATCTCTTGATCTACCCTCCTACTAGGCGACCAACTTGGCGATGTGTATGTGTTGTTTACATGTTTGCGTGGTCTGACACCCCCTCCTTCCCCTCCCTCCCACTTCCCTGATCAGCCTTCGAGCCCGGCTAGCTGTCCCAGTCGTTTTCTCTTCTCTCCCTGCCCTCGACTACCGTACTCCCTCTCCAGTATACCGTACCCAGTCAGCAACGTCAATGAGGTCAGTTGTAGGGATGTCCGAATGAAGAATCCGTATCTTCATTCCACCCGCTCTCTCGCCACCCGACCGGTGTAGAGAGTAGAATGAGGAGAGTCCTTCATTTTGAAATCACTAGTCAGTTGCCGCCCTGTTTCGCCGTGAACCACCATTAATACCTTGGCTCTCTTCTTTGGCTGGTATTACGGTTCACTTGTTGGGTTTCCTTACTTTTTTTGGAATCAATGGTATCTCGAGTGGCTTAGAGTAGTCGAGTAGCATATGCCTGTCTGGTACGGTCCGAACATCCGTAGATAGCTCCTCGTCTCGCAGTGCCTGCTGTTATTATTTAGTTATTGTAACCTTTTTTTAGGTGACAGTGACTCGACTACGAGCCCTCGCCGCAAGCAACCGTACCCCGAGTCAACTGCTAGGATTTCGGACGCCGACATCTACTAACCGAGATAAGTTCATTACCTCAGTATGATCTAGTCGATTGCCTTTGCTAATCCTTAGTTTATGAGGTTCCGTCGCGTCTCGAGGGGGCGGTAGGGCTGCTGAGAAGACTTCAATAATTTGTAGAACGGATGAGGAACTAAGGTAAGTCATGAAATGGATCAAATACCGAAGATGCCAGATGCCTAAGCTCCCTAGGCCTCTCTAGTTGCTTGATCAACCCTGTTGTGCGGTGCAAGCATATGGATGTCCCTCCAATGATCTTCGTTTACCGGATTCTGCAGCAATCAATTGTCGTATCTTCAGGCAACGGGTACTCAACGGCGGCTCACCGCGATCTACCGTACACCGAACAGCTGCGCCAGCGACCATCGAGCAGGAACGGTGAGGACAACGGTAGTGGAAGGAGTCAGCGGGGTCTCATTGATATGTTCGGATGTTGACAACGGTAGTGGAAGGAGTCAGCGGGGTCTCATTGATATGTTCGGATGTTGTTAGCCGTAACATCAGGATATCGTAACCTAGCAAGGGATTAGCTCACTTTGCCGTAATTGACAGTAAATTTTTGTGGCTAGGTGATGAACCGGAGATACGGTATACGGAGCCTGTATGGTTCCGGACAACGTTTTCTAATCAGACGAACAACAATGGGTATACGGGAGGGAATGAAAGTCAGTAGGAATTTGGTTGAGCCACCATTGTCGTACGCTTTTTGATCTCATTCATTATCTTCAGGTCTCGTCGTCTCGATGCGCTCGCCACGTCCGTCAGCTGTGTCGTCACTCGTCGTGCCACGGACGTCTGGAGCTCCGCACCTTCCACCCCTACCGTACCCCATTAACCTCTTCCCCTGACCTTACCGTACTCCTTCCTTCCTGTCCCAAGTTTTTGCGGTAGTTTCGACTTCGACACTCGTATTCTTTCTCTTTCGAATACCGTAATCTTGTCCATTGACGTAGCCTTCCGTATCTTCTCACCCTTTATCGTACATTACTCATGTCCTAAGTACCGTAATATCACCATCCCACCTCTAGTGCTTCCATTACGGTTTGCGTCGTTAAATGTCGTTTGGGGTTGTTGTTGTGAGAGTATGGGATACAATAGACACCACACACGGCGATTGAATACGGTTAGTGTCACCTCTCGGTCGGTCTTCTCCCCATCTGAGGGAGAGGACGGGGAGTCCTGTACCCCCATCGAACTGAACCGGTGACCTACCCAGTGTCCATCGAACTGAACCGGTGACCTACCCAGTGTCCATCGAACTGAACCGGTGACCTACCCAGTGTCCATCGAACTGAACCGGTGACCTACCCAGTGTCCATCGAACTGAACCGGTGACCTACCCAGTGTCCATCGAACTGAACCGGTGTCCTACCCAGTGTCCATCGAACTGAACCGGTGTCCTACCCAGTGTCCATCGAACTGAACCGGTGACCTACCCAGTGTCCACAGACAATGGGAGGGTGATGGGGTGAGAGAATAGAGTCCGTCGATGGCATTAGGTCGGATGAGAACTATTTCACAATACCGTCTCTGCCCTTCTCTCCTTCTCTCGCCCCCTAAAGCCCCCGACGTAGCGCCTCCGTCGATATGCCATACCCCGGCGGGGGCGACGAGCGAAGCTCTGCCCGAATGGTATTCGGACACATTATATAATATGATACTTATTAATTGTAATAATAGAAAATAATTTTAAATAAAAAATTGTAATAATAAAATTCGATTCGAGTGCGACGTCGCTTAAACGCTCCGCTCTCGTTTCCCCTCCCAAGCCGGCTGGTCACCGTGGGAGGCGTAGACCATGCTCAAGGCTTTTCTATCGCTGGCTACACTCAACTGCCTAACGCTGTGCAATGATTTGCGGATTGTCGAGCTCGAAGACGCCCTCAGCAAGATCAAGGTGAACATTCTCGGTCTGTCCGAAGTCAGAAGATCAAGTGAGGAGGAGAAGGACCTTACATGGAGTAATGGACGCCTCTATCACTCAACAAGACTTCCCAATCGTACAGCCGGAGTGGGTTTTGTCGTGAGTGGGGAGGTGAAACGGAAGGTTGTCGGGTTTCGCGCTTTAACTCCCAGGATCTGTTTTCTTGATGTTGCGGTGTCGGATAAGGTCCTGATAAGATTATTCCAGATCTACGCGCCAGCTTCAATTGACATGATCGAGTACAGCAACTTCATTCACGAATTCGAAAGAGAGTACCACGGTCCAATCGCTGGCAGTCACCGGTATCGATTCGTGCATAAGGTCATCCTAGGGGATTTCAATGGGAAAGTCGGGCATTCTGAACCAGGGGAAATGTCGGTTGGAAAATTTGGGTACGGGGAACGGAACCAGAAGGGGCAAATGGTGGTGGACTTATGTGAAAGATTGCATCTTCGGGTGGGAAATAGTCTCTTCCAGAAACGGGAGAAACGAAAATACACCTGGGTTTCACCAAACGGGCGCACTAGGAACGAGATAGACTTCATCTTGTTCCCAAGGGATATTCGGGTTCTAGACGTGGGGGTGGTCAATCGGTTTGACTTTACGACTGATCACCGGTTGGTTAGATCAACCATCTCCTTCCCTTTCCGATTCCGTCGGGGTAACAACAGACCGGCTCGGGGAGACTCGCACCTTCAGAATGACTTGTTCAGGCTCAGTCTAGGCATAGAAATGGCACGTAGTGGTGCGAGTCCGGATTACGGTAATGTGGTCTCAGCAGTGCAGAAGTCGGGGAAAATTGCAACCATTTACACACCACGAGATCGACGGATTTCCCATAAGACCAGGGATTTGTTTGAAAGGCGCAGGGAACTCAAAATGGATGCCGTTGGGGTTTCTAGGGTGGAATGGCTACTCGTCAATAGATCAATTCGGCAGTCGTATAAACGCGACAGGGATCAGGCCTATCTTAATTACGTCAACGAGGCCATTGCAATGGGGAAAAGTTACAAAAAAGCAATTGCAAAGTTAGCTATTGGGAAGGATAGGATCATGCGGGTTAGGAATGGGCAAGGGGGGATGGAAACTACACAAGCGGGAATTGAGGGGGCATTTCAACACTTCTACAATGGTCTATATGAGGGTGATGGTGGGGTGGGATATCGGGAGGAGTTAGAACGGGATCCGTTCATTCCCATTTGCGAGTCAGAGGTAGATCAAGTGCTTCGGCATTTCAAATCTGGCAAAGCTCCTGGAAAGACGGGATCACGGGGGAAATGCTGCGGGTTGGAATAGATCAACTAGTCCCCGCTCTCACTCATATCTTCAATAGTATCATGTTAGGGACTATTCCGCAGGGTTTTGGGGATTCACGCACAATTCTTCTACCAAAATCTGGAGATGCAACTCTGACTAAAAACTACAGACCGATTAGCTTGCTTCCTGTCTTTCAGAAAGCTCTTACCGGACTGCTCAATAAGAGGTATGCGCCAGTATTGGATAGAAACAAAAGCTGGGAACAAATGGGATTTAGGGCGGGTCATTCAACAGTAGATGCTATCCATACTCTCAAATCTGTGATCGCTCACTGTGTCGATTTCAAGCTGCCGATTTATCTGCTTTTTGTGGATATCTCGAAAGCTTTTGACAGCGTATACACGGAAGCTGTGTTCAGAGCAGTGGAGTTGGAGGGCATTCCTTCTGAGGTGGTTTCTTTTCTCGCGGGTCTCTCTCAGAGCAGTAGGAATGTGGTGGTGGTGAATGGAAATGAGGTTGAAATTAAGGTGGGAAGAGGTGTTAGACAAGGTGATTGCCTGTCTCCTAGACTGTTTACATCAGTTCTGGATATGGCATTCCGTAAGTTCGACTGGTCTAGGAAGGGAATTAGTATAAATGGAAGATTTCTTTCTCATATCCTTTTCGCTGATGACGCTGTTCTCATCTCTCATGATGAACGGCAAATTCAAGCAATGGCAAGGGATCTAGAACGGGAATTGGCTTGTGTGGGACTTCAGCTTAACGGGGATAAAACCATTGGGATGACTTCTAAGCCCAGTCCAAAAGTAGTCAAAGTCGGCGGGAAAGTGGTAAAATTACAGGAGAAGGTGGTGTATTTGGGAAGTGCAATTTCAGTCACTGGAAAGGATGACTGCGAAATAACTCGACGAATCCAGGCGGGATTTGGGGCATTCCATAAACACCGGGCTTTTCTAATCAATCGGGGTATTCCAATGGCTCATAAACGCCGACTATTCAATGGTTGCATAATTCCGGCGGTACTGTATGGATGTGAGAGTTGGGCTCTGACCAAAGCTCAAATGAATCGATTATCGGTGACTCAACGCAGAATGGAACGATGGATGGTTGGTTGTACTGTGCTCGATCATGTTTCTAATGAGCGGCTGCGAGATTCCACTAGAAGTCAGGATTTCGTCCGCACCGCACAGAAAAGAAAATGGTTTTGGTTGCACAAAATTGCGAACGATGATAGCTTAAAGTGGAGCCGAACTGTGATCGACTGGTACCCACGAAAGCGCAGAGGAAGAGGCCGTCCACCATCACGATGGAGCGATATCTTCCGAAAGACAATCGGCGCCCACTTTCTCAACGAAGCAAGCAATGTCACGTGGAATGCCATGCACACCAGAGCCCTCATCTGACCTTCCCTAACCCTCTCAGAAGGGCGAAGACTCTATTGACCTCTTGATAAATGTGTTAAAACTGAAACTGAATAATAAAAAAAAAAGAGATAGAAGGAATTTCTTTCAAAAAAGAGGTTGGAGATCCAAACCGAAGTAGCCCATCATTATACATAGCTAGCCTCAGTATCTCCATAGCCGGTCCTTTGGTCATTAACTCGGGAAGCATCATCCTTGTGTGAACGTGCCAGGAAAAAGCGGCAGAAGGAGATCCTGACGAGAGGAAATCACCTCAGAGCAGGTTCCATTCGGATATTACCGTTATCCGATTGTCAGATTTCCATTTCTTCGCCCCGTGTTGTTTCAGCAGCATCAGCCATTAGGCAAGTGATATGAGCATTCCTCCCCGACCCCCCCCCCCCCCTCGTAGAGATGTGTGTCCACTTGTTCCTCTGTGCAGCTACCGTACCGGCACGGTGTCCAATCGCGCCCTTAGGTCCCATTGGAACCAGATCGGATTTCGAGTAAGAAACGGTTGGGATTTGAGTGGTTCCTGATTCCTTTGTGATCAGTCCGCATCAACTTTCAATCGTTCCCGTTGATTTCGCAGTCCCTCGTTGCTTTTCGGGCTTTCTCATCTCCTATCGCCGACTGCAGTCAATAACGGGGTAGTTGCCAGCGATGACAAATCGGCATTGACACTCCTCATTTCTCATGCTATATCGTAGAGAAAAATAGAAAAATAGAGAGCATGGAAAATGAGGAGTGTCAGATGCCGATTTGTCATCACTAGTAGTTGTGCTGGATCTCCGAAGCGACACTCTGGGTCACTTTCTGCAAGTTCACCGTAGTCATTTGGTTTATGGTAACCGAGACCGTTTTGACAGATTCATTGTTACGTTTTTCGGAGATCGGCCAGATATCTCCAACTGCGAGATTGTCTCTCTTGAGGTGAAGAAGGCCGAGTCATTCGATTGATTTCCCCCTGTGTTATCAAATCCCAATTGTGGGAGCATTCTGAAGAAGGAAGATTAAGGGGAATGAATGTAACAGTAGTGAGCAGGGGGGGATGCAATCTTGGTGAATCTTGCGGGTTCAAATCGTTTAAAATCTATGGAAGATTACTTGCTGGAGGAAACGGGGTGAGAAGAAGAAGAATAAGGACGAGATGGGCGATGGAAAGAGATATCGGAAGTCTCTATGAGTGCAAAAGTGGAAAAAATGACGAGAAAGCGAATGAAAAGGGGAGGAAGAGCAAATAATGATGAGTGGTCATCGAATGAAGAGAAAGGTAGATAACCAGAGGGAAGACATGTCTCAGAAGAGCGTCTTGGAATGAGTCAAAACTATTAATAATGATAAACCATTTACCGTATTGATCTTCTATTAATTCTGTTGTGTAGATGCTCATTGTCACATACTTGAAACAAACAAAGCATACGAGTTTTTCAATTATTTCTAATAGGAAATAATCCGAAGAAAAGGCGAGGAAAGAATGGATGAATAGTTTTGAATTACAGGAAACGAAATACAATTCGTAGTGTAGAACTGGCAAGAAAATCGCAGGTTGTTGTCACAGTATTGTTTAAGACGACCGCTCGGTTATTTTCGACCACCCCGCGGACATCCCTCCAGGATTTTCGATTCCGGCCTCCATACTCATAGGACCTAGGGTGCCTTGGACCGTGTTTACAATAATGGTATGGAAACTCACCTAGCCTCGCAATGCGGCGCGCCAGGTGCTGGCACAGTGAAAAACATCGAATTTTCATATTTTTTCTGCCGAACAAAATAAACTCGAAATTCTTTTTGTAATATGTTTGGCTTGTCCAAAGTGCACAACTACGCCAGAAACTCCTATAGTCGTATTTCTTTGAAGACAATTTTTTCTCATCTTTTCCATGACCCCCGTATCGACGCAATTTTTGGCCGAAAGGTCGATTGCTCAGAATGAGGTGACTATAGGTTTTTCTATTGTATTTTTGATCGTAGAAGCCGAATTTGCAAACTAGAGCTCACGAAATAGCGAAAGAAAAAAGTTATGCTGGAAAATCTTCGATGGGGTTTTCACACTTTTTGATTTCACAGTAATTGTACTATAACTTTTTTCTTTCGTTGTTTCGTGAGCTCTATTTTGCAAATTCCGCTTCTAAGATCAAAAATACAATAGAAAAACCTATAGTCACCTCATTCTGAGCAATCGACCTTTCGGCCAAAAATGGCGTCGATACATGCAAAAAAATGGCGTCCTCAGACATTGGGCAAAAAAAAAGTTATACTCGAAAAAGTTGGAAATTTGTCATTTTTTGATGAATATCTTAACATTTCTCCAAAAGGGAAATCCCAGCTGGTATCTAATATAGGTGGGTTTGATGCAACATGAAGTCAACCTCATCCCAGTATAGGACAATAGTTTCGGAAACACCTCTAAAGTACTGACAACTGTGAAAATCGAAAATTTGATTGAAAAAGGCGATTTCAGATTTGCCCGGAAATCGTTCTCAATAGTGCTCCTGTGCTCTTTGGACAAGCCAAACATATTGCAAAAATAATTTCGAGTTTATCTTATTCGGCAGAAAAAATATCAAAATTCGATGTTTTTCACTGCAGTAACCCACAATTTTTGGGGGTCGAAAAAGTCATTATCTCAGAAGTACATGAATAGTAGCTTATCTGACGTAATTTTGCTTGTAGAAAACGAATTTCAATACTAGAAATCATCAAACCGTGAAAGAAAAAAGTTATGCTCGAAAAACCTCATTTTTCGATCCGAAAAGTGACATAAATAATCATAACTAATTTCAACAAAAAAAATTTCGGGTGATTATGTTTTTCGAAAATTACATCATGTAGCGAGTTGATGGTATTTTTTTCAGAATTTTAAAAATCAGGCATCTGTCTTTTATTCATGCATGAATCCCTATGAAAACCCTATGAGGATAATGCTCAGAATTGAGTGGCAACAAATGATCGAATGATTGGACAAGTCAGTTCGAAATGCACTCTAAACTGATTTTCATTGAATATTGAGCAACTTTCATGTTGACAATGTGGAGCTAAAACTGTCAAGCTCCATGAAAAGCGAAAAGGTTTTTATCGCAGAATAAAAATTTAGCCAAATTGACGTCGTGCCGTACCGGGATTCAGATGGCTCAAATCGAAAAACGGAATCACCCATTCGATTCAGAATCGAAAGTTACCCCTAGAGCCAACTTTTGAAAAAAAAACTACTGTTCTTAAAAATTCATAATTTAATAAATCGAAATTTAATGATTCAAGACCGTTGGTTTGACTAACAATTTCATATATGTACTGAAACATCAATTTCTGTTAGTCTGAGACGTTTTGGACATGCTTTTATATTTTCATCATTTTTCGAAAAAAAAATTTTAGTCGAAAAATTTTTTCTTGTCAAATGTTATGGAATGTACTGAAATGATTGAGGTACCTTAGTGGAGTGATGTAAAGTTCGAAATATCACTTTTGGGGCATTATTTCTGAACTTATGGGATGCAGACTTTTTCAGATTTCAGAACAGCAGTTTTTCTACTTTTCGATTTTCCATTGAGCTTGACAGTTTTAACTCCACATTGTCAACATAAAAGTTGCTCAATATTCAATGAAAATCAGTTTAGAGTTCAATTCAAACTGACTTGTCCAACCATTAGATCATTTGTTGACCTTCAGTTCTGAGCATTATCCTCATAGGGTTAGGTTCATGCATGAATAAAAGACAGATGCCTGATTTTTAAAATTCTGAAAAAAATACCATCAACTCGCTACATGATGTAATTTTCGAAAAACATAATCACCCGAAATTTTTTTTGTTGAAATTAGTTATGATTATTTATGTCACTTTTCGGATCGAAAAATGAGGTTTTTCGAGCATAACTTTTTTCTTTCACGGTTTGATGATTTCTAGTATTGAAATTCGTTTTCTACAAGCAAAATTACGTCTGGTAAGCTACTATTCATGTACTTCTGAGAAAATGACATTTTCGACCCCAAAAACTGTGGGTTACTGTAAGTCTGCCAAAGTCGACCTGAGACCTTAGCTAGTAGTGGCGGCGATCAGCACTCGGGACCCTCACTTCAATAAAAAAAGTATGGAGAGAATGTATTTTTCAGCCATCCGTGGACCCTTTCCATAATAACGTGGAGTGTCTCTTAAGAAAATAACATTGAATACCTATTTGTGAGCTCATAGAAAGATAATAGTAACTTAATATGCGGCTAAAACGAAGAGTTTAGAGAGAAATTTCTTTTAAATTTCTTTCTCTCTTTCGTGATTGCTTCTAGATCAGTGAGCCTTTTCTTCATTCGAGTTGTAGATGTCTGAATATTTGTGATAGATATTGTGCGATGATGAAACAAACCGTGAAATCGTCATAGGCTTCATCGATATTCTTCTCGATGTCTTTGAGATATTCTTTTATTTTGGACACCTAAAAAGAAGTGAGTGGGAGGTATATGAGGGACTACAATGAATTGGTTCACCTTATCATCGAATGAAAGGGTCTCCATTATTCCATCATCATCATTCACTGCTTCATTCTGTTCTTGTTCAGCGTGATAGAGCATACGAGCTATAATCATCCCTCTCTTTCTTTCTCTCTCTCTCCATTCCTTTCTCCCTTCCTTTTTCTCTCTTCCTCTCTCTCTCAACATTTCTTCTCGCCTCACCTTGTTCTATCAACTTGATTCTCTCTTCGGGATATTCTTGCAATACGAGAGAGACATCATCTCTCGATAGACAATACACATCAGCATATCCGAGTGCCTATCATTCATTCACTCATCTCATTCTGTTTTTTCCAACTAACCTTCAGTGCTAAATCTCTTGTCTCACTACTCAATCCAGGTACATGGACGATACTCAATTCCCCGAAGGATGATCCCTCGGTCAACTGAAATTCACAACGATATGTTTTCTCGTAATTGATGAAGCTTTGTGTTGACTCGCTGACCTTCTTGGTGGGAAGACTCTTCCTATCATCCACAACAACACATTCTCCCTTCTTCACTATATACATCGCCTGAGCTCGTTCTCCCTTCTGGAATTATTTAATTCCAATCCGATGTCATCTCTCTCTTCTCACCTGACAAATGAAATCCCCTGGAGAATAGAGTTGTTGACGGAGTTTGAGCACCAAATCATAGAGGAATCCGTAGTCACAACGCTAATTGGAGAGATATTGGGATGAGGGAGGGAAGGGGGGTGGAGGGAAGGGGAGGAAGGGGAGGAAGGGAGGAAGGGGGGAAGGGGAGGGGAGGGGGAGGGAAGGGTGGAGGGAAGGGGAGGGAAAGGGGATGGAAGGGGGAGGGAAGGGGGAGGGAAGGGGGAGGAAAGGGGGAGGGGGGGGGAGAAAGATGAAGAAGAAGGAATGGGGAAATGCTGACCTCGAATAGTCTGGCTTTGGTGAGAGAGGTCATATGGACATGGACATCTAGCATTCCCTCAAGACGAGGAGGAAGACAAGAGAGAGTCTCCTGAGCGGAAAAGAGGGATAGATACCGTACTCCATCCATTCCATTCACTCACCTTCTCATCGCCCAACTGATTGTGTTCGTATGAGTATTTGAGTATCTTTTGAGCCCTTGTCTGCAGTATTTTCTCTACTTTCCTGTATTAATCACTCTTTGGTTTCTCCTTTTTAATGGATACCGATATTTCATGTAGAATTTGGCTCTATCGAGCATTGTTTGGTAGGCTGTTCTATCCTCGTTGAAACTAGAGACTACACTTCCGACTGCTCCGAGTATTGTTGCGAAGAGAAAGAGACCAACGATAGTGTCAACCACCTCCAGAATATTCTGAGACGAATTGGCAGGCCATGGCTGAAGGAGGAGGAGTTAATGAGTGATGTTAGGGTAAGAGGGGGAGACGGGGGGGGGGGGGGAAGCGGGGAGAGGAACTGACTTGCTGTCCACATTTAGTGATTGTGAGAGCACTCCAGTAGAGACTCATCGTATACTCCTTCGAGAAATTTGTGAACTCGAGTAGATGAGATCTGTTATTCCATCTTCTCAATAGATAATTGGACCGAATCTCACTTTGGACTCCAATGAGATAGCATCTGATTGATGTACATATCTCTGTTATCCGCACTCGATTCATTGTAGATACAACTCTGATTTTCAGATAAAGATCATAACTAACATTATCTCTACTCACCTCGATATCATTCATGAAGATGGGGCAGTCGGATATGGACACATCGAATACTTTCGTGTATCCGAAAATGAAATCCGTCGGTTCAGCATCTCAACAGAATACCATCTATCTCTCATTACACATTAGTTTCCGCTTGTTCATGCATCTTACAAGCAATAAGAATAAAACACTTTTAATTTTTAATGTTGAAATAATGGGACCAACTCTCGATTCCCTGTAGAATAGAGAAGTAGAAGTAGATGCATGCATTCCAATGGAAGATGACATAGCAACAAATGACGAGATACCACAATTTACTGATGTTCTGATTCTGAGTCGTCAATCTGGAATATTCTTCCCTTCTTGATTGGAATTCCCTCTAAACATCACCTCTGTTCAGTCATCTGGACAAAATCAATAACTCGATACATTTTACAGAGTCGATTTGTTCTAAGAAGAGAACAAGTTGGAATGAAGATAAGAAGGAAATCTAGAGGGATCACACAGGCAACATCCCACATTAACCGATTCCTGCAAATAATAATCTTCTTCACGCGTTTCTAGGTTGATTTCAGTAGCAAAAAGATGCTAACTTGGCCAAATAGTCTGTCCATAATAGATGCACTTTAGTGACCACCAATCCGTCCACCATTATCGCTGCAAAAGTAGGGCGTATGGAAATAATTATTATGGCTGATTACTGTATCTTGATTGGACGAAAATATCAACAACATAGATAACATCAGCTAGAATATTCAATCCACACCATGGCCAGAATGCTTGATAGTAAACCTGATGAATAGAAGAAAATCAAAGAAACAAATGAAAAAACTCACATCATCGAAGATGAATATGGCAAGGGCAAGACAATTATAAACACAGCAAATCATGATGAGAAAAGTCCAATAATAAGCTAGAGTTGAATTAGGGTTTGTTGTAAATCCGCCAAACGTCTTACTGAAATTTACACTTTTTATGTTATTCAAAGAAGTATCCTCACAAATAAATCTTCTTGAAGAGGTTCTTTATGAAATCAAGTCCACTAGTCTCCACATGATTCTCAGATGGAATTTCGACGTGATTATCAACTAAAAGGAATGAATCAATCGATAATCGATGGTAGGTCATGACTCACTAGCTACTGGGGCATCGGAAGGGCCAGAATTACCAAAGACGAGATTATGAGCTATCTCGGCCTCACTCAATTCCTCTATCGTTGGAGCCAGATTGTTGACAAATCGACGAGCGTGCTGATAAACGAAACGAAGAGATAAAAGGAGATAGACAAGGAGAAGAAGAGTGGGGATGGGGAAGGAGGGGGTGGGGAGGGGGAGGGAGGAAGGACGGGGGAGGGGGTGTAAGGGGGTCTAATCACATACCATTGCATTTCTGACGACAGCTGCGAATGCTCCTGCAGCACTCTCATGATGATGACTTGCTTCTACGCTCACAATCTGCTCCATTCCCTGAATGATTATCTCTTTCTTTCCCTTCCTTCCTTCCAAACAACTCCCCCTCTTTCTTTCTTCTAAATAAAGGATTCCTTCTATTACTTCCACCCCTCTCACCGATCTACTCTCAGAAGGATCATTGAAGAGAATGGAAGGAAGTCTATTGGTCCGTCCTTTAGCATGGAGCCCCGACATCTGAATATCCCATTTGATATCTACTCTACCAGACTATTCATACCTCTATTGACTCTCCTCCTTCATTGATTGTTATCCTCGTATTTGTCACATTCATCTTAGTATGAAGTGATACAACGCGAGTTAGAGAAGTCCTCTGTAGAATATTCTCCCATCGAGTTCTCATTCGAGAAATATAGAAGAACCGTCGCTCCTCCATTTCACTAGCACACTCGGCTGTCCTCCCCTTCCCCCTACCCTCCTCCCCCTCCTTTCCCTCAATTCACTCACCTATTTTTACTGAGACTCTTGGGGCAGAAAGTAGAAGAAGCGATACTTTGATAATAAGGGGGGCGAATCGAGAGATGTGTGAAATGGAGAAGAGAGATGTGCGCCCCCCCTTCCCGTTTCCATATCAACTACGCATTCCATTGGAGAAGGGAAAACACACAATCTCATTTCCTCCCATCCACTCTCTATTGGATAGATTAGTGCGATAGGCAGAGGCATGGATGGGGGATGGAATCACAAGTGAGAAATCTCGAGGAAGCACCTAGGCTCTATGTTTTCCATTGTCTTTCTGGACGAAGATTGTTCATTAGAATGTTACTACAATCGTGTACGGTGCGTGTGAGTATCCTAACGGATTCGACTCATCAAACGAACCAGCACTCATCTGATTACCAATTATATGATTCTAACAGGTGAGTTGAGTAGGTCAAAACTGCATGCCTGTCTGTCGTATCAACACTCCCCCCCCTTCCATTTCTCTTCTTTTCACCCTCTGCTCTCTCGTTTTCCACAGTATTTCATCCACTTCCCGAACTTTCCTTCACTGAGCCCGATCCGGTATTCTGTGATAAAATCACTGCCTCTTTCCGACCATAACGGCTCAAGTCTCGACTGCCCTCTCGATGCCCTAGCTCCACCGTTGATTTCCCACTCCGTTCCTGGAACCAGATGTGCCGTCACTTGTTGTTATTACACAGTCATGACGAATATAGGGGTGTCCCATTGCTCCGTAAAGCATTGTTGCGCAATCGAATGCCCCAATTTCGAAATGCAAATTGTAAACAAACTATTGTATCATGCTGACGTCGAAGGGTATTGGCATTGCATCAGTTTAGAATTTGCCACAGTCATTCTAGTGATGGACTTATCACGATAAACGCGCTGTCTTACTTCATTCCTTCCGCCTTGGTCGTACATCCAAAGAAGCTCATGCGGACCTGGTGCTTACGGATGGAGAGGATGCCCCTTCCCTTGCTACATGCTATCGTTGGTACACCCGCTTCAAGAAAGGAGATTATAAACTCGATGACCAACTCCGATCCGGTCGCCCAATTTCTCGCAAACCCACTCGAGTTCTCACTGCGCTGAAGAAGGATCCGAAGAAGAGTATGTGCATGTTGGCGGCAGAGACTAGCACTCCCAAGACCACCGTGTGTCGGACCCTCCATCGGGCGGGTAAGACAGCGAAGCTCACCCAAGTCATTCCCCATGACCTCTCCCAGGCACAACCAAAAAGCGAGTTGAGGTGTGTCGGGAATTGCTCTCTCGTAGATCGAATCTGCGATGGGTAAATTTCATCATCGCAGCAGATGAGAAGTGGATCACCTATGATAATCTGGAGAGGAGACTACAGTGGTGCGACGTGGATGAAAAGCCCCAGCCCACCCCGAAGAAGGAGCAGCACGAAAAGAGGGAAATGATGTGCTTCTTCTTCTGCTCCCTCAGTCCCCTCTACTGGGAGAACCTCGCCCCTAACACCTCGGTCACTGCCGAGTCTCCATCACTAGAATGACTGTGGCAAATTCTAAATTGATGCAATGCCAATACCCCTTCGACGTCAGCATGATACAATAGTTTGTTAACAATTTGCATTTCGAAATCGGGGCATTCGATTGCGCAACAATGATTTACGGAGCAATTCCTCACAGGTCAGTGAGAGACGAGAGAGTATGTGAAATGAGGAAGGCGCTCTCTTCTTTTGCCAGCTGTAGTCATCACTCCCCCCCCCCACTCAATCCAGGCCCATATCGCTCAGAAGTTGCTAAGCACCACCATCCAACTGTTTGTTTACGCGTCACTGCACCTCATTTCCATCAGTGGTCCGTCTTTGAGAAGGAGGAAAGGAGACTGTTGAGTAACGGCAAGGGTACAGTAGTAGTCGACAGGGTGAGATATGGGAAGGGGACAAAAAGGAATGGAAACCACAACAAATACTCGAGTAACATTTAACAGAGAAAGAGGGAGAGGGCAGCAGGAATATCCGTGACACGACACAAGCACAAATAACACAGTACAGTACAATCGATCAGTGCCGCTTTATGGGCCAGAACAATCACAAGAATATTCGTTTCGCTGATATCAGCTTTGACATTTCCCTCATAAAATCACCCTAACTAGCACTCCAGATGGAATTAGAGAGTATCCCTAATGGACTTGTCCCATTCTCACTCCCCTGCTCACTTTTTTCTTTCTCCAGACAAAGGCAGGAAAAGGCACAATAGAGAAATTGTCTGTCTCGCACAAGTTTCATGGAACTGAACTCATTCATCCTCTCTTTGGAAAGCAATTAGATAAACTGACCGATGGAAGTCTGCTTCTCTTAGGTGGGAGCCTCGCTGGTGTCCGTGTTTGGATCTGTAATCATCAGTTTTTCATTACTTTTATTGTTACGAATAAATGATTGGGAGGATGAGGTGGGCGGAATTTGCCGATGGCGTACACAAAAACCCGTATTTGCGCGTTTGAAATCCGTTCACCAGGCGTTCTCAATCGTGTGTGCGTGAGACGGAATATTATCTTACAGTACATTATCGATTCAGTGAAACTCTCCAGTAAATGTCAAAGAGTGGAGAAAAACCAGTAGAGATAGCGACTTTCTACTTCGTTTCGTTGTTTTATTAGGCTTTTTACTCTACAATACAGATTTCAACTATACTAAATTGCGGGAATTCGTATATTTTCTCCTCTTCTTCTCCTCTTTTCTCCTCATCACTCCATAAGACCGGAATGCGATGTTCAATCCTCCTTACCTCCTGTAGTCAAAGTGGAGAAATTAGTATCCGTGTTGATTGGAGACGGAGTAGTGAGGGACGGGTCAACGAGAGTGCTATTCACTCGAATAATATCGGTTCCGAACTCTGCAATATGCCAAAATGTACTGTAATGTAGCTTTTTCCTTCCTTCCTTCCTTCCTTCCTTCCTTCCTTCCTTTCTTCCTTCCTTCCTTCCTTCCTTCCTTCCTTCCTTCCTTCCTTCCTTCCTTCCTTCCTTCCTTCCTTCCTTCCTTCCTTCCTTCCTTCCTTCCTTCCTTCCTTCCTTCCTTCCTTCCTTCCTTCCTTCCTTCCTTCCTTCCTTCCTTCCTTCCTTCCTTCCTTCCTTCCTTCCTTCCTTCCTTCCTTCCTTCCTTCCTTCCTTCCTTCCTTCCTTCCTTCCTTCCTTCGATGAGTGTCTGCATATGTTTGATGCTAATCAACTTGATAGAATTAGTACTTTGAAAACGACTTTTTAGGAGAAGCTACCTGGCCTGGAGATCATCAAAACCTGCTCTAACCCGCCTTCTTCCCCAACCGTATTCAAGGCATTGCTTGTTCTGGAGAATCAGAACTTTGAAAACAACATTTTAGGAGACGCTAACTGGCCTGGAGATCATCCAAACCTGCTCAAATTCATTCGGTCCCGACTACATACATGGTATTACATTACATTTACATTTACATTTATCATGTCAGGCAGTTGACGCCAGATGGGGATGGATGGTTTCAGATAGGTTTCGGGTCGGTTCTTCGTTCGAGAGAGAATCAGTTCGTCTGGGTGGGGGTCAAGGGATCGGTCTTCTTTCCATTCACAGACCCAAGAGATTGGCTAGAGAAAGGGTTGCGATCATCCAGGACGATAAGACTTGATGTAGAGTGTTCATTGTTGATGATGGAAGAAGGCTCCCGTGATTTTAGAACTGAGTCCACCAAACTCGAGTCATCAATCGCGAAACGAGACTCGACGAGAATGGCATCTGAGGGACCAAACATCAGAGTAGGTCATACCCATCACACGGTGACCAGAGTCCGGCTTGGATGGGGATTCCAATCTTGTTGAGTTGATGGAGTAGACAACATCCCCCATCTCTTCCTTCTCAAGTACGCTGATCTTTGCTCTCTTATCTGACACTATTTCTTTATTGTATTTTCGTTTTCAGGTCGATCATGCAGTATGTGTATGTCAGACGGACAAGTTCATAATGGAGGCCCGAGCCCTGTACAGATCGCCTGTGAGTTTCATTTTCATTGAATTATGAAGTACATGTGACGTTTCTCAGCATGGCTTGATCCACTAAACTCTTCTTTGATAATTAATACAAAATGGTTTATGTTTGTTTTATGTTCAAGGTACGTTAAGTCAAATTAACTTGTTTCAGGAGATGAAAATCCTGGACAAGGCCGTGCACTGGGGAGGCCCTGGTTTCCAATTCTTCATCCGATTGGTGATGACCGTCATGTTCCCAGAGAGAGGCAGGGTGAGCTAATTTTCATCATATTCGTTAGTGCCGTCAACCCAAAACCTTTTCCATTTTCCTTTCGATCTAAATTATTGATATTACGTGTATTGAGGGTATTGGGTTCGCAATTAAGCTTATTTGGCATCACTAGCATTCAACAACGAACTAATTCAAATTATCTAAATAATTGCTGAAGTGCAATGAGTTTCGTTGATTGATTGCCAATAATATCCTGAACGTTATCAATAAATTGCAACGGTGCTAAATTCTCTCTATTTTCAGAAAGTGCAGGACTCGATTCAATACATGAGAGCCACATGGGTCTCTGTAGCCGCAGTGATCTACGTCCTTTCTTCAATCCCCGAGACCCTCGACATGGGTGAGAATTTGTAAACCCTACTTTGTTACTGCCGTATTAATCTTCTGTGGACAATCTCACTAGGCCGTAGATCTCACTATGCCATAGACAAGCAAATCCATCCGACAGATCTAGGTCATCGATCAGTCTGACTTCTAACTCGAATCATTTCAGAAATCGCCGAGAGGAGGATCTTCTCCATTCTCTTCCACATCCCGCAGCTCCTCGGTGAGTAATATTTGTGGTCGTTATGGCACACAGAACGGGCTGATTCAATTGAAGTCTGAAGATAAAAACTTTCCCGACAAGTTATATCGACTGAGCATCCCAAAAAATGCTCAGTGGTATCCAAATCACGTGAAAAGATCTCATCGATCCGCAAGCATTCCATCCGCTTCATTTGTTGTCAGTTCGAGTCGCAAAACAAGACAGAACCCGACCGAAATAATAATGGAAGTTAGAGAGAGAAAGAGAGAGATGATTAGAAAACTCCGAGACCTAGACATACCTTTCTTTTTTTCATTTTCATTCATTATTTCCCCATTTTCACCCAATCATCAAATTATTGCAGTACACATCTATTAGGTCGGTCAGAAAGTTTCTTTCTTTTTCTTTTTGTTAATTTTAGCTCGACAATTGTGCTTGTTTAAATCGCCAATATGCCATAAGTAACCCGACCGAAATAATAATGGAAGTTAGAGAGAGAAAGAGAGAGATGGCAGAACAGTGAAATAATCGTTGATAAGTTTATCAATCTATTGCAGTGCTGGAGGAACGTAGTGATGTGCCTCATCGGAGCCCCCATACAGTGCGCTTACTCGATGACGCTTGTCGCAGTGCTTGCGTACGATCAGAAGGAACTGAAGTAGTGAGTGAATTTGGACTTGTTCTGATGCTTCAAAGGGTAGGAGAGATACTATAACACTATGTGCTTCCATACTATCGAGCAGTAGAAATATTTTTAATTGCAAAAAAGCAGTAACGATGTTAGCATAATGAAAAGTTCCCTCTAAACATAAGACTATTCCAGCTTCAACATCGCCCTCGCAATCCTCAACACCATGGCAGGATTCATGCAGTCTGTACAGTGCGATAGGGTGAACATTTGGTCATTGTTCACGAATTTATATTGATCAATGTTACTGACGCCAAATCGGCAACGGTTCTCCTCATTTTGCGTACTCTATCCCTGTCAGAAAAACGAGAGAGAACGTAAAATGAGGAGAGTCAGGTTCCGATTTGCGAATAATAATCAGTGTCACTGTATTTTGTGACTCGTGTTTCACACATTCGATTTGATAGTCCATAAATTCGCTTATTTTAAGAGACGCTCCACGATATAGTGGAAGGGGTCCACGGATGGCTGAAAATTAGATTCTCCCCAATTAGATTCTTGAAGTAAGGGTCCCCTGTGCTGATCGCAGCCACTACTAGCTAAGGTCTCAGATCGACTTGGCGGACTTACAGTAACCCACAGTTTTGGGGTCGAAAAAGTCACTATCACAGAAGTTCATGAATAGTAGTTTTTCTGACGTATTTTCAAGCGTAGAAACCGAATTTCAATACTAGACATCATGAAAGTGCGAATGAAAAAAGTTATGTTCGAAAAACCACATTTTTCGATCCGAAAACTGACATTAAAAATCATAACTATTTTCAAAAAAATAACCTATTGGGATTTGCAGCTTTTTGTAAGCAGCACCTGTGGGTGAGTTTATGGTCTAAATTGCAGAATTTTAAAAATGACGTACGTATCTTTTATGTACACCTGAATATCACTATAAGATAGGGAGGTTAGTATTAGAAAGGCCAGTAAGGTTCTAATGAGTGAGCTAGGTAACTCGAACTGTGCTCTAAATTGATTGTCGCTTAATAAAAAACAACTTTTGTGTTGACAGTGTGGAGCTAAATAGGCTAGGCTTCATGGAAACTCGAAAAGTAGAAAAGCCGCTGTTCTGAATACTGAAAAATTCAGATTTTTACAAGTCGAGATTCAACGCTCCTAGAGGGCTATTTTGGACTATAAACCGAATATTTGTACCAAAACATCAATTTCGGTAATTACTAGGCAGATTGGGATAACTTTATAATTTGGAAATTTTGTTCGTCACAAACGTACTGAAAAGCTCTGAAATCATTATGATAACTTAGTGGAATGACTGAAAGTCGAAAGTAGCACTATTGGATCATTGAAACTAGCCCTCTAGGAGCGTTGAATCTCGACTTGTAAAAATCAGAATTTTTCAGTTTTCAGAAAAGCTTCTTTTCTACTTTTCGAGTTTCCATGAAGCCTAGCCTATTTAGCTCCACACTGTCAACACAAAAGTTGTTTGTTATTCAGCGACAATCAATTTAGAGCACAGTTCGAGCTACTTAGCTCCCTCATTAGATCCTTACTGGTCTTTCTAATATTAGCCTCCCTCTCGTATAGTGATATTCAGGCGAACATAAAAGTACGTACGTCATTTTTAAAATTCTGTAATTCAGACCATAAACTCACCCACAGATGCTGCTTACAAAAAGCTGCAAATCCCAATAGGTTATTTTTTTGAAAATAATTATGATTTTTAATGTCTTTTTTCGGATCGAAAAATGTGGTTTTTCGAACATAACTTTTTTCATTCGCACTTTCATGATGTCTAGTATTGAAATTCGGTTTCTAGGCGTAATAATACGTCAGAAAAACTACTATTCGTGTACTTCTGTGATAGTGACTTTTTCGACCCCCAAAACTGTGGGTTACTGTAGGTCCGCCAAAGTCGATCTGAGACCTTAGCTATTAATGGCTGCGATCAGCACTGGGGACCCTTACTTCAAGAAAAAAGTATGGGGAGAATCTAATTTTCAGCCATCCGTGGACCTGTGCACAGATGTACCACTATACCGTGGAGGGTCTCTTAAGTATTTTTCACTTTGGAATTGGTGAGATAACGACTGAAATAAAATGTGTCACTTTTCAGAAGACGCTCGGAAAGATGGAGAGCTGGAAGCTATCACGAAGGCCAGTCAAGGAAGGCTACAACCTACAACCAGTATACCTACCAAACGACGTTCATTTTCTCTGTATTTCGTTTCTTTCTCAACTATGACAGACTGGCGGAATAATCTGTAGTGAACTCTTGACTCTTGACTCATTTCAGTTCTGAAATAATGGCGCAGAAGGGCAAGCAGGCATACGACGACGTGATGAAGAGAAGAAGAGAAGAGAAGGAGGCAAAGCTGAAGGAGATCGAAGATAAGAGAGAGAAAATCAGACTGATTTTCCTGGAGAAGGTGAGATATATGTTTATCTTGTTCGTATTCGGGTCTCTATTACTATATTCTATGACAGTCTAATATTTTGGCCGTGAAAACTCTTCTAAAGTTGGATGTGCAATCCCTTATGTTTGTCCGTTGGCAGAGCAATTCTATGTGAGATTCACTTAATTCTCACTTCAGGGCATTCCCGAGAAGTTCCTTCCTCATACTCTACTCGAGGGACCTACGGACTGCAATAGGGTGGAATACAATATGTTCGATAAGGTGAGTTGTTTATCTGACTCAGTAACCCTCGGTATACAGTAAAATATCGTGTGCCTATTCACTGCTCTATCAGTTCTCTGAATTTTTCATCTGAGAAATTAAATAATTGGGGCTACATGCATGGTTAAATTTGTCCGGCCGAACTAACAAAGCGCCAATCATTATCTTACTCGACTCTTTCAGAAATATCTCACTGCTCGCGAAAGGGAGTGGTACTTCACCTGGTGAGTACTATTGATTCTAGATTTGGGGTTAGCCATCTTCGGTACTTGGCAACACATGGAACCTTGGAATTTTGTGGTTGTGGTTTATGAGGTCCAGTATTTATCATGACTTTGTGGCCAACAACCCATCGTAGAATCATCGTTAGATGTCTAGATTTTCACTTGATATGGGAAGGTCTGTATGCCCTTAATCTGCAATTTCAGTTGGACCCATACCTACCTGATGGCCCGAACGAAGTGGTCCATCACCATCGCAGACGCCTGCGTGGTTCGAGATTCATTCATTTCTAGTTCTTGATTTGCGAAAAATGTTTAACGCTGTTTTTCCTGTTTTTCTGACCGAGATTAGTGATTCTCCGTAATATACGTCACGAAAAAGTAAAACTAGCACACTAGCCGTCGCTCGCCAAAGCGGCACAATCTTCTATTTCATAACTAGTTACGAAATTTATCTCAGTCAATATCTAGCCGTGACCTTTTCTATTGATCACTGATTATCCATTTCAGTTCGTCAAGTACGGTCTGGATCAGTTCATCGCTGGAGACGAATGCCCTACCGTCAGTTTCTATTCATTACTCTTTTCGAGTTCAATTATTCATCTAGGCTTTCCTGAACCTGAACCATTCCTTCTTGAGTACCTTTCCAAAAATCATTCATGACTGGTTTCCTGCATAGAATAATAAAATGCGTTTCAGGCACAGGCTGCTCTGATGTTCAACGAGTGGATCGATCTAATGCTCACTCAGGATAGGATCGACTACGTAAAGCGGAATGTGAGTCATTTTCATTTGAATTCATTCGGGAGATTAGATGAGTTGATCATACACTAGAACATTTAGTCAGATGAATGCACACAAATAGTCTATTACATGGCTCACTAGGAGTCTTTCTTCTGTTTTGGCTCTCTCTATTCAGCGCACTCTCTCACCGGTAGACAAAACAGAGAGTTTGCGGAGTGGATGGATGTGCATATCGAAATGCCCTTTCTATCGTTTATCGAGTACTTTATTGGTGTAATTGATGCTTTTTCAGCACTCGGAAAAGAGATTCCTAGCGGAGATGCCTCCGTGGTTCCGAGACGACATGAAGGGATTGGGCGTTAGGGATCGAGTGAGGGAGTGCCTTATCGATCCCATGAAGAGAGTCAGCATTTTATCTATTCTGTGAGGATTGTCCAGATTTGGTGTCGAGATTAGTAGTAGAAGTGTTACTGTAGACGAGTCTTGTCTGTCTATGAAAACATCATCATTTCTTCATTACAGCGAATCCTCGGTCCCATCTGTGATTCCTTCACCTTTTTTTGCCTCGAGGAACAGGAGAAGGGCCCCGGTCTCTACAAGGATATGGTACCGTTCTTTTATTGGGTTAATCCGTTCTTCCTCCATTGGGAAAATTGTCTAATATTATCTCTCACAACACTGACCTTTTCGAGTGAAACAAAATTCATAGTTTGTTTGATAGGATCCCTTGATAGGATGTTCGGCACAGAAAAAGAACAATTGTGTACAACTGTTTTTTTTTTAGAGTGGTCACGGTACGGTGACTCGTACATATCTACAGAGCATGTGCAAATTGTGAAGTATTATGAACTGTATTCAATTCTATGTTTTCCAGTTCGGCTTCATGTGGGAGACGACCATCTACAAGGACTTGCCGGTCTTCACCAAGGCCCAAGTGAGATAATACTTTTTTAAACTGCCCTTATCTTTGAATCCAACCATTGCGGTTGTACAAAGTGATATTAGACGCTGTCATTGATGAAGACAAAATACTAAATTAATTGGGTGGGTAAAAAGTAATTGGGTGGGTAAAAACAAGATCGCCAATGTTTATTCTTTCAGGAAGAATCGATAATGAAGAAGAGAACGACAGCGCCCGGGATAACATTCGATTCGATATCGTGAGTTTCAGTTCATTTGTATGGGTCGGAAGTGTTGAAGGGAACCATGTGAGAGAGATTCATTTAAAGAAAAACAGTTTTTTTCTTCTTCTTCTATAAATCGGAACTCGTTCTCCTTAGACCTCAGTTCGTTTTCTCTCTCTTTTCTCTCACTAGAGAGAGAACTCGAATCAATGAGAGTTGGTTCTGATTTGACATCACTAAAGGCCAGTCTTTGGTATCACGCTTAGGAAAAATCAGAGAGATTGTTATCAAAATTATCGAAATAGTGCATTTGATGCAATTGAGGGGCGCGCGGTCCTTTTGATTAGTCGAATCTTGCAGATCTACTCGGATGATAATGGATTCAGACAGAGCCAGGGCAAACCATATGAGGAAGCACTCTTCCAGTTCTTCGTGAGTTTTTCATTTTGAAGGAAATGATGCACCTTTGGAATCACAAGAGCGAAAGATCGAATCACGGTTAGAAATTTATTGTGATTACCTGAAAAGATCGAGAGTTTTGTGTCGAAATAGCGATAATGTGTCTATTCCCGAGCTCTAATTGGAACATTAATCACTTCACCTTTGTTCAGAAGGTCAAGGAGGCCTTCCCAGAGGGACGGAGAGTCAAGTCCCTGAACCCCCGTGCGGACCCCATTCCGGACTACTCCTTCATGGTGCAAACCCGCCCGGAGTTAGTTATTTTCTTTAAGGGCTGTCAATTCGGTTTTAGGCTCTCTCCATTCCTCCTACTCTCTCATATATCTTGTGAGATGAAGTGCGCTGAATGGAGAGAGTGAAAATCGAAATGACATTACATCTGGCTTCTCTTCTCGTTCTAGTATCAAAGGGGAAATAGTTAACCTTCATCTTGTCATTTCTTCTTCCAAAACAGTCTTAGCTTCCTCTTGCTCTAGACCTCGAGGGTTAATCCAAATCTTTGTAGCTTCATCGGCCCCAGATCGCCAGAGTACCACCTCCCATGCGGCCCACTCCTTCGTCGTTACTTTGTCGAGACGACCTACAGACATATAAGGTTAGTTTATATGTATTATTTATTCATTGACTGGGCCTAGGTTTTTCTAGTTTTCTCCATCTCGGACCTTGTTCCCTGTAGTTTCTTTTCTCTAACATCACATAGAGTGTTGAATCAGTAAAATGGGGAACTTCAGTAAGCAACAAAAGCACCATTTCAGAGATCTCGTGTTCAACATACAATGCGAGCAGTTCGGACAGCGGAGGATGGTGAGTGGTGTTGAACTTTTTGATACAAAAGAAGTCGAATGAGTAATGCGCCATTCTAACTTTGTTTGATCTCTCGTTTCCTTAAGAGTATTCTGAGAGAAACAAATCCTAACGAGACAGTTCAGCTAAAGTTTTACCTAATTCATTTTACAATCCTGGATGGGAAATATTAGCAAGCGATTTTCATGTGCCACTGTTAGTCATAGAGATTGGCTGAAATGAGGAGAGTGCTTTCAGATCAAGAAATTGTATTTCAGAACCACCTTGTACGCCGCGTCATCAGGGAGAACTCGTGAGGCGGCTTGGACCTCTCCCTGCCCTCTTATTTCCCCTCCTCCCTTTCGTCTTCCTTCCTTTAATTTCTTTGTTATTGGGTTGAGGAATAAGTAACGCTCGTTTTTGAGCATCGTGTTTGGGCTCATATATCTCCCGCCAATCAAATCTAAACGAGCTGACTTTATAGCATTTTTTCAGGGTATGCTCGAGTATCATAGCCGTTATTATTAGAAATATCACGCTTCCTGTGTAGGAGAGAAATTTAGATTTCAATGTACCTGATAATTTTCGAAAATTGTAGATTTTTTTCGAAATTGTGTAATTTAACGTGGAAACTGTTCGGGAAATTCACACATTCTCAGGTGAGCAGCCCGATACTACACCTCTTTCATGGTGAAGTGAGAATGGTGCTCGATTCATTGTTGTGTTTTTATAGACGTTTCAAGGGGAACGTTCGTGAAAAATTGCAGTTCACTTAACTTATTTGTCTACCCTGAGGATCGAAGGTGCTGGCCTATACACTAGTGCGCTCCAGTCACTCAATATGGAGCTATATTATCACTATAAACATTTGGTGCTACTTATGCTCCTATTTGAAAAATAACAGTTTTCCAAAAATAATATTTTGTGACGGAATCAAAAGAAATGCGTGTTTTGAGGACTTTGGATTAAACCATAACCAAGACATAGTAGCCATTCTATAACTGTGGCCACTTGGTGGATGATAGTGCAAAAGTTGCTCGTCCATTTAACCATCTAAGGCCTTACATTCAATTAGTACGGTTTACAGGAAATAGCAATAAATGTCGATTTCGAGGCTTGTTTTTCTATATCGGACTTACGAGCAATTTAACTCAAAAAGAGAATGCTCCACACTTAGCAAAATTCGTCCATATTTTCAACAGGAAAGGTACTCCACATTTAAGCATAATTGAGGTCTTTAGATCTATTGCTAAGAAAACGCGGCTAGCAAAACTTCTTTCGGTCAGTAACTGAAAATCCTACACTCTCGTTAGGCGCATATCTCACACAGGCCTTTACTTGGATATTCCTCTGAATATCATCAGTGTAATGTATAACCATGATACTTTACTACTGCAGCTTAATTGTGGCTCAATAACTCTTCATCCCTCAGTGCTGACCTGTCAAAATCTCAGGGTGAGCTGCGACAACTTTGAATTGAGCCAGCCATTGTGATCGCCTAAATGATCGGAGATATATGATATAGTGTGCGCTAAAGAGAGTATCCAAGCCCTTATCGATCATCAAAAACCGGAATATTATTGCACAATTTAGAAAGACGGGAGAGGTCATAATCTGAAATTGGAAAAACGAGCGTTACTTATTCCTCAACCCGATACTTTGGTTTACGAATATGATATGTATGATATGAGCCCGTTTACGTTATTTTCGAGCAAAGTCTGGCACAGCTTAAAAAGGTCGATTCCTTGAAACTGTGTGGTTTGGGGTTATTAAAGGTGCTGAAGACGATGGACATATCCATTTTGCCTCTAGAAGTCCCGCTGTACCCAGACGACGTCACGTCGAAATCACGTGTTTACGTAATACTCGACTCCCGAGAGAGCTAATTTTAGGTGATAATTGTTTCTGGAGTAGAATTGCATGGCGAACAAGCCTGTCTACTTCATTTTCCATGATTTTCGAAAATATTTTTTAAAAATTAAAATTTTCGCAGAATCATTTTAGCGGTGTGTGACCTACAGAGATCGATCGGGCGTGTCGAGAGGATTCCAATCCTATTTCCTGGCCGATTCCGATCACTTTATGTTAGCGCAAATTTGTTTCTGACCCTAGATTTGGCTCAAAATATAGGATTGGAATCCTCCCGAAACGCCCGATCGATCTCTGTGGGTCACACACCGCTAAAATGATTCTGCCAAAATTTTAATTTTAAAAAATTATTTTTGAAAATAATGGAAAATGAAGTAGACAGGCGTGTTCGCCATGCATTTCTACCCCAGAAACAATTTTCACCTAAAATTAGCTCTCTCGGAAGTCGAGTATTACGTAAAAACGTGATTTCGACGTGACGTCGTCTGGAGACAACGGGACTTCTAAAGGCAAAATGGATATGTCCATCGTCTTCAGCACCTTCAATAACCTCAAACCACATAGTTTCAAGGAATCTACCTTTTTGAGCTGTGCCAAAGCTCGTCGGATCTGATCGAAAATTACACAAACGCTTAAGTTTCTCATATTAGAATAGAAACAACTCGATCAATTATAATAATGCGCAGCCACTTGTCATCGCTTCTTTACTCTCTCCATTCCTCCCCTCCTTTTCACCATCAGCTCAGTATCTCTTCGTTCATTATTTTGTATTCAGTCAGCAATCCCACTATGAATCTCATACTTCCCCTCTACTTCCCTTCATTCCTGATCTCACTATCCTCTGACTCTCTTCGAAACCTTGTATTCCAGTCAATTGTAGTTACATTAATCGGATCTACTTCCTCACATACTCACTCCTCTCAAACTACTTCAAACTCATCAATATCCTTACCATTTCACCCAACTTATATACTCATCAAAATTCATATGTATTATATTCTAGTGAATACATAGGACGATTACGGGCACTAGTTCTGATGAGAAATTAACATCCTACTGGATAAAAAAAACTGATAATTCATCTGAATTATCTCATCCGGCATAGTGTCAAGAATAGGTCCAGGGCAGTAGGTATTCAAAAATATGCGGTTGACTGAATTGAAACATGTTTATGGACTGGTTGAGTGGATTAGCCGAATGTACTGATTGTTGTTGTGAATGATTGATATTTGATGATGATTGATAAAGAATTCTTCCGCATTCCATTTGAAATAACGCAGGCAACCAGCAAGAAGCTAATGCATGATGGAGAAATTTTGCGCCAGACCCAACTTCTCTCCTCCTTATTCTGTCTGGATGAAATGAAATTGCATGCAAAAACATAGTGGGGGAGAAGGGTCGCCAGGAGACTTGGATGAGGTGGAGGAAGAACGAGAGGAGGATCCACTATACGAATTGCCCCTCTACTTTCTTTCTCATCAACGGTCATGTTGGAAAGTGATTTTGATTGCAATATTGATCGATTGTAGATTTTATCATACAGTGAGACCATTGTTCACTGTGAAGAGTTCTGCTACAAGCAATTGATTGTCCATTGAATTTCCGACTTGTAATTGTCTATAAAGAATGTTTTCCCTATTGAACTCTGTTGAATGTCTTCGAAGAGGGAATGAAACTGCTATCGAACTCGGTAATTAATACCGTACTCATCCCTATTTGTACCCTCCTTCAATCAATTCTCACTACCCTACTCCCTTCCACACTATCGTATACCTTCTTCGATCGAGTGCACTACTGTCCATTCTCCCCATTCGTGTTGGCGACGGGTGGGGTACGGTATCGATTGAACTACAGTACATCGTCTCTTCCAGCCAATTCCTTCCTCTCACGAGGTTTCTGCTGTACTCTCGGTGCCTCTGACAGTTCCTCCTCTCGATGAACGAATTTCCCGCCGGTTTCTGAATTCGAAAGTTGGCGCGATGCCACGAAAATGGACATTCTTACTGTCGTTCTTCTGCACTGTGTCCTTCTTGTTCTTGAGTGCTCCGCCAACCTCAAATTAGCCAGGATTTTAGAAAATATTATTAAAAATGCTACAACTTGAGCATGTCCAAGCAGAGCCTCGACGATATTCTCCATCTCGCGAGAAGCGAGCTCAGCCGCCTGAGATTGATTATTGCTTGAAAGAGGACAAGGAAAGGGAGGAGTATGGTAACGATTGATTGATAAGGGATACGGTAGGGGTAGATCAACGAACCTCGAGGGTGGGATTGCTCTGGCGCTTCGACGAACTGCTCGCCATCGGGGAAAGAGGAAGGAGTGAGGGGAGGAGGAGGAGGAGGAGAGGAAGAGAGGGAGAGGAGAGATATATGGAAATACGACCTGATTGAATTGAGATTTGATTAGTGTTATTGCACGAATCTCATGGCGTGGAAAAAGTGAAAGGAGAAAATTCTTGAAAATAATTTTCTCCTTGCTGCCATTTTCGTTCTAGTAAAGCTAGATCCTTGAAATTTTGAAGCAAAGTGTAGAAATCATTCAGGAACAAAGTACCTTAAACTAGAAATCCAGAGAGTGAAATACAATTGTGCTATAAAATTTCCACTAATTTTCTCCTTCGATATCGCAGGAGAAAATTAGTGGAATTTTTATAGCACCTCTCAATCTCAACCGATCGAGTTCTAGTTGTATTTCACTAGCACAATTGTATCTCACTCTCTGGAGTTATAGTTTAAAGTACTTTGTTCCTGAATGGTTTCTAACCTTTGCTTCAAAATTTCAAGGATCTAGCTTTACTAGAACGAAAATGGCAGCAAGGAGAAAATTATTTTCAAGAATTTTCTTCTTTCACTTTTTCCACGCCATCAACTTCTTTTGCGTAGACTCTCAGTGCATTGTTATTTTGAGAAGTTATTTGGAACGATGGGGAGATGATACATAAATAGAAGATACGATTCTATATATGCGTGATTTAGGTTTCAATAGCTCTACGTGTTATATCCCTTTCTTGAATCTTGCGTGAGGCAAAGAAGCAAAAAGGTGTGAAGCAAAAAGACATTGTGAAATATTTTCAAGCTCAAAAAGTTTGTGAAAACCCCTCCATGAACTCGGAACATGTCAACATCGAGGTTCCTTCATTCGGCACATCATATCGATAATGGCGTCTCTCAGTGCGATTATATCTGTAATCACTTTGATCTACTCTGACGTCATCGAACCCATCTTCTGTCTGTTCTATGCGTGGATGCACATTAGAATCTGGTGGGCTGAGGCATCCGACTTCCGATCGCCCTTCTACAAGTTTTCCATCGCAACTGGTGATAAATTTCAGTTTTCGGATGAGAAAGATGGTAGTTTCACAAGATAGAACAGCGGCTCTAGTGATGACAAATCGGCATCCGACTCAACTCAATTCACGCGCTCTTACGCTTCTCTGACCGGTTAGAGAGTGTGCGAATTGAGGAGAGTCGGATGCCGATTGATCATTAGCACGCAGAGAACACAGTGCAATCCTGCATCATTGATACTCAGGCAGTGCTGCCATTTCGAATATCCTCTTGAACTGGTTGATGCGAATGATCGACGTTCGATTCCCTTCCTTCTTCCCAGATATGGCGAAATGAATGGCTCCAGTTGAATCAGCGTCCAAAGGTCAACGTTCATTATTTTGTGATGTACCAGACCTTGCTCAATAGTTACGTTAACGGCCTCATATTCGATTCCTCGTCACTAGTTCTCTCCCTCTCTCTCTGTTGGTTTCTTCGCGAATCCGAGAGATACATTCTGAGTAGTGAGACATAAGGGGGCGTGGCTAAGCATCCCTCTTCCCGTTCCTCCCTTCCCATCATTATTCGTGTCTACCTCCGGCCCTCGGCCCAGTATCAATCTTCAAACACTCCTTCATCTCTATCCTTCCGTGATGTCTCGTCTCTCCCTTCTCATTGTCTCATTCGCTCTCATCACTGGATTGAGGGCTCTCACTTGCTTCGTGAATGATGACGAGGTTAGTTTCAGTTTCTGGCTAGGATAGGTAGACATCCATTCTCTCTCCCTCGTACTTTCCCCCCTCACGTCTATGCTCCAGTCACAATTTCGGTGTGAGTGGTGAGCTGTTGAGGGAAACGTCTACTCTCGCACCGAAGAGGCATGGAAGTACTGCATTCTGACGCCGTTCGGCAATGGCCAGAATTCTGCGAGTGGAGTCACTACTATGAGTCACAATCTCCATCCCTTTGATGTATCATTCGGACAGAACTCCAAGCTGCACAAGGTGCTCACTCTGTGCATCTACGAGGTTGGTGTGGCCCTTTCTGCCCTTTGACAAACGGCGTCTCACACACAATGACTGAATCTGCAGAAATACAACTTCGGTGTAATCGATTCTGCCGAAGGTGATAAGATCGAATATCAATTCCGCTGCTACTGCAACACTGATGGGTGAGTATTCCTCTCTTCCCCTTTTCATTCGTCATTCGAGTCTCTTCATCCCTCTAATCCCTTCATCTTCCAGATGCAACGAGGCCCCTACCTTCTCCTCGTTCCTCGCTCATCTCCGCGAGCATTGAGTCATCGGTCATTCACTGGTTTCGGATCGTCACCCCCCATCCCTCATCTCCCTCTTTTCTCACCCTATTCCCGCTACTCGTGCGATTGTAAGTCCGGATTGTAAGTCTTACGTCGTCACAACCCCCCGTCTTATTCCCCCCTTCCCTCCCCCTTCTTGTTCACTGCGGTGCAAAGCCTTTCTAGATCTCACAACGGAATGAAACATGTTGACAAAAAACAGCTATTCACTTGCAAATGTTAGGTGTCTCGCAACACATGGAACAGCTTTCGTACTGTAACTGATACGTCAGCTAACTTGAGATCAAACACGCAATAGTTCGCATACGCGTTACAGACGCAATATTTGGCATTCCCATAGGGAAGAAAGCCTCAATTCTCTGAATTCTCTGTGACAAGATAAGCAGTGACGCAAATCTCGAAGAAGATAAGACATCAGTCTAGATACTTGTCATCACTGAAACATCTGAGAAGAGAACCAACCATGAAGAAGATGATATCAGCTCCCTGTCATGTCCTATGGTCTAAGATAGGTTGTAAAAGATCCAGACTCTGACCATAAAGTTCATTGATTGCGACATAGGATTGAAGCAAATACATTGCATGCAGACGTGTGATTATGGCATGGATAGAGGTGTGTAATGTGATGTGACCTGGAAGAGGGATGATTACATTCGTTGTGTTGATCCTACAGAAAATTCGCAAATATTCGTGCCTTAGAAGTCCTGAAATATCTTTCATATTCGAGAGATCAAAGTCACATACGCAACTCGACGTGCGTAAACTAAAGAGAAGTGAAAAGTGATGTTTGAGTGACAGGCGAAATTACAATCTCAAATACGGAACTAAACTTGATCTTCTGTTTCTTTTTTATTCACCATCTAAGTTTGAAAATCAAACGACCAAAGATAATCATGCGATCAGTCAATCGACAAGGAAGTGAATGTCTAAATCATTCCTTGTTTGTTGAAACTGAAGACTTGAATATGGAGCGTCCTCAACTCTACTTCTTCCTCCTTCCGTTATCTGTACTCACTATTGCACTCTACCTCAAAGTACACTTCGTGTCTTCTATCTTCCTCAGCACCCGGATATTGTACGCTATCGTTTTCTAGTCCCCGCGTACCGTGGGCCCTACCTACCGTAATCGAACAGTGATCCAGGTACCGTAATACCGAATACCGTATTCCCACATTGCGAGTGTTCCCTCTCCTAGCATAATCCTACTTGGTCAACAGACTTCTCCTCACTAGACTGGACTTCTGGACGACTACTGTCCTTGATTGCCCTTGCATCTTCGATTCTAGCATCCATCACTCAGTTTCATCTCTTCTGAATCGCTAGCCTCTTATGTCTAAAAAAGTTAATCAATTTAAACGATTCTCAAAAATGTAAAACAAAATATCGATGGGTCTATTACTCAGTAGTATTCACCATCACATTTCGTGCATTTCATCTGTTGAACTTATCTTTCTATCATTATTCCGAAAGGAACTGTAGGTCCGAAAAGGGAGATTTTTGCTTTTTGAAAAATTAGACGACCTCTGAATGTTCTGATCCGTTATATGTATGACATTTCTTCTAGTCTTCGACAAATATTCAAATATTTACCTATTTTCTTAGTGATGCCTCATCTTCTATCCTAATGTTGTGGATATCTTCATCTCAATTCTCTCCCTGGTTCTTCAATCTCGTCAGCAAGTGATAGTCAAAATACAAATCGAAAATGACGGAACTTCTTTCATTGTCAGACAGAACAAGCAAATGAAGAGTGCTATATTCCAAGTTATCAACCCGATTAAAAAGCAGAAGTGCACTTCATCGCATATACCAAACAATAGTGTGCAGGAGAGTGAGAAGAGCAATGCACAAAGTCAGGGCACACATGTTAGGCAGGTAACGGTCGCGGATGTTATTTTTTGGACAAAATAAACACTTTGAAATATGTTGCTTGATAAAACAAAATAACTGTTATTAACGTTGTGAAGTTTTTTGATTTGAGAACTTTTTTCATCGTATGCTATTTACGTTGTTGTTTCTGGCGTCTTGGTGAAATAAAAAAAATGCGCGGAGAGGGCAATAGAAGATCACAATAGAAGGTGTGTGCTATGCTACTTTGAAGTATTATGAAGTGTATCAAAGGCAAGAGACGTTGATATTTAGCTGTGAAGCTCACGCTTCGAACGAGGGGATATTGCGAAATTTCACGATACGGGTTGCGAAAGCTGTTTCATGGGACACTGAGGGTCAAAGAAAGCAAGAATTATCGCAATTCACTGGGGGGACGTGGGATCAATTTCATAGTAGATTCGAATACAGATATCGCGATTCGGTAAGTGAAGAGTACGTGAACGGTAGGTGAACAGAATGGTATATGCAGATCGGCATAGGGCAAGATTCGAAAGTGAGGATTTCGGTCTGTCTCGCATATGGTAGCTGAACATTCTTGTAGGGGAGGAGTACGGTAAGTACTGTAGGAAATGGGAAATATGTTGCCTGATACCAATAAAGGTGTCAGTTATTCGTGGTTATAGAAGTTGCTTCGTCAAGAACTTGAAAAATCGCTTAAATTCTCTGAAATGAAGTAGTTTTCTTGATCTTCAGTTGAGCGGTTATCGTTGCAAGTATCATTGTGGCCAGATATGAATATTTTAATACCATTCTCTACGACTGTATTACCAAAAATGATAGGTTCATCGACGGAATTTCCTTTCGATGGGCTTATTGCTTGTCGGGTTTCATTTCGTTGTGGCGAAGTCATCGAAGGAGTGATGATCAGGTAGCGCGGCATCTGAGAATGGCACGAACAAGTGATGGTAAGACAGAACAGACTCTCCTCAGATCTTGTGATCTCTCGCCGGTCAGATGAAATAGAGACCTAGCAAAAAAGGAGAGCCGGGTTCCGTCCGATTCGCCATCATTAATATGATGCAACAATGCTTGCTCTATGACACACCTTATCGATGATGACCTCTATATGCTTGCACAAACAGGCTCGAGTAACATCAAGGTGGTGAGACGCGGAGTTTATGAAGTTGCTTGTGCAAAGGGTTTCCAGTTGTCCCGCCATAGTATTTGAAGGTGAAGCATCGGCTCGAGTAACATCAAGCTGAAATCCCATATTTTATTTATCGTGTGGTGTTTCAACCGCAAAAGAACCTGACCCGAAACGTACCACAAATTCCTCTATTGTAATCTGTGTCTTGCACCCGTCAATGCAGTAGAATACGCATTGGATCTCCACCAGAACGTCGACAATTTTGTCTATGCCAGAAGGCGACACTTCGTCGATAAACGTTATCAGGGAAGGCAGGGCATTAATTGTAAAGTAGTCCCGGCCGTTGTTCACGTGGGCATCAGACTGCAGTTAACATTATTGATAATAAATAGAATTAGTGAAACATAGCTTTCAAAACTCAATACATTAGTACTAACTTCCCTTTGAGCGTTGTCTGAAGAGTCTCGAAAAAGCTGATAGTCGGCCTTGAAATTATGAAGTTGTCTACGATAAAAAAAATTGTTTAAAAAACTAACGAACTTCGTACGACTCGTCTAAGCAGAGATTCGCATCAATCGTTGAAATAGTAGACACAGTTGAGATGAGGTCGTCCTAGAAATTGAGAACTTATTGATGCGAACGCTTAAACAATGGGAAAACAAAACTCGCTTGGCCTGTCTCATCGTCGCACATGCTCTCATCGTTGTCCGTATTCTCCAAAATAAGTAGCATGGATTCGTCCTTAAAATGTTTCCAAACACTTGAGATGAGGCAAACAACTAGCTTTGGTTGTCTTTTCGCAGGATGAAGAATTATCATGCCCGGTAGTCATTGACGATATAGTTGAGGTGGATTCGTCCTAGAGATTTAGGTTTGCAAGTTGAGTAGAAAACAGAGTTTTTAGAGAATTTATGAATATGAGACCGACAACGTACTTCGCTTGCAACGTTTTGTGTCGATCAAGATTTTGCATCGATTGAATCGTTGTCATCACTATCCATTATTTATAAGTATGTACTGAATTCCATGAAATTCAGTGCCCAAATATCCATTTAATTTAATAATAATAATATTCCAATCAACACAATAAATAAAACCAGTTCCCAATCCGTGACTCCGGCTCCAGCTCCGGCCATCTTTGAAATAGCGGGAACCTGACGCGAATCAGTCAGGGAACTACCGTAACCCACGCATCGCTCCAATTCATTATTTTCCTACTTTTCTGAAATTTTCTCTCTTCCATTACGTTCACGCCACTCGTTCCATTATTATTCCATTTATTATATGTTTATTGTCATCCCCTGGCCCCCTGAGCAGCATATTGACCTGTTTTACGTCGCCAATCGCCTCCATTGGGTTTAATTACCCAAGTTTGAGTTGCTACGGGTCGCAAGGAGGTATCTTCTCTCCTCCCCGCAGTCTCCTACTTGCCAGGACCGAGTCCTCTACGAAGTCCACTACAACCAATCGCGGAAGAGCAACGGCCGACTCATTGGTACGTTATCTCTTCCACCCATTCCAAAGCTTCAACCGACTCACTGGCTTGTTGTTTTGTCCATTCTAAACCTCTACTGACTCACTAGTCGTTGTTTCATCACTTCTATTCCCAACTTTCTCCTCCAGTCTCCTCCCCCCATTTCATTCCATTTCATCACCATTTCCACATCACTTCCTCAACCATCACCCACTTCTTCCCATTCTTAGTCTACTTCCACATCTTCTCCTCTATTTGAAGCCCATTCTCTACGTCATTTCACTTGTATTTGTTATTTGATTAATGAATTAATTGTTTATTAGTCTTTGACTTATACCCACAACGTACACACTATAACTGGCAATTCTGGCATCGTAGTCAGAATCCAGTACAAAGTCATCACTATCCGTGATCACTATCCATCACTATCCATCATCACTATCATCACTATGTCACCACTATCCATCATCACTTTCATCACTATGTCATCACTATCCATTATCATTATAATGTCACTAGATTGTGTGGATCGAGAATTAGGAATTGTGGACATTTAATTATCCTGAAAATATATAATGTGTATTATGTGAAAGGCTCACATCACTTGACGTTGTGACGATAGATTTGGGTGCGTTGATAAACGAGTGCGATCGCTTTTCAGTTCGAGAATCAGGAGATGAGATGTGTTTTCTCTTTCCGAACCGAATTCTGTTATTGGGTGAAGGGTCGTGCCTTCTTTTTCTTCCCTGCGCGATTCTCTTGTTGGGTTTTTCTTTCTCTTCAACTCGCGGAATTTCATAGGCGGGAAGTCCAATACTGGCACGAAGCTTATTATATGTAACAAGTGATTGGATATCACATTTAATCTTCTCCAGGTTCAGATTTCTTAGATGCAGCCCTGAGAAGATGGTATAACGGATCTTTCAAAACAACCGAACATATTGGAGTGCCATAAATTATCATATTCACACATGTTATAACTAACGCAATCGTCAAGGCCGATAAGTAAAACTCGCGCTTCGTCTTACCCGTCTCTTCATTTGCCTCGACGTTCCGAAGTTTTTTTGTATCACAATAAGCCGACCAAGTAATCTCACCTTTCAGCGTTGTGACCCTGCTCATTGCGACGAACACCATTCCTGGACCGCGAAACTTAGACATGCCGATCAGGATATTCGCCAGGGTGAGACCCTGGCATTTGTGGGCAGTACATGCGTAGGCTAACGCGATGGGAAACTGCCGACCCGGAAAAAAAACAACTGCAAAAATAACTGTTTTTTTATTCACATGATGCTCATTCAACGTACCTAATTTTAATTCAAAAATAATTTTAAAAATATATACTGTGATAGCTCACCCTTTCGATTCTAGTATTTTCGTCGTGGCCATCGAACCGAACGAAAATGGACAGGACACGTCTAGAAACTTCATGTTTCTCAATTCGAGTGACTGTGCCTGTAGCACCGTTCACAAGACCGCGATCGGTGTCAATGTTGAGAAGAAGCATGATCCGAGCTGGAAAAATGATTTAGCTATTTTTTGAAAGCGGTGAGTTGAAAAATGAAATAGATATTATTATCAGCTTCTCGCGTGCGATGTAAGAGGGTTTTCACGACGAAAAATGACCTCCAAAGGCTATCTTCAGAGGATCCTCATTAGCGCGTTCCGGAATGATGGACTCCACGTCCATTTTCAGCATTTCAATTATAGCATCGTTGAACTGCTCCACCTCAAAATCTTAGTGAAGCAGTCTACGAGAGTCTTGTAAGTCATACCTCCTGATTGGTGAAGAATACAGCCATAATAAAAGGATCTTGCTTCTGTATTCTGACGAAACAGATAACAGAATCTTCTATCGAGACTTCACGGTTTGGAAAAATCAGCCTGAAACAATCATCTGATTCGAAATTTTAACAAAATATCTATTCATTTTGAATATTTTCGCATATTGGAAACATTATATGACTGAGTATTTCTGGAGAGAAAAGCGCGAATAAACAAAAGAGGGTTCTGTATGGTTAACAGGCCCTTTCACGTTATCGGGGTCCAGATTATCATAGTCATAGATAAAAAAGATTATCATAGATAAAAAAAGTACCTGGCTTCTAATTTTCGAACGTCATCTGTGGTCAGAGCCTGAACCCGTGCCCGAGTCAAGATATCTCCGAGAGTGTCTCCGAGAGATTGCCTCATATTTTTCGTTAGCTCCCTGTACTTGAAAGTCCCGAAAAGATTGACCTGGCCGTTCTGAAAAGGAGAAAAAGGGTTGAAAAATTGACTGTTGTGTTTACTTTTGATTCAAATGCGTGAAATATCCTTCTGCCATAAACGGGAGGCAATTGGAGCAGATCCCCAAACATTATGACGTTTTTTTCCGCCGAATGGTTCACCCGATTTGCTGATTTCCTGAAATAGGTGCAATGACCAGATGGAAAAACGCTCGGAATTCAGACCTGGAGACGGGAGTCTACTAAGGCCAGCATGTTGTTGCTAACCATAGAAATTTCGTCGACAATTAGCAAGCGGATGGTAACGAAATCATCTTTCAGTTGGGCCAGCCTATTCGCGGATAGGTCATCCTCATCCTCATCCTTTTTCTTTGCAAAGCCTATTCCGAACACCGAGTGGAGCGTTCTTCCTGCAAGAGAACTTTTCACGCTAAACGACCGTATTCGCATTGTAAAATATAATCAAGTAAAGAAAGAAAGTATACCATGGATATGGAACGCCGCGATTCCGGTTGGGGCCGCGACAATTACTGAGCCTCTTCCGAATCTTGCTTCTGCATTCATTGCGAGAGTCTTTATCAGTCTGGATTTTCCTGATCCCGCTGTTCCCGAGACGAACAGTCGTGTTGGCGGTACCTCAACGATTTTTGTGTAGCCGACTTGCCGATCGTACTAATTGATTGCAATGTCGCGCGCTGTGTTCTATCGGGAACAGCTTGGAAAATGTGGCGAATTTTGACAAAAGGCTAATTCATATACACATTTACTTTCTCAAATTCAATGATTTGCCACAATAGCATATCAGGCTGCATACTTGGTCTGGAGAAGTGAGTGCCTCTGTCCTTATTTCAAAGTTGCTCTCCGCTTTCTTCTGACCCTCTTGAGCCTCGATGGCAGAAAATATTTCGTCGTCGATGGCCTGAATAACCACAAGATTGTTATTGTTGCTACAGGAATTGACTCACTCTCTGGCCTGCATTTAGTTCTTTCTCATTCAATTCTTCATGATGGCTATTCGTCGTACACTCGCTAAAATCTTCCTCTTGTTCTCCCACCCCCTCCTCATCATCATCGTCCTCCTCTTCCTCATCCATTTCTACGTCTTCTTGCTCATACTTTTTTCTATTTCATCTTCCTCCTCCACTTTATCCTCCTCTTCCTCCTCTTCCTCCTATTCCTCCAAAAAAAAACCGTACCTCTGCTGCAATCAGAGAACCACGTACAGTTGCCGTACCGTAGTCCTACAGTAACCGGTACCGTATCCAACCGAAGTCCTACAGTAATCGGTACAGTACCCGTACCGTAATCATACAGTAACCGGTACCGTACTATACCGAAATCCTACAGTAACCGTTACAGTACCCGTACCGTAATTCTACAGTACCCGGTACAGTACACTTACCGTAATCCTACAGTTCCCGGTACCGTACCCAACAGAAATCATACAGTACCCGGTACAGTACACTTACCGTAATCCTACAGTTCCCGGTACCGTACCCAACAGAAATCATACAGTACCCGGTACCGTACCCTACCGAAATCCTACTGTAACCGGTACAGTACCCTACCGAAATCCTACAGTAGCCGGTACAGTACCCATACCTATTACTCACTTACCATCAAACCGTAAGGGATTTTTACGGGCACACGGGATCGCAAAGGTGTAGGCGCCAAAAGATGCGCAAAATTTTTCTGATCAAGATTCTTAAAAGAAATCCCAAAAAAGTTGAAAACTAAGCCCGTGACGACCAAAAACAACATGTTTGTTGGTTGGTTGGTTGGTTGGTTGCTTTGTCTGTCCGTCCGTCACAAAAGTACGGTAGGTTTGGGCAATCCATCGCAAATCCATTCCAAGCGCGAATCGTGAACTGACTTTATTCTCAAAAAATCTCGCATCAATTATCGATCGATAATCTTGACCTACCGTATACCTACCGTAATATAAACCTACAGCAGTAACCCATTCAACTGGGTCAGACGCTTGGTCAGATTCATGATTTCAACAGCCAATCGATAAATTCACTCACTACCGTATGCCCACCGTAATCTAAACCTACAGTAACCAGTTCAAGTGGGTCAGACGCTGGGTCAGATTCATGATTTCATCAGCCAATCAATTATAAATGTTAATACCGTACACGTACAGTAACCCAAACGTTACCGTAACCCGGCTACCGTAACCCACCTACAGTATCCCGATCGTTACCGTAAGCCGCCTACAGTAACCCAAACGTTACCGTAGCCCATCTACACTATCCGATCGCTACCGTAACCCGGCTACAGTACCCGATCGCACCGTAACCCGTCTACAGTAATCCAAACGTTATCGTAGCCCATCTACAGTAACCGATCGCTACCGTAACCCGGCTACAGTACCTGATCGCTACCGTAACCCGGCTACAGTACCTGATCGCTACCGTAACCCGACTTCTTTCACCGGCATGGGATCCACATGGGTCCTGGACCAGTACATGCCAAATGAAAAGTCATTCCAAAATTTGGACTGGACCTCACATTCGATCCATGCCAAACCTATTTTCTTTCCCCGGGATGGGATCCACATGGGTCCTGGACCAGTACATGCCAAATGAAAAGTCATTCCAAAATTTGGACTGGACCTCACATTTGATCCGTGCCAAACCTATTTTTTTTCCCCACCATGGGATCCACATGGGTCCTGAACCAGTACATGCCAAATGAAAAGTCATTCCAATTGTGAAAAGGTCGTGAGGCTTCGAGCGCTCCGGAAAAGTTGCGATGTAGCCACTCCGCTTCGCTCCGTGGCTACATCGCAACTTTTCCTCCACGCTCTCAGCCTCACGAGCTTTTTGCAACGGTATTGCCCACTCGCAAGCAAGCAGTGTTCGGCTAATGTGTAAGGCGGCGAAACGTGAAAAAAAAATTGCATCACCTTTTGGACCATGATACGGGGGTCATGGTCATTGGTCGACGTCACTCATCACTTTTTGGACCATGATACGGGGGTCATGGTCATTGGTTGATCATCTCGGATCACTTTTTGGACCATGATACGGGGTCATGGTCATTGGTTGATCATCTCGGATCACCTTTTGGACCATGATACGGGGTCATGGTCATTGGTTGATCATCTCGCATCACCTTTTGGACCATTATACGGGGGTCATGGTCATTGGTTGATCATCTCGGATCACCTTTTGGACCATGATACGGGGTCATGGTCATTGGTTGACGTCACACATCACCTTTTGGACAATGATACGGGGTCATGGTCATTGGATGACCTCACACATCACCTTTTGAACCATGATTGGGGGGTCATGGTCAGTGGTCGTAGCCCACATATGGTATCACAGTCGTGAGCACGCTTTGAGATCGCTTCAAATCATCAGAAAACCTATGCTCCGGCCACACCGTTGTGAAAAGCTCGCTCGAAGCCTCACGAGCTTTTTGCAACGGTATACGCCCCACTCGCAATCAAGCAGTGTTCGGCTAATGTGTAAGACGGCGAAACGCGAAAAAAAAAAATCTCGCATCACCTTTTGGACCATGATACGGGGGTCATGGTCAATGGTCGACCTCACACATCACCTTTTGGACCATGATACGGGGGTCATGGTCAGTGGTCGACGACAGTAATCACTTTTTGGACCATGATACGGGGGTCATGGTCAGTGGTCGACCATCTCGCATCTCCTTTTGGACCATGATACGGGGTCATGATCATGGTTGACGTCACACATCACCTTTTGGACCATGATACGGTGGTCATGGTCAGTGGTCGACCTTCTCGCATCACCTTTTGGATCATGATACGGGGTCATGGTCAGTGGGTGACCTCACTCATCACCTTTTGGACCATGATACGAGGGTCATGGTCAATGGTGGACGTCAGTCATCACTTTTTGGACCATGATACGGGGGTCACGGTCAGTGGTCGACCATCTCGCATCACCTTTTGGATCATGATACGGGGGTCATGGTCAGTGGGTGACCTCACTCATCACCTTTTGGACCATGATACGAGGGTCATGGTCAATGGTGGACAGAATGTGTCCACACGTGTTCTAACGTGTCAGAACCTGTTCTGACCTGTCAGAACATGTCAGAATGTGTGCAGACGTGTTCTAACGTGTCAGAACGTGTCAGAGTCTGTTCTGACCGGTCAAAACATTTCAGAGCGTGTCCGGGCGTGTTCTAACGTGTCAGAAAATGTCAGAATGTGTCCGGACGTTTTCTAACGTTTTCGTACGTGTTTTGACACGTTAAACCATAGTCGTGAGCATGCTTGGAGATCGCTTCAAATTCATCAGAAAACCCATGCTCTGGCCATACTATTGTGAAAAGCTCGTGAGGCTGAGAGCGTGGAGGAAAAGCTGCAGATGTAGCCACGGAGCGAATATGAGTGGCTACATCGCAACTTTTCCGGAGCGCTCGAAGCCTCACGAGCTTTTTGCAATGGCATACGCCCCGCTAGCAAACATGCGATCCTTGCTTAACCTGTGAGCCATATAACTTGCGCCCGACCTAACCCGAGCAGGACGTAGTCCTGCTAGTTACTAATTACTAAGTTACCATTAAACCGTAAGGGATTTTGACGGGCACATGAGCTCGCAAAAGTGTTGCAGCCAAAAGATGCGCAAAATTTTTCTGATCAAGATTCTTAAAAGAAATCCCAAAAAAGTTGAAAATTGACTTCGTGACGATCAAAAACAACATGTTTGTTGGTTGCTCTATTTGTCCGTCCGTGACAGTCAAGTCCAAAAAGTAGATCAATCCAGTCCAAGAAGTAGATCAACTTGCCCGTTTTCGCCCCTTTCGTCATCCGATCGATCGATAATCTTGACCTACCGTATACCTACCGTAATCGAAACCAACAGTAACCCGTCCATGTGGGTCAGACGCTGGATCAGATTCATGATTTCATCAGCCAATCAATTATAAATGTTAATACCGTACACGTACAGTAACCCAAACGTTACCGTAACCCGGCTACCGTATCCCACAGCTACCGTAACCCACCTACAGTATCCCGATCGTTACCGTAACCCACCTACAGTAACCCAAACGTTACCGTAGCCCATCTACAGTATCCGATCGCTACCGTAACCCGGCTACAGTACCCGATCGCTACCGTAACCCGGCTACAGTACCCGATCGCTACTGTAACCCGCCTACAGTAACCCAAACGTTACCGTAGCCCATCTACAGTATCCGATCGCTACCGTAACCCGGCTTCTTTCACCGGCATGGGATCCACATGGATCCTGGACCAGTACATGCCAAATGAAAAGTCATTCCAAAATTTGGACTGGACCACACATTTGATCCATGCCAAACCTATTTTCTTTCCCCACCATGGGATCCACATGGGTCCTGGACCAGTACATGCTAAAGGAAAAGTCATTCCACAATTTGGACTGAACCTCACATTTGATCCATGCCAAACCTTTTTGCTTTCCTACGCATGGGATCCACATGGGTCCTGGACCAGTACATGCCAAATGAAAAGTCATTCCAAAATTTGGACTGGACCTCACATTTGATCCATGCCAAACCTATTTTCTTTCCCCACCATGGGATCCACATGGGTCCTGGACCAGTACATGCCAAATGAAAAGTCATTCCAAAATTGGCCTATGCTCCGGCCATACCGTTGTGAAAAGCTCGTGAGGCTGAGAGCGTGGAGGAAAAGTTGCGATGTAGCCCGGAGCGAAGCGGAGTGGCTACATCGCATCTTTTCCGGAGCGCTCGAAGCCTCACGAGCTTTTTGCAACGGTATACGCCCCATTCGCAAGCAAGCATTGTTCGGCTAATGTGTAAGGCGGCGAAACGCGAAAAAAAAATCTCGCATCACCTTTTGGACCATGATACGGGGGTCATGGTCATTGGTCGACGTCACTCATCACTTTTTGGACCATGATACGGGGGTCATGGTCAGTGATCGATCATCTCGCATCACCTTTTGGACCATGATACGGGGGTCATGGTCATTGGTTGACGTCACACATAACCTTTTGGACCATGAAACGGGGGTCATGGTCATTGGTCGACGTCATACATAACCTTTTGGACCATGATACGGGGGTCATGGTCAGTGATCGATCATCTCGCATCACCTTTTGGACCATGATACGGGGGTTGTGGTCATTGGTTGATCATCTCACATCACCTTTCGGACCATGATACGGGGGTCATGGTCATTGGTTGACGTCACACATCACCTTTTGGACCATGATACGGGGGTCATGGTCATTGGGTGACCTCACACATCACCTTTTGGACCATGATACGGGGGTCATGGTCAGTGGTCGTAGCCCACATATGGTATCACAGTCGTGAGCACGCTTTGAGATCGCTTCAAATCCTCAGAAAACCTATGCTCCGGCCATGCTATTGTGAAAAGCTCGTGAGGCTGAGAGCGTGGAGGAAAAGTTGCAGATGTAGCTACATCGCAACTTTTCCGGAGCGCTCGAAGGTAAGTCCAAGTGGGTCATGCAGCGGGTCAGCTTCGTGATTTCAACTGCCAATCGATAAATTAACCACCTACCGTATACCTACCGTAATCGAAACCTACCGAACCCGGTTCGCTGGGTCAACAATTGTTCGCTGGGTCAGATTCATGATTTCATCAGCCAATCGATAAATTAGTCAATTACCGTATACCTACCGTATCCGAATGCTACCGTAACCCGGTTCGCCGGGTCAACAATAATTCGGTGGGTCAGATTCATGATTTATTTATCCAATCGATAAATAAATCAATTACCGCATACTTACCGTAATCAAAATCTACAGTAACCCGGTTCGCTGAGTCAACAATAGTTCGCTGGGTCAGATTCATGATTTCATCAGCCAATCGATAAATTAGTCAATTACCATATACCTACCGTATCCGAAAGCTACCGTAACCGGGTTCGCTGGGTCAACAATAGTTCGGTGGGTCAGATTCATGATTTCATCAGCCAATCAAGTCCAAAAAAGATCAGTCCAATGTAGATCAAGTCCAAAAAAGATCAGTCCAAGGTAGATCAAGTCCAAAAAAAGATCAGTCCAAGGTAGATCAAGTCCAAAAAAGATCAGTCCAAGGTAGATCAAGTCCAAAAAAAGATCAGTTCAAGGTAGATCAAGTCCAAAAAAGATCAGTCCAAGGTAGATCAAGTCCAAAAAGATCAGTCCGAGGTAGATCAAGTCCAAAAAAGATCAGTCCAAGGTAGATCAAGTCCAAAAAAGATCAGTCCAAGGTAGATCAAGTCCATAAAAGATCAGTCCAAGGTAGATCAAGTACAAAAAAGATCAGTCCAAGGTAGATCAAGTCCATAAAAGATCAGTCCAAGGTACATCAAGTCCAAAAAAGATCAGTCCAAGGTAGATCAAGTCCAAAAAAGATCAGTCCAAGGTAGTTAAAGTCCAAAAAAGATCAGTCCAATGTAGATCAAGTCCAAAAAAGATCAGTCCAAGGTAGATCAAGTCCATAAAAGATCAGTCCAAGGTACATCAAGTCCAAAAAAGATCAATCCAAGGTAGATCAAGTCCAAAAAAGATCAGTCCAAGGTAGATCAAGTCCAAAAAAGATAAGTCCAAGGTAGATCAAGTCCAAAAAAGATCAGTCCAAGGTAGTTAAAGTCCAAAAAAGATCAGTCCAAGGAAGATCAAGTCCAAAAAAGATCAGTCCAAGGTAGATCAAGTCCATAAAAGATCAGTCCAAGGTAGATCAAGTCCAAAAAAGATCAGTCCAAGGTAGATCAAGTCCAAAAAAGATCAGTCCAAGGTAGATCAAATCCAAAAAAGATCACTATTTCGGAATCGTGAGCGCGTTTTAGCTCGTATCTCGTCTCAGACTCATGGGAGAAAGTCGGGAAAAGTGCTAATCGAAATATTTCGCAATCCTCGATTTCGTCATCACTATTTCGCAATCGTGAGCGCGTTTTCGCTCGTATCTCGTCTCAGACTCATGGGAGAAAGTCGGGAAAAGTGCTAATCGAAATATTTCACAATCCTCGATTTCGTCATCACTATTTCGCAATCATGAGCGCGTTTTCGCTCGTATCTCGTCTCAGACTCATGGGAGAAAGTCGGGAAAAGTGCTAATCGAAATATTTCGCAATCCTCGATTTCGTCATCACTATTTCGCAATCGTGAGCGCGTTTTTGCTCGTATCTCGCCTCAGAATCATGGGAAAAAGTCTGGAAAAGTGCCAATCGAAGTATTTCGCAATCCTTGATTTCGTAATAACTATTTTGCAATTTTGGTATCATAGTCGTGAGCACTCTTTACGCTCGCTTCAAATTCACCAGAAAACACCCGGGTACTATAGTCGTGAGCATGCTTTACGCTCGCTTCAAATTCACCAGAAAACACTCGGGTACTATAGTCGTGAGCTCGCTTTGCGCTCGCTTCAAATTCATCAGAAAACACCCGGGTACTATAGTCTTGAGCATGCTTCACGCTCGCTTCAAATTCACCAGAAAACACTCGAGTACTATAGTCGTGAGCTCGCTCTGTGTTCGATTCAAATTCAGTAGAATACCTCGTTATCAACGACATACCGTTGTGAAAAGCTCGTGTGGCTGAGAGTGTGGAGGAAAAGTTGCGCTGTGGCCACTCATCACTCTTTGGACCATGATACGGGGGTCATGGTCAGTGGTCGTAGCCCACATATGGTATCACAGTCGTGAGCACGCTTTGAGATCGCTTCAAATCATCAGAAAAGCTATGCTCCGGCCATGCTATTGTGAAAAGCTCGTGTGGCTGAGAGTGTGGAGGAAAAGTTGCGCTGTGGCCACGGAGCGAAGCGGAGTGGCTACATCGCAACTTTTCCGACACGCTCGAAGCCTCGCGAGCTTTTTGTGTTGTCGTCCAAGTATGCAGCCCAAGTCGAGCGGAACGTAGTTCCGCTAGTTACTAATTTACCATTAAACCGTAAGGGATTTTGACGGGCACATGAGCTCGCAAAAGTGTTGCAGCCAAAAGATGCGCAAAATTTTTCTGATCAAGATTCTTAAAGAAATCCCAAAAAAGTTGAAAATTGACTTCGTGACGATCAAAAACAACATGTTTGTTGGTTGCTCTGTTTGTCCGTCCGTGACAGTCAAGTCCAAAAAGTAGATCAATCCAGTCCAAGAAGTAGATCAACTTGCCCGTTTTCGCCCCTTTCGTCATCCGATCGATCGATAATCTTGACCTACCGTATACCTACCGTAATCGAAACCAACAGTAACCCGTCCATGTGGGTCAGACGCTGGGTCAGATTCATGATTTCATCAGCCAATCAATTATAAATGTTAATACCGTACACCTACAGTAACCCAAACGTTACCGTAACCCGGCTACCGTATCCCACAGCTACCGTAACCCACCTACAGTATCCCGATCGTTACCGTAACCCGCCTATAGTAACCCAAACGTTACCGTAGCCCATCTACAGTATCCGATCGCTACCGTAACACGGCTACAGTACCCGATCGCTACCGTAACCCGGCTACAGTACCCGATCGCTACCGTAACTCGGCATCAGCACAAAAGCGCTACCGTAACCCATCTACAGTACCCGATCGCTACCGTAACCCGGCTACAGTACCCGATCGCTACCGTAACCCGGCTACAGCACCCAATCGCTTGCATTAAATTGCAGTTACCTACTTCGACTCCGATGCAATGTGAAATATGACATTTCGGCGATGAAAGGTACCGAAAAATTATAACATATAAGCACATTGTAAACATTATAATAGTGATAATTTCAGAAGAATAACATTGATACTATCTGCAAGCTGCCATATTGCATTCGACTGATGGATCCCTCACGACTGATGCCTCGATCAGCCACCATGAGCGCTCGATCATTCCAATCTAAAGGATCACTGATCCTCGATATTACCGATGCCTGGATGAAAATGGTAAATTATAGTTCGTGTGTAAAAATGGTTTTCATTATTATGATTTATCTATTTTGATTTTACAAGTTCTTAATACAGATATATATACTCATATACACAAATGTCTGGAGCAATACACTTCTGACGCCACTCGTTGTTGGTATAGTCTTGTACATGTCGGTGGTTTTAGATGACGATGTTGTTGTTTGTGCTGCTGATGCTGTTGTTGTCGGTGGTGGTAGGAAGGTCGGCTTCGTCGATAGCGTTTGTCGCATGGCTAAATACATTGATGTGACAAAGATACGGGTAAAGTGGTGGGGATAATGGGAGATGATTTGCGCCTCTGAAGAAAATCTGATTTTTGTAGCATGCAGTATGTGTCTTTGCTTACATAATCCTACTGATAAAATAGGTACAAACCGTTCACGTATATGTTGCAAACGAAGTTGTCGATACTTACTCCAACTTCAGAGCCGGGTAAATCCAGAGTATTGTAGAAAAACTGCGATTTATAGTAATTTGAATTTATTTAATATAGCAATCGTTGTAATGAACATGAATGAACTTGCTTCAAATCCGTTGGTGATAAAATTGACAGTGCCCGTTCCATTATAATAGCTGCAAAGCGGTACATACATACAATAGAGATTTCGACCCATTTCCATTGATTTATTTTTTTCTATCCAACTTATTATGATTGGTTTTAAAAGGCATTGCCTCTCTGGATATTGTATTGCTCATCGTAGGCATGATGTCTGTCTCTAGTGCACTACCCTGTCAGACTTACGTATGTGCAGTACCGTCCATATTCATAAACGTGTAGTTGCCTTGGTACCTCGGATCGGCGACGATATCGTACTCGCCAGTGATGTTTACTGACACCCTTCAAGCATGTTTGATCTTTTGTATCGGAATGCCTATCGTTGGTAGGAATGGCACGTCAATAACTATTATAATCTAAGTTTCAGCAATTCGACAATTGCTCCATCATTCGCCGAATTCTTCATCGAACGGCATCAGATGCCTATTCTTTAAACTTATTAACTAATACTAACTGTAGGAATGTGCCGAAAAACATTTCGAGTGGTTTGTATTTGGCCATATTCTGCAAGTCGCCGGATTTTCCGCTTGACATAAATGCCAACCTGCTGAACGCCGTCGCTCCGACAGCGACACCTGAAAGCAGCGTGGATCTTATAACTTTCTTCAAGAGCATTATGCTCTCAAAATGGTGTCCATCAACCACTAGAGGAATGATCTGATTACTAAAATCGTTGTGAAAATTGATCGAATGATGCCGTACCTTAGCTTCTAGGATGGCGTGAAATGAATAGTAGTGCATGTACCAATTGCATATATTTTACCGATCGAACGCAACCAACCGTACCCCTGTTCTATTTTTTGATACGATATGATTTACAACAACAAAAAAAACTTCATACGGAATTTAATTTCGAATAAAGGAATGTAAAAGAAAAAAAAATTAAAGAAATATTTTAACCGTATCGATTACAAAAGCTCACTAGTCATGATGAAGCCGCCAAAGTGGAAGAGACATTCACAGTCCAGAGGGGTTACAGTTATTGCGGTATTGAAGAAAAACATCACTTCCGGCATTTTGACGCAACTAAATAGGTGATATTTGTAATCAAACGCTAATTCAGAGGCGCCGGAGCTATACAGTGCAAGTCCACCTTTTTCACTTTGCGTACTGCACTAATACGTTCATTGACTACTGTAGAATAGGGTTAAAGAGTCAAACTTACCTATAAGTTTGCAGGGGGTAACGCTGCTCGGCTTTGCCTTGACCAATGCCGACGTCAAATGAGATCGTGCCCCATCCGGTGCAACTCGGAGCATTTAACACCAAACTCATGACGGCCGATGGCGCAACCAACTCCATTTGCGATGATGTGTTGATAAGTTCGGTACTGGAAACATGTGTTCATGTTCCTTCTGACTGCATGTATGTATAACACATTCGTGTGCGAAATACAGCATTTTTTTAAATAGTCGACGTGAACCATATTACTCACTTCGCGATCCCGCTGATGGTCGAGGTGGCAATTAGCGTAAACTCATGAGAGCAATCGAGCGGCGCTCCATAGGAGACTATGTGCCAAGGATCGGTGCCTTCACGAGCGATGCAATTACCATCTGTTGCCGAGATGTTCAGAAGGCTGAACAATATTTTGCAACGATAACATAATCAATGATAACATAATGTGGTAGAGACTACCTGTGAGAGATGTCGCCGCTCTGCGCATAAATCTCGTCCAGCTGATAATGAAAATAATTTATATATGTGTTATGTCAAACTCACATAGTTGATGTCGCAGATGACGCAGCAGATGATGTCCGTGTCCAATTCGAAGTTTTTGTTCAAAATCTGAACAAAATGGGTTGTACGATGATCTGCTTCAGATATTCAATTCTCAGCAATGCAATGGGAATTTCAAACAAAGGCTGAACTAATGCGAAATGAAACGAGGATAACTGTTCTCGAAATGTTTTCAATAAACAGATGGGAATGACCGATCCAGACTGCTGCGCACAATTTGTTTTCCGTTTTAGAGCGTGGCATTGAATCGTAACGCTTGAAATCGAGCGTTTTCTTACAGTAAACATCAGATACAATATTTAGAGGGTGATCAAAATTCCGGATCACCTTGTACTGCACTTCCTCGCAAGAGTACACAAACGAATCGGCTGCACGCGCTGCAAGCAGCAGCGCTAGCAGCACTGTGATGACTGCTTCCATTACGCCTGAATCGATATACATCTGGCACAATAACATTCAAACGATACATTGGTCAGAATGATCAAACGCAATCGACTGTACGCGATATTCAACATGAAACGATCAAAAGGCTTATGATCACTCAAATATTGCCTCGCTAAGGCGCTCTTATCTGGAGTGTGAGCATACGCCGCTGTGCCATTAATGGGCTTATTCTCGATACCAGAAAGATAACACGAGAGGCATCACAGATGCCTCTCGTGCAATACAAGTTCAAAATGCATTAATAGGTCAATTGAGGTCAATTGATTTGACGTGATCATCTCCAATTGAGAACAGCTCGTCATACTTACACTCGATCATTACAAACATTGAATCAACATTGATCTCGGTCATCGTTGTGTTTTCGTTGGTATAGTTTATTTTCTGAAATTATTAAAATATGAGCCTTAATAAGCTTATTTAATATTGCTTCAAGAACAATGTAGTTGTGTTTGAAACGCACCTCTGAATTTGTCGCACGAACGATTCCATTTTCTATATCGAGTCCCATAGGATGCGAGGCGAACCAGAGACATTGACGAAAGATTCAGAAAATGACGGAGAATCGAGTTTCTCACACATGAGATTCCGACCAGTCTATAATGCCAAAAATTTAATATCAATATCATCTATACAAAATGTTATGAATTGCAACTTGTCTGCGCGCGAACACAGAAAGGAATTCTCCAGATATTTTCCCAATTTCCAGTTCCACATGAAACAATCTTCGCTCTGATCGTGTCTACGATTTTCTGCAAAATTATATATTTTCAAAGTATTCTAATGTTATTAAAGAGAAATAACATAGTTTAGTTAAGATAATATGAATCACCTTATCAAATAGCATAGAACTAAATTCCGGCTGGATAAATCCTCCGAATACCAGTGATGCCCATTTCGCACGCTCGATTTGCACTAACCGTTCACACATCGAATCGCTAAACATAAGTTTTAAAATCCAATTTAACTGCACATACGACTGCATAGCCTGAAGTCCCTTGAGTGTTATATTGAGACCCTCATTCATGGAGCGTTCTGCTTCCATGATCTGAGAACGCGTGAATAATTTAATGAATATTATATAAACAGTACATTTCAAATAAGTATGACCTTTAAAATATTCAATATTATTTAGGTAGAATTTATTTCGGTAAACTAACTATTGCTCTAAGTGAGAAGTGACTATACACATCCCAGGAAGTACCACCAACCAAAATGCCTATTTGCATTTTGTTGTCCAAAACATATCGTCCACCTGATTTCACAAGATCTGGAATTTTTGTTGCAATTACCTTTAAAGATGAAATAAAACGATGAGTACCTAAAATCGCAGACTCACCAAAAACGAACGTCCTGTGTTTGCTGTCCGATCCGGGAGACGCATAATATCGGAAGCGCTTCTAATTCTCTCAGGGTGAGCTCGAATGATCTGAATTTCTCTCATTCCACAAATACAAATCTTTTGTCAAACAACAAAGCTTACTCCTGTCGGATGATTCATTGAAGGAACATTAGGAACACTGTTAGGTCGAGGAAGAGAAACAGGGCGAGATGGAAGCCTTGGGGGTGGAAGACGAAAGAAACCAGATCGACGAGTACGAATACTCTTAGAGATGTCCCCACAAAATTCCTTGTCTATCATTTCCACCACTCTCTCCGTGAAACATTTATGATATACATTTATGATATTATACAATTTGAAGGATTTCTCCTTCTTTCAGAAATGTGAAGTTCGCAGCATTAGTTCCATGAATTACAAAGATGAAAGTTGAAATTATCCAATGTAATACCATAATCTGAAAAAAATAAAGAATACTTCACAATTCCACAGACAATAATAAAAATAATAGCGCTAAATGAATACTAAATTGAGCAAAAAATGAATGATAGCGTTTATCCATTTCATATTTTCAATGCCAACAACACTCCAAGTTAAAAGAAGCCAGGTCATGTGAAACAAGAAGAAGGAGGGTGTGAATAGATCAGACCGAACAACTGTAAACAGTCTTCTCCCTCCCTCCTCCCCTCAAAAGAGGCATAAAGAGGGTCGCGAGACTGAACAACGTTCAATCTATCATATGTCACCCAGTATTGCCTTCACCCAACTTCAAATTACTATTGATTTCTCTCGGCAGTTTTCCTAATCTTCTCTTTCTCGAACCTTGATCACCTGCGGGCGGGAGTCGAACCTGCCTGCGTCGGCATGCCATGGTGTCGGCATGCCATGGTGTAATGGGCATGGTGTCTGACTGGCATGCCGACGCAGGCAGGTTCGACTCCCGCCCGGTGATGCTTTGCACCCTGGCCTAACTGCTCCGGCTCCCAGTTTCGAATCTCAAGGCCCGAAAATTGATAATTCATCGGCCAATCTGATTCCGAACTGGCTACACTTTCCTACTATTTTGAACTTACTTCAACCTTTGCAGTTTCATGTTAGAATGGTGAAGCTGACTCCAGTACATGCCAACTGAAAATCCATATCACATTTTGGACTGAACCTCACATTTGAATCATGACAAACCTATTTTCTCTCTCTCCCGGGCGGAAAAAGTGCCAAATTTATCAGAAAACCTTAGCATTGGCCTAGGCTCTGGCCATACCGTTGTGAAAAGCTCGCTCGAAGCAGTAAACGAACGCAGTAGTGATCAGATTACAAAGAGATGTTAACAGTCTTCACCCTTCATTTGTTTACAGGTCAGACCGAACAACTGTAAACAGTCTTCTTCCTCCCTCCTCCCCTCAAAAGAGGCATAACGGGGGCGTGAGACTGAACAACGCTCAATCTATCATATGTCACCCAGTATTGCCTTCACCCAACTTCATATTACTATTGATTTCTCTCTGCAGTTTTCCTAATATTCTCTTTCTCGAACCTTGATTCGTAATAATTCACTTTTCTGCTATTTTGAACTTACTTCGACCTTTGCAGTTTCATGTGAGAATGGTGAAGTTGACTCTGGCATTTGGATCACCGTCTGATCAGAGAGGACTTCGAAAGTCAGCTATTGTCAATGTTACGAATACTTCTCTAACCAGAACATGGATTTGATGTATTGATTCGAACTCTGGGCGGCCTGACTCTTCAGCAGGCGATCGAAATGAAACGGAAGAACGATCGAGATAAAGGAATCGCATTCTACCAGGAATTATCAGCAATATCGACTCTCGCAGGAGATCTTCCATTTGATTGTCAGTTTACCTAAATTAAATCAAAATGCGCATTAGTGATGTCGAATAGAGATCTACTCTCCTCAATTTGCACGCTCTCTCGCCGGTTAGTGAAACGGTTAGTGAGCCTGTCAGAACATGTCAGAACGTGTCCGGACGTGTTCTAACGTGTCAGAACTTGTTCCGGCCTGTCAGAACATGTCAGAATGTGTGCAGACGTGTTCTAACGTGTCAGAACGTGTCAGAGTCTGTTCTGACCGGTCAGAACATTTCAGAGCGTGTCCGGGCGTGTTCTAACGTGTCAGAAAATGTCAGAATGTGTCCGGACGTTTTCTAACGTTTTCGTACGTGTTTTGACACGTTAAACCATAGTCGTGAGCATGCTCGGAGATCGCTTCAAATTCATCAGAAAACCCATGCTCTGGCCATGCTATTGTGAAAAGCTCGTGAGGCTGAGAGCGCGGAGGAAAAGCTGCAGATGTAGCCACGGAGCGAATATGAGTGGCTACATCGCAACTTTTCCGGAGCGCTCGAAGCCTCACGAGCTTTTTGCAATGGCATACGCCCTTTACTGTAACGATCGGGATACTGTAGGTTCAAATAGCTTTTCATTCACTGAAAGAATGTCATTTCAAAGAGGTACCAGAATAACATTGCTATTCATCAATCAAACTATTTCTAGATCAGTGAGATTCGATTCCTCTCTAACCGAAAAGAAGAGGCAGATGAATTGAAGGCAATAATCGATAGCGACGAACTGCACAATTTCAGTCTATCTTCTTGGACTATCGAGAGCATAAGATCCAAGATTACTTCAAATTTTCAGTTAGTTTCATTGCGAATCGTTGATTTTGTCGAGATAATTCTTTCAGAGAGATACGAACTTCCTCTCTCCGCGGTCCTCCTTTAGACGAAGAGGAGATTTCTGAGCAGGTATTAACACAAATAATATCGTAATGCTTTTTCTCTGTCCTTGTCACTATAAAGTGTTTAGATCATATGCTTTTTGAACACTCAAACCAAACAATCAAAAAATGATGTTACAGTGTCTCTTCCGCATTTCTGGTACTTCTTCTGATCCAATGCGACTGAAAACTGATGCTCTCTGCCTCATCACCGACAGTCATCTGCACTGTGAAGGTTTTGTTAGGAAACAATTGAAAATACAACTCGGAAAGGAATTCACCATAAAAGTGAAAGATATTCGTCATGGAGAAGGTGCTGTCCGTTCTTTTCCATCAGGATTTACAATCGAACATGAAGCTGATCAGGAGTTCAAATGTGAGTACTCTACAGGGTTTCAATTATTCTATCATGCGCGGTGTGAAAATTGCTCTGCTTATTGATTTTTTTCATATCGGCTCATTCTTTTTTTTCGTATTCACTTTTTATTCTCATAGTTCTTTTATCAATCAGTCGCGCACTTTGAGCATAATATGTCTCTTCTATATCTTCTGCTTCATCTTTTTGCGCGCGCGTGCTCCTTTTAATTTCTCACAGTTCAGTTGAGCGATGGAAAAGACGTGTGATCAAGGTAGCGAAGAAGAAAATTTATATTGATTACTGGCTCATTATAAATGCGAATTATCTTTCTTTCTCTACTGCAACAGTTACTCTCTGTTTCCTGTATGGTCATGCAAATCTTTCACTTCAGTCTTTGTGTTCGAGGGACTCAGGTCTCTGACCGGAGAGAAACGATGCGAAATTAGGAGGGATGAATTCGCTAAAAGAATATGATAGGCAAACAATTCCAAAGTCCTCATTGCGGGATAGGGGTTTACTCTAAGAAAATATCACCTGCGGGCGGGAGTCGAACTTGCCTCCTCGCTCAGCGTGTGGAGACGAAACTGCAGGCGAGGAGAACGATGATTGACGGAGACTAGTGGTTGGGGCGCGCGCCTTTTTCTACCTCTTGCAAAACATCACCTGCGGGCGGGAGTCGAACCTGCCTGCGTCGGCATGCCAGTCAGACACCATGCCCATTATAAAACCCGTAAGCTTTTTTGCCTCGGGCGAGCTGCCGAAGAGGGTTGCGGGTGAGGAGATGCGCAAATTCTCGCTGATCAAAACTCACAAAAGAAATCGCGAAAAAGTTGAAAACTGACACCACGGCGACCAAAAACAACAGTTTGTTTGTTTGTTGGTGTGTCTGTCTGTCCACAGTATTGAAAAGAAAAAAAGATTTCGTCTACAGTATTGAAAAAAGTAGATCAATCCAGTCCAAGAAGTAGATCAACTTGCCCGTTTTCGCCCTTTTCGTCATCCGATCGATCGATAATCTTGACCTATCGTATACCTACCGTAATCGAAACCTATAGTAACCCGTCCATGTGGGTCAGACGCTGGGTCAGATTCATGATTTCATCAGCCAATCAAGTATAAATGTTAATACCGTACACCTACAGTAACCCAAACGTTACCGTAACCCGGCTACCGTATCCCACAGCTACCGTAACCCACCTACAGTATCCCGATCGTTACCGTAACCCGCCTACAGTAACCCAAACGTTACCGTAGCCCATCTACAGTATCCGATCGCTACCGTATCCCACAGCTACCGTAACCCACCTACAGTATCCCGATCGTTACCGTAACCCGCCTACAGTAACCCAAACGTTGCCGTAGCCCATCTACAGTACCCGATCGCTACCGTAACCCGGCTACAGTACCTGATCGCTACCGTAACCCGGCTTCTTTCACCGGCATGGGATCCACATGGATCCTGGACCAGTACATGCCAAATGAAAAGTCATTCCAAAATTTGGACTGGACCTCACATTCGATCCATGCCAAACCTATTTTCTTTCCCCGGCAGGGATCCACATGGGTCCTGGACCAGTACATGCCAAATGTAAAGTCATTCCAAAATTTGGATTGGACCTCACATTTGATCCATGCCAAACCTATTTTCTTTCCCCACAATGGGATCCACATGGATCCTGGACCAGTACATGCCAAATGAAAAGTCATTCCAAAATTTGGACTGGATCTCACATTTGATCCATGCCAAACCTATTTTCTTTCCCCACCATGGGATCCACATGGGTCCTGGACCAGTACATGCCAAATGTAAAGTCGTACCAAAATTTGGACTGGACCTCACATTTGATCCATGCCACACCTATTTGCTTTCCCCACAATGGGATCCACATGGGTCCTGGACCAGTACATGCCAAATGTAAAGTCATTCCAAAATTTGGACTGGACCTCACATTTGATCCATGCCAAACCTATTTTCTTTCCAAGGCATGGGATCCACATGGATCCTGTACCAGTACATGCCAAATGAAAAGTCATTCCAAAATTGGCCTATGCTCCGGCCATACCGTTGTGAAAAGCTCGTGAGGCTGAGAGCGTGGAGGAAAAGTTGCGATGTAGCCCCGGAGCGAAGCGAGTGGCTACATCGCAACTTTTCCGGAGCGCTCGAAAAAAAGAAGCTTTTTGCAACGGTATACGCCCCACTCGCAAGCAAGCAGTGTTCGGCTAATGTGTAAGGCGGCGAAACGCGAAAAAAAATCTCGCATCACCTTTTGGACCATGATACGGGGGTCATGGTCAGTGATCGATCATATCGCATCACCTTTTGGACCATGATACGGGGGTCATGGTCATTGGTCGACGTCATACATCACCTTTTGGACCATGATACGGGGGTCATGGTCAGTGATCGATCATCTCGCATCACCTTTTGGACCATGATACGGGGGTCATGGTCATTGGTTGATCATCCCGCATCACCTTTTGGACCATGATACGGGGGTCATGGTCCGTGATCGATCATCTCGCATCTCCTTTCGGACCATGATACGGGGGTCATGGTCATTGGTTGACGTCATACATCACCTTTTGGACCATGATACAACTAGCCCCCCAAAATTCGACTCGTTTCGGCATGGTGTCTGACTGGCATGACGACGCAGGCAGGTTCGACTCCCGCCCGCAGGTCATGGTCAGTGGTCGTAGCCCACATATGGTATCACAGTCGTCGTGAGATCGCTTCAAATCCTCAGAAAACCTATGCTCCGGCCATGCTATTGTGAAAAGCTCGTGAGGCTGAGAGCGTGGAGGAAAAGTTGCAAATGTAGCCACGGAGCGAAGCGGAGTGGCTACATCGCAACTTTTCCGGAGCGCTCGAAGCCTCACGAGCTTTTTGCAATGGCATACGCCCCGCTCGAAAACATGCGATCCTTGCTTAACAATAGAACTTGAGCAATATAACGTGCGCCCGACCTAACCCGAGCAGGACGTAGTCCTGCTAGTTACTCACTTACCATCAAACCGTAAGGGATTTTGACGGGCACATGCGCTCGGTAAGGTGTATCTGCCAAAAGATGCGCAAAATTTTTCTGATCAAGATTCTTAAAAGAAATCCCAAAAAAGTTGAAAACTAAGCCCGTGACGACCAAAAACAACATGTTTGTTGGTCTGTCTGTCCGTCTGTCTGTTACCAAAGTACGGTAGATTTGGGCAATCCATCCCAAATCCATTCCAAGCGCGAATCGTGAACAGACTTTATTATCAAAAAATCTCGCATCAATTATCGATCGATAATCTTGACCTACCGTAATCGATTCCTACAGTAGCCCGTTCAAGTGGGTCAGACGCTTGGTCAGATTCATGATTTGAACAGCCAATCAATTCCAAATGTCAATACCGTACACGTACAGTAACCCAAACGTTACCGTAACCCGGCTACCGTATCCCACAGCTACCGTAACCCACCTACAGTATCCCGATCGTTACCGTAACCCGCCTACAGTAACCCAAACGTTACCGTAGCCGATCTACAGTATCCGATCGCTACCGTAACCCGGCTACAGTACCCGATCGCTACCGTAACCCGGCTACAGTGCCCGATCGCTACCGTAACCCGGCTACAGCACCCAATCGCTACCGTAGCCCATCTACAGTATCCGATCGCTACCGTAACCCGGCTACTGAATCCCACAGCTACCGTAACCCACCTACAGCATCCCGATCGTTACCGTAACCCGCCTACTGTAACCCAAACGTAACCGTAGCCCATCTATAGTACCCGATCGCTACCGTAACCCGTCTACAGTACCCGATCGCTACCGTAACCCGGCTACAGTACCCGATCGCTACCGTAACCCGGCTACAGCACCCGATCGCTACCGTAACCCGGCTACAGTACCCGATCGCTACCGTAACCCGGCTACAGCACCCAATCGCTACCGTAGCCCATCTACAGTATCCGATCGCTACCGTAACCCGGCTACTGTATCCCACAGCTACCGTACCCCACCTACAGTATCCCGATCGTTACCGTAACCCGCCTACAGTAACCCAAACGTTACCGTAGCCCATGTACAGTACCCGATCGCTACCGTAACCCGGCTACAGTACCCGATCGCTACCGTAACCCGGCTTCTTTCCCCGCCATGGGATCCACATGGGTCCTAGACCAGTACATGCCAAATGAAAAGTCATTCCAAAAATTGGACTGAACCTCACATTTGATCCATGCCAAACCTATTTGCTTTCCTACACATGGGATCCACATGGGTCCTGGACCAGTACATGCCAAATGAAAAGTCATTCCAAAATTGGCCTATGCTCCGGCCATACCGTTGTGAAAATGTCGTGAGGCTTCGAGCGCTCCGGAAAAGTTGCGATGTAGCCACTCCTCTTCGCTCCGTGGCTACATCGCAACTTTTCCTCCACGCTCTCAGCCTCACGAGCTTTTTGCAACGGTATACGCCCCACTCGCAAGCAAGCAGTGTTCGGCTAATGTGCAAAGCGGCGAAACGCGAAAAAAAAATCGCATCACCTTTTGGACCATGATACGGGGGTCATGGTCAGTGATCGATCATCTCGCATCACCTTTTGGACCATTATACGTGGGTCATGGTCAATGGTCGACCTCACAAATCACCTTTTCGGACCATGATACCGGGGTCATGGTCATTGGTCGACCATCTTACATCATTTTTTGGCCATGATACCGGGGTCATGGTCATTGGTCGACCTCACACATCACCTTTTTGAACCATGATACGGGGGTCATGGTCAGTGGGTGACCTCACTCATCACCTTTTGGACCATGATACGGGGGTCATGGTCATTGGTCGACCTCACACATCACCTTTTGGACCATGATACGGGGGTCATGGTCAGTGGTCGTAGCCCACTGATGGTATCACAGTCGTGGGCACGCGTGTAGCTCGCTTCAAATTCATCAGAAAAAAGAATACCTATGCTCCAGCCATGCTGTTGTGATAAGCAAGCGAGAACGTGTCCGGACGTGTTCTAACGTGTCAGAACCTGTTCTGACCTATCAGAACATGACAGAATGTGTCCGGGCGTGTGCTAACGTTTACGTACGTGTTTTGACACGTTGAACCATAGTCGTAAGCATGCTTGGAGATCGCTTCAAATTCATCAGAAAACCTATGCTCTGGCCATGCTATTGTGAAAAACCCGTAAGGTAAATGTTTTTGTGTGCGGCGATATGACTGATTTTCATCCTATCAGGTGTGGAAGCCGGACTTGGGGCGATCACGCATAAAAAATCGGAAAAAAGTTGAGTCTAAGTTGAGTAAAGTTGATGTTTATCATGTTTGTCTGTGCGTGTGTCCACTACGGTAAGTGCACGCGGGTCAGACCGTGGGTCAGACTCGTGATTTATCGGGTAATTGGTCGCGTTGAGTTCCGATCGATCAATAATCGACGCCTACAGTATACCTACCGTAATCGGAACCTACAGTACCCCGTTGAGGTGGGTCAGACCATGGGTCAGATTCGTGATTTCATCAGCCAATCAATTCAAAATGTTGATACCGTATGCCTACAGTAGTCGAAAGCTACCGTAACCCGTTGAGCTGGGTCAGACCATGGGTCAGATTCGTGATTTCATCAGCCAATCAATTCAAAATGTTGATACCGTATGCCTACAGTAGTCGAGAGCTACCGTAACCCGTTGAGCTGGGTCAGACCATGGGTCAGATTCGTGATTTCATCAGCCAATCAATTCGAAATGTTGATACCGTATGCCTACAGTAGTCGAGAGCTACCGTAACCCGTTGAGCGGGGCCAGACCATGGGTAAGATGCGTGATTTCATCAGCCAATCAATTCGAAATGTTGATACCGTATGCCTACAGTAGTCGAGAACTACCGTAACCCGTTGAGCTGGGTCAGACCATGGGTCAGGTTCGTGATTTCATCAGCCAATCAATTCGAAATGTTGATACCGTATGCCTACAGTAGTCGAGAGCTACCGTAACCCGTTGAGCTGGGTCAGACCATGGGTCAGATTCGTGATTTCATCAGCCAATCAATTCAAAATGTTGATACCGTATGCCTACAGTAGTCGAAAGCTACCGTAACCCGTTGAGCTGGGTCAGACCATGAGTCAGATTCGTGATTTCATCAGCCAATCAATTCGAAATGTTGATACCGTATACCTACCGTAATCGGAACCTACAGTACCCCGTTGAGGTGGGTCAGACCATGGGTCAGATTCGTGATTTCATCAGCCAATCAATTCAAAATGTTGATACCATATGCCTACAGTAGTCGAAAGCTACAGTACCCCGTTGAGGTGGGTCAGACCATGGGTCAGATTCGTGATTTCATCAGCCAATCAATTCAAAATGTTGATACCGTATGCCTACAGTAGTCGAAAGCTACCGTAACCCGTTGAGCTGGGTCAGACCATGGGTCAGATTCGTGATTTCATCAGCCAATCAATTCGAAATGTTGATACCGTATGCCTACAGTAGTCGAGAGCTACCGTAACCCGTTGAGCGGGGCCAGACCATGGGTAAGATGCGTGATTTCATCAGCCAATCAATTCGAAATGTTGATACCGTATGCCTACAGTAGTCGAGAACTACCGTAACCCGTTGAGCTGGGTCAGACCATGGGGCAGGTTCGTGATTGCATTAGCCAATCAATTCGAAATGTTGATACCGTATGCCTTCAGTAGTCGAGAGCTACCGTAACCCGTTGAGCTGGGTCAGACCATGGGTCAGATTCGTGATTTCATCAGCCAATCAATTCGAAATGTTGATACCGTATGCCTTCAGTAGTCGAGAGCTAACGTAACCTGTTGAGCTGGGCCAGACCATGGGTCAGGTTCGTGATTTCATCAGCCAATCAATTCAAAATTTTGATACCAATCAATTTAAAATGCTCAACATGCGCGCAGCCTAACGTGGCACGAGCGGGGCGTAGTCCCGCTAGTATCCTACAGTAATCAGATCACTAACCATACCTACAATGCAACAGCAACCGTTACCGTACCCTACCGAAATCCTACAGTAACCGGATCAGTAGCCGTTCCGTAATAGAACGGTAACCTGTACCGTTCCCAACAGTAATATAACAATATCCAGTACCGTCCCCTATCGTCAGTAGCGGTACAAAACCCCTACGCAATTCTACAGTAACTGGCACAGTACCCATCTGGCAATCCTACAGTATCCGCACCGTACCTCTATCGCAATCCTATAGTAACCATAATCACACAGTAACCGAGTACCTTTCATCATTAAAAAGGGAACTATACTTCTACCGTATTCCTACAGAAACACGGGTACATGAATCAGTGATAATTATACGGTAGAGTTGGTAATTCAAGGATTGACTCTCTTCATTTCGCGCGCTGTCGCTTCTCTGATCGGTGAGAGAGTGAATAGTGCGGAGAGTCATCCTTGAAATGTCAACCCTAATCAATAGCCAATAGATATTATTGACAATGTTGTAAACCGATTGTTTTATGATTTCTCCGAAATTTGAAAAAACTCACAAGTACTCAATCCCGTCGATGTTGAATGCGGCCAATTGATTCCGAGCAATGACCGTGACTTATGAAATACCCTGAAGTCGTTTGGAGAGTTCAATCGTACAATGCACTTGTACAGGAAACAAAGCGGTGAATAATCATCACAATCACGAAAAACTCAAAGAGAAACGTTGGACAAGCACCTAAGCTGAATGCTGAAGCGTTGTGAGTCGATGTTCTTTCCTGCACTCTGTCCTTCCCTCATTACACTCACCTCTCTCATTCTGTCAAGCAACACTTGGCGCATTTAATTGATGACCGACGGAGGACGTGGAAGAATGTCTGGGCTTCTCGATTGCGCCATTACACTAACAAGATTTCATGACGTTTGCGATAGTTTCAGCATAACACGGGGGGTTGGAACGAGTGATGAATTGAATATGCTCTATAATAGGGTCCCGAAAAAGACTCACTCGGGAGACAGAGAAGAATGGATTGTCTCCAATCATAATTGGAGACATAAACTTCTCCCCTTCATTTTGCTATATCGCTGACTCAATCATCACGTCTCCTTTAATGAACTCGAGAGGGGAGAGACGTCTCTCTCACTTCTCACGTCGTCAACCATGATGAGTGGAAGGGACGAAAGAATGGAATGGGCGTACGTCAATATAATGGAAACGTCTCTCCAATTGTCTCCCTCTCATTTTCGACCGAGAGATGTCTCCGAGAGAGAGAGAGAGACGAGAATAAAGGAGACTATAATTGAATCACTGTCTCGATGTGTGAATCGTTTCACAACCGGAACCCTATGTGGCGTGCGTTTCGCGATAGCATGTATTTGAATCCCGGAAACGAGGATGTGCAAGGTTTCCACCATAGAGGCATGCGCAGTTGAGAGCTGACCGATGAATGTCAATGATCCGGTATGAAATGACGACGATTTTCACTTAAAATATGAGCGAGCTGCAACTTCTCCTCGCTATGTCTGAGCGCTTTACCTGGCCTTATTTTCGGCAAAGATTCTGATAACTATCCAACAAATACTGAATTTATACGGAGGAAATAGTCCACAGTTCCCCGTACAATGTTTCACACTATAGAGATTTATTTGTCTATGAATTGAATAACGGTCATAAAATGAAATGTCGATAACGAAATTGCGAACAAAGTGGGTGCATCAAATCGTCTATTTTTTCAACCCGAATACTATGCCTTCGGTTTGAGAAGCGGAGATAGAGGAGTCTTGCTCGAATCGTGGATGATATACTTCATTTCGTGATCGTTCGAAGGCCATTCCTCGCTGCAATTAGCATACGGTAGTCTGGATCCAGTTAGGATGAGAACGGTTGGATGACCGACTGGATGAGAACTACATAGACTGTCTCTCGTATAAAAACGGTGCTCATCGACAAGTGATTTTCCGAACATTTTCCGAATCAACAATATGTTAATCTTCAACGCTTAGATGGTGTTTTAGATTCAAGGACCATGATCTCACTTTCTCGCCCAGAACGATAAGTATCTCTTCTTTCTATCCGCCTTCTCGAAGAACGTCAATGGGATCGCGACTATCATCATTATGCAGAAACCGAGACCGGCGTAGTTGTAAGTGGAGATTCTGAAGAAAATATGCTTGTCGAGATCAGGAAAGAATTCGAAAACAAGCATTTAAAAATGCTCACCTGGCAAGATAGGACGTCTCCGGATCTCCATAGTGCGCGTCGTAGGGAGGAGACTCGCGGAGCACGATGCTGTTGTTGGTGAGACCAGCGCATCCTTCGGCCCTGTGGAGAATGAGAATATTATCACAAAAGACTAGATAATGTATCCATCAAGAAGTCTTTTGAAATACCATTCTGTGCCTGGCAAGAAATCAAGTGCTCGGCGATAAATTGTGCATACAGGAAACGACTACTGCACATGTTCTCGCTCTTACGTGGTGTTTGTTGGAAGGAACAGATGCTTGTACGGATCCTCGATATAGTTGAACGCGCAGATGATGATCCTGGAAGAGTTTCTAATCATTTGTCCGCACAATTGTTATCAAAATATTATAACAATAGTAGATATTAGTGTTGACAAATCTGCATCCGCGTCTCCTGAACGAGAGAGAACGCGGATTGACGAGAGCCGGATGCCGATTTGCCATCACTACTAAGGATCGATTCGCTTGACGCATTCTCTAAGAATTATAGTCGGTCAGAGCGACGAGTAGAATAACCACTATTCGTAACGGCAAGAGTATTATGAAGGCTAACAAGAAGACACTCGTACATGGCGAGATTGGCCACCAAGAAGGACACGAGGGTGGAGAATTTGCCGGAGCGCGGGAAGAAGAGGGCCATGACGAAGATGGCGACCATCGGGCCGGAGAGGGCACCCATCACGGAGATGCACACCTGGATGATTAATGATTCTTATTTCTACTGAATCGAATCGGAATTTGCTACTAATACGCCTAATTGTTAATAACTCTTTCATTAACGTGAAATATATCTTCTAGTGATGACAAAACGGACTCGGCGAGCCGGCTTCACCGTTGAAATGCCGAATTGACGCCGGTTTCAAGCCGGCACGAAAAGCCGTTTTGCCATCACAAATTTCTTCTGATATATGTATGTGCTATTGTCTGCCGGTACTTATCGTTTACAGTAACTATCACTCCTTTCCTTTCACTCACCCTCAAGATTCCTCCGAGTGGTTCGGCAGCGAAGGCGAGAAGCGTACAGACGACGCCAATGCAGATGACAAGTCCCTGAAAAGAGTGGATCAAGGTTGCGAAATAGTCTGTTGGGTTAGGGTTTCTTCGTAACCAGTGATGACAAATCGTCATCTTCTGAAGACATGTGCCGATTTGTCATCACTGCTTTGGAGGCGTCAATACCTTGCTGAGGAGTGTGGCTTGCGAGTCGGAGAGTCGCCCATCGTAGGATTGCTTGAGAAAGTCCTCGTACAAGGCCGCAGACATCGAGTTCATTCCTGAAAAGTTGTCGTTGGTTTGCTTCTCTGAATTGAAATGGTTACCAGAAGAAAGCGTCGAGAGCGTAGCTGCCATGATGCATGATACGTAGAGCCCGAAGAGACCAGGAGTGGGTTCTGCAGTTAGGGTGTTGAGGGTTAATGTTTACAAAAAAAGACTGCACTCGAGGATATATACTGGTATCCAAAAGAAGTGATGATCTAAGATAAATACTGGTCCGTCCGGAATCTAGATGTTACAGGTCCCTCACAAAATATGCTGGCCAACTAATACTCGTTATCAAATACTCATCCGATGCAATTAGCTGGATCATAATTTACTTCTTTCACTGAATTCTATCATGTGTTTGTTTCCTTGGTTCATTTGTTTCATTGCTCTGAGTTGTGATCTAAAAGAGGCGCATGTATCACTTTGTGTGAAATGAACTCATGTGCTGAACAATTGACCGAAAGATCGGAATGATAGGTGATGGGACAGAATCTCCTGATTGTGAGTATAGAGAACGAAGAGAGAGGACACAGTAAATTACCAATCTGATGATCGAATGAGAGAGGCGATCAGTAAGAAATAACATCATAGACAAGGTAGGGAGCAGATAGATCAGCAAAAAAGAAAGACCAAACAATCGAGCAAGCGAAAGTTATACTCATTTTGTTAATTATTTTTGTTTACTCTATGTTAACTCTCTTCTGGCAGCAGCGAGCCGCTATAAAAGGTGAGATTGATTTCGCAGCTCACAAGAAACTCATGGTGCATTTCAGGGACGAAAAATGTACTACAGGTTTGGTATTTGTATTAAAACTACAACAAAATTGTGATAATCCCGGTTGAATACTTTATTTTCTGTTTCGATAATTGAAAGTTATTGCGAACTCACGTAGAATGTCTCTCGCGAATAGAATCACGATGTGGTCTTTGTCATGGATCTAAAGCTCTCTTTAATTCCTTGTTTATAATATCAAGTAGTGTCTCGATCGTCTATCTACTTTCTAGCACTGATGATCTGCATTAGTGATGACAAATCGGAACCCGACTCTCCTCAATTCACTTGTTCTCTCGTATTTTTGTCATTACTCTACATGTTTCGGCCCTTGTATGTAAAACAAATTGCTAATTCTAGGTGTATACCGCACCTCTCCCGTCTCCATGGGGTCGCAGTTGTAGTAGTAGGCGAGGGCGACTAATCCGACCGAGGAGACAAGCGAGCACAGAATGACGAAGGGGATCAGTGTGTAGTAGATTATTGTCTTCAAAAACGACAAGTCTAGCCGTTGTTTTCCCATTTTCGATCAACTCACGTAGGCTTGGCTGCTGGGTTGGCTATTCAGGAGAAGGCAGCGCAGTCGCTATCTCATCTTCGGCGTATAATTTCGCAATATGCGAGGGGGGAGGTAGCGACTGCGCTAGGGCATGACGAATAGACAACCCTAGCCAGTGTGCCTATGTTAGGCAACTCAAAATATGACCTGCGCCTGTTTGAGAGAAGGGAGCGATGAGTATCTCTGGATGGCGAGTTGATTCACTCCGAACGACGCCAGCCAGCATACCGTTCCACTGAAGACGTTGATCCAGAAGGAGTTGTACTGAAATGTGCGATTATGATGTTGTGAATTCTGCAAATAAGAAACCTGCGCGATGGTGGGGTCGAATCTAAACAACTCGGCGAATCTCCCAGTGTCCACAGCCAGATCGATCACCTGAGAAAAATCATTTTAGGCAAGAATATTTACAAAATTCCTTTCATCATTTCATCAACTCTCACCAGACGTATTGAAATAATGAGCATTATCAAAAACAGTTCAATAGCTTACTTTTCCCAATCCACCAACTCGCTCGTGCGTGATTCCCTTGATGAGCAGAGAGAAGACGCCCGCATACATCATTACTGCCTGTGAAACCCCGTACAGGAAAATATCAGCGATTAAACAAATATTATTCTGATATTCGAAGTACTATGTTGCTTCGAAAGCGCTTCGAGTGATTTTGGAGTGCGAATAAGGAGTTACCTGGATGGAATCCGCCCATACGACCGCCTTCAGTCCGCCGATGCATGTGTACAGCGTAGTGGAGATGCCGAAGATCTACCATCTTTCATTATCTAATCGTTTCGGAACCTGCCTTATCACCAACTGTATATTCGAAAATACAAGAGCTTTCTCAGTAGTGATGAAAAAAAAACCAAAACTACTCTCTTCAAGTCTCTCCGTTCGAGAGAGAAAATAGAGAGAGCTTGCGAATTGGAGAGAGTGGACTAACGATTTACCATCCCTAAAAAACGAACCACGATAAGCAGGGCCTTGTTGACGTTGAGGACTTCCGAGAGGGCAACTGACGGGGCGTAGATCACAATGGACATGTAGCTGACTGTGAAGAAGCAGAAGAGCAGTGAGAACAGCCGACGGATCAAGAGAGAATCGTATCTGGAAGGAACGAATTGAAAATGCGTAGTCGAGATGTGATTTCGGTTTTGGCTCTCTCCATTCAACATACTATCCCGATAGTCAGAGCAACGAGAGACTGTATAGAATGCACTGAGTCGTGAAACCGAAACGACATTACTGATACGTAGCGATTTCCCTGCTGGAGTACACCGTTAGTGCATTGTCTTTATACAATTGTGGAACGACTAAAACGTATAGAGTACCTCTTGTCAAAATACTCATGGAGACACGTCGTCTTCATCTTGTAGAAGACGGGGAGGAAGACGTGGCAGGTGATGAGAGATGAGATCACGCCGATGATGAAGTTCATCCAGATCTGCGTGCCTGTAGAATGAAGTTATAGATGATGTTCTCCATTGAATAAAACACAGATATCAACAATTGAGGAAGTATGAAGCTTTTTTCCGGAAATTGCGATAAGCTTCATCTTCACAACGGGTAATGAGTTCGGAAGTTATGAAGATGTTGACAGTGATTAAAAGTGAATGGAACCTCTAAGGTAAATCTCCGCTGGTACCCCAAGCATCAGTATGCCCGAAAGGAAAGTGGTGAGGAGGGAAAGGGCGACGGGCACCGAAGGCATCTGTCGTCCTCCCATCAGGTAGTCGTCCTTCTTCGAAGATGACGTCGACGGGAAGAAGTGACTTCTGAAAAATGAACCTCTTCGTAAATCAATGCAGTTTAGTCTTTTGAACTTCTGCGAAGCTGCGAAAAACTGATTATCTTGTGTGAAAATCAACTAGTCAAGCAGAGTATTGATGCTCACTTGAGAGCATGATAGATTCCAGTGGAAACTGATAGGATAAGTGAGAAGATGACGACAGCGTAGTCTGCCCAGTGCAACTCCTTCGCCGTTGACATCACCCTTCGATCGGTCGAAGGAACGGAAGAACACTACGTGAACGATCTAAGATTATCTCAACAAAGAACCAAAGCAATAAACCCTATCAAGTAGCTGTGAGAGCGAAACGGCAAAAAAAGAAAGATTGGCCGCGATAGGACAACGTTCGATGAAGTTTCAATCGCCTTATGGAGATGCGATCGGGTAAGAGATCATGAGGAATTGAGAGAGCGCGGAGAAGGAGAGAAGAATGGAAAAGAAAGGTAATGCCATGATCGGGGTCTAGTGAGTGCATGGAAAGGAAGTAGAGAGAGATGGCGATGAGCGAATTATCGAATGCAGCGACGACATAACCTACCGTTTTTCCAACCGAGAAATACCGTTGGTCGTTAGATTTTCAGTGAAAATTAACTAGACAAGCAGATTGTTTACGCTCACTTTATGGCACGGATGATACCCGTTTATCCATAAATGATAAGTGAGAAGAGTTCATGGAACAACTTGCTCGTTGTGGCGAGAGACTTCGATAGAGTTCCAACATAATTGACACATTAGAACTTACGGTGGAAATCAACAGGAACAGGTCGCTTTGACGCGAGATCAGAGGTGCATACGCAGAGATGAGAGGGTAATAGAAGGGGCGGAATGTATGACGGATGCTACAAAATGTAGGGTGGAGGTGAAAAAAGTTGAAAGATGAGTGAGAAAGAAGACATCATAGCCAGGTGCGATGGCGGGGAATGTCAAACGTTTTGAGTAATGGTAAATGCATTCCAAAATCGGTTAATTGTTCCATCTCAATGTGATGCAATGATCCAATTCGTGTGCAGTGGTTCTATGATGTTTGTAGGGAGTGGAAAGAAAAGGAAAACCGTCAAATGGTGAGGTTCCTCAACCAAGCAAGTGGGACCTGGAAAGGATAAGTAAGAGCGAAATCTTGAGAAAATATTGTTCATTTGAGGAGTTCCCTGATTGTTTGACTGTTGAATTCATGTTCTTCTTCATCTTTGGTCGCATATTGTATTCAATCAGTTTTGTAAGATCAACGATTAATTGAGTAAAAAAACGAATTGACTCGGGATCAGTTTCCTACAATGTTGGAAACAGAAATTATACTAACATGCAGAGTAAGGCACAAAATCAGATTGAGCCGATAATTTTGAATAATTTCCTGAGATTCCATCTCAATGTGATGCAATGCTACAATTCGTGCGCAACCTTATATTTCCACGCAGCCTAACCCAATATTCCAATTTTTTGTAGCTCGGGTGGTGGTGCAGGACGTGAGGAGAATGGTTTTAGAAGCGTTTTCACTAGCTTCTGAAGCATCTTTTCAATCTCCGGACGAGACTTTGCGACAATGGCGACATCATCGACGTAGACCAAAGGACAGAGATGACAGCCGTAAATCTGGAGTTCGCAGTTCTCCCAGTCGATGTCGTCCATCGCAAATCGAACGACAGCGTTGAAGATGCGAGGAGACATAGTGTCTCCTTGAAGGCCTCCTCTTCTCATTTGCACAGAGACGACCTCGTTGTTCACTCGGACGAAGTTGTCGACGACTCGTAGATGCGACGGAGGAGATTGACGAGTGTGGGGTAAACTCCAGACTTCCAAAGTGCCTGTCAGACCGCGCTCCACTCAGAGTCGAATGTTTTGGTGAAATTGACGAATCCAAGGTACAATGGTCCCAAGGTACCCAACTATCTTTTCTCTCAGTAACTTTAGTCAAGTGTCTTAGTCTATTCGTCCCTCTCGCTCCCCCATGACTGCTACATCTTTCTCCTCTCTCTCTTTTCTCTCCATACCAACTATCTCCCTCTATTATCACCCCTACCTCCTCTTTCTACTCTCCTTGTCACTTCTATCTCAGTTCAGACAGGAAGCCATCCCTTTTATTGTCGAATATTAGTCATGAAGGGTCGCCTATTTTTGAAGTTTTTGTATGTAGATATATCGCCCTCGTAATCAACACTTTATTCGATTTCTTGATCTCATATTTTGATGCATCGAAATGAATTCATTTTTTATAATATTTCTCATTTCCGGCATTTAAACTGTCTCTACTGACGTTGCCTACACCGTCGTCGAATGAGCGAAGGAGAAGCCGTCAAGGCGTTCTTCTTTCAGCACAAATCAATAAAATTCAATCGCAAGTTGGAAAGAAGAGGTGAGTAGCGCTAATTCTTTCCGCTTGGAGATTGAATACATTTAAAATATGAGAAGATTCCTCATTGAGATCTGTCCACTTAAATTATTAGCCAATTACACGGATTCTCGAGTATCTACCTTTTTCATCGATTCCCGCTATTTATCTGAGTCATGCATTTAGCGTTCTCATAGAAATTATGCTATAGACAATTAAACGCTACGCACAATCCTGAAAACGCAGCTATCTTGTCTCACGCTGTTTGGGCTCGGTTTACTTCGCAACTGCTACTTATCGCTAAATGTGGGCTTGTATCTTGCGAGTTTTAATGATACCTGCCGCGTTTAATTGCTCGGTCAACGAAACTTTCAGCCAAATCAGCCACTTTTTCAGAGAACTCAAGATGCAGCCAGTGGAATACCCGGACTTTGTCCTTCCCCGGCATACGCGTTTCTTCTGTTTCGACTGATCAGATCGAACCGATTTGATACCCCATTGTACAGAATCTTCATCGCAACAGGTTTGAACCTCTATATTTGTGACATTGATTCGAGAAAATGGCGCACTCGGCGTTTTGATTGCGGGGGGGAGGGGGTGGGTGAGAGCAGGATACAGAAGCGCATGAAAGTACGTGAGGGGGGGGGGGGTCGCGGACAGTTTACAGGTGAAGAGTATAAGTTTAAGATATTTATGAGTAATTATTGGGGGGGGGGGGTAGGTGTTAGAATGACTCTCTTCATTTCACACAGTCTATCGGGAGACGATAGAGCGTGCGGAATGAAGAGCGCACGCTTACCAATAATCATAATAATACTTGGTATCCAAGCAGTATCTGCTCCGAGACTGAGGACTGCTCAAGGTCACGTAGCAGGTTTCGTTTGTCTCAATCCCATTCTTCTAATTGTTTTCCTTTGTAGATGACTCGGCTCTACTTGATGGAAACCGGGCAGATGTCTCAGTGCATCTTCGAAACTCACGCCCTTCCCACGTATATTGTCATGCTTACCAGCTCCGAACTGCTGGTTTTCTGTTTCGCACATGTCGCGATAAAGATATAGTAATAAATAGTGTTGTTCGCTGAACGGACAACATTCGTGGGCATTTCCGTTTTCGGCGGAATGGCGAACTAAGAGCTACGGAATGAAGAGCGCACGCTTACCTATAATCATAATAATACTTGAAGGTATCCCAGCAGCATCTGCTCCGCAGTATCAAAAACATGTGCTATAGCCACCTGACACCGTCGACGCAAGGTTTTCTTGAAATGGTGGAGTAAGAGCAACTTTATTTTTCGGCGGAATGGCGAACTAAGAGCTACGGAATGAAGAGCGCACGCTTACCTATAATCATAATAATACTTGAAGGTATTCCAGCAGTATCTGCTCCGAGAACGAAGACTGCTAAAGGCCATGTATCAGGTTTCTTTGGCTCAATCCCAATCTTCTAATTGTTTTCCTTTGTAGATGACTCGGCTCTACTTGATGGAAACCGGGCAGATGTCTCAGTGAAACTTACGCCCTTCCCACGTATATTGTCATGCTTACCAGCTCCGAACTGCTGGTTTTCTGTTTCGCACATTTACTTGTCGCGATAAAGATCATACTCCTATATAAAGCGCTTATTCCGCGTGTCCGGTGACGTCATAGACGGATGACGTCACAGGTTAAGCAACAGAACCTAAAGTAATCCTACCGTAACCCAACCTACAGTAATCCTACCGTAACCCAACCTACAGTAATCCTACCGTAATCCGACCTACAGTAATCCTACCGTAGAACCTTCGAAACTTTCCAGAATCTTCCCGAATGTTCGAGAACCTTCGAAACTTTCCAGAATCTTCCCGAATGTTCGAGAACCTTCGAAATTCCCAGAATCTTCCCGAATGTTCTAGAACCTTCGAAACTTTCCAGAATCTCCCAGAAACTTCCAGAACATTCCAAAACGCATGACAACTTAAAGAAAGTTCCAGATACGGCGAAGAAGAGGAGGGGTCGGCTAGAATGTTCTGGAACTTTCTCTCGCGTGCTCAATACCCTGGGCTATCATACTCCTATATAAAGCGCGAGTCTCTGTTTGTCCAGACTCCGCCCACTTTTCGCCCCTCCTCGGTCCTCAGAGTTCCTTGGGTAAAGATCAAAGACCAAACTACAAAGATCAAAGACCAAACTACAAAGATCAAAGACCAAACTACAAACTATAATGACCAAACTACAAACTAGAAAGACCAAACTACAACCTCCACACTACATACACTTCACGCTACAGACTACAAACAACACGATTTCGTCACAGAAACTTCCAGAACCTCCCAACGAGACGGGGAGGGGGGGAGAGAGAGATTTCCTCATCGAACCTTCCAGAATCTTCCAGAAAGAGGAGGGAGGGAGGGGAAGAGAGATTTCGTCATCGAACCTTCCAGAACCTTCCAGATAGAGGGGAAGGGAGGGAGAGAGATTTCGTCATCGAACCTTTCAGAAAGAGAGAGGGGGGAGGGAAGAGAGATTGCGTCATAGAAACTTCCAGAACCTTCCAGATAGAGGGGAAGGGAGAGAGAGAGATTTCGTCATCGAACCTTCCAGAACGTTCCAGAAAGAGGGGGAGGGAGGGGGAGAGAGATTTCGTCATCGAACCTTTCAGAAAGAGAGAGAGGGGGGAGGGAAGAGAGATTGCATCATAGAAACTTCCAGAACCTTCCAGATAGAGGGGAAGGGAGGGAGAGAGAGATTTCGTCATCGAACCTTCCAGAAACTTCTAGAAATAGGGGGGAGGGAGGGGGAGAGAGATTTCATCATAGAAACTTCCAGAACCTTCCAACGAGACGGGGAGGGAGGGGGAGAGAGATTTCGTCATAGAAACTTCCAGAACCTTCCAGAAATAGGGGGGAGGGAGGGGAGAGAGATTTAATCATAGAAACTTCCAGAACCTTCCAACGAGACGGGGTGGGAGGGGGAGAGAGATTTCGTCATCGAAACTTCCAGATCCTCCCAAAAGAGGGGAAGGGAGGGAAGAGAGATTTCGTCTTAGAAACTTCCAGAACCGTCCAGAAAGGGGGGAGGGAGGGGGGGGGGAGAGATTTCGTCATCGAACCTTCCAGAACCTCCCCGAACTTTTGCAACCTTCCAGAGAGAGGAGAGAGTCGGAGGGTGTGTGAAGCAGGAGAAAAAGAAAGACAGACGACGCGCGCAGTTTGCCAGTGGCTTCCCCTGCCTACGGCGGGGGAATGCCTCGGTGGATATTGTGCACGCAAAAAGCACAATAAACAGAGCCCAAACTAGCACACAACCCGGCGTACGCCAGCCGGAGCACGCGCCTTGGCGCGTGCGATCGGCTGGTATAGTAATAAATAGTGTTTTTCGCTGAACGGACAACGTTCCTGGACAACATTACCATCAACGCTATCAAATGGCTAGCCCAATCCGGAACCTACATTATCAGTGTGTTCACAGGATGCAATTGATTGTCATTAACTTGCAAACACACATGATCAGTACATCGATGGTGCAATAAAACAACTCGCAAATATAATATTATTTGAGGAGGAGCTGAACAATAAATGGGATCTGAGGAGGGCATTTTGAATTAACGTGACCGACAAACGAACCGACAGACAAACACTAAGTTTTGGTTCTAACAGTACTCCTTTTCCCTATGCGAAATGGTGATCATTTTTTTTCTGTGAATGATAACTATGTACAGTATCGGACATAAGTCACGGTCCAAAATTTCAAAGTGTTGTAACTTTTGAACCAGATAAGCAATCGGTTTGATGTTTTGGCAGGATACATTAGACCTATTGATGCATTGCCTCCGATAGTGACGTGATGCTACGATTTCGCAATATTGCATAGTGATGATGCAATCATATATATGTTCTTCACTTGTGATTTTAAGGTCATTGGGATTTTTTTCTAAGTCTTATCTCTTTTTGTGATGATAGAAGGCCTCAGCATCTACCGATTAAAAAATAGTACTCATGGGGCGTTGTCGTACAGAAGCAGAACACAGGTTCAAAATAGGGTCCCGAAAAAAATAATTTCCATTCATTGACGTGCTAGAGACTCGTTCAAAGGCTCAAAATGACCCTTACAATAATTCCTGATTACCCACAAAGTTCGATATTAATATCTCTTAATTTGACCTCAGGGCACGAATTTTTCACTTTTTCAAATAATTGTTTTCTTCCTATTTTGGATGATCATAGTTCCAAGGCCGATTTTTGTTCAAATGTATTTTCTAGACAGGGTAGTTGCAAATCCATGGAATATACGATTCCCAACTTTTTAGAGCATTTGGATACCTTTCCCGCCCGCGGCAACCGAAAATCAAAAAGGTCAATCGATTTCAACCCAAACAATGACCATGATACCCCCATCATTAGTCGAAAAAAAGTTTCTCTCAAAACTTCCTGACTAAATTTTTTCTGTGATATTTTTGTGTGCTGAGTACGAATTTCGGTATGAGAGTCCATGATATCATTAATGAAAAAAGTTAAAATTTATTATGTCGAAATATAGCCGATTTTAAAAATCTTTTGACCTCTGATTTTCGGTTGCCGCGGGCGGGAAAGTTATCCAAATGCTCTAAAAAGTTGGGAATCGTATATTCCATGGATTTGCAACTACCCTGTCTAGAAAATACATTTGAACAAAAATCGGCCTTGGAACTATGATCATCCAAAATAGGAGGAAAACAATTATTTGAAAAAGTGAAAAATTCGTGCCTTGAGGTCAAATTAAGAGATATTAATATCGAACTTTGTGGGTAATCAGGAATTATTGTAAGGGTCATTTTGAGCCTTTGAACGAGTCTCTAGCACGTCAATGAATGGAAATTATTTTTTTCGGGACCCTATTTTGAACCTGTGTTCTGCTTCTGTACGACAACTCCCCATGAGTACTATTTTTTAATCGGTAGATGCTGGGGCCTTCTATCATCACAAAAAGAGAGGAGTTAGAAAAAAATCCCAATGACCTTAAAATCACAAGTGAAGAACATATATATGATTGCATCATCACTATGCAATATTGCGAAATCGTAGCATGACGTCACTATCGGTGGCAATACATCAATAGGTCTAATGTATCCTGCCAAAACATCAAACCGATTGCTTATCTGGTTCAAAAGATACAACACTTTGAAATTTTGGACGGTGACTTATGTCCGATACTGTAGATGAAAAAAAAAATTTTCCACAAGGTCCTTGAACTGTATGATGTTTGCCTCCAAAGAATCATTATCTATTCTCACCTATTCTTTTCCGAGTTGATTGTGGAATTTTATTGTTGATTGAAGAAGAAAGCCGAGAGGCCTCTTTTTCCCATTCGACGCTGGTGTAGACCACGTCAGTCGAGACCGTGTAAATGCCGGAAATGCGAAATACTTTATATGAGATCAAGAAATCGAATAAATATACGTGGATAAAGATGCAGATATACAACAAAAATGCCAAATTAGTATGCTAAATTAATCAAAGCGAAAGGCAAAGCAATCTTCCACATCACTAAAATAATAAAAAAATTAAATTATGAATGCTGGCATCCTGATTGTATACAACTTCTCTTAGTGAGAGAAGTGAGACGGAGAAGGAGAGAAAAGGATAGACATGTGATGAGAGAGAGAGAGGTAATCACAACTCTCACTCTCCCAGTCGTTAGAGATATTAGCCGTGCAAACACACACGTAGAGAGCGCGGAGAAGAGTCGATGAAAGGAAGTAGGAGATGTAGTACGAGATTAGAAGAAAGAGGAGGAACCTCTTCACTATACTACAAATCTCTGTTCTGTTAGAGGATACCTAATTTGAAGTCAGCGAAACAAGAAAATATCTTTGAAGCGAATATGAGATGAAAATTATCATGTTTTTAAACCTTACAATTTCGGAGCATCCTCATTCTCCTCTCGATCATGGGGATAGAAATGATATTGGAAAGATAGAGGAGGAAAAATCCCGGGGGGGGGGGGGGGGTGACAAAAGAGCAAACGACAAAAGAGCAACTGGGAATAGCCCAGAGGCGAGTTGGCCAACCTAAATAAAAGTTGTCACATATATATTACTTTAGCTTAGGCATTACGGTAACCCAGTCCGATGGGTCAGATCGAGTTCCTTGGGTCAGATTTTTTCGAAAATTTCTCCAATCGATCTCAAAATCCGCAGTCCAAAGGACGGTGGAGTCGATTCAAATCGCAAGAAAAAAATTTTTCCAAAAACCATGATAAGAAAAGATGACATTTCATGGTGAGAAAAAAATGAAATTGAAAAAAAATTGCCAGAACGTTCTGATCATAGGTCTTTCTGGTGTATCTTTGCTCGCTGATTTCGAATATCAATATGAGAGCTCATCAAAAAAATAATGAAAAAAGTAAAAATTAAAAAATTGTCGAAATCGGAATTTTTGGACATAATATCGAGCAATTATTTCTCCTCGCTACAGATGCTTCTGATATTTGGGGTGATGCTAGGTACAGGTACTTACTCAAATCACTTTACTGGTATTCTCGAATAATTGCAGTTTTCGAAAGTTACGTGTCATTTGGGAAAATCTAAAAAGTTTTTGGAAAAAGCGACCACCCCGCCCCAGCGAAAAATCTGGGAATGATATCATCAACATAAGAATTATTCATCCGTGTCTCCTGAATCGAATGCCATAATCGGGATAGCTCTATCATTTTTCTCAAAACGAATTATGACCGTTTTCAGGAGGCGAACGTGATCAAAAAATTCAAAGAGTCCATTACGTTAGTTCAAAGTATGTTGCTGTGTCCTATGTGTTCAATAATGAATTGTTACTAAAGTTGAGATCTGATATGTATTCGATCGACCCCTATTCTTGGTTATTTACGCTGCTGAGTTTACGTAATGGACCCTTTGAATTTTTTGACCACGTTCTCCTCCGGAAAACGGCCATCATTCGTTTTGAGAAAAATGATAGTGCTATCCCGATTATGGCATTCGATTCAGGAGACACGGATGAATAATTCTTATGTTGATGATATCATTCCCATATTTTTCGCTGGTGCGGGGAAATCGCTTTTTCCAAAAACTTTTTAGATTTTCCCAAATGACACGTAACTTTCGAAAACTGCAATTATTCGAGAATACCAGTAAAGTGATTTGAATAAGTACTGTACCTAGCATCTGTGGCGAGGAAAAATAATTGCTCGATATTATGTCCAAAATTCCGATTTCGACAATTTTTTTAAATTTTAACTTTTTTCATTAATTGTTTGATGAGCTCTCATATCGATACTCGAAATCAGCGAGCAAAGATACACCAGAAAGACCAATGATCAAAAAATTCTGGCAATTTTTTTTCAATTTCATTTTTTTCTCACCATGAAAATTTTCTTGCGATTTGAATCGAAAATGTACTCTACCGTTCGTTAGACTACGGGAAAATGATTTTGAGATCGATTGGAGAAATTTTCGAAAAAATCTGACCCAAGGAACTCGATCTGACCCATCGGACTGGGTTACCGTAATCCCTAGGCTAAAGTAATATATATGTGACAACTTTTATTTAGGTTGGCCAACTCACCTCCGGGCTATTCCCAGTTACTCTTTTGTCGTTTGCTCTTTTGTCACCCCCCCCCCCCCCCCCCCCAAATCCCAACTGAGCAGACCCTCCTAACCCCCCTCCCCTTATTCCTCACTCACCCTTCCCGTAGTTCTATTCTCACATCCTTTCTCCTTTTCTCCTATCTCGGGCATCATGTACTTTTGAAGCACCTTCAGTGGCATACGAAATAAAAATATAAAAAGTTCTCTACTCAGTCACGATGTACTCAGTAGGCAACTTATGTAAAATATTACGAATTGAAAATTTGTCTTAGCAAAGAATTATGAACTGATTTCCATGGAACATCAGTGTTAAACTACATAGAAAGGGTCTCCGGACTACAGTCTGTGCTGTCCTTTATATTAATATTGTTTAGATAATGTCACCAATATAATATTCAACTCAAAATTCGCAATTTTGCGATTAGATCTTTAATAAATAACACGTCCTCGATGATGTGCACGAATAGTACGAGCCGATACACCTGAAACAATATCAGTTGTCAAATTAGAATCCATTTCCCTATCTGAAATGGATATCATATCTTTCTGCGAATGATAATGTTGTGGGTGAAATTATGCAAGGCCCGATATCAATAAAAGTGATGGAATTTACAAGTGTAGTTCATCAAATGCTGCATTGAATTGCACCTATGAAAATTGAATATTTTTCACAAAAAAAACCTATGTCGGGGAGGTGCAAAATCTCGTGGAACGTCTCGTCAAAAGATTATGCTGACATGATATTTTTTTCCCCGGGCGAGGTTCTTCGAATCAGCAAAACCAGGTTCTCATTCGGAAGGATTTCATTCAACGGGGATCATCCGCCATATCACCATTCCTTGCCAAAAGTATCCAAAAGTGACTTTCTCGGCGACTTTCTATCTATCTTTCTTCACTTCCGCATTGTTTCAAGCGGAAGCTGTCTTTGCTCACGTTCGCATGTCTGTTCTCGCTTTTCCCCATATAAAACCACGTGGTGAAGGCCAATAGGAAACGACTCTCCTCAAGTCACGTGCTCTATCGCGAGTCGGAAAAACGAGAGAGAAGAGGAGAGTCACATTCCGATTTGACATCACTAATAACCTCTCACTTTCGCGAGTATCATCTCATTGCTCCCGGGTATCCACTGAGTCCGCTCGAGAAATCGAAGGCGCTGAGCACGTCGCACTTTGAGTCTAAATGGAACAAAGCCAGTTAGCTCTCTCATTGGGCTCCCACAAACCTGAAACGGAAAACTACTCGCCACTTCACTGCTTTTGAATGGTGAATATGCCGAGATAGGCGCGTAAGCAGATAGACTGAGACTAGTGGCTAAAGATACTGGTAAACAAAATATCACGAGGTCGCCCTTCAATATAAGAGAGACAGCCCTTCTCGAAATTTTTTCTTCTTCTCAAAACTCCTTCTAAACCTCTCATAATATTTCGAATCGTCCTGGTCATGAGTCCCACTGCCGGCTTTTAGGAAATATCCGTTCGCGATTCCGGCCATATCCTATCTCAGCTCAAATTTGAGCTATTAGGATGGCGTAGAGCTACAGAAAAATAAACGAACAACTTCGCTGACAAGTATGAAATAATCGCTCAAGAGCCAAAAAAAAGTGGCGATCTAATAGCTGCATTAGGAGTTTTTGGTGCACTTTGGAGCGTAGAAACTGAATTTAAATTTACCAGCTCATGACAGAATGAAAACATTGAGCTCGAAAAACTGTAGAAATTGACAGATTTAAAAAAAAAAATCTTGGAGATAAAATTTACGATGGCATCCAATCATCTCAAAAATACGTTGGTTGACTTAGTATCGAATAGACACCATTCTCGATTTAAAAAATCTCTCGATTATATGTAAAACCCCTCCAATCTGCTAACAGCCTATGTGAGCGGATGCAATATTGCTCGAAGCTGGCAAAGGAAGAATTGTTGGAATACACATGCATTTCTGATTAAGAGAATCGAAAATCGAGATACATACTTCATCATAATTTTGTAATTATATTATTTATCGGGCATCATAAACAAGCAAAGCATGAGCAATTAAAGGACTAGTAGCAGGATTGAGGAATACATTATTTAAGGTTCGGCAGAAGGTTCAATCACTTTCTCGGTCAAATCGATTGTGAACGATTCAGTAAGACAATAGGGGCACGGGAGGTTGAATTTGTCCTCGTGTGTAGCCATCGTCAAATAGCACGCCGTACAGATGGAATGACCACACATTGTGAAAACTTCACGGCCCAATGGTTCGTCGGTTAGACAAAGGGTACATTCGCGAGTTCTTTCAGAATCCTCGATCAAACGTACGAATGAGGAGGGATCATGTACGACTGGACGACTGCGGACGACTGGGCAAGCATCTATCTCCAGAGCTGCAAATTTTCTGCAGAATGTGCAGCCACAAATCGTTGAAACGAGGCGTTCGCGAGGCTCAGATCCACACTTGCTGCAGTCACGTGAGAAACGCTGACCACAAGCCTCACTGAAAATAAATAAATTAGTAATTAAACAATATTAATTCAGATCACAGTTTATTGAATATTTTTCATTAGAATATTCTCACACTAAATCCATAATAGTACAGAGAAACTCGAACAAACCTCTTCTCGGAAGCCTTCCTATGTTGCTCCGCGAACCAGAACGGAGTTCTCCGAGATAGATCCTCGCCAACGCTTGGAGTGGTAGAATCATGGGAGGAGGCATGGGATCCTCTTCGTTGTAGATTGGAGGAGAAGGCCGTAGGAAGTAGATGAAGATGAATGTAGAGAGAAGTAGAAGAAGAGGTAGAGAGAAGAAGAAGAAGATTGGCATGGTAGTCGAATCAAGAGTAGTCAGACTGAACTGGGTATGGACGGCTCATGGTCTTTATATATGCTATCTAATAGGAAGCATGCACTATCCTTCCGATCATCCTGATTGACCTTTTCGTTTAGTTCAGTTATTGCCTCTGACGTAGTATGTGACTAAAGAATGGAAGCCACTCTCTTCAATCTCCATGCTATCTCGCTTATCAGATCGGAATCCCTCTTCCGATATTACATTTTTATAATGATACGATCATAATGGTGACCAAAGGATGAGACCGCGCGCGCTTCACGCTTAACTATTCACCGGTTTTGCTTACTGGAATCGCCTTTTCGCATTTTTGAATATATTTTATTTATTTATTCTTTTGCTAATTTGCTTCTAAAGAGGTGCCACGCCCAGCGCACTAAGTAAATATAATTAACGGATAGCGTAAACAAATAATTTGTAAATTCGTCATTACCGGAATAACTTTTTGTAAATTTGTAATATCTCGGATGCAATTGTGAACGCTTTCCCAATTTGCGCGTAACAAAGTAAAGCAATCGAGAAATGAACGATATCGTACATGTAACAGAAATCGCAACGCTTTTATTCTTTCCGAATACGCAAAATCAAGAGCCATGGTTGTACTCATTGTTTTCAAGGCCCCTTTGCTTTTTTATTTTTTTATTTTATTTTTTATTTTCAGGACTTCATATACCGAATCATAAAAGTCCACAACCAAAATTTTAGACCTCTATCTGTTTCACAACGGCTGGAACAGTTTTCGGTTTTTTTCCGCGAAAATATCGGAAATTCGTCGGAATCGTTCACTTTCTCCCGGTTTATCGGTATCACTAGCCGTCTACCATCATACCACCTTGCGGATTATCAGCCACAGTTGTCATGAGACAGACAACACAATCCGTAACAGAACAATTGTATCGCTTTGAGATGCTGGAAAGTAAGCAGCAAATTGTCATCAGTTGGAGATGAAAGATTACGCTATGGATTGAGTTGACTCCGCACTTATGGTGCAGGAGTTCTAAATGGTCGTTACTCTTGACCAAAAAAAACTCTTGATCAAATTGCATTAATCGCAAGCGCTGCCGAATAAAAAATGTGTGTTGCTGCTTCTCGTATTGTCATACCTGAGCTCTTGAAACCAAGAACATTGCCAGGTGCACTGTGATCTTTCAGAAATAACTCTCCTCGCCGAAGCTGAGAAATATATTAATGGTACGAGTAATGGAACGTACCAATCTTTCTCTGTTTCCTCGTTTTCTCTTCTCTCAAAATAAGTGATGAAGAGGAAATGTAGCTACAACAAATAATTCGTATTCGAATAATGGCCATTGTCGATTTTTTCATCTATCTATACGCCAGAGACACAAAAACATGGATATTGATGTAAACAGGATCGTAACAAGCGATAGTTCATGATGCTTATTCTCTTCCTCCTCCATCGCAGCAATGCCAGAGGGGAGATCGAAAGCAGGATGCGCCCGCTCTTATCCACTCTCTTCTCTCTATCATCACTCGGATTACTCATTCTTCAACTAGCATCTCCTTTCTTTTGACAGCTCTGCCAGGATCCTAGGTTGGCTAGAAAACGAATTATGTCGAGTTGCGGAAATGTCGTTTAGGTCGAGTTTCGGAAATTTCGTTTGCGGAAAAAAATCAAGTTGCGGAATTGTCACTCATCCTAATATTTATGTAGTTTCGTCCGTTAGGAACTCGTGAACGACCTGCTTACTCTGATTCGATGTTGTATTTTTTTTCGCCAACGCTTCCATTAATATATTTTCTCTTTTTTTATCAGTGAACAAATGGATACTGAAAAGAGAAAGAATCGCATCAAGGGATCGTTCACGAAGGTAACTTTATCTTAACCGATTGACCAAACTCATTCTCTTCAGACCCTAGACGTCTCTTCTTCGCATGGAATTGAATCTCTCCTTCAGAAAGCTATCGGGATTCTGAAGGATTTTATCAAAAGTGACGCCAATCCCGGGGCGCGATGAAAGTTGAAAAGAACTTATTGGAAACAATGAACAATTATGTTTGCATTGTAACACTTGTGCGATTTAGCTTTTTCTTCAGAAAGTAAATGATGCATTGACCTCCTTCGATCCAGAGTGGTTCCGCCATCTGAAGTGTGATGAAGAAGAGTGAGTGATGATATTTGTCTAGCTCGATACATTATGCATACTCAACATATTCATTTAGGGAGGCACGCCTTCAAAATCTCGCTCGAGGGATCTCTGAGTCTATGAAGATTGCTTTCGAGTGGATGATTAAGAGAGAAAACAACCAAATAGAGGTTATCAAATGCGAGGCAAAACGATGAGCGTGAATACGTGCCTCAGAACTATAACACTGCAACCCAATAAAAGAAGGGATGCAATTAAATCGATAAAAACATATTCAGCTTCACCAGCTGGCCAGCTTCGTGAATGTGTCTCATCATTCCTCATTGAATAATGAAAGCGACGCCTGGTCGGACGAGTCGGAGACTAAGGGTTCGGAGAACGATGAGAACAAAGGAACCGAAAAGAGCTCATCATCGTCAAATAAGAAGGAGAAGACGAGTCAACAAAGGAAGTCGACAGTGTGTGAAGTCTGTGGAAAGTGTCTCAAGACTCGGCCAATCTGGCGAACACACATGAAGACCCATCTTGGTAAATGAAACGAACCGTAGTAAGTTAATTTACATAATTTTCAGATGACCTGAACGCGCGGCGCCCTTACGAGTGTGATATATGCAAGAGGCGATTCAGCATACGCCAACATCTTGTGATTCACTCGATAATACATTCAAGTTCGTCGAAATCTCCTGTATCATTAGTGCGACTAAAACAGCAAATCTTCCAGGAACGGAGGAGGAAAGGAGACCTTTCTCGTGCGAGATTGTCCCTAAATTCTAAAAGATATTTGTGTGTGTGTCGAAACTTGACTAATTATCATTGTTTTCAATGACACTCACCTTATAGTTCCCTCATCTCACTCACTCTGACCTCCAGAATTTATCTATCCTAGTGTTAGCTATGACACACCTTCCTGTTTTAAATGTAAGCTTTAATTTCTGTCATTTAAAATTAATGTACACATGATAAATAGCTCCGGCAACAACTCATCCGATTCTCTTGAAAATAATTTCACTAGTCTATCTCGACAGGCTTGATCGAATGGCGGCTGTTGGTCAGCCTCCCGATTCAATCCGAGGTCAATTTGGTAACAAAAACAGGTTTTCGACTTTAGATCTCCGCCCACTAGCGTAGGATAGATATATATGATCCGTTTGAAGAAACAAACCTATGATTTGACCACAAGCTTATCCGAAGATCTATGTAATACTATTCTATTCTGAAATGCAATTCTGCTATTCTGAAGTGAATCTGAACGGAAAAGCACATGACACAAATATCTCTTCATTGCAAACACTGTGTATTTGTCATCATTAAAGGGCACTCTCCTTCAGGAATCTGTCCGAGTTGCTCCGGAAGCTGTGCAGTAGTTCTTTCACTCCAGAAACTTTGGAGCCGTGTTGATCTCCCCAATGATTCGCTTCTTGACCTCGATCATTGCTTCGTTTACGTCTTCTGGAAGGGGCTGCTCATTTGGGACCACGGCGTCTGCGGTATCCTGATGACCAGCCTGAACAAACAATGCGATCCCCCAAAAAATCGTACAATCTTTAAATAATCATGGTAATTCAACAATAATACCTCTCGGGAGAGTTGAAGGGCATTGCCCAATAGATGATGCGTCAGTGCGAAATCCACGGACATTCTGTAGCACAAATTATTGATATCTCCACTAGTGTCATCGAAATTTTGCATTGGATGATCTAACCTCATTTCCTGCTCATACTGCAGGGCGTATTCGATGAAATTGACCAGCTGCTCCTTGTTGAGTTCTATCTCATCGGCTAGCCACGTCCTCCCTTCTTCCTTCAAAAACGTCGAGAAATCAATGCGTATTCCATGAATCCGCGATTTTTCTCTGAATCTATCGCGAATCTTAACCGCTTCTGCGTCATCATCCTCTCCGATCTAAAAAAAATGATTAATCTTTCATGCATATCAAATGGCATATGAAGTGTAAAAATTCATGTCTGCGCCATGCACGTGTTTTCAGTTATTTACACGTGGGGATAGATGAATTCGTCGTTGCTTGAGGCAATCTACCTGCTGTAGGACAACCTCTGGTATCGGGCCGCACTTTCTGATTGCAGCCTCGAAAGGGTTCTTCACGATGTCTCCGAAACCGAACAATATCTCGCCAGTGAGCAGCTCGCACAGAATCGCACCAATGCTCCAGACGTCCACTGAAACTTTCAACTTTCGGACTTTTCAGACAATTTGAAGACATCACATTGCGGTCTTGCTGCCTATTCATGATGTGGTTCTGTAGTTTTTAATTAAATTTTGATGGGGTACAACCGCCTCATTTTTTGGAATGTTTTAAAAACAATTTTATTTTTCACTATATAAAAACTGGTCATAGATAGGGACCACCAGCCTGGCAGCCGACTTTGCGGAATCTGGTCTAAAGTAGGATCAATGTGACCGTCAGGTTCTCAATATCATTTTTGGTTTTGGACGCATGTCGCTATCTCTTCTCTGAAGCTCGGGAGAGCTTTAGAAGCGCGCGCGACTCTCCCAGCCAGAGAGGAGGGAGAGACGAGACGAGAGATAAAGGGGCGGAGCCTCTCTAGCTTGTGTCTCTCTCACTCCTCCCTCTCTCTCGTCGCTCTCCTCTCGCGCTCATATTTAATTCGAGCACAAAATCAGGGAAATTATTAAAAATGCAATTTTGTGCTTAAAATTCCTCTAAAATACAAACTAATCGGAAAAACTCATAGAACCTTTCTCGTCGTATCTCCCGGTCCATTTTTCGAGCATCTCGATGGACATATAGGAATGCGTGCCTATCCCGTCTGTCATCGGATTGTTTCTATCGATCACACGAGCAAGTCCTAGATCTGTAATGACGATCTTTCGTGTTCGAGATACTTCAACTATTCCAGGTCAAAACGAGAATCTTACTAGTACTACTAGTTAAAAATTAAGAGAAGATAAGAGAATAATGCAAAGATTTATGATAGGGAGGTCCAGAATTGATTTTTTTTCTCATATTATTCGATTGCCTTGACACTCACCTAGCAGGGTCAGTTTCCAATTCTCGTCAATGCACATGTTATCGGGCTTGATATCTCTGTGGATCACCTGCAAGTGTTAAACTCAATATATTAAAATTTTGGACAGGATATCTTACTGTGAACTACCATAACGGGAGAAAGATTCGAATTTCGACCTACCCCCGCTGAATTTAGGTACTTGCACGCCCGCAGCAAGTCACTCATCATCGATTGCACTTGCTTCATTGTGTACCTCTCATTCTCGATGATACACTTCAGACTCTTTCCACAATATGCCGTGATGTGGTACCTGCCAGAAATTATAATTACGGTGGCAAAAAACCTTTTCGTAGCCTGCTTTCAGTTTGAGAAATGATCAACCTCAACCAATTCAAGTGTTCATCGAACTAAATGAACTTGGCGTATAATTACTAATGATGTCTTTCGTTATTCGGCTCTCTTCATTCTGCACACTCTCTCTCGTTTATCTGGTAGGCGAGATAGTGTGCGGAAAGGAGAGAGCCAGATCCGACATTAAATCCCTAATTCTAACACTGATTGAAGCTGGCCCATTTCGTCTTCAACGACGTAGGCACCCAGAATGCGCACGACGTTGTGGTGGCGTATGTGGTTCAGCAAATTGAGCTCCCGAAGAGCCAGTTTTGCCTGAATCTACTTTTAAGCGCGTGAAGATGTGTTGCTGGTGCCTGTTCACTGGTGACTGGAGGTAGGCAATAGACAGTACCAACATTATCTTCGAGAACATACTATTTTCAGTTATTCCAAAATTGTCAGATATTCCTGTTTAGACGCATTGCAAACGTTACCAAATTTTTTTGGCTTTATAGTGTTCACAATGTGTCGAGAAAAAGATTAGGACACAAAGATAGTAAATTGTGGATTGCGCGTGCGCTCCGGCGTGGTATCGCGCTATCAATTGCTCACCCTTTTCACGTTTTCGAAGACGGCCGTGAAGTATTTGATTGCGATGGCCGGATTGTGGTTTGACCCTCCACACTGACCATTGAACTTCCTGAACAGGTATTTTCACTACCGGATTTTGGAGTACAGATCTCGAGACAATTCTATGAATGACACTACTTATATATATTTTATCTACGCTCGAGGCGCAACGGGATACGGTAGTAAAATAATGATGTGATTATGACAAGAACAATGTGACTCTCCTCTCAATGAGGATAAGATGGATAATTGGGGGGAGCAAGTATAAATACGAAGATATAATCCGCTGGTTCCATCTGTCTTTCTTCTGGGTGAGGGAAACCGCGGAGGAGAAAACTCGGGCACCAGGTAGACTATACTCCGGAACCAGTTTCATAGATCTCTAAAAGGGGAGGGGGAAGGGGAAGGGTTGATGTAGATTTACTTGACGATCGTTGAAGGAGGGGGAAGGGTGAGGGGAATATAAGGGATAGAATATTCGAATATTACTAGCGAAAGATGTATTTACTAAAGTCGAAATCTAATTCACGTAATCTCTTCTTATACACATAGACACTAGACGATGAATGAACATAAGATGGTAGATCATTCAAGATTCTAGCGATTCTACGTGAGAAACAATGATATCTAGGTGTGGATTTGGTGTGTTCAATATGTATTCCAAAGTTACTTACAGCACGGTTCCGAAGTTGCCGGAGCCCAGGCGCTCATACTTTTTAATTTCGTAGAGCGGTGAGAGATGGGCGGGCACTTGGAAGTGAGTGTTCACTCCAAGCTTCACTTCGGTGAATCTCTGACGAATATTTTCACAATAGTTCAATAATAGTTTTCAAACAAAAAACAACAATTCAAAACTCACTGGCTTCGCTTCGTTCGAAATCGATTCTCGCTTGCGCATCCGAACGAATGCGCTGGTGGTATTATGAGGAGAAAATAGAGGGCGAGAGAAAATGAAGATAACCACAACGATGACTAATCAGGCGCGAAGTGAACAAAAAGGAATTAGTTGATAAGAGGGTAGCGAGGTTGAAAATGAGAAAAAGGTCAAATACGTAAATCGTAATACGAATTGTCATGAATGCACGGGCAAGGATGGCTTTTTCTCAAGCCATATTTTGTTTCATTTGTAACCCCATTACCCGGCATAAGGAACCAATCGATTCGTAAAAGGTGAGACAAGCACATTGAAAGCTTACAACATCTTCTCAATTTCTTAATCATTGACATCATCCCTGCCGCTTACTACTTTACGAGCGTGCATATGCATGTTTTCTGCCACATTTCAGTCAATGGTTCACTCCAGAAACAACGAAAAAGGATCTGCGCTGATTGCCGTCCTGATTCGTCTCCTTACCTCAACCATCGCTTCGTTCTTGTCTTCAGGCAGCGTCTCTGGTATTGCTCAGCTAATAGCACAGCTAATTCGTGCCTGAATAGGGAGTTAATTAGTAGGTTATTCGGGGAGCAATTAGCTCTGCTATTAGGGGATTTCCGCAATTAGCTGTACTATTAGTAGAACGAGGAGAGTAGGGGGTGCTTTTGAATTAGCTCTACTATTAGTAGAACGATCTCTGTACTGTAAGAAACATCGTTTTGTGTTGTGCTTGTTCACTTTCGACGTGCATATTCGAGATCCGTTTAGTATCTTCCAGGTAACTAGACAAGATGGAAAAACTATAACGAGTAGTACTTCTAACTCGTTAGAAAACAAACAAAATGAACATTATAACCAATAGATAGCAAATAAACTGAACTAGCGAAATAATAATTTACAACGGAATTTACAAAATAAATCGATTAAACGAAATATAAATCATCGAGATTTGTTTACATTTCTCCTGATCTTCCGCTCTTCTTTCGAATTCTCCGAATATTTTCTGGAAACAATATTACTCCAATACAACGAGAGTAATAGTAATACCTGATTATATGAATTTAGAAATAGCCATTCGTTTGTAACACATTAGTCGCATCGAATCTCCACTCTGGAAATAAAAGTGTAGAAGACTTGAGAGTGACTCACCTTGTTGAAAAAGTTAGAATGGAATCAAATCAGGCAATAAACGTCCCGTCAATTCACCCTGCAAATCTTCAGACAATTATTATGGTCAAATATATTAACGGAATAATGTGCAAAAAATAATAATCAAAAGCAAGAACGAAACTAATCTGTCAGATTTTAGAGTCTCATATACCATAGATAGAGGCGAATTCATAGCGGGTGTGACCTCGCAGCATTGAGCCAGACATACAGGCAATCGATTACCCAAGAAATAACAATACGCACAACTTACAATAGAAGAACGGCAAATCAATAATGTTCGAATTTCGAAAATAACGGTGCGCACTCTCGGTGCCAGCTCATCCACCTCGGGCCAGTATCTTACTGCTAGCGCGTTCGGTGAATTAGGCCCCCTATTCGTGAGACGAATTAGCTCTGCTATTAGCTGAGCGGAGCTTCTCATTCCTCGGTTTTCAATTAGCTGTGCTATTAGTTTTCCGTTCCAAGTCCCTCTGAATTAGCTGTGCTATTAGCTGAGCAAGAGGTCATGTTATCAGCGACGACGGCGTCGGCGACCGAATCGCGACTAGGGTTGGTAATTCAAGAATTGAATCTCTTCATTTCGCGCTCTCTCTTGCTTCTCGGACTAGTGAGAGAGTATGCAAAAGAGTGTTATCCGAATTTTCAACACTTCCGTTGATGACACGATCACCAAAGAGATTTTTTTGCTTCAATCAATCAATATTCTCCTATCCGCGATAGCAAGTAAAACTCAGCGTTTGAACAAACCATCCCCTCTATTCATCGCTGTGTTCCATTCCATTCATTTCTTAGGTATTGAATACAATAGCGGCTAATTGTTTAATCGTCTACAAAACCCGCTCGGGAACAGTACCATTTCATACAAGCATGAAGTTTCTTAAATCGTCTGACTAATACAACAAAAACGGAGGAATTATTAGCATGGATGAAATCGGCTCAACTGACGTGAGCGTGATTGTTCTTGATTAAATTTAGACTCATTTGCTCAAGGTTGCAAACTCCAAAGTCATCGAAATGAAACTACATCATTTGTACGGTAATACAACCCACGAAAATGGTATAGCTCTGTTTAAGGTAATTGCTTTCTCCAAATGCCTTTGCAATTATATTTTGAGCTGGAAAATTCGTTGATCTTCGATAGTCGAATTTCTCCAATTTGCTTGCCAAGTTTACCTCAGTCAATTCCGCACGAAGGTTATGCATTTGTCACAGGATTCGGCAAATCAAATGGTTAACTTTATATTTTGTATCGAATATTAATTATCAATCTGGCTCTAGACTCTATTCTATAGCTACTGCCATGCTAGAGTTAACATTCGGCCTCACTGATTTTCTTCATTCAGGTACAAACACTTACAAGCTTGTAAATGATTGGCGACTTCGGGAAACCAGCATGGAAATGATTAATAGCGATAAATGCGAGTGAGCGATTAGTTCAGGCGAATTTACAAAATCGCTACTCTCAGAGAACTCTTTGCCAACCACCGTACCCCTTGGGCCTTCGAATGGAGTAAATATCAGCTCATTTGTGTAGGATCGAAGGATCATGGAGCACATGAGGTTTATGAATAATACCGAATAATAAAAACAACTAAATTATTTAAGGGCGATAGTGGAGGTCCTCTGGTGATGCAAGCCAGTGATGGAAGATGGTTTCAGGTAATGTTTTTATCATAGAAAATTGTATTAATATGATGATTATCAGATCAGTGTAACTTCATTTACAATCACATCTTGGCCCTTTGCTCCTGGTAAAATTTGACAACGTTTCGTAACAGCCCGTAATTAATATGTTTTAGCCGCTTTCACGGACGTAAGGAAGTACTGCGATTGGATTGAAGAGACAACAGATAACGAAGTGAAATGTCAAGGCGAAACTGTGAACACGTAGTCTACACCGGATAGATTACTCTTTGATTTTACGCTGTTCCTGCTTCGGTTTCCGCGATATAAACTCAACTAGTTTAATAAACGTTTGGCATATTTATTTTATTCACGGAAAAGCGTACCATTCCCCATTTCGGTCAAATAACAACCGTTTAAATGACGATTTACCTGTCATGCGTTTCAACCTGGATCTAAGATGAAAAAACAAATAATAGTGGGATAAGAGAGTCATCACGACTCGGACCGTTTTGATCAATCTGTTGATACTAAACATCTAGAAATATGAGTGATTCTACGAAAATCATTTGATCGGAATAACTGGAAAAGTTTCCTTATATTCGCTCTACACCCTTTCCGCAATCCCTTTTCGATCTATTTTCTAGATTGGAGTAGCCATCAGTTCCGAAATCCGCTCTCGAACCCCTATCAAGTTCTGCCCATAAATGATCTCATAATGACCCACACTCACCTCTCTTGATCCATTGTAATGAGGGATATGATGGCCACCTATCAGTTTCTCTGGGTGTCTCTTCTTCTCCCTTCCTTCTCTCTCACTCCCTCCCTCCTCTCCCCCTCCCTCTTCTCCCCCCTTCTCTCCCTCGATCATCCTGATTAATCGGAAGTAGCAGGAGGTTCATCCCCACTTCGTTATCCACTTGTTGTGATGTTTCGATCAGTGATTAGGGCCCGCTGATCTCTCCCTGTTACATCTCCCCATCTATCAGTGTCGCTCATGTTCTACAACCTGCTCATCAGCCCCCATATTCTCGGATTTATTCAATCCACAGTAGAAATCGCGTTAGACACTAAGTGCCTGTTCCTATGCGTGACGCTGTTCTTGTACATGCAACATGCATCAGTTAAGGAGGATTTTCATATTCTTGGATTAATTCATCTGACAGTAGAGACTCGCATGAAAATCAGGTATGCTGGATTCCGATTTGCATGTCCGCCGTCGATCGTTGAGTACCACCTGATTCCCTTCTCGTATGCATTGAGCATGGAATGTGCAGGGGCGGCGGAATGAACACTTCTCGCAAGGTGCGAAAACAAGCTCGTTCGCCCCTCATTCTTTTGTATTCCAACGGCAGAAGATTCTACAGCACACCTCACTCGTTCCTTTCACTCTTCTGCTCTGCTCCCTTTTCACTTCTTCCATTGGAATGGGGGCGGGTCGGTATGTGTTTCAAGCGCCTTCAAGCCTTTTTGCTTTCCCTCCTCTCATCCTCGAGTCCTTGCCAACTGTTCACCCATTTCGCCTACTCCTCTCTCTCTCTCCCTTCCTCCTGCCTAACAGTTGCCTCTGCCATTGTCACCCACCTCGATCTCTCTCGTGATTACACACTCTCTTCGTCTCTCGAGCGAGTGTCTGCGTCTCTCCGATCGCCCTGCTATCTCGCCTTCTTTAACATCTCTCATCGGCCTGGTCCTCTTGCATCTGTGTGCTGCCTCGGGCGCTCTCACACTATCTAGAGAGAGGGAGAGGGATAAGCAAGAGAGGGATCATCCAACAAAATGGCTGAGAGCCTAGCAGCATTCAAGCACAACAACAATACAACTAAACCCATGCCGCCTCGCGAGATTATGACCGGTTTAGGAGAGACTTGAGTCTTTATGCTTCATCGAACATGCCAGCATGCATTTTCCGAATGTTTCATCCGTTCTTTATGCGCTTCTGGGAACTATTATTCATCGTAAGCCCACTATTTTTCACCCGTCAGCCCCTAATCCCAATTCTTCCACTAGCTTCTCAGTCTCTCTGACCTTTCATCGGCCAATGCACACTCCATCATCATCTTGCAGTCATGTATACTACTGAATCATGAACGTATACTTATACATATATTCGTCTTTTCATTCATTCTGCGTTTATGCAATGATTCAGCGAGCGATGCCGGAAAGCTTCGCTAAAACCTTGTCCCTCTCACGCTCTGATTTATGATCCTTCTAAGAAGTGACACAGATGCGCTGTTTCTTCTTCATTCTCTCTTGTTATGCCATTCCCCTCTCATCTACCCCCTACTGATACTCTTCCTATGATTCTGCGTAACAATGGCACACTTGATCCTTCGTACAAGCGGTAAAGGGCAGTGTCTCCTCCTCCTCTCGGGTATTTTGATCCCCTCTGACTCTTGTTAGAGAGGTGATCATCTTTCCGGGACGTCTCGAGACAACGTCCACTATCGCTTACCTCTAGTCGCGCAACAGGGACATCTGTCTCTCCCTCAGTCCTACTCATCCTTTACCCCCCCCCCCCCCCCCTACTCCCCACTCCGACCTCACCCCAGAACTTCTCGCGCAATGTAACAGGGAGTGGGAGCAGCGCCCCTCTCTTCCTCCATTCAAATGCCCATCCGACGGCGAATCTTCTCTGATCCTGTGATTTTATGTTCTGACAACTGCGCCGGAATCCTCTATGCTCCATAACCACACGTCTCCAAAATAGGGCCAAATCGAATCTGCGTTTTTTGCGCCGCGCCTCGTTTTCTCTAGAAAACGCCTCATATTCTGTTCCGTTTCTTCGATTTCACGGCCTGCTGCCCCCCTCTCGCCTCTTCTTCTTCTTCGCTATTTGTGATTAGTGACGAGACTGCAGAACAACAATGCGATCTCCCCTCGGCTCATCCACTCCATTCACCTTCCCTCCCTTTCCCCATTTCTACTCCTTCCTCTTCCTTCTCCCAGAAGGGCAGTCGTACTCATTCGGCCAGTGCTTCCACTTCTTTCTAGTCTCTGAGATGACCTTCTCTCGATTTAGCCCGATCACTCTTCGAGAAGGGAACAAACATCCAGATTTATATTTCCGTCATTCTTTTGGTTTCTTCGTTGCTTCGTCCTTTAGGGAGGGACAAGAATCAGTGCTTCTCATGTCCTGGTTGGGTTCCCCCTCCCCCAACTCCCTAGGGTCGACTTATCCGTCACATCTCCTCGTTCGCCTCTCGTCACACGTCAACCTCGACGTCTGTCGTTATTTTCGTTCCTTCTCCTCCTCCCAATCCAAGCTGCGCCCCATTGGTTCCGAGATTTCTCACACTATCCCCACAGTTTTGCACTGGCAGGTCTGCCATATGTCTGCCCGCTGCCCTATTCCCATTCATCTTGTTCTTTTCCTCGGCCATTTCTCGCCCACTGTCGACTATTTTCATTACGCAAGACACACACACACATCCACAGCCACCCTCACACACACAAATAGGATATCGCTCTATTCTCGCAATTCGCGGCTGGCCGGCCTTATTCCCAGCTGGTAGCCACCCTCTATACATTCCTCAAGAGAGATATGGCAACACCCGCTCCCGCATTTTCTCCCCCTCCACCCGGTGTTCATTCGCGATGATGTGGCGCACTTTCCCTAATGGAAAACGACGATGAAAAAATGGCTGTTATGCATACAGGATATGGTCGTTCGACGACCGATGAAGGGGATTCTATCCCTACTATTGCTCGCATTGGCACTATGGAGCACCGTCGAGTCCAAGCGTGAGCCGCTAGGTGAGTATTAGGCATGCAATTTCGGTCTTGACTCTCTCCGTTCCGCACACTATCTCACCGGTCAGAGAACCGATAGAGTGTGCGGAGAGAGTCAAACCCGAAACGACATCATGAGTGAGAGTCTGTGGAGCCTCTGGTCAATCTTTGTTCAATCCTGCAAAGCTCTATGTAGGTATACAGCACTAAGGCTGAGAGTGGTGAGTGCATGAATCGCTTGACGAGAGGGCGACGCTTGGCAGGTCAATCCATCATCCTCATCTCCGTCGATGGATACGGCGCCGCGCTGCTCAACTCGACGAAAGCAGACGCAGAGCACGGCATTCACAAAATCGCCGCACAGGTTCAATTCAATTATATTATTTATCACCCAACATGAGTGTATTATTGGTGATCTTCGTTATCATTTATTTGATATCGGTCGAATTGTGTGAGTAATCAGAGCTAGGTGGGTGTGTCTGGATCAAAACTCCCATCATTCTCGGGATACTGTAGAGTAGTAACTTCTCACGTGGGCACACTATCCTACAGTATCCAGGATCGTTAGCCAAGCAATGGGATGGGCATCACATGTGTTTTGCAAAGAGAAAGATAGCCAAAGTAGAGTATGGGCAAAACTTGTTGGTATCGTGCTCGAGCATCATCCACAGTAAGAGTCAGTGATGACAAAAATAACCACTTTCCTTATATCACGTGATGTCTCGTCGATCAGAGAAACGAGAGCGCACGTGACCTGAGGAGAGCCAAGTTCCGATATGCCATCATTAGTAAGAAAAGCTCCGCTAGGGATCACCCACTCATTGCAGTGACGTTATTGGGGCTAGCGTGAGTCATCCGAAGATAGCCATTTCTTGCGAATCCATGCCTAATCCATCGTCTGTCACTTGCAGGGAGTGCGTGCCGACCACCTCAAGCCCGTCTTCCCCACCCTCACCATCCCCTCCTGGCACTCCCTGGCCACTGGTCAGTTGAAAACATATATCAGCGTATGATAAGTGGAATTACATTCAGAATATTGAAGAGATTGAGGCGATGAAAGACCAAGTCACTGAGAGAACGTTATGTGATGCTGATAGCCTTCAAATAATACACCAATGTGCGAAACCAAAGAACATGAGGCGTTTATTTGGCGAGATTCGGCAGCATCTGAGGGGGTTTCGCCGTCTCTGAAAAGCGTTATCCGCACAATTTCGAACTCTTCCTTACGAGATGTTTGCATGGAGGAGTAATGGTTACCGCTCTCACTATTTTTAGTATATAAAAAAACTGAATCAAGTGACATTGTTCATTCTGCGAAACATAATTCAGATGCGGCAACGTTGCTTTATTCCAGGCCTTTACACGGAGAACCATGGCATGACTGCCAACTACATGTTCGACCCGAACACGACCAGAACGTACCAGGGAGGAAGGAATGGCAGTGACTCCGACTATTTCTGGTTAGAATCAGATTTTATTTAGTCTAAGGTATGGAATCAATAAACAAGCCTAGGAGTCTAGTCGAATCTAGTCTCTATCAACAAGTTTTGATCCTACAGTTACTGATTAAAGTGTTTCGCCTTGAGACTGAAGACTGATGTCGTTCATGTCATTCAATTCTCGCTGGCGGAACGACCGAGAGGCGAAAGAGAGAGAGTATTTAGTTTCTTCCCAGTGGCTTTTCGCTTTGTTTTGCTGTGCGAACCGAGTGATCAACGGAGTGAGATGAAAATGAAGAGAGATGTCAGCAGGGAGAGAAATGAACAACAACGTGCATTGGGATGATGCACAAAAATTATTGAAATTTACTACAATATTTATAAAGGCGGCGAAGTGAACGGTCTATAGCGCGCCCTCCCATTCCATCCACCCGGGCTCGATCCCCAGTCGTGACAACGCCTCCGACCAACCAGGGCGCCCACCGATTGGGGACGGGAAATTGGTAGTGACAAGATCACGTGGTAAATATGTCTGGCGAAAGGTAGGCATTCAAGACTGACAAGACAATTGAACCCAGCGAGTCCTATAGTCGTCAAGTGGACACTTGACAATGGCAGAAATAACTTTTGAAATCTAAGATCCTATCCCCGCCCTAAATAGTGCAGGCCCAGTGCCTTGAGGACGAGATAAAATATGTATCTGTGCGGATGGACTGAGTTCATATGCAAACCGTTATGCGAGGGAACATAGAGAGATCGAGGCACAACAGCAAACTATTGCAATAATGAAAGCGTCTTCTCTAAAACATTGGTGAACGGATTTTAGTGATACAATAAAAAGGAGCCCTTACATCAGCAATATCCATTCTCTGCATAGTGCATGGTCGACATAATGAGTTGTGACCATTGAAGAGCAATTCCCCGTGGAGGTGGACATGGACTGGGCTTGTTTAATTCCGGAAGTTCCTTGACCATCCATTCTCTTTTTCACTTAGGTCTGCAAGTTTTTAAAAAAACTTTTTAAAAAAAATGTGAATGCAATACTTTAACCTCATTTATGATTAACATGTGTGCGAGTCGTCTAGTGTAGATCAATATTTGTTTGACAAATTGACAAATATCTTACCTTTTGTTGTGTGAGGTGTGCAATCAGATATATTATATTATTGTTCAATATCAATATTGTTGTTAGTTGAGAGAGAGATCGAATAGATCGATCGAATCCCCGCGTGTAGGTCTGGCTGAAAAAATATATCGTTTTTGACAAGAACCGACTGAAAATATCGATTTTAGAGAGACGCGCCAACATGTAGGAAGAGAGAGAGAGAATACGAGTGATAATCTCCCACTTCTCTTCTCACTCTCAGGAACTGAGAACTATGGCACCATCACATTGGCAAAATGTCCATTTCAGACAAAACGGAAGAGCTAATGATAAGCGAGAGAATGCAGAGAAAACATAGACAGAAAACCCATGTGAATGGTGTAACGGCAAATCTGACGAAAGTGAAAAACATAGCTAGATTGGATCGTCTCACAGAATGCGAATCGATCAGGGAAGGTATGGAGGCTTATGAAGAGGGAGGAGGGAGGCGGTCGTTGCACTGACCCTCTCTCTTCCTCCCACTGATGTAACGTTTCCCTATAATTACGAACCACCAGGTGGCCAGCTGATGTCACTGATTTAGGCGAAAAGCAAAGCCTACCAATCTGGGCCATCTCCCCACTGGCAAATAGAATCACATTTTTGACCATTTGTCGATATCTCATTTCACTAACGAGAAACGAAAAAGTGATATCGTCGCTCCCACTATGAAGCACCCGAAATGTGAGACGTAAAGTACAGGAGGGGTAGCCTGTTCCCTACTCTCACAGCCAGCATCAACACTTCAGACGAACTCTCACATGATTCTGTAGAACTAGAAGCAAATTGATAGTGGGAACGTTGACTGAGAATGTTCTATGTCACATTATTTTAGGTGGAAGAGCCGTCCGAAGCCGTTCTGGTACACTGCGGGAAAGAACAACGTCGATGTCAATTGCTACTGGTTCAGTTACTGCCAGGTATGAATATCGAACTAGTGGAAAATGTTATTTGAAATCTGAATAGTTATTGCGTTGATGCTAGAAGCGAGCGAACTCGAGACGAGAGTGAATAATGACACTCATTTGAACACAACTCACTCATGCGTCTGATGGGACGATCATTAGCTCTAATAAAACAAAGTGATTATGGGAGAAAAGAGAGTGCGAATGCATTCCAATCGTCATAGCCTCGTGTTCTTAGTTTTATCGTTGTTTTCAGTTCAGCTAATCATACCCAAGACCGAAGTGGAACAAATAGTACTGAATACATTTAATGCTCATGATTGCAGCAACCCTTCGGAGACATGGCCGTGATCCTTCCTCAGGAGCGCAAGACCGACCTTCTGATTCCCGAGCAGACGAATGCGATGCCGGCAATGTTTGATGAGATGGTCACCAGGATCTCCAGATATCAACCCTACAGGAAACAGGTCAGTCTTTGCCTTTTGGTCTTTGTTGTCATACACATTTTCACGTTTTTGTTCACGTGTTCTTCCCAGGAAATCCCACTGTTATTCAACTGTGCCACTTTTTTGTATAGCAAAGAGTGCAACATTTGCGCTGACCCGACACGCTTGATCGACAAACACTAATGCTCTTTAGCTCTTCCTCATTCGATACACTGGGATCGACACGGCTCTTCGCAACTTCGGCGCTGGTTCGGACCAAGTCGAGCAGGCTCTGGCCAAGTTCGATGACCATCTCACCGATCTTCAGGTGCCTTGACACAAAACATTTTCAATGGAGAAAGAGCAAAGTAATGAATATTTCGAACTTGTTCAAGCCGGTGACTTGAGGATGGTTGTGTACTGAAAACACGCAAAAAGTTACCGAAACAGATAACATAGATTGCTCGCAGGACAAAATGGAGGAGAACGGTCTGCACGAGTCGACGAATCTGATCGTCCTCTCTGATCACGGACTGGCGCGAATCGTGGAGGAGGAGCAGTTCTATCTGGAGGAATGTCTGTCCGATTACTCCAATGTCAGTGATACTCAATTGTGTTGCGAATACACAAAAGATCCATTACACTTCGCTGTTTCCCTGCCGGAGTTCTGATCTGAACGATTATTGTGGAATATTTACTTGATTTTTTTTCGTTTTCACCGATAATATTTCTTTGAATAACTCTGAAAAGCTTCTTCCAGATCATCAACGTAGTCGGAGGAAAGTCGATGCTCATCATTCACACCAAGGAGGGAGCTGAAGACTCGGTTCGTCTCTAAGAAGATTAATTACAATGTTTCATAGCTCGGAATGTTGAGAACCGGATGAACACTTATAAGGACTATCTAGTGTTTCTAATTAACTAGTTGTGTTAGAAGATTGCCACGTTTCTTTCCAGGTTTTCTTCGAGCTCAAAGTGTGCGATCAATGGGAGAACAGCGGAGACTACGAGGACGAAGTCAGCCCTGTTGAGGTGAGTAGATACGAAATTAACAAATATTAAAATAGTTTCTTCGGACTTCTTCGTAGTGACCACTGAGAGTTTGTTCATGTGAAAAGATTTTTTAAAACACTTATTTTTATTGGCAACAGTTCTGCTGAATCGATCCAACTCGCTCACTCCAGGTCTACCGTTCGAACGCCCTTCCCGAGTCTCTCCACATCGGCCACGGTCGTTTCCTCGGAAATATCGTCGTGATCACCAAGCCCGGCACCACCGTGATTACTGTATGTTGAATGTTTCTCAATATTGAAAAAAAACATATTTAAAAAATACAAGCAATATCGGAAGTGTTTATGACATTCGTCAACACTTTGTTCTCGCTTGATGCAGATAAATGAATGAAATAACGACACAATAATATCGAAAATGATCATTGCAGCGTCAGCTCCCCTCGGTTCCCGAACGCGAGAGCGAGAGGGAACGCGAGTTCATGGGAGATGGATGGAATAACACGGCCGAGTCGATGCTAGGCATCTTTGTTGCCAGAGGACCCGGTCAGTATTTACTAGTAATGCCAAAAAACCAACTAGAAATCAACTATCATCAATTCAAGCATTCTCTCGTCGATCAAGCACGCATTTTGAGAAAAGTCGAGTTTCCATTTGCCATCCTCTAAAATCCTGAAAATTCAACAATTTTTCACCATGTTTCAATATATATAAATTCTTGAAACCTGCAAAAATCCGGAATCAATCGTATTTTTTGGCATTTTCTGTCTGAGAATGCAGTTCTGTGACCTACTTCCGACGTCATGAGAGACATGCCATCAATCCACGTTTTTGGGCCCATTACATTCCTTTCCTCATGCTTCTTCTTTCAGCCTTCAAGGTTGGAGAGCGGGCGGATCCCATCGAACTCGTCGATGTGTACAATGTAAGCAGAGTTTTAACGCTGTGTCATAATTAGAATGCGGAGAGGAAGAGGAAGAGGAAGACTCTTCCCCGCGCTCGCGGTGTGGAATGAAATGACAAGGAAGAGGAGAGGGAAGGGATTAACTCTTCCGGAAGAGTGAATGACTATAGTGCCTCAGCTAAATGGACGGCGTTAAGCGGCTTTTGATCGTACAAACTTCTACCCGGTTTAGATCGATAGCCCTGTGTTTTCCGCATCTTCCACCACTATTAGTTGGCCCATAGTCCCTTCAGGGAATTAGCCCCCTTCTTGAATATGCCGTTTTTGACTGTCCAGAGTCACCAAACTTAGGGCTGCGTCAATATGTAAGCACTACAGTACTCCAGATGAAGTCAGTACCTATTTATATCATGCATCAACACACCTCCTTATTGAGAACATCCCTGCTAGTACTTTGCGCATGAAGAGAGTTCACTCTTCCGGAAGAGCGACAGCTCTCCCCAACTCTTCCGGAAGAGATAATCGAATTTGGCTCACTCTTCCCTCTTCCTCTCCGCACTCTAGTCATAATATGATTTCTCACCGATTACATCTTCAGAAAACACATTATACATGAATAGATAACTGAAAATACTGAATATATGTCAACGTCAAACTTCAGATGGTGCTCAACATCATCGGCATTCCCGCCGCTCATACGAACAATGGCTCGTGGGAGCGAGTGGAGCCGATGCTTCAGGAGGATTGGGAGAATAGAGCAAGCTCCCAGACGTGAGACACATTTTTTTCTCTGAATCATTCTAGTAAAACACACACACAATTTTGTTCTACAACTATTGACAAATGGTAATCTTCAGGTCATCTTCAATCGCCCTTCCCATCTTCTTCTCCGTTCTAATTTCCATTGCCGCACTACTCATCTAATCCAAGACTATTTGCCATTTCATCATTTCCTTCGATCGATAACCTAGCATTATCCGTCTTTTCTCATGTCATGTCTACCCTCTCTTCATTATTCTTTTCTCACGCGGGTTCTTGCCAATTTCACACCACCATGCCCTCTGAATTCCACTAGATTGCCTTTCTCTTCCTTCTCTTCTTTTTGTTCTCCACCCAGCTTGACCAGGTTCATCGCTAGATGGCTTTATCGCATAATCATTTTTAGTTTTCCACTGCCTGTCTAAGCCCCGTCTACATTACTCCCCCATCCCCTCCATCTCCATCTACTCCCGGTTCGATTAGACCTTCTGAGTGCGTAAAACGACTGTGTGTACGATGCTTCGATAAATCGATAATCTTTATTTATTATGAACGATAATGATGGGAATTAAAAACATTATAGTCGCCTTGTCTTGCTCTTTATCCGGCAGAAGGGACACGCCGAACGCACGTCCTTGGTTGCTGCTTTCCTGCAGATGGCGTGCCAGTCAAACGAAGACGGAGCGGACGGATGGACTCTCAGTGCAAATGGTGCAGTACCAAGTGGACTGGGCGATCGGTGGTGTGCTGAAAGAGACTGATTGAGATTAGTGCTAATTCCAACTCGCCCTCCTACTAATTTTCGCTTTCCATCAGGAGGCACATGGTCGGATGAAAAAATTAGGATTATGCCTACTGGATGAGCACTTTTTGCTTCGAACTGCTATGTAAAAGACGTTATTGCGAAATAGTTATCCTGCAGTATGTTGTTATCAAATGTTCTCATCCGACCTAGTGCTGTACAATATAGTTGCCGAACCTGCCCTCATCGTCCTCGGCAGGCACCTCTCCGTGCCTCCGTTCTGCAGGCAAACCACAATGCTGAAATGTAGTGTTGGTCTCTCGAGCGTTTCTCGCGAGCGCTCGCCGCTCGAGCGGTCGTTCTCAAAAAACGCTCGAGCGCCAATCGCTCGAGCGATCAATCTGAGAAAATCGCTCGAGCAAGATTCGCGAACGAGCGCTCGTGCACAATGATCGCTCGCGAGCGCTCGTGGAGGAATGGAATGAAATTGAGAGCGAGCGCTCGCGAGCGATCATTGTGCAAGAGCGCTCGTCCGCAGCTCTCGCTCGAGCGATTTTCTCAGAATGATCACTCGAGCGATTGGCGCTCGAGCGTTCTTTGAGAACAACCGCTCGCGAGCCGCGAGCGCTCGAAATACCATCACTACTGAAATGGGCTTTTGAAGAAAATAAATGATCATTGTGATCGTGATGAAACAACTTCGAAATGATATCTGACTAAAAAAACAAACAAAAAAATGGAAATTACTCTGTGTGATGCCTGGTGCTGACCCCCAAGAAGTTGTGGCGTATGCAGCGGAGGAAAGGATGAAAATCTAGAGAGAAAAAAATATTTTTATGTAGGTGTTTCGGTTGGATTGGACGCTCGATAATAACAGCGCATTTCGAAGACCTTCTCAGCCGAGATCCTAACGCCTAACAGTAATGATTCGTTACTAATGAAACAATAATAAAATCAAAAAGGTGATGGTTGAAAGCGACTTTGTAAAGTTGTCGCCTACAGTCATAAAGCACACCCTCACCAGAGCTCCAGTGTGAAGAGTCCAGAGCTTCTCTCACATGAGGATGAACATGAAGGGAGAGATGGAGAGGAAGCACAGTGAGCGAGGCCGCTGCAAAATCTCGTGTTTTATAGTAGGAAAGACAATTTCGTTTATGAAAAAAAAAATTTTTTTCCTTGTGTTCAACTAATATCGGTATGTCCCTCAACGAAAAATGCGACAATCAAATTATATGCAAAAACGAGCTTAGAATAACGTCTCTTCATTTCACGATCGACTAACTGCAAAATGCGCAATCCCGCATTCAGAAGGCGAATTCAACATAGAAAAAAATCGACAACTCGCATACCTTTGGTTGTGTGAAGTGTGCAAGCAGTTAAATTATCAAGATGATGTTGATTCGAGATTAAGTCGATCGAATGCCCGCGTGTAGGTCGGGGAAACTGATAAAAATATAACTGTTATCACAAAAAACAATGGAAAATATCGAGTTTAGCGATACCCGCCAAAATGAAATCGTACGAACATTTTTTCTGTAGTAAGCGTTTCTATAAAAGTACAGAAACCCCGTGCTAGAGGAATAAAGGCAAATAAGGCAAGGGCGAACTGGCAACATTTTTAGATCGGATTGTCTCGAAAATGAGTCTCGATCAGGGAAGGGATGAGGGACAGATGCAGAGGGAGGGGGATGAGGCGGCTACACTTCTTTGACCCCACACTCCTCTTCCCACTGACCTATAATTAGTAACGACCAGGTGGATTGCCAATGTTATTGAGTGATGTGGAAATACTAGCCATACTACCGATCTGGGGCCAATAACATTATTCTTTTGGCTTTTTGTCAATATCATATATCGTCTCTTCCACTTTTAAAATTAAAAATGTAGGGCGGAGGGCGAATTGACAATGTGCCTTAACGGGATTCAGGTGGTTCATGACATGAAGTTCTGCGAGCTACTTCAAACGTCATGAAAGAGCCTTTTTGGGTGCCCGATACCATTTCATTATTTTCAACGATTACCTAGCATTATCCTTCTTTACTCATGTCATGTCTACCCTCTCTTCATAATTCTTCTCTCACGCGGGTTCTTGCCAATTTCACCCCACCATGCCCTCTGAATTCCACTAGATTGCCTTTCTCTTCATTCTTATCTCCTTTTTTCTCCACCCAGCTTGACCAGGTTCATCGCTGGCTTTATGGCCATAATCATCCTAGTTTTCCACTGTCTTTCTATGCCCCGTCGACAATACTACCCCATCCCTCCATCGCATTACTCCCGGTTCGATTATACCTACTGAGTGCGATTGTTTGTTCGATGAATCGATAATCTTTATTAAGTGCAGACTTTCTGCAGTGTCAACACATGGATTTCAATAGAAAAGTGGGAGTTCGGGCATTATTACAGTGGTGTTCCTCGTATGACTTTGATTCGCAATGGAATAAGAGTTAGTTTATTGATAAATTAGAAGATGGAGAGTCCGATGTTGGCAACAGTAACCTTGCTCCACTTCACCTGGACGTTTCTGGTGCGGGTGTGGAGACGGGTGACCTGGAATGAGTAGATCAGTAATCCAGTCCAATCAAGTCCACGTTTCCATCGTGATCACTTACCATCTCGAAACTGCTGGCCTTCTCCTTCAGTCCGTCGACGAGTGAGTTCACTCCGAGGTTGGCGAAGAAAGTGATCACATCGGATTGCGAGTGAGATGCGATCGCTGTGATGAGCTTGCTGAAATGAACAAAAGTCTAAATTATTGAGAGTACATAGTTATCACAAATCGAAGCAACACTCATCATGCCGCAAAATCTCTCGTTTATTCAAACCAGTGAAAGATTTTTCCTTTTATTTCCTTCTAGCTTGTTCTCGTGAACTCTCTCGTGAAAGGGGATAGTCGCCGAATACAGTTCTCCGATCCCAATCTCCCCCTCTGCCGGATCTGCCCAGTGAGAGTGAATTCCCCTCCCCAAGAGGTGCCCGATGGGGAAAGGAAGATCCGATCCAGAGATTTCACGAACCGGTCGCCCGTCGGGCAATAATAGTGCCAGGCGGCTGGCTCGAGGGAACTACCGTAGTCCCGCCTTTTGAGAGCTACAGTACTCCAGCCTTTTGTGGGCTACGGGACCCTCGATAAACATGGTTTCTTAGACTATGAAAGCTAACTGACGAGGCGGTCTCGGTGCTCTCGGCGTAAACTGCGAGTATTCTGTCCTTGGAGGCGAGCGCGTATCCTGCCGTTGAACCGGCGCCGTATGAAGCGACGAAACCAGTGACCTGTCGGGAAAGAATTAGGTTATCGAAACTATCTTCATTACCTTCTAAAGAGTTTGAAGAATAAAACCGTGTTATAACGAGGAATTACCTGCGCGTTTCCGAGAAGGTAGTTGAGGTAGGCGGATCGGTTGTACATGGTGACGGTCTCGTCAAAGTCGAGCACGTCGCCCATGTTCTCCTTGTTGATAGTGGAGACGGTCGAGGTGCACTTGGATCCCTCAGTGGAGAAGGTATCGATGAGGGTGTTCCTGAAGTGAGCATGATAGCCATTTCAAGACACTATTATCTTGAAAAACGATGTTATCGCTCGAACTGGCAACGACCAGAGTTTTTTTCAGAATCTATTCAGTAATTTCTTTGATTGATTGAAAGATTGATTGATTGATTGAAGATATGCGTATATTTGTGACGATAATTGGAACGAAATGCTTTAAGACTGTGGGCGTTTGCACGTTTTGTTATTTCTGTTCTCATCTGTTTAGTACTATCCCACTGATCGGATTCTTTCCTGATAGTTTTCTCCTCTGATTGTCCTCAATCTTTCCATATTATGAGTTGTTCTCTCGGGTGTCCGATAACCCCAATAGATAAGTTGTGCTCCCGAGGGCTGTCTGCAATATCCCGAGACGATACGATCTCTATCTTTCTCTGTCACTGAGCACTAGTGATGCCAAATGGAGAACGACTCTCTTCAATTCACATGTTCCCTCTTTTCTGTGACTTGCGATAGAACGTACGAATTGAGGAGAGCCAGTCACTACTGAGCACTCTCGAGAAAGAACGTGAACCGATTTCGATCTCGAGAGTGGAGATCACTCCAGTCATAGAGATGATTGGTGGAGGCTCTCATATGCCCGACCCACTTTCCGAGTCTAAGTTACTCCCCGTTCCGGTCAGGTGCGGGCGAATTCCATAAGTGGATTAGTCAGTGCGATAATCCTCCGACCGGAAACAGGTACGCGCAGTACATTCATGATCCTGAGAGAGGGGGTCCCAGGAGTAAGATTGCAGTAATCTGCAGAGTAATCCCTACTTACTTGGAGACGGTAATCTGCGCAAATCGGTTGCTGTCGGTGACGACGAAGCCGGTGCGATCGCGCCAGATGTCGAGGTTGGCGCTGGAAATGGAAAGTGAAGACAGGTTCGGCTGTCAGGAACACTATAACTCTTTACTGTAATCGGTCAGAGAAAAGCGAGCTGAGAAAGGGAAGGTTGCTGCATGCTAACAGCAAAAGTCTCTTGCGATCGTCAGGAAAGCTGGACGAGGGCCCTCTGGAATGGCTTGGAATGGGTCTTACCCCTCGGCTCCGACGACGTCGACGGTGATGTTCTTCTCCATGTCCATGTTGAAGGTGCCGACGGTCTGCTCGATAAGAGAGTCGGCCAGGGTTACTTGCAGGAACCTGCGAAGGACGAGATCACAAGTGAGATCGGACAGTGAGCTTCATCTCACTTCAAAGCAGCCACTCAAGGATACTTCTTTTGAATTCGCACAAACTATAGTCTCTTAAACCGGTGAGAAAGCGTGTGAAATGAGGAGGGAAGTCCTTGATTTGTCATCCCAACTCACTTCTTGTCATCCTCGTCGAACACGGCGTGGTAGGGACGCATGAGCGACTTGTCCACGGGACCCGGGGTGGACTCGATAATCTGCAATGGTACGGTAACATGTGTTATGGATATGGGAGGGAAAGGTGAGGGTTTCTGTGAGAAACGGAAAGGAATTCAAGGCCAATGGATCCGGAGGCTTTTCCAAAGAACAACAAGGATACCTTGAAGATGGCGTTCTTCTTGTCCTGCTCGACCTCCTCGCATCTCTCGACGGCGACGGAGTGACGGGCGTACTTGTCGGCCACCTTGCCGATCATGCAGTACGCCTGAAGGGTCATGTATAGTCATCTAAACACTTGGGCGACAGCGCGATTGATGTGAGAGTGCGTTACATGAAAAGATGGATTCTTCGTTCTGTCAATCATAAGTTCACCTTATCTCTTCGAAACTCTAATAAAAGTTGATTGCTAATCAAATTCGGCAACTTTTTTCTGGACTGTATTGGCTTGGATCTATCAAATCGATTCCACCAACCTGCTTGGAGTTGCACTTGCTCATGATTCCGAAAGCCACGGGCGTCTGGCCATCGCGATCGACGACAGTGGCAGTGGAGAAGTTGGCGATCTCGACCAGACTAAATAACTATTTGTGTTACTGTAGCCAGCCGAAGGGTTACTACTTACTGTATTTCGTCGGTTGTTGTTCCTCTTTGAGCCATTTTAGCGACCCGAGGGCTACTTTATCGTGAGTACATCTACCGTACCTGGGGTTGTTGTTGAGGGGCAGGACTCCCGAGGGGAGACACTTCACGGTGAGCGAGTTCTCGATGAAGGAGGAGAGTACGGGCTGAGCGAGCATTCTAAGCGTTTCTGGAATGGATTGGAATGGTTCACGAACAATTTCGTAACAGTTTAAATTGCATGACATTGGCAATGCGAATAAAGTCAGTTAGACCAGTGCACGAACAGCAGCGGGCGGACTGTTGTGATCGCTCTAAGTGGATAATGAGAGAGGTAGTCTCAGTCAGTGCCCACTTAAATGGACGGGGAGGAGGAGGATCTACTGTTCAGAGTGAAAGGAGGAGGGGAAAGTGGGGGAGAATGAAGAGGGGTCTTTATAAAGGAGCGGGCGCCATATCGCCATATAGGCACAGCGGATCGCCATTAGAACTTCACTCCATGGCGGAAAGGCAAGGCTCACTCCTCGAGAATGAGTGTCCCCATCCAGCCAAGCAAGGACATGGGGGCCGAATACGATGGGTGTCAATATTATTATTATTATTACCTCTACTGAAGGACGCGCGGTGACCTTCGCCGTTCTCTCTTATCTCGCAATATCTATGATGTCTCAATCACCGATCGCCTGGGGGAGGAAAACGCTACTATCCTAGTACGAAACATTGGTCGGGAATCGCTCATTTCCGGATCGATCATCGTCTCTCCGCCCAAAGTTCGGTACTGCGCGGCCTTTGACCTTTCTGAATGGGCGGATGAGCAGTGGTTGCATTGCATCGGTATATTGTGAGTGCTGTGTTGAAGTGGTCTGTACTATTTTGTCCGAGAGAGAAAGAGGTGAGACTTGAAATGGAGAAAGGGGACGCTTTTCCTTTCTCATCAGGTAATCTTGATCGAGAGAGATGAAAGTGGAAGATGTGTGGGCTGCAACCGGCTTCTCTCAGAACACGAACCGCGTCCCGATCGGGATTCGATAATGGCGCCGAGAGGAAAAGAACGAGGAAGAGACTGGGTTATCCTAGAAATAGCGACGATTGCTGAATCACCACTTTCCGTCCCTTCTCTATAATTGAAATAACCATCCCTCCAGATATCGAATCTCTTCATTACCGTAATTTGGGGTTTCTCACGGGCATCATATCACAGACGTTACTCAACCCTGATGGTCAATTGTAAAGTTATTCCCCTCCCCATTCTTCAACTCACTTTTCCGATGTGCTTGGTGATCTCACTTCGCATCTAGCGGGGATAAACTGTTATAACTCATGTTTATCACAAGAAGATATCGAGAATACATGAGAATATGAAATGATGTAAACTGGATCGAAACCGAACACGGCCTTCGCCACTGGCATAGACAAAAAGAGCCAATACAATAACCACCCCTCCCGATGTTGTAACTCTTGATTACTGTAATTGGCTGTTCTATAGGGCGCCGGCAGGCCAGACTGTGAAATTGGTGGGTTGTGAGAGTGAAGATGAAGAGGAGATAGAACAACGAATACCCTGTGTCCTAAAGAATAAAAATAACTTAGAAGGAAACGGTAGATTGAACAAACAAGAAAGAAGGGAAGATGAGATACTTCAGAACATCGAATCAGGGTACTTTGCAGCAGGAGATTTGACTACAATGGGGAAACGTTGAAGGGGGATACACGTAAACAATGGTTACCTATCCGAAACAGTCGTGACAGTGACTCGATCTAATCCAGAAGTAACCGAAAACAATGAAAGAGTAGAATCGAGAAAGTGTGGCAGAAGGAACAGAATCTGGAACATATCGTACTCTGACCATGAAAAGAAACACGCATATTGAGTATGTACAAAATCTCTCGCTAATACTATTACGATAGCTCTGTATTCGGGATCAAGGATGTCCATTGGAAGGGGCTACTGGCATGACGAATCTGGCGCTAGTGCTGTTGACCGACTACTTTAGTAGTACTAAGGCATTTGGTATTGAAATGAATTGTTTTGAAAAGTTGATCCGGTTAAAAACACTAGCGCCATAAATACCAGTGAAGGAATGCAAATTGCACTGAATGATGAAACGAAGATCGGGAGGGGGAGGGATCTACTCAATAACTCGGGTGGTAAGGACGGAAGGCAGAAGGCGAGGGGGCTCGCTCGTCATTGTCTCGGAGGATCAGCTGATCGACGAGATCATTAGATGGCACGAAGATTGACGTCATCGTGAACATCTTCTGGAGGGAAAAGCGGACTCTCTGCAAGTATTTGATTCCGTATATCTCTTTTAAGACTTAAAAGTCTCAGGTATGACCATTTGAAAACCAGTTTTGCAATATAAATTAGCTATCTGCAGCAAAATCTGAGTTCAATAAAGCACTGCAAACGTACCGAAACTGTTGATCCGAGAAGGAGCAGATTGGAGAAGACCTTGAGACCGTCTTTTCCTCTCTTTCTCTGGAGATGAACAAGCAGTTGGACGTACATCTTCTGTCGCATCTGCTCCACGTAGCGGACGCCATCCTCACTCAGTTTGTGATCGCCTCGGTGGGTCAGTTCTGAAAAGTGCGGTATTATTGTTAATCAAGAATTTAGAATCAACTCGGAGCCGAATTTGAGATTCTCATAAGCACTAGTGTCATGCATAGCTTTGATGCTTTGATAAGAATTGACTGTGACAAGAATTGGAAAGAATTAGATAAATAAAAGAGAAAGGACGATATTTAGAGAAGGAAAAAAGCAAGCATTTTCTTACGGAACGAAACAAGATAACGAACCAGTATTGAAGAAGACCATCATCTTGTAGAGTACGAACGTTTCTTGGTCGATGTCGAGCCTTCTGAAGACCTTCCAGATTCCATCTATGAGGAGACCGTAGAGCTCGTCGTTGGACCTGTAATCGAATCACACAGCATGAGTTTTATTAGTGAATATCGCGTTGAGGAAATCTCTTACAAGAGTGAATCAACAAATGATCAATTATCTCACGGTCGGTCCTTGTCCCTCTCGATGAAGCTCCCATCCGGATAATTGATCCTGTTCATTATCTGTGCTTCTGGAGTAGGGTCACACGGCGTCTCCTCGTCCTCCTCCGATCGCCTCCTCTCCTCACTCCCATCTATCGTCGTCTCTCCACTCTTCGTCAGCTCCGTCACCTCAATCATTCATCATGAAAAACTCTGACGATTTAAGGGAAGAATTAGTAAAAGAACATCAATGATCCTACGATATCACATCAAGATGACCTTCAGTGAACTTCAGTGTTCCAATTAGTTTTGCCGGATCGAAAAAAATTCTCTCCATTCTGCACACTTTCTCGTATCTCTGACCGGCGAGACAGTGTGCTGAATGGAGAGAGAACTATTCGATCTGGTAGCAGTGATAGGCATATCAATCTACATACCTCTCCATCCTTCTCGTTACTTTTCTCCGCCGCAGCGCTAGCCGGATTCTTTACGCTGGAAGGAGCGGAGAAGGAGGGCGAGAAGGGTTCGTCCTTGATGGCAGCTTGTGCTGCCCGGGGAGTGGTGTCGGTGGAGGGAATCGGCTGGATCTCGGCAGGTGATGGGCTCCTCATTCGCTCATCCTTCTTCGATGAGCAGCACGGCTCAGCGGGACTCCTAAATGAAAATTATTTATTGCATGTACGTCTATGCGAAGTTAGGACGTGCATATTGCGGTCGAAACTTTCCACGTGTATTTCCTTTCTATTTCCTCCGATTTCTCTTGGCATTTTTCCTATTCATCATTTCCCGAACCCTTTTTCGTTAGAAGTTCCCATTCACGATGGTCAGGATAGAAAGTTACCTCATGCTCATCAGATGCATGTGCGAGATGACGTCCGACGAGGAGCCCGTGAGCGAGCAGCTGCGCGCGAGGGAGGGAGGCGCGCGGAAGGGTACCGTCATCTCATTGGTCCTGCCATCCATGGACACCGTCTCCACGTCGATCTCGGGCGTCTTCTCCTTCTCCATGGGCGGCGCGAACGTGTGAGCAGCAGCCATATTGGCCAAAGTGGACATCAGGGGAACAAACATCATCGGGGAGCTGGTGATTAGGGGAGAGGAGGTGAAGAGGGGCGAATTGGCTATCAACGGGGAGGCGCCGATGAGGGGCGAGGGAGGGAAGCCGAGACTGCTGGGGGAGTTGGCTAGGGCGGAGAAGAAGCCGGTCGGGACGGGCGGGAGTTGGTGGATGGTGGGAGCGGAGGAGGAGGCGCTGGCTTGGAGGGAAGAAGCCAGACAGCTGGACAGAGCGCCTGCAAGAAATTGCTTTCGATAAATTGAAAGATCTAAGACCTCACATTAGGTCAGTAAAATTTTGTGTTCTCATTTCTGTCAGAGGACCGAGACAGGTTCCAATATGGTAACACTATCTTTCCCATGAGGTTGATCTATGTATCGCGTACGATCTTCAAGCTGCATACGTGTGCTGTGAAATCGAAACCGACTTTCCCCAATTTGAACAGCGAGAGAGCTAGCGAATTGAGGAGAATCTGCCTGGATTTAACATCACTATTTCCCACTCACCAGGCAGTCCGGTGCTCATCGTGGGTGGAAGGGGCGGGACGTTAGAGGCGACCTGGTTGATGCCCTCGCTAAACGACGTCACTCCAGCCAGGCCGTTGTTGATGAGGAAGGCCGGCAGGGTGTTGTCTGCGGATGGTCGAATGTAGGTCGACGTCGATGGAGAGCAATCAGCGGCCAGTGCTTTCGCCTGCCCGTTCAGCCTCCGCACTGGAATAATACAATGCAAAGGTGTAGAAGCATATTGCCTCATATTTTCCATATATGACAGGAATGAAACCGTTAAAAGGGATCATGCAAAAAAACATTAGATCAGATAATAACTATTAAAGGGATCCAGTAGCCTCAAACTTTGAATTTTTATTATTTTTTTACTTTGAATTTTTATTATTTTTTTATATTTTCAATATCGACAGCCATGACTGGATTAAAATCAATATTAAAATTTTAAATTAAATACAATTTTACTTTATTTTTAAATAGACTAAATAAATTCAGCGAGAATTTGAACGGGGTGGTGAACTCTGGCGAGGTTCACCACACCATTTTCCGGTCACGATTTCCGGACGCGCGTCCTTTTACTTTATTTTTCTTTCATGCCGTTTATTGATTTATTGGCCATTTCGCTTACTTTTTTCTTATCAGAGTTTCACCTTAGGACCACCACGATGGCGTGATGTGATATTTTGCCGCAATCGCGTAGCTGCGCTTGCGTGTGATCGCTTCCTCGCCACATCACCGTTATTTGCTTGCCTGGCATTCGATATCGTTGCGATAACGCCCGTATTTGCTAGATGGCGCGTTCCGAATTGCTTCCTGCCCGGAAGCGCCGCGACTCCTCGTCCTCTGCTTCGGGCTCCGACTCGGCCAGCAGCAACAGCTCCAAGGGTATGCGCCCCAGGCACTAAGTAGGGCCGGTATTTTCGAAAATGACGCTTCCTCGCTTGTTCTTTGGCCAATTTGCTGTTATGTTCGATTATTGCGGTACTTTCTCCTGCTTAACATTAATGTCGCAGAAGCTGTTCCCTCGAAGAAGGCAAGAATGTCCTCGTCGCCGTCCAGCAAGCGGAAAGCCTCGCCGCCGTCGCGATTCCGAGGTATTTTGGTCTCATTTCCTCATTTAGTCGAGTATTTTGCTATTTATAGTATTTATATTCACATATATAATTTAAATATTGATAGACGATCGTAGACGCTCGCGTTCGCCTCGCAGCGACGACAGAAGGGAACGCGACAGGGATGAGAAGAGGCGCGATGATCGGTTTGTCGTTGCTTCGTTCGCTATTCTCTCTTACCAAATAGGTTCAAAGCCAGGCGTAAATCTTTTGTAATCTGCCTACTGCGCTGTCCATATTGTTGGTGGCACTGTGTATATCAAGTTATTCATATTCATATAATTTAACTATTAATTAATGATATTTAGTCGTCGCGATTCGCCGCCTCGACGAGATCGAAGCTCCCCGCCGCGTCGCTAGAGATAGCCCAGGTATTTACCTCCTGTTTAACTTTCCACAAGCGGGACTAACTATCATCGATCTCGAGGTTTGGGATTTTTGTGATGACAGTGAAACACAAGTTCAGCCGGGAATGGTAATTGCAATTTAGACAGCGGTTGAGAGTAGTTCCCTGATGCTGATCGTTCCGGTGAAACTCACTCGAGCTATGCTGATAATAAAATAATTACTAAATTATTAATTTAAATATTTTAGAAGAGATCACTCGCCCCTTCGTGATCGATCGCCGAGGAGAGACAGAGGATGCGACAGGGACAGAAGGGATCGATCGAGAGACAGGTACGGTGAGAACCGCCATATTAATTGCCCCACCTCGATTCGAGGTAGATCAAGGGCGCTCTCCCCATGTTATTTCAATGGAAATTCACTCAAATTGATATTGCGACTACTATAGTTTCATTCGTTTCTAAGCTGATGCGGTCAGTTAAAATATCCACCGGTGTTGTCTAGCGACTGTGGCACTGATCTTTCTGAATGGGATGTTTTCTTAATTTGGCGATAGGTCGGATGATATTATTCATCCGACCTAGTGCCATAAAATTAGTCATTACAATATTTAAATATCAATAATTACAGAGATCGTCGCCGCTCTCCCGCACACAACGAGCGTGGAGATGGATACGGTCTGTAGAGGAGAGGTACGGTAACTTCTTATTCCGTGAATATGCCAATCTTCTCCACTAACTACAGAAAGAGTGGGGCTGTGAATGTATTGTGAAATACTTATCGATTGGCTTCAACTAATTAGATATAGGGGGTAACTACAGAGCGAAACGTCCCTCTCGTTCGCTAAGTCTTTATGCTTTTGTATTGCCCCGTGCGCCCATCCCTAGTCCAAAAATGTCGCCGCCATGGTTGGACTGGTATGAATGTTATCTTCAATGAAAGTGAGTGACAAATCTAACTAAGGTGTTTGTTGTAGGACCTGCGCGTCTGAATCGGGCTACTGCATGACAAGCAGCTGCCATGGCACTACAGGTGAGAGAAGAGGGTTACGGTATTCGTTCAACAGGATACAGTAGTTATCGATCTAAGCAATACTGTAGTGATTTCAGAATCTGAACGAGCGATCGGAGAAGTTGAATGCGACTGAGAATCTGAAGAATTCAACGATGAATATGGCATCTCGATTTGCCAAGATTCGGTTCTTTCATTTGTACAGATTGATCATCGTTAGTGCATTAGCGAGAATAAACATTGTTGTATACGCTCAAATGAAGTATTAATAATGCAACGAACCCGAGCACGAATTGTGGTGAGGGTGGCGAGACTCATGCTCATCACCAGGCTGGTCATTGATGGGTAGATCAGTCGGTATGAGTAGGCGTTATACCGTATTCATCGATACCTACTGCTGTGATAGAACAAACTAGTAATATTCTATGCTTCAAAGCTCTTCCTTTGTCTCCTCATGTGTGTTATCTGCTTCCTCAGCACATTCTATGACATGATTGTGTTTGGCGGCACTACTCCCCTTTCTTAGAATATTGACAAATATTTAGCCTATGTCTGATCCTTATCAGCATAAATATGTCCCAAAAAGTCTAAGCAAGAACCAAAGCACCTATGGTTTAATCATGACATTATGCAGCGTAAGAATATGCCGTAGCCTCGCCTCCAATCTGGTAAAATGAAGTAAAGACGGATCAGGCGCAACACGAAGCTAAGTCCGCGGCATGAGGTGAAAGAAAAACTAGTAACTCTAACTACCCGGCTGCAGTTCCGCTGAAGGCGCTTCTCTCGCCCAACTCCTCCATTTCTAGCTCGAGAAGGTTAAGACGAACACCCATTCCCTTCACATCAGGAAGTGTAAGAGCAGTTGCTTGGCAGGAAGCTTTGCAGGTCACGCAAGGTCGTGTTTTTACCAAATTATGAGCAAAAATAAGCGATAATTGCAAACTGATAAGGTTCGTGACGCAATCAAAGCGCATTCTCGACCGTTTACACGCCTTTTAGCTGGCAAAGACTGTCTAGAATTATAATTGAAAGCTCTATCAAGCGCAATCCAACCCAATAATCTGAAAATAATAAAATAAAACCGGAAAAAGCTGCTGAAAAGTGCCCGAAAAACGGCGAAAAATGAAAATGAAGTAACAGCACGACATTTCGGGCTACTTCCAATCGAAGCGCTTCGACTACCGTAATTGTTGGGATATATCGGAAAGCCACACCACCCCAGCAGTGTAACCTATAAGCCGGTTTCGTTCACTTTTTGCTTTAAATAAATATATTTAATTTTTTTGCGTATTACCATTGAAATAAAGGAGCATCAAAGAGCAAATTGAGGCACACTTCATTTTTGGGTACTGGATCCCTTTAAGCAATAGCTTCTTTGGCCTTCTCTCCTTATATTACCTCCTCTAGTTCTCATCATGCCTCGCTCCTATAAAATCTGTGAGAAAACTAACAATACGCAGAGCAGGTCGGTTCATCCTCTAGAATCTCATCCTTTATCTTCTTCGCTAGAGGCTGCTTGTAGAGTGAATTGGCCAGATTCATCAATCCCGAGTTCATGAAGGAAGTGAAGGAGGGAGCGGGCTGGAATGGGCGTTCTCAGAGGGAACGATGCAAAAAATTATAATTTTCACTTTCATTGACTTCTGATGTTGTGATCCAATTTTTTGCGAAATTGGTGAGTTCGAAATAATAGATGGCTTTATATTCTCAGAATCATCGCGACAAAATACCGGTGGTGGTGACGTCCTCAAGATTTCTCCGCGTCTCTTGAGATTCTTCAACCTCTCCTCGAGACTCATCTGATCGACTGAAGTCATGAAATCGTCTCCAGCAAGTACGGTAGTGTCCTGCAATCACGAATCATGAAATGGTTTTTTCATTGATTCGCTTACCCTCGTGTAGAAAGTCAGCTGGAAGACGGCGAAATTGAGCGCGAAATTCTTCTGAAGCGTCACCTGAAATGATAGAGTCTCAGTTTGATTGGATTTCTTAGACTGGCGAAATCCGAAAATAGTATTACATTCTCATTACCTACCCAAATAAAAATGTCTGTCTGTCTGTCCGTCCGTCCGTCCGTTTGTATGTCTGTCACACTTTTGCTCATAACTCGCTTTAAACTCATCGCCCGAAGACAAGTCCATGACCATTCGAACTATCTCGAAGAGCCTTTTCAAAATCGATAAAAATCATTACGAAATATTTCATCATCCTTACGCAATAATTCGTTTTTCGCGCCTAATTCGCTTCCAACTTCACCTGAAACATCGCGAATAGGGTCAATCGACTCCTCGTGGACTACGCTTTTCAGCTACAACAACTATTTCGCAATCCTCGATTTCGTCATCACTATTTCGCAATCCTAAATGCGTTTTTGGCCATAACTCGCTTCAAATTCATAGTACAAGGTAGGGTGAGGTGTCATTCGTCATCCCTTGAAGAGATTTCGCAATTTTCGATTTCGTCATCTATATTTCGCAATCTTAAGGGCGTTTTTGCCCATAACTTGCTTCTAATTCATCGTACAAGGTCGGGGGAGGTGTCATTCGTCCTCCCTTGAAAAGATTTCGCAATCCTCGATTTCGTCATCCCTATTTCGCAATCCTAAGGGCGTTTTTGCCCATAACTTGCTTCAAATTCATCGTACAAGGTCGGGGGAGGTGTCATTCGTCCTCCCTTGAAAAGATTTCGCAATCCTCGATTTCGTCATCCCTATTTCGCAATCCTAAGGGCGTTTTTGCCCATAAATTGCTTCAAATTCATCGTACAATGTCGGGGGGGGGGGTGTCATTCGACCTCCCTTGAAGAGATTTCGCAATTTTCGATTTCGTCATCTATATTTCGCAATCCTAAGGGCGATTTTGCTCATGACTTGCTTTAAATTCATCGAACAATGTCGGGCGAGCGGTGGCCAAACGTGGAAAAAAGGGATATGTGTTAATGAAATTGCCTATGCGCTGGCCATACCGTTATGAAAAGCTCGAAGTCTCACGAGCTTTTTGCAACGGTATACGCCCCATTTACAATGAATCGTTTCCTGGTTAACCTTTGTACTCGGCCCGGCATACTGCGTAGCGGCCGTCGGCCGCTAGTTGAAAACATAAGAAATATATGGTTATAGTATACCGATGCGAGATCCCTAGTATTAGTTACCCAACGGGCTCGATCCCTCGATCTCTCCTCTTATTTGCACACTCACACACAATTTCTCTGAATGAGCTAATCAAGTGAGTGCATTGGGCACAGAACGAGGTCATTTCCATACGCACCTAATGAGCTCAGACGAAATCGAAACGCGCACGATCTAATTGCGGAAAGAATCTAGGATCCAAAGAATCAAAGTTATGGCTTGACTGTCCTCAATTCTCGTGATCTCTCGTTTTGAATTCAGGAAAGTTGACGCACCTTATCAGCCGTCGTCAGTTTGAGGACACCAGGCAGCAGCTTGACCCACTCCATCATGAGAGTGAGATCTCGCTGGAACCACTCCCTCAGAGACCAGGGAGTGATGCGGGCGCAGCGATATGGACTCGCCTGGGGTGGAGATATTATGCGCCCATCCGATCGATATCATGATAGTGGGGGATTTCTGGCATAGTATGGCTTCAACCGCTCCTCGTGACTCTTTTGATCGACTCAAGCGATTAAGCCCAACCTATGGTACTGCCAATGCATATTTATGGGAGATTTAAATGCAAAATAAGGCGATAATTCAATGAATAAAGATGACGACGGAGCAACTCACGCTGCTCACCTGCGACGGCTGCGGTCGCTCGGACAGCGCGAACAGCATCGGCTGCATTTGGGTGGCCGATGATAACTGGAATTTAAATCAATTAAATAAATTCTCTTGGATGTTCAATTCACCCAGTCGTCCTCGCTCAGCAACGCCCGAGATCTGCAATAGAACACAATTGTATGATTACAATTCGGATTTCGACGATGAAAAGTCTGTTTGGAGAGCTTACCCTATGTACATGTTCCATATCGTCGAGATCTGATCATCGAATCGATATGCGTTTCTGACTTCGACGAGTTTTTTCTCTATCCTCATCAACTCTCGCAGAGTCGAGTCAAGTTCTGTCTGAAAACGTATTTTCAGAATCTTGAGCGCAGTAGTTGACAAAATAAAAGTAACCTGCGCGACTAAAACAAAGCTCACGGGAATCGCATAGTTCATCACCACAGAAGTGGTCATCATCTCGCTTACATAAGTCTCCGGAGCGAGCATCATATCGACTTCGGAGTTGAACATCCTCGATGATGATGGCACGTCGCTGCATTCGGGACCTCTGGAACGAGGTTACTATATTCTCGTGCGGTCACAGTATATCGATTGTTTCGTTGGTGTCTCGGTCACTATGGTCTTAATGAACCCTCTCTGTCAATATCGGAACATCGCAAGTTCTCGAACCACAAAGGGACATGTTCCTCATGCACTCACCCTCAATAAGTGCTAAGTGTGCTCAAGTACTCTGTCTCGGGTCCTCGATAGTTCTCAGATCAAGACACACTATCTCATCTTCCCCCACTCTCTCGTTGCTCTAACCACTGAGAGAAAAGAGTTGCTCACCCGGGTGACCCTATCTCCTCCTTGACCTTCATGATCTTTTCCAGCTCGGCCTCTGCCAGGGCCTGAAATTCGAGGATTATCCTTGATCATCGGATCATATCCTTGCCTTTGCCTGCTCCTTCTCTCTCTTCAATACTTTCGTGTATCGAATCTTGTCGCGATCGTGTTGGATTGCTGTAAAGATCAATCGTTTTTCTTGATTTGTGTTTGTGTGTTCAATCCCCTCGCGGTCCCTATCCAAATTGCCATCACATGCCGAAGATCGTTCTGACTGTTTGATCAGATGCCGGGATGTTTCTTCGGATCCCCGTCGAAAGAGTTTCTCGCTCACCCAAACCCTTTCATCTTCTCGGGACCCCTCTTTTGCCATCCCATTGAAACTGCTTAGCCACAGAATCCCCACAAAGGACCGAGGCACTTTTGTCTTTCCCTCTCCCTCTCAACACTGCTCAGAGTTGCTGTTTAGACATTCGCCGTGAGGCTCACATCTAAGAACGTATTCGAGTGGAAAACGGATGATGAGAGTCGACGGGACTCTCTCTCTCTCTCTCTCTCTCTCTCTTTGCCCCAGCCTATCGCCCTACTCTGACCCTCGTGAGTCCCGAGAGCCCCGATTCCCACACCCTCTCTCACCTCGCTTTCACGGAGTGTTACTTATTCTTTTGCGGAGCGAGTCCTATGAGCCCTTTTGTGCTGCTTTGAAGTGTGCGAAATCGGGAGGAGAGAGGAATAATTAGTGATGGGTGTCTACAAGTCTAGACCAGGGATGTGCTTGCAAGACCAGCGGACCTTTCGGGTCCATTCCCTGCTCAAAGCACTTCTTGAGCCGACAACTCCTGCAGACGCATCGCACATCTGAAATGGAGATTTCGGATGAGCCAAACCCTCAGCGGCAGGCGAAATTTGAGACACAGAAATTTGACTACGGATATCCTCGTGAAACAGAGACGCTGAGTAAACAGAGTAAGTACATCGCAATCTCGTCTGTCGGAGATCGTAAGTCTAGACCAACGAGATTAGAAAGCCACACTCACTTTTCCCGACCATACACTCGCCGGTAAATTGACACGTGAACGTCTGCTTGTTCTGCAAAGTGCGAAGATATATCGGGTTACGGTAACCGGAGAAATTAGTCGGCATCGAGGAACCGTTTTTTGGTCAATCCTCCTCTATTGCACCTACTCCTCTTCATCAACACCTACTGCTCATTTCCTATTCTTCTGTCTTCTCCCAACAACTATTTTTCCCTAAAAAGAACCAGGCCAGGCCTGCGGTCTCTCGTTTCCCATCAATCTCTCGCTTTTCTTTTTCCCTCTGCTTCTCTCCTCAATCCCCGCTCCCTCGCCTCTGGCTATAGTTTCCTTTCTATGCCCAAACAAAAGCCTGGCAATGCGAAGGCACGTGAAGTAGAGAGAACGTGATGAAAGACGAGACGGAAGGAGATTCATTCCAAGAAGGATTGAATAGAAGAAGACAGTAGGAACACAATGGAGAAGCGTTCAAAAATTCTCGAAAATTTGGTACAAACAATCCCCCGATACATCATTATCTTCCAAAAAAAGTCCATTGAGAAGGGCGCTCTCTCATCAATAATCCCAGTCTCGTGCTAGTTCTTATCACTCTTTGCAGTGCCCAAAGGATGATAACCGGGCAGGTCAATACGCATGTGACTACGGATGATACGATAACTATTTGACCTCTCAGTCATACTCGAATGGGATGAGAGATCAATGAAATGTGAATAATTATTATTCTCTTAGATGATGTGAACCCAATAGACTATATCATCTAGCAGATTTCTATTCTCCCACGGAAGCCGATAGCTTATCTTTTGAAGTCAGTGGAGCGTGAGATTGCCATATCATGAGAGTCTCTCGCTGGCACGTGCCACTACCGTATGCAAACCGATACTATCTTATCTCGTGGAGGACAAAGGTCGGATCAAAGTTTCTTCAGGAAAAGCCTGATAATGCGTGTTAAAGTTCAAGTTGTGTCGGAAATCAAAGTTTCACCTAGCTTCATAACTCGGGTCAAAGTTCGTGTGAGGTACCAATAAGGGTATTTTCATATGCGACTTTACGTAAGACCACTGACCACTAGGGCCCGTCGGAAGAACGTCTTGCATCCATTACATGAGGCGACTGAGTAGTGGATTCCCGATGCGAGGTCATCGCAAACTACGCACAGCGTCCCCTCCGGAATTTTCTCGCGTCCTGGAATGGGGGCAAAATCACAATTTTCTATCTCGTTCAACAATTCCGTGTGTGGATTGAGCAGTCAGACATCACACAGAACATGTTGCGATTATTCAATCGTATTCGTTTTTTTTTCATATCTGCCTACATTTTGTTAGTGACAGCTATCGACTTCCTCATTGATCTCTGGTTTTATAGCTTTGACAGTTTTATATTCACTGTTTTCAGGTGAATTCGACTGCCCACTCATTGCTTCTTTTTCATCCAAATTTAGCAATATTCGTTGCGAAAGGTCGATGAGGCTAATTCTCGCCCGGGTTACGGTAGTTATCGCGCGCGCCCACTCGACACGGTTGTTTTTATTGGGCTCTCTCCCCTTCAAAGAACGGGTGCCCCTAATTCGAGACAGCGATTGGATGTCGCTATTCTCCCATGAGATCTGTGCTCTGAGCCCCGCTCCTCGCCTTAGTCTGGATCGTCGAGGGGAGGAGGGGGGGGGGGGAGAAACGTCTTCTCGCCCCCTCCCTTCTGTACACAAATCGGGCACGCGAACAGTGCAAGAGTGCAGAGAACAAGGAGGGAATTTGATTGGCTTAGGCGAAGGAGAAGGAGATGTACTCTCCCGTTCCCACAGTCTTCTCAGACTTCTCGACAACAACAGCCATCGGAACATCTTAGATCAGAGGATTACTGATCAGAGAAATGCTATCAAAGTTCATCCATTAAGTTAACTATCTTTTCCTCCCGATCAATCAAGGATCGTATTTGATGTAGATCTCATTGAAATCATGGAAAAATTAGTAGAGAAGCTCGACGAGTTGCGCTTCAAATGATCAGACACGAACGCATGATTAGTCGTGACCCAGTGGTCTAGTCATTCCCTCATTCCTTTCCCGTTCCTCATGGAAACCTGAGAGGAACCCCTCGACTTTCTCAGAACAAGACAAAAAAGGAAGGGGAAGTGCAGTCCTCGTTAGGCACTGACTACTGTAGAGTAGGAAGTTTGGCCTAAGAAGGCCAAAGTTTGGACTTGTTTGGATAAGGTGTTCTTTCACACGTGGGCAAATGAGGGAAGGAAACAAGGGGGAGAGGGACAGAACAAACATGAAATTCGTTCACTCAATTGAGGCCTCCTCTCCCCTCCCAAAGTGCACACTACACATTGAAGAGAGATCAGAGCATACGCTGGAAAGGGTAGGGAGAGCACTTTCCGTCGCGCTCAGGCGAGAGTGAATTAACTACCGTTTGACCACACTCGATCGATCAATCAGCGATCAACTTTGATCGGAGACTGTGAAGGGAATCTCTGGACAAACAATCGGAGTTATTCTTTGGAAAGAGTTTCCCGGGGCCTTTCGCTCACCAAACGCAGTAATTATTCTAGAGAAATATCATGTCATTCGCAGTCTAGAAAAGTGCTTTCAACGAGGTTTTGTTTATATTTAACGAGCAGCATTAGGGAACAGGTTGCGGACAAGGAACTAGGAATTCATAATCTCCTGCATGGTTCGATGTGATTTCAGGGACGGATCAAATATTGCATCATCACAAGGAAACTCACGGTTGCTCGGAGCTCCCGACTTGGTGAGAACCGGAGCCATTCACCGGCGACTCTGAATAGATTAGCGGAATAATAAATAAAATACTATTCTCGACTGACTTCAATGTCGCGGAATATGGAAAACAGCAAGAGGCAAAGAAAGAACACGGGAAATCAACAACAAAGAGCTGGAGAGTAGCGACTGTACAGCTAACGGCATGGGATGAGGGAGGAGGAGGCACTTAAGAGGGGAGGAATTAGACAAGACTATAGTCTGAGCTCTAATCTGTCTGGAATGACTGGTGAGGGTGTAAAATAATAGAAAGGAATGGGAGTAATTGAGATGAATGACAGGAAGATTGACTGATCGAATATTTACTTCTTTTCTACACATTCGATCGTAGGGAAAGACAAACATTCAGATTAGTACTAGGAAGGAGTAAGCAAGGATGATGATAAAAAAGGAAGAGAAAGCAAAAGGGCAGGGAAAGTAGAGGGAATGTTGCAACGCGGGATCGAGAGAGGGGGCGGAGCCAAAGGAAGAAGAAAACGGAGGAGAGCCAAAGTGATGGGAATAGGCAAAGCATGTGCATGCGACATAGAACGAATTATCGGAGAGGGAAGAGAGAAGAAAAGAGAAGAAAGTGTGGCAGAACTCAAGAGGAACTTGACAGATCAGTAGATCGTGCAAACTAAAAGGGACTGGGTCATTTTCTCACTCAGGAATGGTCTCTATCAACACAGTGAAACATCGAACGCTCTCCTCATTCCCCCCCCCCCAACCAAACCTCCTCCACTTCCCTTGGCCTCCGCTCTATTTGAACATGAGAGAATGGAGAGAAAAGAGACGGAGACATGTGAGAGAGGACGGAAAAGATGAGAGAAGTATTCTTAGCAAAAGAATGAAAACGTTTCTCGCTAGAGTATCTCAATGAACGCAGTGTCCACACACAACGGCGGAGGTTCCCTCGTATCGCTGCCTCAGATTCTTAGTGGTATTAGAGAGATACGGTAGAGATCTCCGTGAAGAGGTAGCGTAAAAACTTAGCTGAAAATCGAAATGCCTACTACAGTCACGACGGATCTGGATTGCAAAGAAATCGCGCATTATCGGCGCATATCAATGGACGCGACTACTGGCAAGGAGATCAACAACCATCTCCACCCTCCCCCCCCCTTCCTCTCCGCTGCCTTACTCGACTCCCTTTTTTTTCTGTCTCCCGACTCCACTCAAGTCCTCTCTCTCCTCTCTCTCTCCTCTCTCACACACTCTCGTCGAGAGATGTCAGATGGCACAATAGTAGAGAATACGAGGGATGATTGTTCGGAAATGATGATGGGTTGTCGCGAAATATCTTTGACAAATATCGATGAATGAATGATACAAGTGAACAAACTATTGAGTTGGAGAAACGGAATTAGCGATTATGAATATTATGATGAAAAAAATGAGTAGAATACTTCATTTCCATATCATGATAGATGTGTTTCGAAGGGAAGTACTTAATAATCCAGAAGCAGTCTAGTCTCTAGCACCCTTTCACCTATTCATTGTAGTTGTACGAGTTCCCGCTACTGACGTGAGGACTGGCAAATTGCGTGTCGCGCGTTCGTAAGAGCAGACGCATGAAAGCGCGAACGCATGATTGAAAACAAAGTTCGGAAGTAGTCGCATTCGAAAACAATATTAGACAATGTAACTGCATTAGGTGGGTGTTAGTTCCTCATCGAATTTTGTTGACGTAAGACAGTGGGGAAGAGGGGATGTGCAAAAGTCGGGCATAGTGCAGAGAACTGAAGTCCCGGGGCAGAAGGGGAAGGGCGAAACTCTATCCCACAGAGGACAGAGAGAAAGAGCCGTGCATACCTGCTGTGCTCTCTCGATATTGCACGCTCTCTCACTTTGTCTAACCCCTGACTACAAAGTCTTTCTCTCTCTGGACCCTCCTAGTTTCCCTTGATCTCTCACCATGATGCAGCCACGTTCGCAACAATTGACGCATATGAGAGGGCCGCCACACATCAAAATATTGAGGAGAACCGTCGACAGATGTCGAAAAAGCTTCGAGATCTAATCTAAAGGAAGCGCCGAATAACCATCATCAAACGCTTCAATGATACTTCATGATAATGATAAGAGTTTCAATCATTGTGAAAACGGGAAATAAGGAAGCTTGAGCGGATGATTTGATTACGATGGTATTTGGTCCGGAAGTCGCAGAAACGTGCTGATTTGTAAGTCCTATACTTCCTCATAGTTTCATCAGCGTTTAACGTCATCGTCTACTCTCTTCCTTGATGAAATAATAAATGAGCGAGAGCTCATTTGCTCAGAAGATCAGAAAAGTGAGCAAGACAAAATGGGGCAGATGAAATGAGTGAGTCTACCTCGCTGAATTATCAGACGGATTCCACGCTGATTCCAAGTAAAGACAGTGGAAATGTGCACTTCGAGATTCTGAGGAATGACTGAGAGCATAAATTATAATCCGGAGAGCGAGCACTAGAATGTTGAAGGGACGAACTCGCGGTTAGAAGTGCCTCGTGATTCTGACGAGGGGGCAAGAGAGATGTTGAGAGATGAGTAAATTCTTAGCTGAGACCTTTCTCGTTGTGTGCTTTCACTCAAAGTTGCAAGAAAGTGCGTAGACTGAAAAAACCATTTTTAACGAGCCCATACCATAGTAGGGCAGGTAAGGTGATTTTTATGTTTTTGTTTTTGGCAAAAGAGAAGCACTAGATACAGTGTTCTTGCGATGTCATTAGATCATGACTAATGATTCATGCGAACGCACTTTTGTTGATGCGCATGAAGGCAGAACTTCCTCTTACAGATTCCCTCGAGAATGGTTTGTCAACAATAGTAATTCGAACGTGCAAAATAAAATGAGTACTCAGAAAACAAAACAAGGTAATGAAGATTAACCGAATATCAGTAAAAGATTTACACCAAGCTTCGAGTAGAAGCGATATTTCTAAATTATTCTTTGCGAAACCTGAAAAAGACTGCGGATTGCATGTCAGCTATGCAAAACAAGCCAGGAATGATGCATGGAAAAAGCGAAAACAGCTCAGCTGCCGGGGCAAAAATGAAAATCTCACGTCTGTATTTATTTAGAGATTTCAACGCAGAAATCACCCAGAAATACAGATTCTCACTACGGGAAAGCAGAAAATAATGAGCAGCATCAGCCGTAAATAGTAGGGAGAGAGGCGAATGTCGCAGCAAAGCAATGCCGCAAATAGATAGGAGAGGGAGGAGAAATGAGTCAACTCGAATTCATATTTGGCACGCATACGACGCGATCTTCGTTACTGTGGGGCCGAGAGCGGATACGAAATTTGTGCGCACCGATGGAGGGCCAATGAAATGAAGAAGGAAGGAACGGATAATGAAGGAGCTGGAAAACAACAGAGAGTGTAGCTACGTGATCTCCGTTTTCGCTTTGATACAAAATAAACACAAATGAGCTGGAAAGCGATGTAAACTGTGCGAAGGAGGGGGAGCAGATCTGCTGGACAAACTGAGAGTGACTCGTGCCTCCCTCCCTCTCTCTCGTTTTTTCCGCGTTCCGTGCAGAGAGCAGTGCAGGGAGAGATGTTTCGCAGATTCGCCACGAGGGAATGAGAGAAGTAGGAGGATGAGGTAAGCAAAGGGAGGTGAGGGACGAGGAAGGATAGAAGGTATTGCAAAGAGGTCAAAGCGGGTGCAGAATAGTGATGACAAAACGAAATCGGGATGCCGGCATCAACGTTGAAAATGGCTGGTTGAACCCGGCATGAAAAGCCGTTATGTCATCACTAGTACATAACATTAGTGCAAGAATATGAATATTGACTGAAGGTTAGACAAGGACTTCTAAAAAAAGGAAAACTGTCATAAGGCAGAAAACTGAGCTATGCATAATCTGATATGTGATAGCAATTATAGTCGCTGAGAGGTCTCAGCTAACCTGATAAGGACACGCAATGGACTCTGCGTTGATTACTGTCACGTGTCTCATATAAATGCGAAGAACGACGGCGAACAACACTGATGACGTCATGACTCCGTCAACCACAAATTCATTCCAGTTCATGCGTCAAAACTTCCATTGTCTCGACGTTTACGTGGCAATTTAAATTTCCATTTTGGGTACAAAAAGGTGGTCTGAGCGATCTCAGCACTGAGTAAAAAACAAGGAGTGAATTGAGAGTGCGTGAGTACCGCGTAGCACTAAGGCCCTTGTTGTGAGCAGGTGGGGGAATATAGCTAATGAGGAAGTAGAAGATATACGACGATTGGAATCGGTGGGAACAAAGGCTACGTAGAGGAGAAGGGAGTGGAGCCCCTCTCGTGAGGCATGCGAAAAATAACACAGAAATCGAATCAGAGAACAGAGAGCGATGTGCGATACGTGAATTGCAAAAATATCCGAGTATTTGATACAGTATGAAGAAAGAAAATAAATTTCAACAAGCCACCATGATCATTGTCGAGCCTCAACATCATTTCGGATCATGCTTGAACCGCAAAGCCAACTAAAACCGTTGCATGCTTGCAGAAACGAGCTGTAATGAGGAGGGTCTGGAACCCCCGTAGCCTCTGGGCCCCGAAAAACACTATATTCTGCAGAGGAATAATAGGCTCACGTTGACGATGAGAGGCGAGGCGCGCGCGTTTTCTCGACAACAACAACTTTGCTACTAGAGCAGAGAACAGAAAGTCGATGTTGGTGCTGCATCGGACAGACAAGATCTCTGATATGACTGTGATGGAGACGAAAATGAAAGATAATGCATGCAACAACTGAGTGAATACACGAAGAAGTGCTCGAGTTACGTGCCATTTCGAAGGTTCTTCCATCCCCCCTCTTATCATGGTCGAAGGAGGGGATTAGAACACGGGAAGGCCGGACGAGTGCAGAAAACAAGAATGGCCCACTTTGGCCGAATTGTTTTCAGTGTGGTTCATTGGCAAGTAACAAGTCTGACCCGCTTGAACTCGCATACCATGCGCTAAAACTCCGCTCGAAAGAGCTTCAGCACGCGGATATTTTACTTATCTGAGTGACTGTTGCTGCAGCAATTTGTTTTTGAAGTTTCTCTATTTCTCCTTCAGTCTTAGTGAACTCTATGTACATTTGGATTGCCCTTTGCTTGATGCATCCTTCGCAGAATTGTATTCAATGTCATCCAGTACTCATTAAAGCACCTTTCCGTGATGTCCGATAAATATAAATAAAATGAATAAACTCATTCCAATCTTGTTGTTGATCTTACAACATCCTTATTTCTGTGCATGTTCTGTCCCCTCTCCATTCACTCCTCGCCCCGTATCAATCTCGTTTTCGTGACTCTTATCAATCTTCTCTCTCTCTCTACTCATCTCGACCAGCAAACAATCTCTCTCTCCCTACCAACTCTCTTAATCGCCAGAGACAGAAGAGATGAGAGATCGTGTGATTGAAAGGAGGAGAGAGGAGGGCGAGACACGGTGTTTTCCATCTTTGATCTCCACCTTTATCTGCACTGTGCTGCATCCACTGATTATCAATCGACCCGAGGAATCGACGCCTTATTCCAACGTCCAATTCGTGTTATCGTATTTTTCCTTTTGAATTTCAACCGTTTATCTATTTTGAAAAAAATTCTACGCAATACCGACGTTCTTGTCATTCTCTCTGAGCATGTTTACTTAACGCTGAATATTTGTCGAGTCATCATCTAGTATTTTGGAAAAAAATTAAACTATAACGATTACTGTATTCTAAGTAGTCTATGTGAATGCAATATGAGATCGGTGTCTTCACAACGGAAATTAGAAATGTATTCACTCGGACTGGCTATGGTAATCAATTTTCTTTCTGGAAATGTCTGCAGCGTATTTCTGTCAACAGCGAGTATTTTGAGTTCAAGTTTCATCAACTTTTCGAATTCTCTATATGGAGAACCATATTGTTGCTTCTCTTCTGGAACAATATGTTTCAAATAAAGAAAAGCATCTGTATGCTTATTTTTGCATCTTCTCGAATGGGCTTCAATTGCTAGTACAATTCAATCAATCTCCGACCCATTCCGTTGCACGAATCTGCCCATTCTCCCCTCCCCCATCTAGACGCCGTTCCATATTTCAATCATTCGCCGACCCATCTATCTAGGAAATTGAAAAAAAAGGAAATTCGCGGCGGAAAAGCGCATCTGGATTAGTCGGGAGTACTGTAGCCTCATATAAGAAGGGGTTTTCACGTTCTTTCCAGCTCTGTTCATTTCTGACCAAATATCTTCATCCTTCTGCCGTTTTGTGCAGAAATTGCATCGTTGGCAGAATAGTATGGGGACGCTTTTCTGGCGTCTAATCACACCTTGCGAAGCGATAATTTCGCGCGCCTCAAAATCTCTCTATTTTCGTACAGGAGAAGGGCGATTCGAACCTTTCCTCCCGATACCCGTCTTTTTTCGTTGGCAATTCGGGGAAAATGTCGGAAAAACCTGAGCGAGGAGCCTCTCTGCATTCACCTGCTCCCGTCACCTTTCTGAAAACATTTCCGAAAAATCCGAACTTCCAATTTTCAGGCACTTTTCTTAGATATTATCTGTTGAAACGGGCACAGCTGCAAGATCAACTTTTCATCTCCCTCTGCTCGCTTTTTCTCATGGAGCAATACTGCTTCTTCTTCCCTGTCCATCTACTCGTGTCTCTCTTGCCCCCCATTATCTCTCCTCCATCTCTCTCGTGTCTGTCCTCTCTTCTATTCTCTCACTCTTATTCGCGTGCGCTCTTTTTCTCTCCATTCTCTCCTCCCGCACTCGATCTCTCCTTGTTCCCTTTGGCTCCTTTCCCTTCCCCCTCTCTCTCCGCATTTCTCCTCCTCCTCACTTCAAGGGGGGAAGAGCTCCCCTCTCTCTTTCTCTTTTCTTCTTCATTCCTTCATTCTTCATGTCTTTCGTGCCCCATCCTAATCAATCTATATGCCCCCAGTCTCACTCCATGTCTCTCTCTCTTCCTTCCTACTCTCCTCGTCTATTCCCTCTTTCTACTTTGTTTGCTCTATTCCTTCCTTCCTCCCACAAATTCCCAAAGCCCGTTTGCAACAGTCGGAAGCCATTCCTGTCTATCATCCCTACTTTTCGTCACGTTTTAATTCCAAACTATATTTTCAGTGAGTTCAACGATGCGTGCGGGTCAATAGAAGAAAAGGGTAGAGCAAAGAAGACGAGCAACAAAGGAGCAGCGGCACATCCACAATGAATAACGGTGAGCGCATAATTCGCCTCTTATTTTGCGCCCGTTTCTTTCATTCCTCATTTGGTTCTCTCCTCCCCTCTCCCACCTTCTCGTCTTCTTCTTCGCTTGTTGTTCATGTTCACCGCTACCGACTACGGCCTCTTTCCCTCGCTGTATATTTCATCGAGAGAGAGAAAGAGTCAGTAAAAGAAGAGAATGAGGGGGGGGGGAATTCCGACCTGATCGACTCTGCAAGGATGAGTTACACTGGCGAAGTTGCCCAATACGCGAGGGGGGGGGGGGGGTAGTCTCGTGCGAGAGATAGAGATACGTGTTGGGAATTGACACGCTCTATAGATAGGGGAGAGAGAGACCGTTTGCCCCTTCCGTCTCTCTCTTTCTCTACTTAATTGAGAGGAGTGTATAGGGGGGGGGGGCAGGTCATGGGAAGGGCTCTCTCGTGTCACAGTCCCCGTGCATCCTTCTACTGTCTGGCGCGGGAACTGATAGGGGTGATTCACACTAAAGGAATTGTGCGTAGGAAGGGAGGTCACACCCATTGTTGAAGTGGACAAAAGCTCGAGGGAAGAAAAGGAACGCAATCGGAAGGATAGCAAAATACATAAATAATTCATCACATTACCTTAGGCCTAATCCCATCAAGGAAGCGAAACACGAAAGGGCGGAATATTGAGGGAACACTCGATTAGATAACGCATCAAGCCTCTGGCATTCCCTGGGGAAGTATAATTTTTGAACTAATAGAACTCCCCAGGATGTAAAATAATGTCTTCTAAATAGGCTCCTAATATCAAAAGGGAGTTCTAAAACGATACACTCCCAGCATTCCCGACATTCCGATCATAGTGTTGACTTTTAAGGCACTCGACGCCGGCCGGGCAAGATCGAAATGCCGCCCACGGAGGAAGTGCCAACCCTCGATCTGGATGATAAGTGCACGATCAGGTGACATTCTTCATCATTTCACCGTTACACCGGGCACATTCTTCTGCCACACCCTCCCCTGTTGTCATCCCATAGGAAGTCATTGACAGACTGAGAGTAATTGCATAGAAGCATTTTTCAATGAAAGTCTGAAATGCATAACCTTCAATGCGTCCAGGAACCTGAAAAAAAGTGCTGACTTCATCAGTCCGATACTTTATTCGTACAGCAGTCATGGCGATTCTCGCGCACCATTACGAAAGTGAAAAATGAAGAGAAGAAAGATTCGGAGAAGAGGAGACTTATTCTCTTCTTCCTTTTATGCGTCAGAGAATCCGTACAAAGAAGTGTGGTTCGAATCGGGCTTAGAAATAGGGATGCCTGGGCGAAAAGTTAGTCTCATCGGTATGCACATACTCTAGATCGGTAGATTGGTGATAGAACGGTTAGGGGAACTCTTTATTCAGTCAGCCTTTCGAAGAAACCTGGTGAGGACTGGAGATCGAGGATTTCAGTAGATATTCTTTTTAGAGTCCTCAAGACTGTACGTCTGTACGATATTAGCTTCGTTGTTGTAGAGAATGGAATCTTTTGTATTTCAAAGTGTCATGGATTAAAACAATCTGAGAGTTCTCTCCAGAATCAACGACGAGGACCCCGAGATGGAAATCAAGGCAACGGAGTTGGTGAAAATCGCGGAGTTGGGGAGGGGAGCGTACGGAGTCGTGGAATCGATGATCCATCAGCCGACCGGACTCGTTATGGCTGTAAAGGTGAGCGGAATTTGGAGATTGAATAGTAAAAAGAACTACGGTAAATAATTACATGCTTCGAAACGTACACTTTCAACTCGCATTGCTATTTTTCACACGATAGGGACTACAATTCGGACTCGAGTTGTAGTCTTTGAGTGATTACCCGAAACACAACTTATTATCACTGTGTCGAGTTTGTTCCCGTATAAACACTGAGCGTGTCATTGAGAATCAGCGCAGTGTTGACATCCCGGAAACATTTTTGCAAGAATTAGAAACATTTTAACTCTAAAATCATGATATTTCCCAATATCACAACTTATAATCACTTTTTTGATCATAGTTTGTTCCCGTGAACACACTGAGATCGTCCTTGAGAGTCTGCACAGTTATCACTTCCCGGAAATATTTTTGCAAAAATTTAAAACACTCGAGGTCACTTTTTTGTTATCAACTTGTGCCCATTATATTAGACTTTCTGCATTTATTCTCAATATTATCGTAATCGGCTTCGTTGCCTCTGTTTTTCCTCCTAAAATCCCGGGAAAAGGCACTCTCATAACAGTGCGTTCGCGTAATTCTCGCACAATATCCCCGAATTCCGGTACAGCAAAAAATGGCACTCTGAGTTTTTCATGTATTCTGATAGCCCTAGGCGCCCTGCATCGATTTCTGTTATTCGCATGTTCGTGTCATGCTCATTTACATAATTACTTGATCCTATCGTTTGACAATTTTCTCACATTAGATGTTGTAACTCTGCGGTTTTCGAGATAAGTTCACTTGAATTTTCGATGAAAAATTTAAATTTAGAATTTGCATAAACAAACAACTTATGCGGATGCAGCACCTCAAAATAGGTCTACTGCTAATGTTTCATAAGAATCCGATGAGTTTCCGCAGAGTTACAACAGCTAATGTGGGAAAATCGCCAAATTATAGGATCAAGTAATTAGGTAATGAGCATGACATGAACATGCGAATAACAGAAATAGATGCAGGGCACCTAGGGCTAACAAAATCAATGGAAAAAACAGAGTGCCATTTTTTGCTGTACCGGCAGGGGTACGCGAACGCACTGATAATTGGTTTCGCTTCTCCCAAGAGACAATGTGGGCATTTGATAAATTCGCCAAACTCTTTCCAGGAATACACTCTCTCTTCTGGGAGTATGGGATAAATATAGGAAGAAATCGTGGCGATTCTCTCAGATAGCCATCTTTTTGGAATGACCTTTGGACTATCTAAACTCGGAATCACACGGGAGTGGCCATGATGACTACTTTCTTTATAAATTGGCGCTTCGTAATGCAAAAAATCTCGAGCGAAAACTAGTGGTTTGGACTATCTAGTGGATCTTTCAGGGAAGGGACCAAGATAAGACTTATCCAATACACTTTTTTTATGTTTCGGAAAAAGGAAGGATTTTCAATCAACAAATCAGATTTTCAAACGTACACAGACTTCTTATCAACTTATCAGAGAACCAACGTTGTTTTGCGTAGATGACTAGACGGGAATCAGTTATCATTTTATTATTTTTCAAAACACTATCAAAACAGGAAAAAGTCAAATGCGTACCGTAATCATGTCAAACTGTGATGGAAATGCATCGGATTGAGCAGCTGGAATCCTTTTGCTTTTCAGAGAATTCACTCTTCACTCGACGATCAATCACAGAGGCAAATGCTTGTCGAGCTGCATGCGTGCATGAAGAGCGATTGCTGTCCACAGGTGACTCCCTGCAGATACTGTAGTCGATATACTGTAACTCATATATTCTTAGCGATATCGTAGTTCTTATCAGGGAGGGGGTACTGTAGCTCCCGTACGTCACTGAGAAATCGTAGTCGAGTACTGTAGTTCAAACTTGAGATATGGGTGCCCGAACCTATTGTATCAATAACGTAGGCGGTCGACTGTAGCTCAGGCAAATTGTACCCCGCAGTATAGCTCAAATTCGTGTTTTTCGGAGCGCAATACAGTAGCTCTTTGTGCGTTCATTGTTACTTTTACCATCCCATCTCATTTATTTGCGAGAGCGAGAAACGGGAGGAACAAAAAATAATGGTTGACTCTTTCCATTGCTCTTTCGCGCTCTTGCTGGAGTGAATGGTGTATCTGTACAATGTGAAAGGAAGAAAATATATGTTTGTGGACCAATAAAAGATATTTGAAGCAACTAATTATTATTAATCCAGATGGTCCGGTTCTATGGTGCCATGTACCGGGAAGGAGACGTGTGGCTGTGTATGGAAGTGAGTTGAGAGATCAAAGATCAATTCCATGCTTACTCTTTCACTTTGACAACATACAATACGTTTCAGGTGATGAACATATCCCTTGACAAGTTCTATCGTCGGGCCTATTTCCACAAAATAACCATCCCAGAGTATTTCCTCGCCAAACTAGGACTCTCGGTGAGATCTACCTTTTTTTTAAAAATCAATGAAAGTGAAGGAAACTACAATTTTGACGCTACAAATCCATTTCCCACTAAGCAACAATTTTGGCGTTATCTTCTCTTCGTTGAAGCAGAAACGGGTGCTAAATTAAGCGCGAATTAGAGCGAAAGCAGCCAAATTTACAGTCATTATTTGGCTGCTCATCAGCATTCAGCCAATTTCCTTCCTCTCTTCGTGACTCTATCCAATATCGTCCCGAAGAGTGGATGGAAATGAATCGGGAGAGAAAGAAAGGGAACAAAAGGGAAGGGAGCTTTCGAGGGAACGGAGGGGTTTCGTATATTTTCTTGGAATGGACCTTGGAATTGACTTCGATTTGGAATTGACTTCTATTCTTTCACAGGTCGTCGAGGGACTCAACTTCATGAAGGAACAGATGAACTTGATGCATCGAGACGTCAAACCGTCCAATATCCTTTTGAATGAAGCGGGGCAATTGAAAATCTGCGATTTCGGAATCTCCGGACATCTCACGAATAGTGTGGCGAAGACGGTCAGTTCATAAAATGTCAATGGGGAAAAGGCAATCAAAACAAATTCGACCATTTTAAGCTGGGAATGCTGGAAATTTATCTAGTAAGGCGATCAGTCTAATATTGTTTTTTGCATCTTATCATAGTCTAGTTTTGTTAGGTCGGAGCAGGTTGCAAGCCGTACATGCCTCCGGAGCGGATCGACGGAGACACCAAGATGGCCTACGATGTCCGAGCAGATGTCTGGAGTCTCGGAATCACCATTGTACGCTATTTTTAATTATTAATTGACTCATCTGCGAGGCTGTGATAACGAGTAGAAAATTATGGAGAAACAGAAAATAATAACAAGTATCGTACTTCGTAAACATTTCCGAACAAATTTATATTTTGTAAATTATTTACATTTTTTGCATTTTGCTGGTTCGCAACTACAGTAGCCTCGGAAAGTCTTCCGACACTTTTTCATTCTTTGATAACTTTTGACTCTTATGAGATTTCTAGCTCATACTTGATCATGACATAGCACACCCACCGACTGTTAGGGATATGCCATTGGGCTATCACATAACTCCCTGGTTGTTGCGTAGTGATGAAGCAATCAATCAATATTTTTTCGAACAATCAAAATTCTCACATTGATTTTTCCTAAACCTTCATACTCAGAGTGATAATAGACGGCTTCATTACCTTTTCGATGAAAACATGTACTAATGGGAGGATGGCATACAGTGGCTTTAGACTGGCTCAAAGTAGGGTCCCGAAAAAATGAATTTTCGTTCACAGACATGCTAGAGACTTGTTCAAAAGCTCAAAACGATCCTTACCACAATTCCTGATTATCCACAAAGTTTGATAACGATAGCTCTTAATTTGACATCAGGGCACGAACTTTTCACTTTTACACATAATTTTTTCTCTCTCTATTTTGGATGATCACAGTTCCAAAGCCGATTTTTGTTCAAATGTCTTTCCAGAACAGGTTAGTTGCAAATCCAAGGAATAGACGATTCCTAACTTTTTAGAGCATTTGGATACCTTTCCTCTCCGTGGTAGCCGAAAATCCGAGGTCAATCGATTTTCGACCCAAAAAATGGTCGAAATCATTAGTCGAAAAAAATGTTCTCTCAGAACTTCATTACTAAATTTTTTCTGGTATATATTTGTGTGCTGAATCCGAATTTCGAAATGAGAGCCCATGATATCATGAATGATAAAAGTTAAAATTGAATATTTCGAAAAATAGCAGATTTAGAAAATCGATTGACCTCGGATTTTCGGCTACCACGGACAGGAAAGGTATCCAAATGCTCTAAAAAGTTGGGAATCGTCTATTCCATGGATTTGCAACTAACCTGTCCTGGAAAGACATTTGAACAAAAATCGGCCTTGGAACTGTGATCATCCAAAATAGGGAGAAAAAAATTATGTGTAAAAGTGAAAAATTCGTGCCCTGATGTCAAATTAAGAGCTATCGTTATAAAACTGTGGGGATCATCAGGAATTGTGGTAAGGATCGTTTTGAGATTTCGAACAAGTCTCTAGCTTATCTGTGAACGAAGATTCATTTTTTCGGGACCCTACTTTGAGACAATCTAAAGCCACTGTACGTCATCCACCCATGAGTACATATTTTCATCAAAAAGGTATTGAGGTCTTCTACTATCACGCTGAGTATGAAGGTTTAGGAAAAATCAATGTGAGAATTTTGATTGTTCGAAAAAATATTGATTGATTGCTTCATCACTACGCAACAACCAGGGAGTTATGTGATAGCCCAATGGCATATCCCTAACACTCGGTGGGTGTGATATGTCATGACCAAGTATGAGCAAGAAATCTCATACGAGTCGAAAGTTATGAAAGAATGAAAAAGTGTTCGAAGACTTTCCGAGGCTACTGTAAAAAATATAATTATTGTTTCTTATTATTTATCTACCCCGAATTCCGGGCAAATACAAAAATTCGACGGTGAAATATTCCTAGAAATACGATTAAAAAGAGAGCAAAATAGTAAAGATTGCGGTAGTATCGATTAAAACCCTGGTCCCTACCGTAATTTCAGTTTATTTTCAATTTACATAATCATTGCTCTATTTTTAATCGTATTTCTAGGAATATTTCACCGTCAGATTTTTGTATTTGCCCGGAACTCGGGGTGGATAAAAAATAAGAAACAATAATCATAATTTTTAGTTGCGAACTAGCAAAATGAAAAAAATGTAAATAATTTCCAAAATGTAAATTTGTTCGGAAATGTTTACGAAGTACGATAGTAATAGAGAAAATAATAGCTAGTAAATAATCACAAAATAATAACAAAACTGTGATAAAAAAGTAGGAAATCATAGAGGAACATAAATTTATGAGACAATGCATTCAATACATCACGCCGACAATAAGTACAAGCATTTTCAGATCGAAGTGGCAACGGGCACTCATCCGTACTCAAAGTGGAAAACGCCCTTCGAGCAATTGAAACAGGCCAGTAATCGCAACAAAACAATTCTTGATCGAAGATTGCGTTCGAGTATTATTTAGTAGCTTGACACAGAGATAGTTTTTGAAAACGCAAAATTTATAGCTATTGAGAAATATGTTTATATTTTATGACTTTAAAAAAAGATATTCTATGTTTGAGTTAACACAGCTAACATCTCGTCCCTTAGAAGTAAAAAAGTCTGATTATTCGGATGTTCGGAAAATTCCAGTAAGTTATTCTGCAGGTGGTAGGCAGTCCCTCTCCCCGATTGCCCGAAGGATTCAGTGAACAACTCAATCACTTTGTCAATCGATGGTCAGTTTCTCTGGAATTGATTCAATTTCGATACCTTTGCGAAGAAACGACACCATCGATCTGCCAAAATATCTGGTCTTTTTGGCTTGAAATTGTTTCTGTAAATCATCCAGGCGTCATTGAAATCATTGCGACTGAAAAACTGACGAAATTGTCGCTGCAGCATTGTTGAGAATGGTCTTGTAGTGAACGTTTTTTCAGTCTGGAGAAGAACTTCAACCACCGGCCGAAGTACCCGGAACTACTGGCGAATCCATTCCTCGAGCAGGCGAGACATCGTGCACCCGACTTCAGTATGAGCGGATACGTTAGAAGTGTGAGTTAGGGATGACAAATCGGCATCTGAGTGTCCTCATTCCGTATGATCTCTCGTCGATCAGAGATTCGAGATAGCACGCAAAGTGAGGAAAGTCGGATGCCGATTTGTCAGCGGTAGTACTTTGGGATAGTGAAGGTTTTGGTGCTTACGGTCATACACATTAAACAACGGTTTATCAATTCATATCAACTCACATAACCGCGTCAACTAGGAAAGGGGACTAGATGGGGAATGAGGCAACCAGTCCGTGTCTCGACTCCGAGGCCAACTCCCGACGATCAGAGATTTGCCGGAGCTTCAGCTAAGCTCCGCCCTCAGATCAGTGATCCAGAAAACTGGGGGATTAGTCATAAGGATATGGGTGAAGAAGAATAAATCAAGAGATGAGAAACCAAGGATCGACTATCGATCCTTGACAGGATCAATCAGAAATGGCGAAAAGGTGAAGGGCAGTGACTACCTTTTTCACACTGTTTTTCCAGTACGTTTATATTCTGAAAATGCACGTTGTTAATGATAGTAAATTTGGGAGTTGTCAAAAATAGATAAAGATAAAAACTTACATGTTGATCTCCGTAGACGTTCCGTAGATTCATCTGAGCATAATTCGAGGCGAGCACGCAAACTGCTGCCTGTTAGAGTGTAAAAGTTGGTTACGTTTGAGACAATGTTGGAAAAGAAGAGATCGTGCCTAAAGTGTATCCAATGCCAAATTTACAGATCCTCGACCTGTCGGATCCTCCCGGCACTCGATGAGACCGTCTCTCTCCTTTTGTTAGTTCCTTCTAGTTGTGCTCCTTTCACACCGTATTTCCTGATGTACCCTATTGTCCCCCCTCAGTCCGGGTGTTCTCGATCAATCCCAGCCCCCACAAGATCCTCGTAAGCCCCCTTTCAGTGCGGCAAATCCTATCCTCATCCGTGTACCGTAATTGCCCCGTATCCTTGCTCTTTCACACCCATTTCCTCTTAATCTCTGGTATCATCACTCTCTAGGGCGATTCGTACGCAAATCTCCCTAACTTCCCCCGTCTCTCCCCACGATATCTGCACTAACCCGCCTATCCTCTCTGTCAAATGTGCCGAATCAGTAGTGATCCTTCCCATTGTTCCGTCTGTGTTCCCCCTTCTAGCCTTCATGCATTTCCTCTGCCAAACAGCTTGCTAAATCATATTTCTGTACAAATAGAGCTTTCATGCTCAATCAACCAACAAGACTTTTCATATTCAAAAGAAATAACGCTGACCGAAAGCTAGCGGATCGATTACATCGTCAATCAATCATGCCCCCTGTTCTCTCCTCGTATTGTAAGGATGCTGTAAGATCTCTCTAACGTATGCCCTAACCTCTTTGTTTTAGCTCATCATGTAATCTCATTACGTTTTCATGCTCTATCGTTAGTTATCGTTTGTCTAGCAGAGTCCAAGAGATCTAGTCCCCTAATATGTCAATCTTCCCACATCAAGAGAGCCAGTCAGATAAGTATGTTCTTTGCGGTCTACGTCAATTTTCAAAAAGTCACAAGATTGTTCATCCTGCGAAACTTCATACGTGGAAAACAGCCGATAAAGGTGTGACCATTCTGTGTGATAATCACATACTCGCCGTATCACAAAGACAACTTTCGTCGCGTCGCGGGGGTACGCGAGTGTCCCCCTAACAAGCTCACAAAGTTCCCTCATCTGGACATAAGAGCGCACGCAAAGTGCGGGCGTAGTGAAAGTGAACAAAGTAGAAGATAGATACAGAGAGGTGTGGCAGTAACTGCTACCCCTTCCTGTTCTTCCCAGGTCCTGGCCCACCGGCCCCCTCTTCAACTGACCCACATTACTGGCCTTGGCTTAGTCTCTCCAATACCTGCAAGTGGGGGAAGGGGCTCGGTCTCTATCTCTCATCTCCATCTCCTCTCTCCTCTTCCTCCTATCTGCTCGGCTCGGCCTCCATTCATTCTTGTCCCCTTTCCCCTCTCGTTCCTAGCCACACTCCTTTCCTCTCTCGTCTCTCTCTCCCTCTCTCCTCACTTCAACTTCCAATGACTGTCACGCACAGGTGCGTTTGATCGATTATTATTAGATTGATTTCGATGTTTCGAATATTTGGGAACAGGGAGTAGTGTCACGGCTGATCGCGACCAATGATTTATCTCACTGGTTCTGCTAATTCGAAAAACCGTAAATAACGGCATTCACTGAGTATTATCTTCATGTTAGTGTAGGCCGAAGAGAAGTCCTTCCCATCACTCCCTCGTCCCTTCTTATCTCTTCCATCCTTTGCAGTGTTGAGCAGTGCAAGTGCTCGCGATGGGCCGTCAGCCTCTCCCACGGCTTCGAGAACCCCCAGGTAAGTATTATGATTTGATAGACTACAGACCGAGACCGCCGGAACCGCCCTTCCGTATGTCGGGTGTTGTGATCACGCAAGGCAGAGATCTCAATAGATCATGAAGGTGGCATTCCGCGAACTCTTGATCTAGAAAAATGCGTAGTCTGTCTGGGTCGAGAAAGATCGTCACGTAGACACTATGTTTTGATCGGTGATGATATCAGAAAGTCTGTTTTCAGCTGGAAAAGCTGTTTCGCAAGGCCGTTCAGTGCATTACGCAGGAGGAATTCGACAAGTTGAGCAAGCAGAGACACAAGGAGGACGCTCTGGCCTCTCTCTACGGACGACTTCTGTATAGGGAAGGAGTCAGAAAGGTATGATTACTATGCGTCTAACATAATCGCTCAGTAATTACCGACAAACGGTTTTGGTCATTCTCTGTAGCGCGGGAAAAACACCCGTACATTCTGCCTCCCATTGGCTGAATAAGAGACGGGATTTCATCAAACGGGAGAGATCGGGCCGCGGTGATATGAGGGGGGAAGGAGCTTTTTGCGCGAATCGCCCAAAGATCTAGAATGACGATTGCACGAGTGAACGAGAAACACGAACATTTTACCATAAAACCAATTAAAAACTTTTATTAAAATCATGTTTTCAGTTCACAAACTGTGACTGGGATGAGATCTCTTTCGGAAGGACAGAGCGGGGGAAACCCTACGCCATGACTCCAGAGAACGCCACTTTCGGCATTAATGTCTCTCACCAGGTTTGCATTCAAGATTCTTTGGATTGGTTGATCTTTGATCTCTAGTAAAACTTGATCTTTGATCTTTGCTCTCAGGGCAATTACGTGGCTTTCGCTTCAAGTTGCACGCCGCGTGTGGGCGTCGATGTAATGAGACTGGACAAGGAGCGTGAGTCACTTTGTAGTATATTGTCGGGGAATTCCCTAAACAACTCATTGCTCGGCCATGGGTCATTTGTCTGTGGCCGATGAACTCAGCCGTAAAACGCACGCACACGTGGACAGTCAACAAAATGTCAGCAATGAAATTTATGGGAAACCAATAGTGTATACTAGTGATGACAATTCGGAATCGACTCTACCTATTTCGCGCTTTTTCTCGTCGGTATGAGAAACAGGAGAGCATGCAATTGAGGAGATACGAGTTCCAATATGCCATCACTAATGTACACATAGGGTGATGTGTGAATCAGTTCCGCATTTAAGTCGACCAATAGTGGAAAATCATATCGTTTATAGGCAACAACAAGTCGGCAGACGAGTACATCAACTCGATGGCGAAGAGCGCCAGCGATGAGGAGCTGAGGCAGATGAGAGGCCAGCCAACAGAGGCCATGAAGATGACAATGTTCTACAGATACTGGGTCAGTCGTAGAATTCATAAAACGGGTCGCCGTCTCTTCATTTCACACGCTCTCTCGGCCGCTCGAGTGGCGAGAGAGTGTGTGAAATAAAGAGACGGCGACCCGTATTTCGAACTCTAGTCAGTCGCCTTCCTCTGAAACAAAAATATGTAAGAAAAAGCGAGAACAGTGAACGTAAGGAATTTCGCGCCGATATCTTGATTGAAATATTTGTACAAAATGCACGAATTCCATTCCACGAATGCATAATATTATATTCTCGAAAATATCATACTCGACTTGAACCCGTATCTTTTTGTGCAATCTTTAGTTGCCTTCGGCCTGTCTAGGGAGTGTCAGTTCCTTTTCTAGAGTTGAATCAACCCTGATCTTTCAGTGTCTGAAGGAGGCCATTCTGAAGGCTACGGGCGAGGGAATCATGCAGGATCTCAACCGACTCGACTTCCGCTGCGATTTCACCGAGAGATACCGACAAGGTAGGGGCACTAGAGATTTGACATCACTCTTGGGCACATTCCACATTCGAGAAAGGCGTGAAAACAGGGCATTTTGAGTTTGTTCCTGCGAGAATGAAACTCGCGTGATATTCAACATTCGGATCGCCCTATCTAGCAGGGAATCGTCCCCCTTAGATAAACACAAGACGGAAAAGGTTAAGTAATCTCCGAGAATCTCCCGATAACCATCTGATTCTCGTATCAGATGCACAGTACACGTGTGAAGTATGGACAATATGAGAAAGTGAATGGATCCGTTGAGCGGAACTGGCCTAGTTCCTGTTCCAAAGAGAGGTCAAGAGAACTTTGGGAATAATTTCCTGCAAGGAATGAACTAACATGTGTTGTTGTTTTAGTGGAAGGGAGGGGTAGTTTTTGGAGATCTAAAAGGTATTGAATCGGAGAAATGACGATTAGGAATCGATTTTCAGGGTGTTTCATCATATCCACGAAGATGAACGAGGACGGCAAGCCGCAGCGTCAGTGGATCTTCGAGGAGTCCTTCATCGACAACAACCACTCGGCTGCAGTGTGCAAGGAGGTAAGAAGAGCGAATAATAACTGGATCTGTTGGAATGACGATTCTCTCCATTTCCCACACTATCTCGTCGCTCTGACCGGTGAGATATCGCGCGAATCATGATACTGATGTAGGTATTCCTCCAGACCGAAGAATACACAAAAAGTGCACACTAGCGCCCTTCTGAAATTAGCTATTGTCCTCAGAATTCCTTCCGCATCGTCTCCTTTGAGAGCAGACAAAAGCGCTCTTTGACCATCTCGGTTTCAATGGGGTTGACCTTTTTGGAACATTTTCGTTATGAGAAGATGGTCCCTGGTCACTGCTCAAGCACCCCATGGTAATGCATGGATAACCAATCCTAGACTGTCCCCCAGGGAAAAGAAGGGGGGGGGGCTCAACCCAGCTCCTCGTCTCTTTGTCCCTGATTGTGGGGACGAACCGTTCAGCGCTTCGTTCGTTCGTCGCATACTGAGAAAACAAACACACATCGAGCGCCTCTAATTGATCAGTGGACGACCCGCACGGTCAATTGCAGTGCAGTGGATGATTTTGGACAGGACGTTGACTTAGAGATGAAAGTTCGGACATTCCACTATAATTTTATAGTGTTTTCTGCAAGAAATAGCGAGAAAAAGAGCAACATCTGCCATTCCAAAATTGTTATTTCTTCAGAAGCGAGCCCCCTCGTACTGCGTCTTCTCCAAGCAGGACGATGCCCGGATCTTCTTCTCCAAGGTATGAGGAAGGCAATAGTGATGACAAATCGGCACCCGACTCTCCTCTATTCGCGTATTCTCTCGTTTCTCTCATGGACGAGAGATCACGCAAAATGAGAAGAGTCGATGCTGATTTGCCTTCACTAGAAGGAAGTTTCATCCAGTTGTTCCAACCGTGAGTCACTCTAACTGATAAGCTGTTTCTCTCTCTCGATGAGAAGTGTGATTCACTTCCATTGTCCGAGAACAGGATAGTGACGTCACGGGCTGGAACACCCACTGAGAGCAGTGCCCCGCACCCCCTTTCTCATCTGTTTTCGTCCTCCCCTAGTTCGAGAAGGCTATTGTGTGAAATGGAGCGATAGATAGGTTGGAGTAGGGAGCGAGGGATTGGAAAGCTCAAACAGGTTGAGGATAACGACGAACCCCGATGAATGGGTTCTGGTGGAATCAGATCTGGGGGATTGTCTTGAACCTATCTCGGTTGGGCACACACAAAGAATTACCAGAGAGAGGGAGCAGAAGATGAACGGGATTCTGGTATGGAGAGGTCTCGTGGTTACCAACTCTGTCGTATCTCTGAGAGAACACGCTAATTGACGAGACTATGGTTCTGATTTTACGTCATTAAATAAGAACTTTCCAGATCGGACTCGAGACTCTTCTGGATCACGCTACCATCATCAACGCTCTTCCTCAGGACGGCCTGCAAGCGTGGGAGGACTTCTGTCTCAAGCCCCGCAAGATGTTCTGAGATCTCGGATACTCTCGGTTCTCCAAGCATTTATTACTGTATGCATTCAATTTGTCGCGCGCGAGGTTTCGTTCATTCTAGCGGTCATAGTTGAGTTGTGTAACGAGCGCCCATTCGTGCTGCCTAGATCGCAATTATCGTGTATCACTATCACTGCTTGTATTCTTTCCCATATCGAGGCAATAAACAGTGTCTTTTTCCAACCGGAAGTGAGCCTCAGGGCACAGATTGAACGTCACGGCTCCAACACATGCGGATAGACAGAACGATTTGTGATCAACATTTCTTCAACCGGAAGTGCCTAGATTTGGGGGGGGGGGGGTGATTAGGAAAGAAACACCCGGTGGTTCCCGAACCTCGCACTTTCGGTTCCAAACAACGCCGGTACAGTGACTGGATCGCGTGTGGCCAGTCGATCATTGGCCGTGTGCGTTGTGCAGAGAAGGGAGGGGAGAGGGGGAGGGGAAACAGTTCTGGAGACGCGTCTCTCCCTCGCCCCCTCCAGCTAATTCCGCCCTGGTCTCTGATCGCCCCCAAACACCGTCTGAATCTTTTCCCTCCTTCGACCGCCTTCTCGTGCCTCTCGGAACGCCGAGGGACCCATCAGCCCGCCCCTCCTGAGGCCGATCAGATAAAAGCCCCCGGAGCAGGAAAAAGACGAACGCCATAGACCAGCGTTGTTCGAATCCTGCAGTAACTTCTCATATGGCAACTTTGCGGGAATTTCCGCGTTTCCTGTTTTCGCGCGTATCGTTTTTTGTGTGCTGGAGCACTTGAGGATATCAGTGTCACCTCTCCTCCAAGATGGGGGGATTCCGTTCCCCTCTCCCGCTTCCCTCGACTGGCTCCAATGTGTACAGTGCTCATCTCCTTCTACGACGATAGCCCCCCTCCGTCTCTTTCCCCTCACTCTCATCTCCTCTCTCCCCCCATCAGTGGATCTATTTGAGCGTCTGAGCCGTCCCGCACGGATGGATCGCTTTTCACTAATTATTGCACGATCTTTTGCTCTAAATTATCCTCACGTATTGATAATATGCGTCTTTTCATCGTGTTCCGGATAGTATCTCTAATATTTTCAACGTGCGCTCATCGAGTGCTAGTACTGACAAGAATTGCAGATGATAATCAGAGCACTAGCGGTGATCGGACTTGTTGCAGTGGCCGTAGCAGTCAAGAAGAGTGAAGAACAAGACAATGAAGTAATTTTGCATGTTTCTATGAGAATAGAAAATCTTGCTTTTTGAAAATGCGTAATTATTAAAAACGTACTGTTAAGTTTTTCTTCAATGACGGCGCGGAGTATGAAACCGTGCTGACCCCCGAGGACTTTCTAAATGCTGCTAATGTAGTCAGGTCAGTTGCGATTCGTGATTATCCGATTTTTATCGAATGCTTGATTTATACTCGTTTATTGGCCATAATTAATCGATTCAGGAGCTCGCCAAGAGGAGATTCCGATATCTGGGACTCGGATGCGATGTATGGCAGGGATCGATTCGAGGGAGATATCGCCAATGAGAATGTGAGATTTTATTGAATTTCATCCTAGAACTAATTCTATTTTTTTTAGTTGAACCCATCGAACATCGAGCTCTTCCTGACTGGAGGCCGCAAGGGCGAGGGATTCCAGTCGAACGCCATCAAGAACCGACATCAAATGTGGCCGAACGGTCGCATCCCCTATGCGCTGTCTTCACAGTATAGTGCTTACAGGTACGCTTCAAAAACGGAACTTCTACCTCATGCATCACAACTAGTGAGTTTCGGTTTTCGACTCGCCTCATTCTGCACATTGTTTCGTGTCTCATGACTGCGAGATAGTGTGCGGAATGGAGAGAGCTAATACCGAAATCGCATCCCTTATCACCACCCCTTCATCGACAATCTGACGCTCAACTTCACTGAAGCAACTCGTTTCTCGATGATATTATTCTTATTTCAGTCGTTCCCTCATCGCTGCATCCATGCAAGAGTACGCCGCCAACACGTGCGTCCAATGGGTGCCGAAGAATGATCAGGACCAGAACTACGTCTACATCATGCCGGACAGGGGATGCTACTCCATGGTCGGAAAGATGGGTGAGCGAGTTGATCTAGTTTTCACGTTAAATCGCTTAATATTCAAAAACATTGTTTTGGCGATCAAGTGTTGAAGATGCAGTCAGTTTTCGAGATTCATTATCAATATTGTCAACCCGTATGTCAATCAACTCGATCGATATCTAGGCGGTCGTCAGACGCTGTCGCTCGGCTCCGGCTGCATTCAGAAGGGCATCATCATCCACGAGATGATGCACGCCGTCGGATTCTTCCACGAGCAGAGCCGAACGGACAGGGACGACTTCATCACCATCTTGTGGAACAACATTCAACCGGGAATGCAGGGTAATGCTCTAGACCGCAACTTCCAACTGCGTTTTCGTGTCTTTGCTTACCTAATTCATTCGCGCTAGGCAGTTTCTCGACCTTTTTGTTGCCGAAGCACGTATTATTTGCGTTTCATTTGTAGTTTTTCGTCGACATCATATCATTTCTCAACTTGGATGTTCAGGGCAATTCGAGAAGTACGGTCAGTCGACGATCCAGTCGCTCGGCACAGACTACGACTACACCTCCATCATGCACTACGGCAACAAGGCCTTCTCGAGGAATGGACAGCCGACCATCGTGCCTAAGCAGCAGACTGTGAGTTTTCTCAAATGATTTTCGTAATCTAGCAATTAGCATGATTTTATCCGTTTTTATTGGACACCTTCTTTGCTCCTTCCACTCTGCTCTTAGAATCATCATTCATTCAACTCCAGGCAGCCATTGGGCAACGAAGTGGCTTCTCCAAGGTAGACGCCTTCAAGATCAACACGCTCTACGGCTGCAAGACCGGCAGTAAGTCTTACTTTTGAGTTTCAAATACGATCAATCAATCTCTAGACGACCGAGCAGGGTGTGTAACAGTAGACGACGAATATTCTGATTTCTATGATTAGTCGTCTAGTCTCTATCTGTTCTTCCAGGGGTTCACAATACACACACGAAAGCCTGTTTTCTGCTTAGATCAGCAAACGGCGTTCGAGAGAAGCGCGAGGGACAATAAGCTATAGCCGTTCCGTCTCCATAGATTGGATTAGAAGCCGAGAAAGGGGAGCGCGCGCTAGTTCTGTTTAGATACGCGCTTCTGAATGGGCGAGAGATACTCTGTTTGTTCCTCGTTTCGGCTCATCCCCGGCTCAGGTGCTAAACACGGTTGATTGGGGGAGACGGTCTGGGAGGAGTACAGACAACGATTAGGAGCCGGTAAAAATTCGCGAGGTCTGCCGCTAATGATTTCGTATCTTTTGTTACTAAGTACGGCTTATTACAGAGAAAGTCGCAAACATTTGAATTATGTAATGTCATTTTTTCAGCCCCTGATGTCTCCACCACTACTGTCCCTGAGATCACTCAGCCCCCGATGACCCTCATCCCGGTCACTCCCTCCACCACCACGCCCGCGCCTCCCATGCCCACGTCAGATTCGTGCAGAAACCACCGAGGAGACTGCGACAACCTCGCTGCCCAGGGTGAGTAGTACAGTGATGAAAAAAAATAGTCTCGTTCGGAGCGCAGCAGAAAATGTAGTTTCGGTCGAGATGTGTTTCTTCTGAGCTGGTATTGATGTTTACTGAGCCGAAAAAGTTGTATTGTTGATTACATGCCTGATTTCTGTGTTCAGTGTACGCGAAATAGCCAAAGAATCAGGAATTAGCGATGTATCTTTGATAGAGTATTAGCATTATGAAGACGATGATCATCGATTGCAGGCTGGTGCCAGCGCAATCCCGGCTGGATGAAGCAGTACTGTCCCGTGAGCTGCGGAATGTGCCCACCCAGTGAGTTTTCAACTAACTGCATGCAGTTAGTTCCTGATTATCATGAATCAGAATGCACACTTTTGAACTTGAATATCACACAGAAATTATTCCGAACTCCTTTATTCGCAGAACCCCTTCCCTCGCCCCGCCCGACCATGCCTCCTCCGCCCGTCGTTCCCATCGTTCCTCCCAGCGAGTGCGACGATCTACGTGTGGACTGCGAGCAGCTGGTGCAGCAGAGATACTGCCGACTCGCGCCCAATTTCATGAAGACGAACTGCGCCCGAAGCTGCGGATTCTGCTTCAAGGTAGATCGTTGGAAAGTCGCACATTTTCAAGCATTTGTCTTCGCATCGAATTCAAACTAAATGAAATGCAATAATCAGTGAAATATGATTCAGCCCATTCCCACCGAAGTGCCCGATATCCATCCGCACGGAATCGTGGTCACCACGACCCCAACAGCCACCACCAACTCGCTGGTGACGCTGTGGCGATCGACCACCCCGTGGGTCGTGAATCATTCCAAAATCCATTCCAAGTTTATCCCAATTTATCTGTGTTTCAGTCGTGGCATCGAGGGCACTACCACGGTCGCTCCTACCACTCCTCCCTCCTCCCAGTGCCGGGACAAGAAGCACTTCTGCGCTCATTGGAAGGGCGCCGGCTTCTGTGAAGGAATCTTCGCCAATTACATGAAGAAGAACTGCCCGCAGTCGTGTGGCCACTGCTGAGTCTTCTGGGAACCCGACTCTCTCGAATTCGCGCACTCTCTCGTTTCTCTGGCCTTCGAGAGAGGCTGTGGAATCGGGAGAATCGCTTTGCTTCAGCCACCTAAGTTATTTGCTGCTTCCGTCATTCGGTGTCATACAACCTCATAATAACTCCCGTAATAACTCCTCACGCTCCTTCATTCGAGATCTTTCACATGTTGTTCCTCCTTTCGGCAGAGTGATCGCATATCACCGATATAACTTATTCTTCCTGTACATGGGTATCAATCTAACTTTCTTCCCCATCTCATTCATTCGTGGCTCCGTATCGCGAGTCGAGTGGTTGGTTCAGTGCATAAAGATGTGACCGTTCCCAGTGTTCTCTGAGCAAAGAGATGGGTGGCCTGGAGCGATATATTTGAGCAAGGCTGGGTCAATCTTAGCTTTTTTCCAGGACGATATCTCCGTTCTTGTTTGTTCGAGAGGGAATCACTGCTGTTCCTGGGGCTGAGATAGCAAGAAGCGAAGATGCATAGGGACGAGGATGAGAATGGAATCAGTGGAAACTATCGGTTTTGGTTCTCTCCATTTCGCACACTATATCGCCGGTGAGAGAAACGATAGAGTGTACTGAATAAGAAGAGTCGAAAATCGAATTTACATCCCTAGTGGAAACGAGCGAGATTGTGGGTGATAACTGAAGTAGGGCAGTCCTTTCCTCCGTTTGACACTGATTGAGTGACAAGATCGGGAGATCTGATTGCTATCAGACAGGAAGTCGACCTTGATCGATTTGACGCAGTCTATCAACGATAGTAAGCAAGACATCATCAGAAATATCAAACCCAAAACAAGCAACACAAATATTTTGTATAACAGTTTCAAATCCTTTACTAAGAATAACGAAAAAATCAGAAATAGGCAACTTTTCTAAAGATACTAGAGAGGCATCGCTCAGCTGATTCCCTTCCCTCAACCCTCCATTATACACACCTAGTAAGATACGCGTTGCGCCTCTCGTGTGTCAGTGTTCCCGGTCTGTGTGCATCCCTCTTCTCTCTCCTCTCACCTACTCTATTCCATACCCTCCCTGTCCCTGCCTCTCTCTATCGAGCGCCCCGTGTCACGAGCGCTCTCCCTGTCTCTCACTTCGGGCGGGAGTTGCGCGTTGCGTCCCTCTGCCTCTCCTCCCCGCTCTCTCGCCTCGAAAGACGCAACGAGAATTGAGGGGGGCCCGTTTGAATGCGCCTTTTCTCGCCACCTGCTCGGCTACAAACTCCATTTTCCTTGTTCACTCCGCTATTTACCAATATCCCTTGTTTATTCTTGAACCAATGTCTGACTGAGCATGAGAAGAAGACAACGAGACGAATAATATATGAGCGATTCCAATTTTATTGTGATAATTGCTTTCGTTTAGTCAAAGTGAAGTGAAACTCATACTAGTGATGTTTACAATGACTAGCAATAATGAATGCTTTATTTCTTCTGACTTATTTTGTTCGAAAAGCCAATTATCTGTCCTAACACCATTATCTTGGTGTATTTCCCGCCAAATCATCAATGGCACGCCTGCTCTTTCGGCATTTCGTTTTGATTTTCGCACTCACTTATTCGTATTTTTTCAATTATTTCCAGGTATGTCTTGACTGTTTTCCATAACTCGCAACGTCATTCAACGAAACCCGTGCTGCCATCGATATATTCTCAATACATACTTCAATACAACCCAATGCCCTAATCACTTATCAATAATCGTCACTTAGCATGTCTCGAGGTGATTTTAACCTTTGTGGGATGATCAAACGTCTTTTTTTAAATGAAAATATAATATTTTCAGCCGATCTCACATGTAACGAGAGCATGCCAACCAGTGATGAAAAGGTTAGTTATTTTCTTGAGTTTCGTCACCATTCACTCATTCCCACGATACTCGTCTAGTCCACTAAAAACCGTTCACTGTTGCTAAAACCATGTTTTTTCTCAGCTGTATTGCTCCTCTTTCGACTGCCAAAGCGGTTTCACTTCCCACCTCTCAACACCCCTCCCTTCTCTTTCCTTCCCATCCATTTCTCTCCTGCCCTTCTCTCGTCCTTTTACCCGTTCCCCCCACTCGTCCTCTTTCTTCTCTCTCTCGATTAGGGCTCGAAAACTTGCCCCTCCCTGACCATCTGAGTGAAACATTGTCCTTATCAGGCGAATGAAATGGTCACTTCGAAATTGGCGGGAATCTAGTCGGGACTAAAATGGAGATTTCTTCCGATTCAAATTAACATTGATTCACATTCCAGCTGGATGCTCGCAATCAGGGATATCGGCCAGGCAGCGCCGGTCTGTATGGAGGACCATCCACCTCCGCAGGCCCACCTCGGTATCCTGCGCTTCAGAAGGTCAGTGAACCATTCAATATGCGTAGAAGTTGTTGAGTAATCACTTGCTGGGAATACTCTCAGCTTCTTTTGATCATATGTATATATCGCTGGATAGATGTAGAATAGTTCACAAATTTCAGCATGACGGGGAGAATTTATGTCTGAATGAATTGTTCACGAGATACGGTCCTAAATATTGGATTTATACGATTACATGGAAAGTACATAGCATCAAACCGCGTTCTCTGGGAAGTAGTTTGTCTAGCGCATCTGTTCTATATAGACAGATATTCTATTGTTTAGTCATGTTACATTTAAATTTCAGCCTGCCTCCGCTCGCGCCCTCTATCCCGGCAGCCTCATTCCGTCCATCTCCGGACTTCCTCAAGGATTGACGATGCCGGGTGTCTCTGCAGCCCCCAAGATCCAATCACCCAACCCGCTCCTGGCTGCGAACGCTGCATTGGTCGCGGTGAGTCATTCACTGACTGTCGAAACTTGAACCTGATAGTATTACTCGCCGATTATCGATCATACGTATGAAACATCGTTACAAATATTATTTGTGTTCAAGTGAGAAATATTCGATTAATTAAGGAGCGCGAGGCAGCACTTCGTAAAGAACAACAGAAGAAAAAGGAGGAGGAAGAGTTGCTGAAGAAGAACTTCGAGGCAGCATTTCGGTATGACATGGAAAGCTCCGATATAGAAAAGACTGAAAGAAAATTTATCTCATTCGATCCTGAAGCGATGGAAGAGGAAAGAAAGAATTGAGTGAAAGATCTGAATGAGCAAATGACATTTGTTCATTATAGAGCCACATCTGCTGCGATGAGCTCTGCGGGTCCATCAACAAGCTCCGTTCTTCCCGGTATCATCCGACCAACTCCAACAATGCCCTACGGGTACGATATCCGTTTACGGGATACTATGTAGCACCGATACAGTTTACGAAACTTTTGATGAGCGATTGAAGCTTTCTTTCTTATGGATGCGGTAGTATGATAATAACAGATATTATTTCAAAACTAACAATGCTAGATTAAAAAATGGTGATGCATCAGCATGCAGCGCTGATGAAATAATACGAAATGAGTCCGTGAATAAAAACATGGAATTACAGTAGCCCGTTGCTGCATCATCCGCAGCCGATCCATCCTCTTGCTGGGCCTGCAGCTCAACGAGCCCATGCTGGACTGCTGGCAGCCCATGACTACCTCGGATCGACGCCTGTGGTTAGTTGCAGACAGATCGAAGGCATAGCGTGATAATAACTCAACTATCGTACCGAATTAAAATTCCGGTCGTAATCGCGAAAATACCAAACAGTACCAAATTTTTCGGTACAAAATTGAAAACACTCAAAATACACTTAAATGCCTCATACTTATGCTCATTCTGACAAGGGATGTTCGGACCATCGATATGGACTTTCCAAATGAGTCCCATTTTAGTCGATATACACCAAAATCTAAGAACTTTTATGTTTCCTACATCTGCGGAATTGTGAGTCCATGTTTCTGAGTCCTAGGGATTTTTGCTGATGATGCGTATGACGGTGAGAACACGTATTTTGCTCCTTATGCAACGTAGTGAAACCGGGCTTCATCTTAATCAAATTTCGATTCTCTTGAAAGTGCTATCATCACAAAAAATGGTGTGTATCTGGTGGAAAACTGAGCAATAACGTTGTCTCACTTGTAGATGCGACAACGCGGTTTCTCTCCCTCAGAACCGCAGGTCAAGCAGATTCCTAAAGGCGGAGGACTGGTGCACGCACCGTACAACCCGGCCATGAAGAATCGATTGGTTAGTTTGTGTAGAAATTCGCTTTGAGAATGTTATGATGGATTTGTCAGTGAACTAGCCTGAAAGAAGTTGCTTCAATATCATGAAATCACCAGTATTAGCAACATCACTTGTTTCTAAATCTTCGAATCACTCATCAATTATAAATATTTTCAGCAGGAGCAGCGAGAGCCTGCTCATGCTATCGCTCGTCCCATTCCTCGACACGTGGGTGATCAGCAGCCGAGTGCCGCAGCCCAGGTCGGTGATCTGCTAGCAAAGGTGAATATAATATCCGTCATCGGCTTTCTGAAAAAGTGTAAAAACTCTATATCTTCAAGTGCATAAAGCATACATAGAGGTACAAACTGTTAGAATTATACCGTTTCCAAATGGACAAAGACGCTATTTTTGTCATGGGCAGCTAGCTTGAAGAAACTCGCAAAAAGTGTGGCGTACCATATCCCGATATATGTAAATCGGTGCCATTTCTTATCATTCGCTTTTTAGTACGCCCTCAAAGAGGCGGAAAAGGCGGAGCAACTGGCGCAGCAGCACCGCAGCAAAGTGCTACAGGAGAAAAGGGATGCGGAGAGCAGAGAACGACAGCTGCTGGTGAGATAAAATGATGCACCGACCTCTCCTAAATTTACATGCTCTCTAGTCTCTCTTTCCGGTTAGAGAGCATGTAAATTGAGGAGAGTCGGTCTCGAATCGACACCACTAGTGAGACAGATAACAACAGATATTTACGTATTCGCTAGTTTATAAAGTCATGGAAGTGATACTGATACTTTTTGGTCTGAGATCATGATCAGCACTATCAAGAAGATGATTTTCGACAAAAAAAAATTCGAAACTGACGAAGGGTGATCTTTGATCTTCCAGCTCGATCGGCAACGTCAGGAGGAGGACCGACAGATGCGCGCGGATATGAGTGGCATCGCTCCCATCGTGCGCACTGTGCAGAGAGGAGCACCCGCCCAGCCGATTCTCGACCCGAGCGTAAGTGTTAGAAGTGATTCATCAGAGCAGATATTCGACACCCTATGCATTATCTTTGTGAAAGTCTCTTTTTGAAACAAAAGTGATACAAAGATTCTTTTTTTAATCAATTGTGATTCAAAAGTGATACAAAAGACTCAACTTTTGCTGATGACTTTTACTTTTTGTATGATCGTAGTAATTAATTTATGTTAAAAAATGCGTTTGGGATGCTACTAAATGGTTAAATTTTTTTACCACTCCTCAACCTAAAGTGAAACGAATCACTCGATCCTTGCAGAGGCTGAACCGTGGTCTGCCGGCGCCGGCGCCGGTGCCTCAACGCGGCTTTCAGAACTTCTCCATGGGTGAGCGGAGTTCATTTATCATCACTCTTCACCTCTCTTCATCTTCATCGATGTACAATTTTACCCCGATACATGGCGATCAAGCATCATACAACAGGCCCTGACCCTGAGGATTGAATGAAATGATGATGATGTAACGCGTTATATAACTTTCGCCTTTTCAGCTACCGTAATGGCTAATCTGGCACAAGAAGAACGAGAGAAGAATGAGATGTTCGAGCGGGAGAGAGACAGGCTGGAGAGAGTCGCAGCGCAGCCGATGACCATCCCTCCGCCCGCTCAGCATGCTTCGCCCTTGCACATTCCCAGCGTGAGTTCATTAACGTGTTCGAAATACCGTAGACGTCGCCTTGCATTTCGATAAACAGTGCACTAATCAAAGGGCTCGAAAAACGTGAACAATCACTAATGCAATTTGCATTTAGCAGATCTGTAGTTTGCGCAAAAATGAACCAAATATATTCAGATCCTGCAAGGCCGCAACAATTGGTCAAAGGTCGGCCAGCAGAGCAGCCCACTCCGGCCTGGCTTCTCGCCGGGTTTGGGCGCGAGTGGACTGAGCGCCGCAACCGTGATGCCCTCGTTCGATAACCTACTCGGATTGAATAACGCCAACTCGGCGATCGCGAGGTTTGTTTAAAGTGACCAAAAGTATCGAATGAAGAAAAAAATTATCATTTTTTACGGATTCCCATTACAAAAGTTCATGTGAGAGGTTTTTTGAAGATTTCCTTAGTATTATTGCGGTATTGAACTTGCAGGTTGCATCAAAACCTGCTCCTGAGTGGAGCCAGTGCTGCCTATTCCCCGCTGGGCCAGCACGTCTCTCCCAGTCCCTCAACCCCAGTCATTCACGCCACTCCCTCCCCTCGTCCATCCATCCTGCGAAGGAAGGGCAACGACGCCTCAGGTGCGCGCACGATTGCTTGGAATTGTTGCACACTAAATCTGGGCTTAGGTTCGAGAGTGAGAGTGAACGATGGGTTGAACCTCACCGGGGAATGAACGTTGCACTAAACCTTGATTCACGTTGCCCTTGGGATGGAATTGGATATTGATGCGTTCCTAACTCTTGCCTTTGCCCAGTCCATGAGCCTCTCTCTGCTAAGTCTCGTTCTTCTTTCTCTTCTCCTCTCCCCGCTAACGCTGAAAGTTGTTCATCGAGCATAGAATAGAATTGCACGGTAGTCGATAGGCGAGAAGTGAAGTGGATAAGAGGAAATGGCCATTTCGAGTACTAGATAATCGGGGCGTAATCGCTCGGGGAACGAATGGCTTCGGCGAAATCAAATCGTGGATTCATTTAACTTCGTCGCTTAATTCACCAACTTTTGCAGACAAAACGCTTTGGAATGGCCATGTACTCGATACCTTTCGATGGTGTTCATAATCAGTCCTTTCTGCAAAAACGAAATATTCGAGCCAAACTTACGAATTCAAAAGTCGGTAGCTAGTCTATTCCTCACAGCAGGAGGCAGCGGCGGCGGTCGCATCAACTACAAGGCCGTAGCCGCTGCAGCAACAGCTCATCTCAAGAGTGCTGCAGCAGCTGCAGCACCCGCAGCAACCTGGGTTCCCCCATCCATCAAGACTGATCAGCTCGTCGAGGCGTCTCAAGGCATTTTCGATGACAACTCATCAGATGACATGGCTCGTGCACCAGACATCGACTTGCTAGAGTTGGGCATCAAGGAGGAACTTCTCGACGATGAGGACCTTCAGAAGCCATTCGTCATCCATCGACCGATCGCCATCAGACCCAGCTACGACCCGATCACCAGCCAGCCTATGTGGCCCCTGTTTACGCTCAACGACTCTCCGCCGCCTGAGCCGCGGCTTCAGCAGCAGCTGCAGCGAGTCAGCAGATCACCCGCGACCCCTCGCATGCCCTCAATCCTCCAGCAGTCCCGACCAAGTAAATACATAATAAATATTTACTTTCGAGCAAGTCTGTCGTGTTGCCGGGTCTTTTCTCTTACTTCTCTTCTCTCTTCTCTCTTTTGTGTGGTCTCGTTCAGTGGTGTTGACGTCGTCGTTGCGATTCTTCTCGGCTTTTCCCAAGTAATCCTGATCGATGTGCTCAGCTTCTTGCCGTAGTACTCCCGGACGTCCGCCTCGTCTTCGTATTCGTAACATTGCACTGATTTGTGATCTGCTGGAGTATCGCATTGAAGTGTGACCCTTCGTCGAGGCAATTTATGTAATTATTATTCTTGTGCGTAACCATGGAAAGTGAGAACGATGGAGCCACCGTTATGAACCATCTTTGAACGATGAACGTTGTTGCTTGCTAGATGCATTTTCTAGTTGGATGAAAGGACTACCGAGGCTTTGATGAAAGAAACACGGAGAAAATGATGGTCATCAAATCTGATTCCTCACAAGTCTAGGTCTTTAGTCGATTGCTCAAACTGGAAAATGCGTTTAGACCCTGTTTGCACCAGTGTCGTATGCGATTAGTGAGCACTCCAAATCTATCTTTGAACCGTCTCTCTTGGTTGAGCCCACCCAACTACCGCATGTTCTTTTCATAGGCAACGTAGCGTACACCATGCATTTCAGCAGCCAAGCGACGTCTCGGCTTTGACGAAAGCAACCCCCAGACGGTGGGAGAGCTGGCCACAGCTCAGCTCGCTTCGGGGTTAGATTTGCAGTATAATCCACGTTTAAAACTTGTTGACATCCAAAGCCTTAACTTTTCGTGCAAAAGTTGCGCACGGAACATAGAAAATCAAAATCATAATCGCATCAAGAGCCAAAATTGCAGTGTGATCGGTCTCTCGGATGCGAAGAAAATCAAGCTGGAGGTCGAAATCAAGAAGGAGCTCATGGACGTTCCTTCGACGTCCGCGACCTACTTCGGATCGGGAGTTTCCCTGTCCACTCTCCCCTGCACCTCTGCTCCATCGACCAGTGCCGAGCCAACTCCTCAGAAGAAGCGGCAGAGAAAGCAGCAATTCGATGCGAATCAGGCCCCAGAACAGATCAGAGTCAGTTAAATTCAAATGTTATCCTCTTGAGGATATAGTTCGAGAGATTAGCCATGAAAAAGATGAATGAAAAATAGATTATAAGATGATCTTTGATCTTTCAGATGCAGATCAGCGAACCACCCTTCATGCCGGTCATGGGAATGCACTCGAATGAATACCCGGGAGAAGTGTGAGTAAATTCCCTTTTCCCTCAATAATCTTGTAATATTGAAGCTGCGTTACCTGAATATAGAAGAATCAATGCTAAATTGCAGAACGTACTATCAACTGCCGCCCGAAGCGCCGAAAAAGAAGCGAGGCCGGCCATCTTCGCTCGCGAAGGAGCAGGCACTGATCGAGGTACGGTAGAGAGAGAGATCAGCGCTCACTATATTATATTCAATATATCTAGATACCTGGCGAAATGAAATATGGTAGAAGAGTTAATACGATGCTATGACAAGAATACGGAAGGACATTATAACATATTTAACATTCAGGCGCAATCGACAACTCGATCGGTCATCGTTGATGTCGATGAACCCAAGATCGTAATGGAGAAGAAAAAAGGGGTATGAAAACAATCAATTATATTTAATTGTGATATTTACTAGAGGGTATGTGGGAAGGAAAATAGTCGATAATCTCGCGATTATTATCTTCGTTGAAGTTTGTCGACTCGTGGAGGCTGGGTTTATGGAAGATGGTATTATTGAATATGCTGAAAAGACTAGGCTATTGTAATATCAAACAGCAATCATCAAATATATTATAGAATACATGAGGGTCTCATTTAAGATGTTGCTGAATTCTTATAAAAACAACTTTTTCTCAGGGCCGCAAGAAGATGCACCTGAATCCCGGTCACAACCCCGTGCCGCCTCCTTCCGCAGTCAAAGACGAACCCCTCGACACGCCCTCCTCTCCTCCTCGACCCTCCTCATCCGCCCGACCCAAGTCCGCCATCTTGCAGCAGCATCACGCTGCATTCCAACTGCAGCTGCAGCAGCACATGCTGCAGCAACAGCAGCGGCAGACGCCGCTGCAGAGCCCACAAGAAGATGCGCCGTCACCCTTCACTCCAGAAGGAGGTGAGCGTTCGTATCGGAATTCGGAATTCATAGACACGAGGCCTCATCGGAATTCATAGACACGAGGCCAGGTAGAAGAACACAAAATAATTAACAAATTGCAGTGAACGATTTCCCTCTCGAGTTCGATTCGGATGAAGATCTCGTCTCTTCGGCGGCTATAGCTGCTGCCAGGGAGTGCGCGGAGCAACTAGGACTCGTCGGGTAAGAGAACAGTCGAATGTATTTCATCCATTGTGAACCATGCCATCCGTTTTTATTTAGAATGCCATTCTTACCATGCTGACAGATACACATTTTTAGGCCCGACGGAGAACCACGAGAGACGACTCCGGTCAGATTGGCCAGGGAACAGGAAGAAGCAGAGGAGGAAGAGGAGAAACACAGGGAGAGGATACGAATAAACTCGGCCGGATTAGAACAACTGCAAGCGGCCATTCGAAAGAAGGTGTGTTTGTTGATCAACAAGACAGGAAGTTTGTCTGGGGAACGAAAACATTATAACAAGGCAGACTATTCATTAGATCTCATGAAAGATACAGCTGAATTCTAATCTCACCCATTATCCTAACTATCCTAACTGTCTCAAGAAAAATCGATATTCAGGCAGAGATGGACCGATTGGCGCAGGAGGAGGAGGAGCGGGAGATGAGGAACAACTTGCAGAAGGAGAGGAGCGCCCTGCGGTTAATCGATCGAAACCTTCGATTTCTCAGTCACGACAAGTCCATCATTCGCAAGTTCTTCCGGAAAGTGAAAGGAATAGAACGCAAAGAAGGACCGAGTGAAGATTCTGATGACGAAGAGAGAGCTTCGTCGTCTCTCGACGTATCACGAGAAGAGGAGGGATCGAAGGATTCAGAAGAAGCTGTGCTCACGCTAACGAAGGCTCAGTTTACACGACTGAAGAGGAGAGGAGGCAAGTTCACTCTGGTGAAAGAAGTCGATCGAAATGAGGAGACTGCGAAGGCGGCGGAAGCCGCGAAAGCGATTCTGTCGGATTCTGATGACGATGAGGAGGAAGAAGAGTTGACAGAGGAGCAGAGACAGGAGAGGATCAGAAGACAGGTCAAGAAGGTGGAGAGACTTAATGCCGAGTTGATATTGGATAGACTCGTAAAGAAGAAGGAGAAGAAGGACGAGAAGAATGAGAGCGATGATGAGTTGGCTGTAGCGATTGAGAGGCTGGAGAAGAGGATCGGGGAGATGATCGAAGTTGAGGTAATCCACTTCTGAAACTATCTTAAATGCATGATAAATAAAAATAATTATAATTATAATATTAAAACACACAAAAGGCACAAAAATCGTGCTTTGATTTAGCAAATATTTTCAGATCTCTCAACAGAAGAACTGCAAATCTGAAGGAGAAGATGGTCCCAAAGAGACGAGAAAAGAACTGGTTCGTTAACTCTAAGAAATAATAGTTTTATGAACTTTTGTTTATTTGAATTAGTCCCTTTATTTGATGTTGTCGATGCAATTCTTTTAAAAATGTTGACAGTTTTAGTAAGATATATTTTCAGATTCCTCTGGACGCCCTGGGCGACCGGGAAAACTTCATCCGCCCTTCACGAAGAGTGGGCATTGCTCCATCCGACTCCCTCGCCACTCCTCGACTGAGAACGAAGAAAGATCTGATTAAAGTCGGAAAGAATATGGCAGTCAAGAAGGTTAGTCCGCAGAATTGTTAAAAACTTGGCCCGACGGTTGCGGCAATACAATTTTTCTCAATTACCGTGACAGTAAGATGATATTTTGCCAAGCCTGGATCGTCGTCTTTTTCTATATTGAATTTTTTATAGGCTCTCGGCTTCATGCAGCTGTGGAAGCGTGTGCATCGCTCGAGCGAAGACAAGAGAGGAATCGTCGTCGATGAGCCAGTCGACATCGAGGGAGATCTACTAAGAGCGAGGAGGAGGTGCGTATGTTTTTATTGAGACTCTTCAGATAATAAAAATGATCTAGGTAGGAAATGGTCAGAAATAATCGCGAAACGATGGTCGAAATTACTATTTTCTCTCCATATAGTCAATCCGAGATTCACCTATTCCAGAGATGTGATGATCGAGCGATCGTTCAATCGAATGAAGAAAGACCTCGATCGCGATCGACTCAGAGAGAAGATGAGGGAGGAACTCATCGAAAAGAGGATGCACGATAAGAAACAGCGAGATTGGGAGGTCAGTTCATCGTAATATGGATTATTTAATCCTATTAACTAAGGGAATATTCAAGTTTACGTATGAAATGCATTCAAGACTTCAAGAGCAAAAATTGAGAAGAAAAATAAATTTGCAGAACAAGGACGATGATGATAAGACCGTTGAGTTGCTGACCGAGGAGATGGTGGAGACGATTGAGAAGGACGAGAATGAAGACGATCAGGGGAAATCGGGGAATGAGGAGGAGCAGAGTGAAGGACCCAAAGATGAATCAGAAAATAAGGAAGATGAGATGAAGGATGAAGAGAATGATCAGGATGGAAAAGTGAGAGATGCCATCTTAGATTTGGAATATGGTATGAGGAATCAACGTTTGGTAGAGTCGCCGAAACGATGTTTGAACGAACTTGAGAATATCCATGTCTATTGTATTGATTTTATAGTAGCCGCACCTCTCGAGCGGAGAGAGGAATATCCTGGTTGAAGAATAGCCACCACTGATTTATAGGTTGACGAGGCTGAGATGACAGAGGGTGCTGCTGAAGAGAAGAACGAGGAAGAACAAGACGAAGAAGAATTGCTGGATCCAATCGAGAAAGCCCGACTACAGAAGGAGAACGATGCACTCCTCAGAAGAGCCATTGAAGAAGTGGATGCGAAGATTTCGAGGAGGGCGGAGAGGGAGGGAATCACAAAGGTGAGCGTTCAGAGCTATGACAATCATGGATATCCACATCAAAACGATAAGAAATTGATGAACTGGAATGATACCGAGCATGGTAGAGCAAAATAATCTAGTTCCAGAGTCTGCAATCATACTTCGCCAAGCCTGGAACGTCACATCACGATGCTGATATTCTCGACACCATCACTGCTCTTCGGACGCATCATTTGGAAGAGGACAATGCGAAGAGAGAGCTAGAGATGGTGAGAGACTAAATATTCGAGAATGACTTTGGCGAGACCGTACGGAATTCGGGCTGAATTTGTAGTTCAAAGATGTCTGAAGTTGGAAAAATTTGGTCATAGGGGTAACTTTTGATTCTGAATCGAATGTCCTTTTCCGTTTTTTTGATCAGAAGCATCTGAACTCCTATGCTAATGTCTTTTTGAAAATATTACTTTTTCGACTCTGACGTCGACGTCGATGAGGATTTTGAGGTCAAAAAAGTCATTTTATCGGAATACTATATAAGTTTGTGACGTATACGTAGAAAACGAATTTTTATGTTAGAGATCCTGAAACTACGAAATAAAAAAGTTATAATCCAAAACCCGCCAAAAAATCCCGAAAATCGATACAAGAACATGTTCCGGTCAGTCCATTGCCTCATCCTACATACCAAAATGATCAGGAAAACATTCTCTACAAAAATGGCGTTGCTCATTCGCTCACCACTTCCTGGATCAAAAAATGACTTTTTCTCGAGAAGGAAAAAACATAGAACCTCGAATTTTTTTTCATTTTGTAGAGCTTCAAATTCTGGTCGGGTATGCGAGATTTTAGCCAATTTGGCCCATTAGGCCAGGGCGGCCTACCGCAGGGAACGCTTGACGGAGACTAGTGGTTGGGGCGCGCGCCTTTCTCTACCTCTTGCAAAACATCACCTGCGGGCGGGAGTCGAACCTGCCTGCGTCGGCATGCCAGTCAGACACCATGCCCATTAATGGTGTCTGACTGGCATGCCGACGCAGGCAGGTTCGACTCCCGCCCGCAGGTGATGTTTTGCAAGAGGTAGAGAAAGGCGCGCGCCCCAACCACTAGTCTCCGTCAAGCTTTCCTCAATTCGCCCACTCTCTCACTCGTCAGAGAAACGAGAGAAAAAGCTTTACTACTCGGAAGACGTCAAGCGACTACTTATGTAGATGTCATCAATACCCGAAAAAACTAGGCCGCCCTGGCCTAGTTTTTATCGCAGAATAAGAATTTTGCCAAATTGACGTCGTGACGTACCGGGATTCAGAAGCTTCTGATCAAAAAACGGAAAATGTAATTCGATTCAGAATCAAAAGTTACCCCTAGGACCAAATTTTTAGCATGTACTATGTTTTTCATGTTCCAGACATTGTTCGACTCTTACGCGAACGGGCTCATATGTCCTATTCTTAGTACACCGAGTGATAACCCACAATTATCGTTAATTGAATCTCCATAATTCAGCTATTGGATGGCCTCGTGTCAAGTGATGAGGAGAATGAAGTAGAGGAGAGAGAGGATCGCGAGATCGCCCTCTCATCGAATATCGTCAAGATCTCGGCAACGAGAAAGACGCGATCCACGATTCCCTTTGAGGAATGGGTGAGCACAAAAAATATGTTTGACCAATATACGATTTGGAGACAATCTATCTATCATAGAAAGAATCATCAGAAGGGCTCTCTTGTAGAAGACGGGCCCCAGAAGACAGAAAGGTCCATGTCTACAACAGAACAATATAGATGTAGATGTACAAACTACTATCTAGAGGAAATATTTACAGCGATTTCCTTTTTTCTGAGGTAAGAGCTGATCAAGATGGATGTTGTTCAGGATTCCCTCACCACCTCCTTCCATCGAGCAGAAGTCGTGGACCTATTCGGAGTACCGTTTACCCAGTGCGAAGATGAGAAACTAGTGCCAATTCTGACTCTAGAGGTACGCGACATAGAGCATTCTTTAGAGCACTACCACAACACACATTTTGAGAGAAATCCATTTTTTTCACTTTGTCAAGCATCTGCACAAATATGTTCACTGACTCAGAAAGTCACTCCTAATGTCGTTCATTATGCACAGGCTTATGCTTACGGCAGTATCGATTGATCTTTTAGGAACGGGAGGCGGCAAATAAAGCTCATCTCCAAGAACTCAGTGAGCAGACTGTACAAAAGGTGGAGAAAACACTCAGAATGGAGCAGAGATATCAAGGCAAGGCACTTTTGATTGACTATTTTTAGATTCTACTTTTGGGGTTTGAAATTATCTAGAAAATTGGCCACTTTACAGACCACGACGCTCTCCCTCGTGCCATCACTCGTCTCCGACGATGCGAAGCCGTCGATAACGCCATGTTGAGAGACGAGGAGGATGTAGAGGAAATCGACCCTGAAGTCGCCACAATGGAGGATCAGGTGGGTCATTTTAATTATTTTGATCACTATATTCCTTCGGGAACCTATTATTAGGTTGGTCCGAAAGTTTCTTTTTTTTTTACTTTTGTCAAATTTGAATCCGGTTATTTTGCTTGTTCCAGGCGCCAATATGGGATAGTGTAAGGGTGTCCTACGACAATATCATAGTATGTTTGAATCGAACTCTTCTCGCTTACAAATAGAGAAAAATAATTTTTAAATTGAAGTTCCGTTAAAACATGGTTTCCGGTATGCATGTCTCGGCCTCCTTGTACAAAAAGTAGACATCGTCAAGTTCTACCCAATACATACATGATCGAGCAAGAGTTTCTTGTTCCGTTAGCAGCGAAATAACTGGACTTCTATCAATATAGAAAATACTACGCCGCTAGACATCGCATTTTCGATCTTCGAATTTAGAAATCGAAGTTCTAGAAAATTCAGTTATTTTACGGAGAGTCAGATCTTCTCGTAATTTATATTATATGCTCACTAGGCATGGTACTTTACCTTGTACAGTGTTTGATATCTGAATATCTATCGCCTCGATTTATAAGTGATAGAAACTGTTTCTGGTTAGTTTCAGTTGCGCTTCTTTTATCTTTCTGGACATATTTCTACTAAGCAGGAAGTGATTGTCCCGTCGTAATAACTTTTTAATAATCGTTAGTCATCGGACGTAAGAAATGTGTCACTTGTTTGGTCCAACTACTTCTCTCCACTTCGCACTATGCGGAGAAACAGTGACATCTCGTGATCGACTTCTGCGATTTTGGCTTTATTTTGTGCCATTATTAGTGGTTGATCAGCCCCGCTGTATTGCGCGTTATTAAGAACAACAATGCCCCCACCAATTGTGAAAATCCATATATTGATCGATCAAACAAGAAGAGCTGTAGAGGTCATAATCTATGGTCGCAAAAAAAGAAAGAAACTTTCGGACCAACCTGATAATTATTTCGTATATTCCTTCGGGAACCTATCCTTCACCTATTAGCTTCCGCAACAATGTGGTCGTAAGGAATAAATACAAAGTGTAATAATTTATACATATGTTCAGGTCATCGGCTTCTTGACCAAGTCGATTTACTCGACCAAACAGGAGGCTTTCCTCGAGAAGCAAATGCGCGATCTGGAGAAGAAGAAGGACAAACAAGTGAGTTATCTGGTATCGAAGTGAAAATTATGCTGTTTAAAATGCGTATGTAAATATGTGAACGAAATAGGAAAGGGAAGATGGGAAAAGCATGAAAAAAAATTGTGTTCCAGGCTCGCTCCCATTCTCCGATTCTCTTCTACAAGCGATCTCTGAACCAGAAGAGCATCCTTGCCAACTACACTCTTGACTACAACGCGAGGGATAAATGGGTGGTGGATGATGAGGTGCGATTACACAGTCTTCTCAACCAACATTAAAAATAACATTTTATCTGCGCCCGCGGCGCGACGAGTTGATAATTTACATTTGTGAATTTATGAGGAACAGCGGGGGAAATACTCTCCTGAATCACAGGGGTTGTGATAGATCAGATACAATGGGGTGGCTCTCCAGTCGACACTTGAAAGCTTTCATTAATGATTTTTCAGGAGGAATCAACACTGGTCAAGTATCAACAAGACGATATTGTGAAACGGCGATTCGAGAGACTCGATGAAAGGCGGAGAAAGAAGCTGGACAACTTGGCTGAGGTATGTGTATTATGATTGAATTTCCGCTTATCTGAACGAATCTGGGAAGCTGCGGATCGAACTAATATTTGATTCAAATTTCCATTTCAGAGTGCTCTATCTCAGCACGAGGAGCGCTACGAACTACCCTGTCCCGCGAAATCGAGACAAGACGCTGCAAAGGAGAAAATTCTAGAGAAGCACAGCAAGAAGACTGTGAGTGAAAATCGATTCGATTCAATCTAATCACAAAAAAATTTAAATCAAAAAAGAAAATAAATCGAATCAATCGCTTTATCATATGAGCCCGCTCGCCTAAGAGTCGGACATGCTCGAGAACAGGCAAAACATGTATGCTCAAAAGTTGGTCCCAGGGGTAGATTTTGTTTTTCGATGTGAGCCTTCCGAATCCCGGTACGACCCGACGTCAATTTGGCAATATTCTTATTTCCCGATAAAAATTGATCCAAAAAGGGTCGGAATGGCCACAAATCACGCGTACCCGACCAGAATTTAATTCTCTACAAAATGAAAAAAAATTCGACGCTATCTGAAATGCTGTGCGAGTTATGGTTGATTTTTGATCCACTTGCGGGCGGGGAAAATAAATCAGCCATTTTGTAGAGAATCTTTTCCTGATCATTTTGGTATATCGGGTCAAGGGGATATCACTGCGCAAAATACTTTTATGGAGCATTTTCCGACGCCAACTCGTTTTTTTTGCGAATTTCTCGCTGTATCTTTTTCAGTTCGTCGTTTCATGAGCTCTTATACTGAAATTCGGTTTCTACGCACCAAAATAAGCTAGAAAACTACTAGTTCGGTAATTTTCGGATAATGACTTTTTTGACACTAATTTAGTGTCGAAAAAGTCATTTTCCGAAAATTGCCGAACTAGTAGTTTTTCTGGAGCAGTTTTGTGCGTAGAAACCGAATTTCGATATACGAACTCACAAAAATGCGAACTAAAAAAGATACAGTAAAAAAATCACAAAAAAAGCAGGTTGACGTCGGAAAATGCTTCATAAAAGTATTTTGCGCAGTGATATCCCCTTGACCCGATATACCAAAATGATCAGGAAAAGATTCTCTACAAAATGGCTGATTTATTTTCCCCGCCCGCAAGTGGATCAAAAATCGACCATAACTCGCACAGCATTTCAGATAGAGCGTCGAATTTTTTTTTTCATTTTGTAGAGAATTAAATTCTGGTCGGCTTCGCGAGATTTGTGGCCATTCCGACCCTTTTTGGACCAGTTTTTATCGGGAATAAGAATATGGCCATATCGACGTCGTGCCATACCGGGCTTCATAAGGCTCACATCGAAAAACAAAATCAGCCAATCGATTCAGAATCGAAAGTTACTCCTGGGACCAACTTTGAGCATACATCATGTTTTGCCTGTTCTCGAGCTTGTTGAACCTTTGCTGACTCTTAGGCGAATGGGCTCATATCCGTATTTGATCAGTGACGGAGATTCCTCTTTCATCTATGAGAATCCTAATTTTCAGCGTGCACTGATGCTTCAAGCCTACCAGCAATTCTTCGATGACGAAGGGCGAGAACTGAACGGAGCATCGAGCAGTGAAGGAGGCAAGAAGGTGGGATTGACATTATATGACTAATTCATAGCCCCACTGTTCATCTCCTTTGACTGATCAGAGCTTGTATTGTGCCAATCATGAACGCTGTCTCAGATACTACTCATTACTCATTGCTACTCATTGCTCTGAAAATGTAATCATGTTCAGACGTCTCCTGAAGCCTGGATCAATGATCAGCTCTCCGCAATGAAGGCCAGGGACGAGAGCGTCATCGAGAGAAACGCAAGAATGGTCGGATTCGTTAGACGACACGAACTAGACGTGGATAGTATCCCGAAGAGAGCCGCTGCCCAGGTGAATATTGAATAACTTTAAATTATCTATTCTCCAGATTCTCCATATTTTCATCAGATCTTGTAGCTTTCAAATGGTCTTATCGGAGTTATTGACAGTTTGAAAGACATTCCTCTTCAGATCGATGCTGTCAATAATGCGTGGTTCGATCGTCTCAAGAGCATGGGCTTTTCTGAATCCGAAAAGGAGGATTCATATGATGAAGAAGACTCAGATGAAGATGATGGCATGGATGTGAAGGAAGAAGTGGAAGAGGAGGATAGAGATGGTCAAGCCATTGAATCGGGCGATTTGTTCGATGAAGACGGAGAGACCCGAATTCACAAACGAGAACGAACCAATGCCTTCGATCTGGAGGATATCAGAAGGATCTATGAATCGGAGCAAGGAGAGACGGATGAGGAGGAGGTAGAGGATGACCTGAATGGAGATGATGGAGAAGAAGGAGAAGTTGAAGATGAGAGCAGTGATAACGAGGATGATAGTGGAGACAGCGAGGAGTGAGTGTTGTTAATTTTCGAGGACTCGGCCGTTAGGGCCGGACATCGAAATCACCGATCCGGCCCAAACTTTTTCCCTGGATATCCCCATGGGTCCGCATCATCAAACGAGACACTATATGGTCCAGATCATTGAAACATAAAAATGGCGAAATATCAAATTTTGAATACTCGAAAATCGGATACAAATAACCGAACGACCTGGGTCCAAAGTTAGTGTGGCAATATTATACACATGCCTAGGCAACAAAAACACGTTATAAGTTGGTTCGAGATTTCGATCGCAAACTGGTTTTTTCAACTTTCGAAAATGGTTTTTCAATTTTTTAAAATCCATATGAAAAAACCGCATCACTGATCTTCCGTTATCTTGTAGAGCATTAAATTCTGCGTCGAATAGGCTAAATGAGATAATTTAATTTTTAGCCCTCGTTCGGATCTATAGACCTGAAATAGGCAATCAAAAAAAGAGTTTCCATAACCTCATCAATATGGTACGCATTTTGAAGCCCACATCGAGTACTTCATTTTTTATGTTGACAGTTTGACCTGAAAATGATCGTTGATCGAGTTAGTACCATGAAAATTCTAAAAATCTTGAAAATTCTGATATTTTAATTATAATAAGAAAAAATTTCAAAATCGCACTCCGGCAATTATCTCATGTTGTAGAGCATAGAATTCTGCGTCGAATAAGCTAAATTCGATATTTTTAATTTTAGCTCCCTTTCGGATCTATAGACCTGAAAGAGGCAGTTGAAAAAAAAGTTTCCATAACCTCATCAATATAGTACTCATTTTGAAGCCCATATCGATTACTTTATTTTTTGTGTTGACAGTTTGACCTAACAATAATTTTAAAACTAATTATTATCATGCAAATTCACAAAATTATAAAACTTTTTAAAAAACTAATTAATATTAAAATTTCAGAATTTTATGAATTTTCAAGGTACTATCATGTTCAAAAATTAATTTCAGGTCAAACTGTCAACGCAAAAAATGAAGTACTCGATGTGGGCTTCAAAATGAGTACCATATTGATGAGGTTATGGAAACTAATTTTTTTCAACTACTTCTTTCAGGTCTATAGCTCCGAAAGGGGGCTAAAATTAAAAATTTCTAATTTAGCTAGCTGATTCGACGCAGAATTCAATGCTCTACAACATGGCATAGTCGCCGGAGTGCGATTTTGAACTTTGTTTTTATTAGAATTTAAATATCAGAATATTCAGGATTTTAGAATTTTCATGGTACTAACTTGATCCACGATCATTTTTAGGTCAAACTGTCAAAACGAAAAATGAAGTACTCGATGTGGGCTTCGAAATGAGCACCATATTGAGGAGGTTCTAAGAAATTATTTTTCGCCTATTTCAGGTCTATAGATCCGAACGAGGGCTAAAAATTAAATTATCTCATTTAGCTTATTCGACGCAGAATTCAATGCTCTACAAGATAACGAAACAGCCGTGATGCGGTTTTTTCATATGGATTTTTAAAAATTAAAAAAAAACATTTTTGAAAGTTGGAAAAACCAGTTTGCGATCGAAATCTTGAACCAACTTATAACGTGTCCGGATCGGTGATATCGATGTCCGGCCCTTACTCCAAAATTACGGAGCCAGTGTCTTAACAATTTCATTGAGAATTTGAACAGAGATTTAGTTTGCTCATATTTTTTTCATTCAATAGAATGGGTTGTTTATATGACGCTCTAGTCGAATCGGTGTCGAAAGTTACCCCTAATGCCAACTTTTGATCATACGTTATTTTTTATGAACTATACCTTGCTACATAGTTACACAAACGGCCTCAAAGTTAACTTATGTGCTTTCAGCTATGTCTCTTCCTCCGAGTTGGAAGACGAGCAGGATGATATACCTGAGATGGTCGCAACGAAGAAGACCACTGCGTCAGAGAGGGATTCGAAAGAAGAGCGAAAGGAGAGCGAAGAGATCTCTGAGGATAAAGAAACGGGAGAGTCCGAAGACGTGCAGGTCTGTTGTCTTTTCGGTAGACCCAATACCAATATTCTATGCGCATGTGTTTTTCTTATGGAAAGTGTCGGAAACCTAATGAACCCCGTTCAGTACGAAGACCACGTCGTCACGATGACGCGGGGAGGAAAGACGACCACTCAGGTGGTCAGACGACCATCGAATGCCATGGCCATGAACGTCCCTCCTCCGGCGAAGTTCGTGCATCTCAAAGAGAGCCCCGAGGAGGAGAGAACGGTGTTTACTAAGGTGGGCAAGCGTATTCTCTATTCCGTATCTCTGAATTCGTTCGGCATCTAGTTCATAAAGCGGTTAGAATACGTATCTTGATGGTTAAGACTAGAGATGCTGATTCGTTCTTAGCTCCGTTTATTCTCTAACCGGCAAGATAGTTTGTGAACCGATAAAGATGGTGTGGAAACGGTATCACCAGTAAAAACTTCGTAATTCAGATTAACGAAGAAGGACGACTAGTAAAGTACATCAAAGTCAAGAGGAAGGTGACGAAGAAACTGAACGAGGACGAGCAATATCAGGAGTACTGCGAAACAGTGAGATTTCAAAGTTGTTTTTCATTCAACGTGGTAAACTGGGGCCCAAGGCCGGAAGAGAACTTTAGAGGACGAGAGAAGGATAGGAAACGGCATTGTGAGATACAATAGTTGTCACCCGACGTAGTGCCACTTCTGTTTTTGGGTGTCCATTGAAAGGACATCATGATTTTATGAGCTGAAATGAATCAACGTCGTTCTTCTTCAGCATTCGACTCGTTTCGTGCCTATCCCCGAGGAGAATAACCTCATCCTTGATGACGAGAAGATGATGAGAGACCTGAAGATCATAAAGAGGGATAATGCGAAGTATGCCAAGATCCAGCAGCGTATCAGAAATTGGGAAGTGACAGAGGAGGAGAAGGCTGAGGTGAGGAAGCTACTAAAACAAGTACATACTTAGAGCGATTCAAAAATGAGTGTAGATAAATAACCATCTTTAGATGGTTAAACAGATCGAAGACGAATTGGATGAGGAAGAGTTCGGACCCTCTACTTCTGGGAGGAAAATCAGAATGACGGAGGTTGGTTCATCATCGTATGTCACAAATTGAGTTCAGCATCTGTATTCATTGTTGTTCAAATCATAGTGTCATTTATATATCTGCAGGGACCAGTGGACGACCCGGTGTTTGTTGCTCCTGACTTCACCGGACAGACTCCCGACGAGCCAATCACCGATGAGGAGAGACGTCGAATCAGGGAAGGAGTAGAAGATGAAGATAGCGATGAGGATGATGTGAGTGCAGCTATACGACATTAATTTGCAAGTTTTCTTATTCACAGGATGTTCCCGACTTCATACGGTTAGAGGGCAATTCCTCTTCGGAGGATGAGACGGAGGAAAACGAATTTGATCCATCAACTCTGAGGCCGTTCCGGAACATTAAAGTGAGCTTATGATCACATATGAAACACGATTATTCCATTCATTGATATATTTTCTCCCTGGATCATCTTAGAATAATCAATCAATAATTAAAGACGGTTGACACGACTGAGGACGCTAAGACCTTCCCGTGGCTGTGCGACGTGACCGACTATGATGGCATCGCAATGAGCGTTCATGAGAAAAAGTTGGCTGCTATGAGGAAGACAGTGGTGGACGACATGGACAAAAAGAGGCGCGCGATCAAAGCCCGAGTTTCTCGATTCAAGATCAATCGTAACCGGAAGCAACACTATGTCAGTAGATTTTTTAAAAATCATTTTTTTCGCAATGATAACTAAAAATTGACAAACAATTTCAGGTCTCTCCATTCCATTCCGTCTACCAGGAGGAGATTCCAGACGAGCTCGCGAACGATTTGAATGTGCTCAAATTGATCGTGAAAACTACCTTGGTGAGTGATTTTTATGTTTTTCGAGGAAAAATCACTCGATTTCAGAACGATGATACGATCTCCTCTTCTGAGCTCGTAATGCTTCGAAAGAAGTTTGATTTGACGAGGAGAGCGTTTGCTGATGTTATCAAGCGAAAGTCCATCGACTCTCCAAAAGCCTTCAAGGATCTCGTCAGATTCGCCATTCAAAGAGGAGAGAAGTGAGAGCTTTTTTAAATATTACCATAGCTGTGTAGTTTCTGATACGATATTAAAAATCAATCATGAAAAAAAAATACAATCATGAAAAAAAAATCGAAATACAATCATGAAAAAAAAATCAAAGATCCTTGATTTCAATTCCCGCATTTTTATATCTTAGCTCCCAGTGGAGCTAGAGACTAAAAATGTTAGCGGTAGCTTGAAAATGTCCAGATAAGTCCAGAAACCAAATTTCAAGTCTGAAAAATATGGCGAAACAATTTTGTTCAGGTATGCCCAACGAGAAGCTGATATGAAAGCGCTCAAGAAGTGGCAGAACAAGGTGGAATCGAAAAAGATGAGAAGATCAAAGAGGAAAGCGATTCTCAAGGAAGTGAAGGTTAGTATTCTGCTCTCTACTTTATTTCTTGCACTATTCAATGATGATGATGATGATGATGATGATAATGTTTAGGTGACGAGACAAAAGCTGAACACTCACTTTGGTCGAAAATTCCGTCGTGCGGACTGGTCGTTGAAGAACGAACTGGGAGAGAGATGGAGGAGGAGTAAGCTGATCCCGCGTTGCGTCACGCCAACTCGAATGGGCAACAAACAACTGATGGAGGAGGTGGGTTGGACAGAAGATCGGAAACGAAAAAATAGGGTATTTGCAAATTCACTTTAGATGAGTATCATAACATGCAGCATTCCGACACCCTAATTGTATCATGTGCTGAAAATGAGCGGGGTATCGGAATAATAGAGATCAATAGTATTTTCCAAAATTAATTCGGTACTGCAATGAAGGTTATTCAGATGCGACGAGTGAGGGAGGAACTTGAGGAGGAGGAGAACGTCTGTGGTTCAATGTTACTGAAGGAACGGGAGGAATTGAAGAGTAAAGACGAGGCGAAACTGAAGGCGAAAGAGGCTAAGAGGGCAGAGTATGGAAAGACGCCGACACTACATCGAAAAGCCAGTGGAATCTCGTGGCTTGGAGATGAAGCGGTGAGTATTTATTTTAGTGGAAATATTGTTGAATGTTAATTTGATCAAAATACAACGATTTGAACAACTCTATATACAACATTCGGAACATAACATAACGATGTCATGTGGTCGTTTATTAAATTTAATTAATTAAATAAAATAAAACCTGGCTTCAGGTCGATGCGGAGGTTCGAACCAAGGGACTGCTGCGCGACAACCTCGTTATGTTCGAGACGATGACGGAGGAGATCGAGTACTCGTGCAGTGATGAGGAGCCCGAAGACAAGGGATCGGATGGGTCGACGACTGAACCGGATTCAGAGGAGGATCGCGCTCGTCGTGAACGGTCCTGGACGTTTGAGACAGTGAAGAATTCGTCCGACGACGAGTCCTTTGTCGACTATGGTCACGTCCACTACATCGGAGCCCAGGTACTGTAAAATATAAAATAGATGAAATTTTAAAACGTTGTTTATTTCATAGACAGTATCTTTTCCATTGCAAACCTCACATTGTGCATAATAACTTGAATGCGTAAGAATAGTACCTTCTGGTTCATTTCATCCCGTTCTTCAGGTCTTCCCCGATGCCACTCGCTTCTCGCCACAATCCGCCAGTGATTCGGAGCCTGCAGCTGCGGACAAGCTCGCAGATAAGCTCGACGATGCCTTTCCCGAGGCCTCGACGAGCGGCCTTCAAGCGGCCGTACCCGAACCAATGACCACCCCTCCCAAATCGGACACCGCACCCCGACCGTTCCTGACGCTCGCGCAGCGAAAGGCTTACTTCACCGAGGAGACGGAGGAGGAGAGGAAGCAAAAGGAGGAGGAAGAAGCGAGGAAGAGAGCGGAGGAGGAGAGGTTGGAGAGGGAGAAGAAGGAGGAGGAGGAACGGATCGCTGAAGAGAAGAGGATCGAGGATGAAAAGAGAGCTGAGATTGAACGGCTTGAGAGGGTAATTATTCACTTTTCTATTTGTTTCTAACAAGAAACATGTTAACCTGAATAATAATTTGGAAAAAAATACGTGCATTCTTATCAGGTTGAACGCGAGAAGGAAGATGATAAGTTCGAGAGTATCATGGACCAGATTGAGGAGGACACATGGGAGAAACAGTTGAAGATCATTATTGATAGAGTGAGTTTCGACCCGGTTTGGAGCAACAAATATTGCATCAATGGGCCATTAGTAGTGGATAAGAATCCACAATTAAGATATTTCGAATCAACGGAGTTTAGTTGTAAACCCACTTGCAAGTTGTCGAATCCCAGACGATGACGTCATTCCGTCGCACTGAAGCCGTTGAGTACCTCCTGGCCTCCTGCGATGACATGGATTGTGATGAGGAGAGGATGATTAGCGAGATCGAAAAATGGGAGAAAGCGGCAGAGAAGAAGAGGCAAGTTGTTGTCGTACTTATCGTGTAGTGGTATGATAGCATTTACAATATCTTGAAAATTGAGATGATATCATCATTATTATTATTATTTCGTTTTTTTTTCAGACTAGCCGTGGGCTCGATGGAGTACATGTCTCTGAAGAGTCTCTTCGAGGCCGAGTCAATGGCAGTACTGAGAAAGGGAGTCAGTGTGCAGAAGAAGAAGGATACACTGGTTCGTTTTAACCTCGTAATGGTTTCAAAAAAGATACGAAATTCGGAAATTCATTAATTCTTTACTGATGCATGAGAGTTTCTCCGCATCAAACCACTGATAGTTTTCACGGCGTTTTGCTGGCAACGCGCCAAAACGAATTCCCGTCGAGACTTCTCTCGTGCTCTCTCACTATCACTTACTATCACGTCACTGACCGGTCTCTCTTCTATCGCTCACACCATGCTTTTCTTCCAGAGCGCCTTTCCCGATGCCGTTCTCGTCGAGGACCTCGTAGATTCCATGTGCACGTTCATCACCTCTCACATTGACGACGTCACTATTCTATCGGAATTGAGAATGAACTCGAAGACGAATCGCACCAAGATCAGGTTAGCACAATTCTTAGCCGATAATTTTTCAAACGAGTCATTGTGTTTGATCACACACCCATGTTTTACAGAATAATTTCTCCTTCACCCGAAAGGGATGAACTTCTCGTGAAGAAGTCTATCGCTGCCGTCGGAGAAGACGAATCGAAGATGGTCGAGAAAACTCTCCAGGACATGCCATGTCAGTTTCAACTTTTTTTCTCCATTATTTCCAAATAGCATTGAGTGCTAAAATTAAGATTTACCTCATCCTTTTAATTAGAAAATAAAAATGTACTTTCAGACAACAGTATCTCTGTCGTCGGTGCCACGTCTACAGGCGTTATCCTCTCCGCTAGTCGCGAGGACAGCAGGCTGCTCGATGACGTCAACGTCGAGCTCAGGATGAAGGATGCCGCGGATGCAGACGCTGAAGTTGACGATGCCGTCCAAGCTCCGAACGTTAGTTTTGAATCACTTTCTTGCTGAATGACGACTTTCCGTCGTACCGAGGCTGTTGAGTACCTCCTCGCCTCCTGCGATGACATGGATTGTGATGAGGAGACGATGCCATATTCGACAATTTAGTGGAATATTTTACAACAATATCCATTGCAGTACCCCAATCTCAAGCACACTCGAACATCTCGTCGCAATCACGGCGCAGACTTCGTGTGCGTGCGTGAGGATCTGTTCAGTCGACTGGACATCTCGTGCAAGGCCGAGATCGATTCACTGGAGACCGTCCTCATCGAAGACGCGATGGCCAGAGGATCAACACCGGATATAGAGGGCGTGCTGGACTACGCCGTTGAGGATGTGAGTAAATGCAACATAGGGATCCGCGGGAAACATGAGTTAAATCTCTTGAACAGTGAACATTGTGGCATACCATGTATGAAGTCGGTATCAGTTCTTAGTCAAAGTACGTAAAGTGTACAATGTTCAACCAAAGTGCCCATTTCAGGAACCTGCGCCTATCAGCTCCAACATGACCCATCCCTCACGTAATCAGAGGGGAATCCGGGCCATCAAGACCAGCTCTGGACTGATCTCAAAGTCGATCCTGCGAGAGATCTCCGATCGACTGAGATCCGCTGACGAGATGCACGAGAGACAGTGGATAGATATGCCCGAGATTGAGAACGTGAGTTGAACAATTTGGTTGACTCTCCAAGCGAGACGTTGATACAGTTCCAACCTGTTAAATTTCAGAAGAAGCTCCAAGATGAGTTCTTCCGCAAGAGAGACATCATCAATGTGGTACGCGTAGAGATGCGAGAGAAGATTGGAGAAGTGATCAATGGAGAGAAGGTGAAGCAAATACATCAGCTTTAATTTAATAATAATCTAAATATTGATCACTTATCCAGCTGAATCAATATCTTCTCGAACACGTCTGGACGGACGAAGGAACCTCATCCAATGTGAGGGCGATGATCGACGATATCAAGAAGCGGAAAGAGAGGGAACGGAGGTAGGAAAGCCAGTTTTCGATACAAATCCAGATTTGACTATTTTGCAGAGGTTTCATTGACATCGGTGACGTTTCTGCTCGTGTGTTCGATCTGTCTGCCGTCGGACAACTGGAGAGATGGATGGACGATGTCTTCTATCTGTCGCCCTTTTCTGAGGACGGAAAGAGAATCACGTCCAAGGTACGCTAGTCGATACTTCATGCGTTTTGCTACCGCAATGATGAATCGATTTCGCTTAATGACATTTAAAAAATTAAGATTGAAAATCCTTTTTATAATCATGGTGATTTTTGGAGTTTTTTTGGAGTAAAAGTATGCTACAATGGAACTCTAATCATGAACATCAATTCGCAGATCTCGCGTCGCCCTGGAGCAAGTCTGCACTGCCGACTGGTGCTGAAAAGGGAAGGCGATGAGGACGAAGAAGTGAAGAGAATCCACCCTGAGATTCTCATGAGATGGAAGGAAGATAATGAAGGGAGAAGAGAAGTTGTCCATGTAAGTCAATGAAATTTTTCGGATGACACTAAAAATTTCTGGTATTTTGATGAAACATGTTTTCATAACAGAAACTCTTAATAGAAAAGACAGAGATAATTCATGATGGATGCGATTTCTCTGGCATACCACGCCTACTTTGAATTCAATCTGAAATGTTTTTACAGAAGTTCTCATCTATCGCTGCTCACCAGTGGGAGTCGATCCAGAAACTGATTCGACTGGCGGGTCAACAGAGAGAAGAGGCAGGAGTAGTGAGCAGTGATGATGATGAGGAGAGATCCGTCCTCATTCCTGTCAAGAGTGGTGACTCGAAGGGAGTGGTCGTAGTGGAGAAGGAACAGTATGCCGTCGATCAGGAAGGAATCGTCAACAATGACAAGGTATGAAATGAATATAAGTTAAATAAAATAAGTTTGCTTATAAATGAAATGAAATAAGTAATGAAAAAGTTTGCTTATAAGTGAAATGAAGGGAAATGCTAATGAAATGTACGAAATGCTCTATAAATAGAGGAGAATTTACAGTATTCACAAGCAAAAGCCTATGCGATCAAGAGAACATCATTCAAATTCTGATAAAAAATATCATATTTCAGTTCGTCGATCTCGAACTCCGTCACTCCGCTCGTCTTCTCAAGCATCGAACTGTCGGCTTCGGCACGAAGAAAGCGATCAATCTCTGGAGACACAACTTTGATCGAGCAGTGAAGACTGGAAGTACGTACTTATCTCACTCAAATGATGTCTTTTCAGAACGAGTGAATTATTAGAGCTAGTCAACTAACTAGTGAATGAATCATGAAAATTTTTTTTTAAACTAGTGAAATATCTCTATTGTTTCAGGAATCATGAAGACCGTAGTGGACGAGACTGAGCCGGAGAGAAGTACTACATCTAGAAACCTAAGAGATTCCATCCGATACAAGTCTCTACTCAACTCGATCAAGCAGACTAAGGGCATCACTAAGGTGCGTTTACCACACTGATTCTGATATACTACAAGGATCCTTTCGAGCATTAAATATGTGCAATTAAAAAAATGTTGATCTTTCTAAATTTCTATCTTCAAATATGCAGGAGCGCGTGGAGATTCTCGGAGATCGACTTTGTGAGAAGGGGCTGAGGAAGGCACGAGGCGTTGTCAACAAGCAGATAATGGCCATTAGAAGACACCACCAGAGGAAGCTGCTCGCTGAGATGAGGTAATTCGAATCGCATACATTATGTGCAGGACAATGCATTGGAAATTTTGCCATTCTACAAATTCTAGTTCGATAATTAACCTTAAATTTATAAGACTTTTTCCAGAGCCTACAACGCCGAGATGGTTCAAGTTGGCAAACTCCGTCTCGAGAGGAACTTGATGAGAGCTGAGATGCTCAAGAAAAACGATGACGAGAGTATGGAATTGAACAAAGGCTTGCCACCGTTCGACAACTCCCTGGACAACACGCAAGTCAAGAATGGTGAGAGCATTCTTACGATACTCTCTAGTGATGTTAAAGGTGTCTGCGTATTATGAATCTCTCACTTTTATGAAACAAATAAGCTCAATTGCACCGTCAATCCTTTGATTTCAGAAGTCTTCGACGTCGACGGCACTCATCTCTCCGCAGAGTGTGTCGCCATCAAGCCCCCTCTCGCCATCAAGGCCCAGCTTCTAGATCACTCCTATCACCCGAACAATATCGCTGACGTCAAGCCCAACGTCGCTCACATGCAAGACTACATCACTGCGAGCAATCACACTTCAATGAAACCACAACTCCTTGTTGATCGAGCAATCCCTGAATCGAACCACGTCAGTGAGAAGAAGGCGGAGGACGAAGAGGATGAGGGCGAGTCGGACAATAATGAGGGAGGAATGGTCGGCGTTGTCGTGGAGGCTCCCGAAGGCGAAGACGACGATGAGGACGATCAAGAAGAGGAGATTCGAGAAATTGCTCATTCGTCTCGTACTCATCCTCTGAAGAAGCACGTCAAGACTTTGGACGAACTTTCCCGTCCTCTCACCGAGCGCGAAACGAATCTGCTTCATCTTCTGAAGGAGAAACGAGCACGGGGAGAGTCTTTGATGAGCTGGGATGATCTCCGAAAGCCACTCAAGGCCACTCCAATCCATGCCAATCCCGAGGTCCAGTTGCTCGACGTTGAAGGAGGATTGAAGGAGAAGAAGCTGATAGAGAGTGTGCAATTGGATGTTGACTCCGAAGATGACGACGATGACGTCGATCTGGAGTGCGTCCTCTTCCACTCCTACCCGGAGCGCGTGAGGAAAGGCATCGCGAAGGCCATGACGAGGAGAGAGGAGAGGATTCGGGTGGCCATCGAGAGATATGAGATGTATCGACGACGAGAGGAGCGGAGAAAGAAGAGGGAGAATGAGGAAGGCGCTACGAATAGCGAAACGATAGTTGAAGACGATGAAGTGGAGGAGAATATCGGTCCAGACATGGTAGACACGATTCCTCGAGGATTCTGCACGAGATGGATGAGGAAGACTGTGAATGGAGAGAGAATGCTCGTGAGGCGGATCGCCTATCGACGATACAAGCAGCGAGCACATCTGCGACATCCCCGTGTGATCATGGGAAGACGCAGCAGGGGAAGGATACCTTTCACCAGACTCCATTATGTGATCGATGGACCGAAGAGCGAGGAACTCATCCGAGCAGAGGAGGACGCTGAAAGAACCAAGGTAATGCTTTTCAAAAATTTTTAGAAACAAAAACTACATTTTTTTTGCCTTGAAATGTGTGTAATTGAATAACAAAGGTCATTCATTAGCATTATTGTAATAACGGTAATTCAGGCGAATCTGGACAACATCGCTATCGACGTCGACACATCTCACATTCCCATCACGAAGGAGGTTCTCAGTCGATTCGTTCAGAACCAAGTGCAGTCAGATGAGGCTAAGCTAGAATATGTGAGTGCTTTATAGATTTAGGTTACTGTATTTAAGTTACTGTAGTTATCAGATGTAGGTTACTGTAGCGTTTACCTTCATTTTCTGATAAATATGATTGCCATTTCAGAAGTCGAAGCTCATCGACGAGCATGACCGGGCCAATCAGGCAAAGGGCGTCCGATTCCTCGATGATGACGACGTCGACGTCGCCGTCGAGGAGGAAGCGGAGATAGAGAAGATGATCGAGGAGAGCGTCAGTCACGACAGAGCCATCGAAACGTTCAAGGGCGCCCTAGAGTCCATGCGCTCCAATGCTCTAGAGAAGTAAGGGTTTGGAGCAATTCAGAAACCTCTCACCAAACGATACAACTTTTACTGTTCTTTCCAAAGAAGCTGCACTGCTTTTGAATAAACTATGGCCATTGCCGAGTAGATTAAATAAATAGTATTTAGTTTCAAAGATGCATTACCACTAATTCCGATTGCAGGAACGTCATCAACCCGATGGAGCAGCTGAATCTCGAGTTGGACGAGGCCGTCGAGAACGAGAGAAGGATCCTCCATGACTACCTTCGAGTGATCCAGACAATGGACTCGAAGCGATATCAGGAACTGGCGAGGCTGTGGACATACGACATTGGTAAGTTGATCATGTCCTTTCGATTACCATGCCCCTATAGTTTTTGAATGAATGCTGTCAGCCACTCCATTTGGTCGATTATGAATATAGCAGGAACAGAAAATTGCTATTTTGTATTTCCCGAACTTTTTGATTCCAGAATCGGACGACGATGAGGATATTCTCGAGGAGAAGAGGTGGGCGAGAGTACGTCAATTCGTGCTACAGAAGCCAGAAGGAGCCCTGATGAACTGGGAGAACAGGAATGCCTATGTGGAGGAGTGGGAGGAGAAAGTGGGAATTCCGACGAAAGCAGATGTCAACAAGGTCATGGGGGTGAGTTCTGTCCAACATTCTGTTTCTTGGTCCATTTGAGAACGATCTTTAGCTTCTACCTACAGCGCAGTTTGGATGTTTCAGATGTATTGATGATTTCTGTCGAAAATATGAAATTTGAAGCCCGCCGGTCCTGACTTCCGTGGAATCGAAAAGAAGAGGCGCCAAGGGTACTTCATCAATGAAGATGGATTCCCAGTGAAACCAACGAAGCCACATCACTTCAAGCCTCTCGAATCCGACCCAGAGGTGAGATAATCAGATAGAAAATTCGTTTTTGAAGTGTTTCACGCCCGATGGGCTCAGTGACTCTCCCGTCACTATCAGAACAATAGCATGCTTTGAAACGATAATAGATATGTCGAACAGTGCAGTATTCTAAATTATTAATTTCAGTATCTTGACAACAGCGACATCGATGACATGTGCCATCCTGATCTCAACGAAAGGCACGAGGATAATCTGCTGAAGAGGAAGACAATCGCCGATAAATGGTTAGTTGATTTTCCATATTCATAATCTTATTGTTTTTAAGACGACCGCTCGGTTATTTTTGACCACCTCCCGGACATCGGTACAAGAATAGCGATTCCGGCCTCCATACTCATAGGACCTAGGGTGCCTTGGACCTTGTTTACAATAATGGTATGGAAACTGGCCCGACCTCGTAATGACCATGTCCAAAGTGCACAGGAGCACTATTGGGAGCGATTTACGGGCAAATCTGAAATCGACTTTTTCAATCCAATTTTCGGATTTTCACATTTCTCAGTACTGTAGAGGCGTTACTGCCTATCATAATGAAGTCCTGGTCAAACTTCATCAAAGCCTCCCACACTAGAGAAGTTCCCGATTGTCCGTTATTGTGAAAAGTTAAGAAATTGATCAAAAACACGCCGATTTCAGACGTTTTTGAGTATAACTTTTTTTCCTTTAAGGTTTGGTGAGCTCGCATACCGAAATTCGGATTCAGCGCGTCAAAATACGCAAGAAACTTCTATAGTCATATAGTTCAGAGATAAAACGTTTTCCCACTTTTCCATGGTCATGGTCATTTTTTGGTCAAAAAGTCGAAATCTTAAAATTAGGTGGATATAGGTTTTTTCTTATGTATTTTAATCGTAGAAACCGAATTTGCATGTTAGAGTTCACGAAAGAGCGAAAAAAAAAGTTATGGTGAAATAATAGTGAAAGAAAAACGTTTGAAAACCCGAACGAAGTGTTTCGAGCATAACCCTTTTCTTTCGCTCTTTCGTGAACTCTAATATGCAAATTCGGTTTCTACGATTAAAAATACATAAGAAAAACCTATATCCACCTAATTTTAAGATTTCGACTTTTTGACCAAAAAATGACCATGACCCGGGGGTCATGGAAAAGTGGGAAAACGTTTTATCTCTGAACTATATGACTATAGAAGTTTCTTGCGTATTTTGACGCGCTAAATCCGAATTTCGGTATGCGAGCTCACCAAACCATAAGGGAAAAAAGTTATACTCAAAAACGTCTGAAATCGGCATGGTATTGATCAATTTCGTAACTTTGCACGATAACGGACAATCGGGAACTTCTCTAGTGTGGGAGGGTTTGATGAAGTTTGAGCAGGACTTCATTATGATATAGGGCATTTCAGGCAGTAACGCCTCTACAGTACTGAGAAATGTGAAAATCCGAAAATTTGATTGAAAAAGTCGATTTCAGATTTGCCCGTAAATCGCTCCCAATAGTGCTCCTGTGCACTTTGAACATGCCAAACATAAAGCAAAAGGAATGTCGAGTCTACCTTGTTCGGCTGAGAAAATATGAAAATTCGACGTTTTTCACTGTGCCTGCACCTGGCGCGCCGCATTACGAGGTCAGGCCAGTTTCCATACCATTATTGTAAACAAGGTCCAAGGCACCCTAAGTCCTATGAGTATGAAGGCCGGAATCGAAATTCTTGTACCGATGTCCGGGGATGGGGTCAAATGGTAAAATATAGCGGAGCGGTCGTCTTAAGGAAATAGAGGGTCGTAAAGGGTAGCATGTTTTCTAGTCGACCCGAAAAATATGTAGATTGATATTCTTCTTTGTCATGCCAGAGAGAAGAAGACAGGAAGAGAATCAATGAGGGAAAATGTAGATTGAATACGAATTCTTTCGAAGATTCATGAACATCATTTCAGCAATCGCGACTTCTCCATCCGTCAGGAGGACGTAAGGGAACGCGGAGTGAAGAGAAGGGCCGCGTTGATGAGAAAACACAAGAAGACGGAGAAGAACATGCCAGAGTTGGGAGTGGGACTGCAGAGATCGTATGAGCAGAACAGCGTCTTCGATCCACTGCCGCTCGCTGGTGGGCAATTACTGAAGATTTCCCAATTTTTTCGTCGAATCAACTTATGTTCGCTTAAGAGTCGGACAAGCTCGAGAACAGGCCAAAAAATGTATGCTCAAAAGTTTGTCCTGGGGATATTACAAATTTACAAAAAGTTGTTCCGGGAAATAAACTGTTCCGGCAATGACGAATTTACAAATTATTTGTTTACGCTATCCGTTAATTATATTTCCTTAGTGCGCTGTCGTGGGACATCTTTAGAAGCAATTTAGCAGAAGAATAAATAAAGAAAATATATTCAAATAAGCGAAAAGGCGATTCCAGTACGCAAAACCGGAGAATAGTTAAGCGTGAAACGTGCGCGGTCTCATCATTTGGTCACTTTTATGATCGTATCATTATAAAAATGTAATAACTTTCGATTGTGCATCGAATGGAAGATTCCCTTTTTGTACTTGAATAAATTACATAAATTACAGAAACTTTACGAAGATTCTTCCAGAATCGTATTGGTCCCATGTCCGTCGAACCGAGCCCAACATGGAGAAGCTTCTGAAGAGGCGACTGGAGAACACGCGAGAGATGTTCGCAGCAGTGGTGCAGCCGATGTATCGAACCATTCTCGTGCTCAGAGAGACCAAAGACCGACTCGCTCACCATTTGGACATCAAGGTGAGAGTAGACACATCAGACTTCTATGAAATTGCAAGTTCTCATTGGTCTGAAGTCAGGGTTGGGCGGAAATGAGTGACCGGTAAAAATTTCGGTAACGAAAATTTGCCGGTCAAAATGATCGATAAAAAACCGGTAAAACGGTAAAACCGTTAAAAATGCAATTTTTATTTCTGCGGAGCGTTAGACACGCTTTTGATTTTCAATGGGGTTTAGGAATTAAAAAAAAAAAAAATTTTCCGTCCGTGCATTACAAATATGAATCGTAAAATTCAAACGTACGGAAAACGCGTAATTCAAAAGGAAAAAAAATAGTTTCGGTTCGCTTCATTGTAAGGGTTTTACTACAATCAATACATTATGCCATTTATTGAGACATTGGAGGCATGAAATAACGTTAAGATACAAACAATTTTTCGATTTTATAACGTAAAATAATGTCAGAAAACTCAGAATATCTAATATAAATTTCGGTAATTTCCGTTAAGAAATCGGAAAATTTACCGGTCGGTAAATTTTTCGTCTAGAAGCCGGTAAAACGGGTAAGAAATCGGAAACGGAAAACGTTTCCGCCCAACCCTGAGTCTGAAGATCCATGGGCCAAGACCAGAGTTCACTCAGAATCGATTGGGAACGCAATTGGATTATTATGATGAAAAATATGGGAAAAGCTGGTACTGATATAAATATGATAAATTGCAGGAGGAAGATTCCGACGAGGAAGAGCGACGTCAGCGATTCGGCGATAGCAGTGATTCAGAATCTGATTCCGATGAGTCGGAATCCGAAGAGGACGAGGACGATGAGCAGCCGACTTACGTCCTCAGGAAGCGACCAAGACTGTGCAATATGCAGGAGGTGGATGAAGGTACGATATGATGCTATCGTTATCAGCGCTAATTCGGATGAGAACTTTAGGAGGTGAGAGAAGGAGAGAAGGGCAGAGACGGTATTGTGAAATAGTTCTAATCCCATCTAGCTCATCTTTATCGAGTCAGCATTGAAGAATTGGAAAGCTATGTAGAGTATAGTAGATAGCCTAGGAGATTTTTTGTTGTTGCTTGGATTCTGAATTGTAATTTTCAACAATCTTCTATCAGACGGCGACGACGAAGAGGACGACAGTGATCGTCCCTCTTCCCGGTCGGACAGCGAGAGAGAAGAATCGGCTTCTGAAGCCGAGGAGGACGAGGAGAGTGAGGATCCAGATGTCACCGTCGAGGAGCAGCCGAAGCAGGTACACTATCGTCGTCATATATGAAATACGCAGTTTCAGGAAGTTGACACTTTTGAACTGTGCCAATGCTGGTTGATTCAGCTCGAAAATAAGAGAAACGGCCTCATATAAATCTTTGAAAGCACATCAGTGACCTTTCCAACTATGAACTTTCTAGGATGAATAAAGAGGGAAATTCATTTCAGTTGAAGAAGCCTACTCTTTTCAATCGAGAAATGAAGCGAGAGGACATGGGCTCTCCCGACGTTGATGTCGCCAAAGTAAAAGAGGAAGCCGAACAAGAAGAAGTCGAGCCTTCCGTCACGGATGTGACACCCAAGAAAAGAGTGAGTCACTACTACTCAATCGATCTTTCTCAGTCATATTGATTGTCAGTGAACGTTCTCGTTGTTGGCTTCTACTATTTTCCCAAGAGAATCTGATTTTGTCGTTATTATCTTTATTACATTTTACACATTATGTTTCCAGCCCCAGGCGCGCAAGAATCGTGGCCGACCCCGTAAGTCCATTGGCTCCGGCCGTTCCGACTCCGAGTCTCCGCTCTACGAAGCGCCGCCAACATCACTCAGAAGAGCCACTGGGGTGAGTCCATGATTTCTTCCTAGTTAGAAACTTCTGGCTAGACAAATGCAAAATACACAGTATTTCTATATGCGAAAAGCGGTCAGAGTGTGTTTCGTTTCCATAATTATTAATGTTTTGACTCCTCCTAAATATCGATAAGAAAGGAGGAAGCATGAAAGTCGAGGGCAGAAACATATTGAGACAAAACAGTTGAATCATTTCAGAAACGTCCACTGATCAACGATCGATCGGCGGTCGATTTCTACGACGAAGATGAGCAAATCCGACTGGCGATTGAGGAGTCGCTCAAGGATCAGCCATCCACGTCATCGGGAATCTTCTAGACCCTAAACCCCCCATAGATATCGAGCTAGTTCAACTATATCATCTAGCAAATCATATTACGAGTTACTGACTATAAGCGGGTCATCCAATCTATCTCAGCAAACAGGATGCTTACATCGCTAATAAATAGTTATAATCATTGTTGATCCGCGCTTGAGGCGATATTTCAATCACAAATCATCAAAGTTCTCTTATAATCGCAGCATTTCTCTCTAGAATGAAGCATCTCTTTCTCAGTCACATTCACTCAGTCAGTGTACGCTTTCAGTCATAGTTCCCGACTAGTTTCCCATATTCTACTTTTTACTTTTTTCGATCTTTTATTACAAGTGACGAGTTGTGTCATTTCACAATTGGCATTCCGCAAATACAAGGCGATAAATTGTTTCGATGAGTAGATATGAGAATACATGAAGTTTGTTTGACAGTTCGAGTGTATACACGAAAGACGAACACTAACACCAATGCACTGTTAATTTATTGAATTACTACTTTCCTTCATTATGTTCTTGACCCCATTCTGTCTCTTGACTATCTCTTCTAATCTGCATTCATTACACCATCTGAACTCCGCCCTTCTTTGTTTCACGCCGGGTGGTAGTCCTTCACTAATATTCCTCCATTTTCTCTCCAACTTTCTCCTCCTATCTTCATGTGCGTCTCTCACGGTCCCTCAAATTATCACCCCTCCATCCTCCTTTTCTCTCCTTGCCAATTCTCTCACGGGCATTTGCGTTCAGGCGAGATGCAGATGTCCACCCATTTCACTCTCCTATATTATTGATGAGAAAGAATGCTCGGCCATCGGTTTGATCGATTTAGCGTACTAAGCTTTGCTCTTTTTCGTCTATCTGCGCCGATGTCCACCACATTTATGGTTTTCGCAGTTTGATGAATCAATATGTTATTATGATAAATATAATGTTAATCATTTCCGGCATTTTCATTGTCTCGACTGACGATGCCTACACCAACGTGGGAAAAGAGAAGCCGTCTAGGAAATATTGTATTATACAATCAGAAAAGCGGAAGATTCCATATTCACCAGCTGATACAATAGGTGAGGCTGCCTATTACACTTGGATGCATACTTTTTTGGATATAAACCATCCAAAGATAGCGTTTTTGGCGAGTTTTGGTTTTCGTGTTGAATTGATAATTCAAGGACCCCTTCATGACAATGCTCACTGCCGAGGACGATCTCATTGGTGGGAAGTCTATTCGAGAGTATGCCTCCATGCTCTTCGAGGTACTATAGTGATATGCGAGATCGATTTGCGATAACGAAGCCTTGTTCTGTGAGGAATAAAACAATAAAGTTTTGTAAAATGTTTGAATGTGTTTTTTTTGGATTCTGTCCTACTTACAAAATGAACGGCGGGATTAATAGACGCGTTACAATGAAAATCAGAAGACATGGGTTTTAATGAGACGATAGTGGAAAGGGTCCGCGGGTGGCCGATAATTCGATTCTCTACATATCTGTTCTTTATGAAGGATTTCGAGTGCTGATAGCCGCCATCACTAGCTAAGGTGTCACATCGTCTCTAGCGGAACGAATATTTTTACAGGAATTTTCGAGCATAGCATTTGTTAATGCAGGCATGGCGAAACATATATGATCCATGAAGTGGAAAGGAAAACAGGAATAGTGGAACACGCCAATAAAATTGAATCGAAAGAAGCATGCTGGGATATGGAAAACTTGGAAGAATGAATCTTAACATTTCAAAAATAAATATCACAAATTTAATGATTTTTGCATAAAATATCCTGGTGAATCGTTTGTTGGACTGTGGCATTGACGAGCTCTGATTATTTTGTTATTTATATTTAGTGAATAAAATAGACACAGTACTATTGGCAAGAAACTTGAGAGATCCTGATATTTACAATCGCTCGAAAGCATTGAAAAAAAATGACACTGATATTCCAAAAGACACAAATTAAAACAATAATACTAATTTTAATTAAAATGGATTGTGAGGATGATTACTCCATTGTTGTTAGGCTGCTCTTTCAATCTGAAAAAAATTGATTGAAAACGTTTTTTCAAAAAATTTCGAGACATTTTATCTTTGAACAAAACTCACTCATATCCCCGAGACTTCGCAATAAAAATCGAGAATATTTACGAATGTTACCAAGACTGTTACCAAAATTTGAACGTTCACTATGGCAATAAACGTACCTGTTTCATTTTGCTGCACAGGTCGTTCATCTTGACAAAGTATTCTTCCGTTGTCTGCAAAAGTTTTTTAACATAGAATTTTTTTTAATTTAAGAAAATTTATAACATATTCGTTTTTATTGCAGGTAAACATACCATTGTGCCTTGGTTTTTGAATGTCATCGCGTTCAAATTCAAGTATTGATCCTCATCCCTCGCCGCCTTGTGATGCGGAACCCACAACCCGTCTGCAAAGGATGTTTTAATGATTTTTTCAGTAATAATAATGCCAGATATTTTGAAGAACGAAAAACTAACTGTCGCTAGAATTCTCGTCAGACGCGGAAATATCATCATCATACGGAGTAGGGAAAGGAGCGAAGAGATAGGTGTGAGTGGGATGTTCATAGACACAGACATCTGAATATTAAAATTTTCAGTTCACATCATTCTGAATTGATAATGAGATCGATGTTAGTGAAAAGGCAAATAAAATAACGACTAAAAATACCGTATTCATTCTCCTGAGAAGCGTAGACACCTTCATTGTAGATATTGTACTCGAATGAAGAAGGATATAAAGGGTATGAGGACGACTCAATCGGTTCGGCCCATTCGGCTGCATAATAATTCTCGTTGATCACTATTCTAGCAACTTTTACTGGGTCACACCTAGTAAACAAGTTTTGAATGAGTAATGCAAATGAACACTCACCGTGAACACCAACAGCGTCATTGCAGGGGATTGAATTCCGAAGTTAGAGGGGAATGCTGATAGGAGGTTGCCTCAATCGAATTGGCACAGGCACCTACAACTATTAAAATTAAGATTCGTTAATGTTAAAATTTAAATTATTTTAATAATTTTTAAAATTAACGCTAACCGTAGTCATAAGGAGCAAGTGTATGTTCATTATAAGGGATGAATTCAGAGTGATGCGGGAAAGAATAGGCTGGATAGGAAGGAGAGCAATTATGATCGGGCCACACATCTGGAATGATTTTTTTCAGTTGCTTTTACTCGGAGTGATTCCGATAATCAACTTAGAATTCAGTCAAGAAAAACTTTTTAAAAAAAAATAAAAGATAACTAACCACAATCGGCATAGACACTTGAACGTATTGGTTGGAGCAAGAGATACAATACTCAGGATAAATCGAGAAGGTTTGATGAGAGCCAGAAATGTCCATGATGAGAGCAAGAGGTCAGTGATAGACTGCTAGTGAGTTCTTTTGGAGGTTTTATAAAGGGAAGAGATTGGAGCCTTCCGACCTCCTGATAGAATGAAAGCTGCCATAATTGAAAGGTCGGATCTCGAGGTAGGCGAGTGCCAGAGGACTGGAAAGCGCGTCGTCGAGCGTCCGATCTGAGGTGGTAGATAGGAGTAAATGCCATAAGGCATAATACAACGATGGGTAGTGATAGACGCTAAGAAGATAAAAAAATTTAAATTAAGATAAAAACCAAACGAGGAAGAATGTAGAGATGTTAGAGATGAGAATATAAATAAACACACAAACTAGCGTGTACGGACTCAAAAGCAGATATTGAATCTGTTCTTACGCTCTTTCCACGTGTCTATCTCTCACCCCGGCGCTATGCAAATGCATGCACGTATGGCCGAGTGGTCTAAGGCGTCAGACTCAAGCGCATAGCTTGGCACGAGTTCAGTGCCTCCTGGGTGTTCTGATACTCGTATGAGTGCGTGGGTTCGAATCCCACTTCGTGCAGATACTTTTGTCCGTTTTTTTGTGCTAAAACACTTTTTTGTCACAAAACTTTACGTGCTGTCTATCACTTTTGTGACAGCTCGTCCAAGTGAGCACTTGCGATAAGGGAAATTCCGGATAGCAAAATGAATATGCCCATCGTTATCAACGCTCTTGATAACCACAAAAACACACCGTTTCAGCAAATCGACCCTTTTGAGCTGTGCCAGATTCGTATTTGACCCTTTGGACACTTGACGTTCAGTCCATCGAAATGACCGTTTTTTTTATTACGAACGTGTATACTTTGAAGTGTTGCTTTTTGCTAGGAAATGATCTCACAAATGGTGCATTGATGACTGAAATATCCAGACCTTCCAACAATCTTGACTTTTTCGCTGGAAATCTAGCGGTGAGTCGATTCTGTGTTTGTTTTACCTCAGCGCCCTTCACCCTCTCGGTAAATCTATCTCTCTCTCTGTCTCTTTCCTCTCTCTTTAATTGTCACTCTCACTAATCCCTTTTCCTATCCGTTACCTCTACTGGGTGACATTGGTTGCATACGAGCATCTAAATAAGAAAAAGGCAAACATAACGGAAACGAAATCGTTTTCTCTTCTATGTCAGGATTGATAGGCATCGCTGTTAGCATTCATATTGCATACAGAACCAGCAGCATCACGATAGTTCGATGTTTCTTCTGTCTATTATTACGGGGCAACATGTTTCATATTTGAGACTTTTCTGCGCACGTTCTTGCTATCGGAGGTCAATGTTGGGATTTTCATTTTCGTCTACGCCATGTTTAACAATTCCCTATTAATTCATGCGCTGCATCACAGTTGATAGGCAAATGAACAGCTCTATGCAAGCTATAGTGACGCTCCGCATAGATATTCTCGATAAAAATTTCAGACCGAGTATACTCTTGTTGCGGTGTGAATACGTTTATTACATGTTATATCTCCGCGTTAGATCAAGTGACCGCAATGCGAATACATCAGTGTCCATTTCTGTGCGCTGATCCAGATGGGGCATCAGATTGGGGTCGTTCAGAAAAATCGATGAACGTCACTTTCGACGGCCCGGATTATATTGTACGCGACGGCGTGATCTACCAAATAGAAGTGAGGAATCCTGTGGATACTGGAGGAATAAAGGGATACGAATTGCTTACAACTATGGTTTCAGTCTGTGCACCCGATCGAAAGGAACACTTTCTATTTCTATAGAAGAAATAATGCTATTGAAATAATCATAATGATCGTCGTCCTTGTACGTGGTTAATTTTCATTAATTACTTTTGAATAATTGTTTGTGATCTTTGTAGTTTGTGGTGTGCAAATATTTTCGCAGGCCTTTGTCATTCTCATTGCTTGTGTCGTCTGCTGTATTTGCTGCTGTAGAAAACGGCAGAGAGAACCTTCTGAACAGGTTGGATTCTAATCATGGGGCAATTAGATAATGAATTATAAATATTCTCAGGAACATCCACTCAACGAGGATCCATAGAGCCGACGAAGAATATCTGCCGTTTCCATGTTTCTATTGTTGGATGTTCAGCTATGTTGCAGATGATTGATCCCATGGAAAAATATTGTCTTTTTCATGTGACCAATCATCTGCAACAGAGCCCATAGTTCTTCCCCTAACATTTCATAAATTTACATTGACAACGAATTGATTTGGTATATTTCTACTGTGATGGGAAAGTTTTGAGAAACATATGATCAAGATGATCTTGTGTCGTTTTTACAATGCATGATAGCACGGATTTCCTCTTATAAGAAATTCTGTAGAAAATCGAGAGAAAAATTTATATTCGATTAGTCACAACTCTGATTCCGCGATAGTGCTACTCAGAAGGCAGAATCTGTACTTTACCGATATTGCACTCAAAACACGTTCCGGAGTGATTTCAGACCCATATTATGCAAATTTACAAATTAGGGAGGTTACAAGATAGCTCTCATAGAGATAAAGAGAAAAGGTCTTTTACACTCTTGGTCTTTTTACGAAAGCAAAAAATTAAAAAAGTAATACAATAGTGGCTGATTTTGCTGATACATAACTTTTTATTGCTTTATAAGTATTCAATCACTTTGACGCCATGAAACAAATTGTTTATCAATATTAAGTTACGTAAACGTACAATCGAATCTTCCGATAATTGGCAAAACTCAACCAGCATGATATACGTGTTTACATGATGAGTGAAATATTTTTCATTATTTTAATCATTAATTTATTTTTATCTAGTACTGGATAGATTGAATAGGTAAAATACAGGTCGAGATCTTAAGATATTAGAGGTAGATGTCGAGATCAAACATTTGCAGGTTTCTCGGCAATATGCCAGAAATTGAGGATTGGGAAGTGGGAATTATATGAAAGGGAGGCGTCCGAAATTCGCCAGTTGTGTCGCTTTAGCACATCGTCTTCTCTAGCCACTGCATTACAGAAGCGATGAAGTTGTGCCCAAAGTGATGGGAGATCTGTGTTTATTGAATTATCATTCTGGAAATACCGAATATCAAAACTGTTTTATTATTATATTTAATTTAATCAAATTAACAATATAATGCTCACCATTGCGAATCGGAGGACATGCAGATCAGCCTCGGTCTCAACGCATCGCTGCTCGGGCGTCTCACCAATGCGCACCAGAGCGGCACCAATCGAACCAGCGACTTGTCTGAAAATTCGGAAATTCGTTACTGTATTATCACCGAGACAATGATTTTCTCACAGTGAGATTAGTCAAAATTGCCCTATCAATGGCACTGGCATTTTTGCAGGATACGGTAGGTCTTGTTAGGTGATAGTGAGGGCAAATCCGAATCTTACTCTGCACATTTCGCGTGCTATCTCGTTTTTCTAAAAAAAAAAATGAGGAGTGCCACTGCCGAAATATCGCTACAAGTAGGTCATCAACCTGAGCAGGGCGGCGGAATCGGGAGAAGCTCCAGCGGCTTCGGTCATCTGCCGAGAGGCGGGCAGATGGGAGAGGAACCAGCCCGTCTCTCTGGCCATGGAAATCGCCTCGTTCTCTGTCAGCGCAGTCCAGGAGTTGGGTTGAACGGACTGAAATTACTTTGATGATTTGCTGATGACTTCAATAATAATCCCTGACTTGTCAATTTAGTAACTGTTCTGACAAAATCTATGGAATTCTGCTGAGGCCGGAGAAATTTAGGAAAATCGAAAGTTGTTGAGAAATTCTAACCTTTTTCGTGTTTTTGTCGAGATTGATTCCGATCTTCTTCAGAGCCTCATGCTGAAGAGGCATTGTGTTCGCGTTTTTCGCCCTGAAATTTTGCAAATTATATTAGACAATGGTATTTTATTTGTTATTTTCTGTAATTAGTGTTGACTCACTTTCTCAGATAAGCGCAGATTAGTGAGCAGTTCAACCGTTCTGGGCCAAGGATACGCCTGCGAATCTCGCCATTCGACACCTGAAAGTACGGTACTGTAATGAAGATACGGTAGGCGGTTATCGGAAAGTCACTTTTTGCATATCAACCGGATAATGTAATATCTCAAAGGGCGACCTATTGAGACATTGAGACAAATTATTACAATGTTTAAAAAATCATTTATAAAATCATTGAAGACATACCGAAACGATGCAGTCGTAGGCGATTCGGGGCAGGACAGCGCTGTGGTAGGGGAGCTCATCGTCGGGGAGAGCAGTCAGGAGAGAAGGGTCGATGTCACAGATGGATGCTGGAATAGTACGGATAGTCATATTTGTTCATAATTCATTTGTAAAGACCTTAAAGACATTTTCATTGATTTTTCTTAAAATAAATTAGAAAAAAAAATTCAAACCTTTTTTGCTGGATGAGGGCTTATTGGAAAGCGGAGCGAAATCTCTCTGAAAATATGTTTTATTATGGACCCATTTTACTATATAAATTGTAATAAATAGTTGGAACTGTTCTATCTCTATCGAGAGCTACTAGTCGTATTGACTATGCTTACCTTGATCGAAGCCGTGGAAGGGAAGCGACTCTTCATCTGGGATGTCACTGTCAAGAGCAAATCGATGACGACGACTGCAGCCTGGGATCCGAAGCCGTGAGTTTCCTGGAAATTTGAAGGTTACGGTAATCAGGATAATCAGGATCACTGTATTCAGGATTATGGTATTCACTCACCAGGCTGAAGTTGCGGAGTGCTGCAACGTCAGGGCTGCTTTCCAGATCAGCATCAGTGTTGGGCCCTGCGCTCTTCAGATACTCCTTAGCGCGCAAGAGGTGCTGACTGCAATCAAAATGGTATTGTTTTTACTGGACTCTCGAGATGCGTCAGTCACTTCATGTGCGTCTGATACTTACATGACTCCCTCTGCGTGCTCCTTGAAGGTTCCAGAGTCGTCGCCTACGGCAGCCGCAGCGATCGAACAGAGAATCTCCTTGGACAGCTCGCAAGTGAGCTTGTTGAAGTCCTTGGCGAGCGTATTAGCATCACCTAAAAAAAGTCTTTATGATTATCAGTCTAGGTTACGGTAATAATCGATTACTGAACTGCTACCGTACCTTCGGTGAGACCGGAGATCGTAAGGTGGGAATGCCCACTAGTAGCTACGATTGGTTGGATGCCGTGCTTGACGAGCTTTTTGACGAATCTGGCCTCGGAGGATTTCGGGCTGAAAGAATATTTCTGTGTAAGTTTAATAATGTTTTTCCCCCCACTTGTTCTGCTCTTTTGCATGACTCTTTTTCGGAACCCAATTCATTCAGGAACATTCGTCGAATGACTAAGCGGAATGAAAAATAAAGCTACAAATGACTCACACTCTAGCGAGTCTTTGGAGCATGTGCCTGTCCGCGAATTCTGGAGATCCCATCCGCCTGCGAATTTCACCCATCGTTACCTGAATATTGTTTGATTTATGATTGAGAAATATTTAGTTTCGATCGATAATGAGACTTCAAACTAAAAAAAAAGGTTTAAAAACAATCAGTTATTGCGATCTCACCTCAACTTTGCGACTGCCCGCGAGCGTTAGTTGACTGGTGACATTTGCGAAGTTAGCAGAGTCGTCGAGAGACGCGTTGCATTCCACCTTGGTTTCAGTCTTCTTGACCTTCGGCTGCGGAGCCACGATAGGAGCATCGTCGATGGGCGATTCTGGAAAGAAGACAAATATTGCTTTCGATAAATATTAGCTGAATGAAGTGAATAGACCGTTAACGCAGGCAAATGTCTGCGATTGTACTATGAAATCGATTAGAGATACCGTACCAGTGGAGGTCGAAGAGATATCGTCTGCCGAGTCGCCACCGTACATGGGAAGAGTCTCATCGAGAGAGCTAACCGGCTCGCTGTATTGTACTGTAAAATTCGAGATTGTAAACGTGAAACTAGAGTATCTCTGTTGGCTCATTTTTGGAAATTAAATTTATTTGATAACGTACAATTGGTGGGTTCGGGGGCCATTTCAGTGGCCATCTGGGGCTCATACGATTCCAGATCAGCATGCGAATAGCCGTCATAGTCATCGTATTGAGGGATTGGTGAGGGGAAATTGTAGAAAGGATCAAGATGAACGAACGATCCTGAAAATCGTGAATTTTTTAATGGAAAATCAATCTTTTTCATGTCCAATTGAGAGCAAAAAAACATTATCATCAAATCGATCTTGAAGCCTAACAAAGGAACTTATCGATCAAATTAACTACCGTACCGTCGTTGGGAATAGCAGAGGATGGGAAGTCGTGATACTCCGGGTACTCCAGAGATTCTCCGTAGTACATAGGAGTCGACTGAAAAGGCATAATGTGGTGAGATTACTGCATTTGTATTCTTCCGCAACTCTCTCAGAAGGGCGAAGACACTATATTGACCCATTCCAAAAAAAGATTTTTAAAAAATTTTATCTTTCAAGACTAACCTGGACCTGCAGGTAGTTCTGCGGCACGGAATGATCGTCATAGGATTGAGGGAGGGAGTCGACGGGTTCTTGAGAGTCGACTGGCTCATCTTGTCCCTCTGCCAATTCCTCTCCGTTTATCACTCTGATCGCCTGAATATGTTGATTTATGATGAGGATTCTGCACTAGTGATGCCAAATCGGCATCGACTCTCCTCATTTTGCGTGGTCGGTTAGAGAGGCGATAGAACAGGCGAATTGAGGAGAGTCTAGTTCCGATTTCGCAACACTATTGTGTACCGTGATTATTGTCCGGCAAAGGTATCACAGTTTATGTACCCCGCTAATTCTACAGATACGATCATTTTTTATCAATTGTTTTTTGAAGGATTACGGTAGTTCCCTGGGTCAGACTATTTACTCACCGTCTTGAACTCGGTCTCGTTGATCTGCCAATGCTCATTCAGATCTTCCGCAGCAGCCACCTCAACCTCCTCGAGAATGGAGTAGACACAAAAGCGCTTAGGCTCGCGGTCCTGGAGAAAAGAAATCAAGAGAAGTTCAAAATTATACATTACCCTAGTTCGAAAGGTCGAAGCCAAAGATTACGGTAACCAAACTACTAACATTATCATCATTGGCTTCGACTCGCTTCCTCTTGAGACACTGCTCAGGCTCACTTTCCTCATGGAGCCACGAATCGAAATTGGTGAAGTCGTGAAGATCGCTAGCGGACATTCTATAAGATGTTGTATTAATCTTAAGGCAACTTCAATGCGAAAAGCACGATTTCTGTGAAAGCAGAGAAAACAGAAGGAAAGAGCAACTGAAGCGTAGCGAGTCAGGACAGTTGATGTGATGTTATGAGAGAATACCTGAATGAGAACGGACGGATCCGATCTAATGAGGCGAGAGGAGAAACAGGCAGATTTATGAGGGTTCCGTTCTCTAGAGAGTCCCAATTATACCCTCTGGCAGCGTGTATGAGAAAAATAGCTGATCATCTTGAACTCATATATTATTTTCACTAGATTAGAACGTGCAGAATCAAAGGCGGGAAGGAACTACTGGGAGTGAAAACTTTCTGAGATCGTCAAGATGAAGAAATATATTTGGAATAAAGAATTACAGAAAGGCGCCTGTCATGAAATGCTCGAAATCGGTTTCAAATAACCTAGCTTTTTTTAGTATCATACAAATTACTCATAGAGACTAGTGAGAACAAAACGGACTCGGCAAAACGTTTTCAAGCCAGCTTCACCGTTGATAATACCGGGTTGAAGCCGGATTTAAGAGGGCACGAAACGCCGTTCTGACATCACTAATAGAGAGGCAATTGTTCTGAGGAAGCAGAAAATTTCGAGAGGCAGAAGCAAATCATGGTTCAATATTATTTAATCTAAGAGAACATGTGAATGAGAGAAAGGGGGGGGGGGGGGAGTGAATTCCTCTCTCAAGATCACCCTATATAAGATGCTTCGGAGATCGGATGGCTCCGATTGAATAGAGTAGGAGGAGGAGGGGGTAAATTTTATGAGGCATCCGTTCTCAGGACTCGGCCCCTTGAGATCGGAAGGCCCTATCCAATCAAGAGGTCATCCCTTGTGGTAATGATCTCTTGGTAAACGTCGCAACATAATTCGAATATCGATTGATAATACGCACTTATGTAATTCATAATATTTTCAGAGAGGTTACAGAAGAAATTATATTATACAGCCTTTTACCCTTTTTGGATTGTGCAAAATGTATGGGTGACATCATGCAGAAGCACTGTCTGTGTCTGAAAAAAGCTTATTGAAGCAAAAATATGCTTGAATTATTTTCAACTCCATTATGCCATATCACGTGTATTCTGAGAGATTGCAGGAAACCGAGACCCCTGCGGAACTGGGAGCCCCAACTTTGGACAATCATAATAAGATAATTATATTAGAGTATATTGGTGACGAGAAAAACTTTGACGTCGACAATTTGTCCCAGAACCGGCTTTTAGGTATTTTCCGGTTCTGGGTCCGGCTCTAACGTATCTCAGCTCCCAGTGGAGCTACAATGATGGCGTAAGGCTCGAAATGTTGGGAAAAATCATCTAAGAAACTTTGCTTTTGAAGAAAAAGAGCCACGAAGCCATCTTCATTCAGAAAAATTTGAAATACTGCGAGGAAAATCAGAAAATAAATCGTGCCGATTTCCCAATCCACCCAATTCGGCGAGTTAAAAACAGATTCAAATTCCTCGTACCAAATTTGATCTAACAGAAGGGTATTCTTTTTTTCGGGAGGGGTGGCAAGTTGTTTTCGCAGGCTGAAAATGACAAAAAACTCGTGAAACAAACGGTTTTTAGACATAACATTTTTCTTTCATGATTACATGAACTCTAATGGTGAAATTTGGAATCTACGCCAAAAAATACACCAGAATCACCTATAGTCAGAATTTTCCGAGACAAAAAAATGTCAACTTTTTCATGACCCCGGGGTCATGGTCATTTTTGGGTCAAAAAGTCGTAATCTTAAAACTACCTCACTATAGGAGTTTCAGGTGTATTTTCGCACGTAGAAACCGAATTTTGATACTAGAGCTCACTAAAATGCAAAAAGGGCATATCTTTTTTCTTTTGCATTTTAGTGAGCTCTAGTATCAAAATTCGGTTTCTACGTGCGAAAATACACCAGAAACTCCAATAGTGAGGTAGTTTTGAGATTACGTATTTTTTACCTAAAAATGGCCATGACCCAGGGGTCATGAAAAAGTTGGAAAATTTTTGCCCCGGAAAATTCTGACTATAGGTGATTCTGGTGTATTCTTTGGCGTAGATTCCAAATTTCTTCATTAGAGTTCATGTAATCATGAAAGAAAAATATTATGCCCTAAAAACCGTTTGTTTCACGAGTTTTTTGTCATTTTCAGCCTACGAAAACAACTTGCCACCCCTCCCGAAAAAAAGAATACCCTTCTGTTAGATCAAATTTGGTACGAGGAATTTGAATCTGTTTTTAACTCGCCGAATTGGGGGGATTGGGAAATCGGCACGATTTATTTTCTGATTTTCCTTGCAGTATTTCAAATTTTTCTGAATGAAGATGGCTTCGTGGCTCTTTTTCTTCAAAAGCAAAGTTTCTTAGATGATTTTTCCCAACATTTCGAGCCTTACATTGTAGCTCCACTGGGAGCTGAGATACGTTAGAGCCGGACCCAGAACCGGAAAATACCTAAAAGCCGGTTCTGGGAGTTTTTCTCGTCACCAATATACTCTAATATAATTATTTTTTTATGATTGTCCAAAGTTGGGGCTCCCAGTTCCTGGGGTCATGCAATCTCTCAGAATACACGTGATATACAACACGCTGACATTTTTTTGAGAAAGCTACAATTTCAATAACTTGTCTCAATGAAATTATCTGATCATGTATTTTGCCACGAACATGCAAAACAGAGATCTCGAATCACTAGGATCGTCCCTGCTTTCTGTACGTTGACAGTGAGTAATTCTTTCAAAATATCGTACCAGAGAGGCAGTCAGCTCAAATTATGGATGTCCGTTTACTCGATTGAGTAAATTTTCCCCTCAAATGAACTGACCCATCTCCGTTTATTTGCACCCAAATACTCAAATGACGACAAAGTTTTCTTATCATCCCTCGAATTCATTACTAGCCATCCGCAGGTAGTCATCTTTTCCCAGCAAATTTTCTTCTCTCCTTTTAGTTTCGATGCTGGTTTCGATTTGGCTGATACTCTGTACCAATGAGACTGTGGATTATGACTATTATACTTTGAATGTTAATTCACTGCGAGTAATTTTTACTTCAGAATAGTTATTTGTGAGGATGCAATTGTCACCGTCGAGGAACAGCAGAAGTGAGAAGCAGTCGCGTACGCGAGATTTGTTGCCAATCCTACATCTCCAGGACGTTTTTTTTATCGTAGAAAAGATTTTAACTAAATTGGTGTCATACTTTGACCCGATTCAGAAGGCTCAGATGAAACACCGAAAACGTAAGTCGACCCAGAATCTAGTCCCCCGAGACCAACTTTCGAGCGAATTCGATGTTTTTTTGCGCCGGACATTGTTCGACTCGCGAACGGACTCATCATGCAATTGCCCGTTGCAAAAACGAAACAACAGCGGTGAATTGAAAACGAATCTGACAAGAGTGTGACGGGTCATATGTTTGTTGGATACGAGACATACTTGAGAGAAGGCATGACGTTACGAATTTGTTCTCTAACGTTTCTAATTTGTTCACAAACAAATGATGATCATACACTCTAGTCTCTAGATGAGTCAGATTTTAAAATCGCTGAAAAAGATCTATGAATTGATCTTATCAGATGTCATTGTTGTTGTGTTGTTATCTAGTTTACATTACGATAAGACGGGTTAATTTCATAGCAGAGGGGATTTGCACATGTGAGGTATTGTTCATTCATAAACGCTTTTCAATAGCCACAAGCAAGAAATGCGATCAAAGATTAAAGTGACGATTAATATATTGTCAAAATAAAGGACATTTTAATATATCACGCCTCTCACCTAAAATCATGCAAATTAGGTGGTTTTCCAAGTAGAGCTTAAAGTTTGCTAGCAAAGTTCTGAACAGGGTTATCGATAAAAAGTGTGGATAGGCCGATAGAGCATCGAAAGATAGCCCTAGCTTCTTAACAAAAGTTTCACATTGACCAACTTAAAGAGTAGTACCTGGGCAGGCTACACAAAACAGGGGATATCGCTAAGTCAGGAGCCCGATACACTATTCAGCACACTGGATTCCTAGAGGGGTCTAGTAGAATTTGAAACTGCAGAAAACTGGAATTCTAAGTGACTCGCTGACAGATTCATGTTGAGTATTAGGGGAAGGCGTGATATTTACGACAACGAGGACCCTCCGCAAGGCAGGTAAGTGGCAATCTTCTTCACAAGGCATCTCCGAACCGGACCTGGCAGTAGAATAGTGTATCTGAAAATGATGCAGGATATAGAATGATCTCTATCAGCGAATATAGGCAAATGGCGGATGGCTTTCATAGATTTGATTTCTCATTCTTTATTTTTTCTGAAATATATTCATATCACTGTTTATATTATATCATTCTAATTACATTTCGATATTCATGCTAGCATAGTCATTTGCTAGTATAACTCACAAGGCTGGTACGATTGAGAACGGGTCGGAAGAATATGGCATAAACGCGATGAGAAACACAGGTTTCTCTTGCGATGAGTGGTAAATTGCCAAAGCACACAGGAATGCAATCATATTTTATTCGAATTTGAATGGTTGAAATGAGGGAATCGAAAGTCTCACCACGACCGCAACGTTCAGAGCCTGAGTGAGGAACATACAAAACCCGATCCAGAAAAGGGATTTCTCCTGTTCAAAATTATGATTGATTTCGTATTGATTCCATCTCTTACTCTGGATTTGGAAGGATTGGGGGTTTTGAACCCACGAAGGTATTTGATGGACGCGATCTGGAAATTGAGGTTGTTATTCCAACAAACTCGCCTACAAACATTGATAATCAAACAGGCGAAGAAGATGCAGATCCCGAATCCGAATTGCACAATCGCAACTAACGCACTCCTCTGCAAATTGCTTCAAGAGTCGGAACAACGAAAGTGCACGTACCTGTTTATCATCGTTCGGTTCGGTAAGGTATTGTTCACTTCGTCTGTCAAAAAAGATCGTACTAGTTATCGGCAATCTGAAGTCCTGATTATGCATCAATAATGGATAATAACTAACCGTGTTGCCAAATGAAGAGCAAGGCAGATGACATGCACACTAATGACGATGACCCAGTAATATTTATTCCACCACTGAAATGGGTTAAATAAATGCAAAAAAAATGTTTTATAAGTCAACCTTTGTGTTATTCAAAACCGAATAGATTCTGATAAATCGGTCGATAGTCAACATAAGAAGCTGAAGATTTTGTGCGTAGTAGAAATAGGTCATAAGAAATATTTGGATGTCCCTGAATTGAAGCTGAATTAGATCTACAAGTCATCAATTACAAGAGCAAAGTTTGGCTCAGCAGCCAGTTGTAGTACGGAAAGAAGTACGGTTCTCCAGAAAGCTTCACAAGCATCCATAGGTTGATCCATGTTGTCACGTTCTGAAATATCTATTACATATAGCTCATAGAGGTTTGATCTTACATCACTGAATATATGAAGACGATGCTTTTAGTCAGAATCTTCCGAAGCTCGACAATGACATAGGCGACGATAATATAGCATAGAATCCCGAGTACACCGTATCCAAGTTGAATTCCGTACTGAGGTCCCATCTTTCTCGACTAGAAATGAGATGCAACTGGAAGGGGCGTGTGAAAGTCTGAAATTTAGTTGCTCTCATTAGTCTTAGAAGGGCTCGCATTTGGCATTCCCGCGTCTCTTCCTTCCTCCTGGATTTCTCAAGGGTTGCAGGGGCGGATGTCGAGAATCATAACAAGATGCACTCTTGAGCAGCGTCTCGGATACATCCAGACTACAGTTGATACGTGTACGATTGCCAATTAGTCGTGAATGCACTACATAGAAGACAAGCAAAGCCATCTTGCTTTTATGAATCACATAGCCGAGATCTTGCTAATCGCGCGAACGTGCGTCGCAACATCAGAGTAGACAAATTGTTTGAAAAATTCCAAAGCGGAAGCCATTTGATTGAATTACCACGACCTCATATTGGCAACTGACCATTTACTAAAAATAAATATCTCTATTTATTGTAATTGAGATCTTTGTAAACATAACTTATATCAAGTTCAAATATTGAGATTGTTCGTTTCGCTATCTTTAATCGAAAAAATACGATGCTATGAGCGCAAAACAAAAAAAAGAGATAATAGGATGCGAAAATTGTGCGATAGTACGACAAAAAATCAGGAAAAGATGCAGGCAGATCATCACTACAAAAAATGCCACTCGTCGCAACACTTGGTAGAATTTTATTTTTTTCTTAAATCGAAACTGAAAATTCAAACTCCTCCTGTCTCGATCAAACCGCAAACTTCTCTCTCTCGCTCTCTCTCTTGCTTCTCCCCATGCTCGCCACGGCGTATTTTTTTTCTTTCATCGCCACCCTACCGATCTACGTTCTCCCTTTCTTCCCTTATCACTATCGCTTTACTTCGCTTTCCCTGCTTCACGTGGTGACACTCTATCTTATCACTCTGCTTCCCCCCTCCCCTTCCACTCCTCCAACCTCTCCATTCTCGCTCACTCCCTCGTCGACCGAATGAACTGCCCGCGACAGCTCACCCGAATTTGCCGCATCTGCACTGCCCAGTTCGTACTTTTTTTGCAAGACTATCACCATAATTTAAGATAAGTTCCATTTTATTTTTTTAGAGCCGACAGCGCACACTTTGGCGTTGACGCATGTCGAGCGTGCGCGGCTTTCTTCAAACGGGTCAGCAATTTCGCAACGACGTTTCAATAATTTTTTCTCCGCTTTTCAGACAGTTCAGCTCGCGAAGAAGTACATTTGCAGACAGAGCACAGGCAACTGCAATGTCGGCAAAGGTTTGGGTTTTTTTTTCGCTAATCTGTTCACCCCTGAAACCTTCCCTATCCTCATCTGTCGATATCTGCAGGTGTACTAATTGGGGTCGCTTGACAGTCGCTATCGAAGCGAAATATGTGCGGGTAGATCTTGCTTGCCCATACTGTTCCACTTCTATAGGCTATAGACTATAGACTATAGACTATAGCGACCAGTGTCACCAATTGGTACGCCTGCTGGTCTGCCTTCCTCTCTCTGCTCTCACCTGGTGGGCGTCCCATTGTTTGCCCAGTATCACATCATTCCTCCGATTTTTCGAACGCCTCTTCCCACGCATTGAGTGTCCATTAGAGATGAAGAATCGGAACTGACTCTCCTCACTTCGCGTGTTCTCTAGTATCTCTAACCGGCGAGAGATCAGGCGAATTGAGGAGGGTCGTGTCCGTTTAAGCATCATTAATGCTTGTGACAATTGACTGTGAAATCAGAGATTCTCATTATCAATTACAAGGAAGGCGGGAAAATAATTCTTTTGAAATCTTATAAATGTAATAATATAACAAATGCTGTACAGAAGTTCGCCACACATGCCGACGATGTCGCTATGCCAAGTGTCTTGCTGTTGGAATGAAACCGGAAAGTCAGTGTGTTTAATTCTATTTTTCCTTTTTTTTCTTTCCTCCCGAATTCCAGCCGGTTGCTATCTTACTTTGCCTGGTCACGGAACCGTAACCTGTAGTGATATGTGATCGAAAATGTTCTCTCCTCAATTATCATGATCTCTCGTTTCTCTAACTAGAAGGCACACCAATTTACGAGAAATAGTCTATATTCGGTATCACTAAGCCTCAGCATGTTTAGAAGTGAGCAAAGCAAATGCCTCGCACAACACACAAATCTCACACACGATAACGATAGCGGAGTGACTTTTTATGACTTGGGATGGCTTTTCGAGAAATGGTCTGTCAGCGGCGGGAGCGACTATTTCTTTGCGATGCCATCTCAATTTATTATACTGCCTACTTTCGATTAGAAAATTTTCAGTACTCATCATGAAAACAATAACTTGCTGATGGAATAATTATTGGCATGATGGGGTTCAAATTCCATTTCATTCCAGGTGTTCCGACTGCTGCTAACTACGTTGTGAGAGATCCTGATTGGAACGAGAAGAAATCACCCGAATCCTTGGTAAAATTATTATATTTTTTTTTCGAAAATCAACTGGAAATTCAGTACTTCGAAGCCCGATCCCCTCAGAGTGATCTGCTGGAAAATATAACGGAGCAATACAGGTATAGTGAACATTGTATTTGAGCAAGATTGATAGATCAGTGTATTGGCACTTTTTCTTAGAGAGGAAGGTCAAATGAACTAAAACGGTGTATGAACTGTTAAATGTCCAAACTCAATATGAACTTTCACCGCTGTAAGATCTTACAGGTCATTAGAGCAACTCGCAATGAGGAGCGATGAACACCTAATGACTGAAGCCTTCGGGGATCGACTACAAAGAAAGGTCAGGCGGCATATTTCTTTCTTATCTGGTGTCACTTGTGTGATGAAAATGCCGGTGAGTATTCTTCCGCAACGTTTTTGAGTTTGACATTTCAAAATAGGGCGACTGATTTAGAATATAACCAAGCATTCAATATTATGCAGAATTATACAGTAAACCTCTCTCAGAATGGTCATATCCCTTCGACGATTGGCCTGCTCAATCAGTGCATGCGTGGCTGCCATCAACCGACGATCCATTTCATTACCAATTGTTTCCCAGAAATCGCAAACTTCAATGAAGAAGAAAAGGTGAAATTATCGAGGAGATAGATAATAGTTGACACTCATATGCCTAATCAATGCTGGTTTTTTTCAATGCACGTACCTCGTTGGTGAACCCACTGAGAATCTCACGAGCTTTATATTAACCCCTCTCCTTTTCAGTGGCTCGTTATCAAGAACTTCGTTACTTCTCGCTTCATCTTTGATGGCGTTCATAAAGCCCAGAAGTACTTCCCCGGCAACGAAAAAATGTAATTGCTTTCCAATTTTAAGTTTGGTTCTCTTTGAAAACAATGATATTCACTCGAATGACTACCATGATTGCAACTATCCTAGAACAGTCAAAGAAATTAAAATTTGGCAGATTCATGGTGACGTTCCACACGTTCGTCGACTTCGACAACATTGAATTCTATCTCTCCGACATGGATGATATCTACGATAAGAATGACGCTGTGAGGTACGATTAGCTCTGAATATGGCAGTTTGTTTTTAAAGTATTCGGCGTAGTATTCAACATAGAATTTACGCTGAAGGGAAACTATGCGGCAGCGATCGAAGATTACGTTCGATTGTATGCTTGAAAAGAGCAATTAGGCAATAGCGACCATAGTCGGCAACTAGTGGACTTGTCTCGAAGATCACGTCGTCAGAATCATACGTGAGGCGATAAAGTGCACGTCGGACTGGCTGGAGCCACTGCTCACGAATGCCGTCATCGACGAGACCGAGCAGATGGCCATCTACGGACTGCTGTGCTGGCCTTCATGTGAGTGTCAAAGCCAGAACCGGGAAATAAACAACTCAGTTTCGAAAGAACCGAGAAATTGACAATTGCCGACTTGGAACTGTGTACACATAATCAACGTGTACATAAGGGGATCGGGAACTAGCATAATTTCTACAACCGTTGAGGCCTTTTGTGCAAGAATAAGTAAAAGTCCAGAAGGAGCTGACACAGGCTACCAAATGAGAATCTGCTCAAACGTTGATCTTTAGAAGTTTTTGAAATTTTGGGTAAGAACCGATCAAATCTCGCAGATCTCTCAAATGCGTCTCCTCGAGTGATGGAAGTCTGCTACCAGTACCATCTGCGCATCTTCCAAGAGCTGCAAGACCACTATCGGTTCGTTCACTGATACTTGTGATTGATGTTTTTCATCTCTTAGAGAATAACACAGGATTTATGAGATTGGTCCGTAAGATTGTAACGATTTTGCAACCTATGTCCAAAATTTGACCCTAGAGTAACCTTTTGACTAGAGTAATACGTTTCCAGTAGAACGGGTGTCAGCGAGTACTCATCGCGCGTATCTAATATCACCTCAATGCTGCTGTGCGTTCAGGTGACTTTTAGTGTATTATTTTGCTTGAAAATTCCAACCTTTGTTTTAGGCTGCGATTCAACGTTTGAAGGAGGACATGCAGATCTATCGGTTACTGGATGTACACAATGAACATGAATTGGTTTACAATGTCGTGCAATAAAAATGCATTTATTATGCGACGTGCAATACCAGGAATGAAGCACGATATCGCTGATTTTATTTCGCAGAACGTTTTCTAAAAAAAAAAAAACAAGAAAGTGGTTTTGTGCGATCTCAAGCGGATTATTTGGAAAATGTGGCATGCATAAGCACGAAAAACAGGAACGCACGGACGAACGAGAAGAAAAATTTGCAGTTTTGGTTTTTTTGTGATAATATTATTAGAGTTAATTAATAAATACACTACTCTCCATCCACAGTCTTCACTTTCTCTTCCACTTATTACTCTCACCTTCCGTGCATTCACTTGTTGTTGAGACAAAATTTGTACAAGCTGCGCCGCGACACATCACTACTACAATTCGACTCGTGATAACGCCAAACTCGTGACTCGTGCAATTTACCAATTTCCTATCGAACTTCTTCACTGAATCGGAATCCAACTATCCTCAATTCGCGGGCTTTCTCCTTTCTCTAACAGGCGGGCGAACGCGCGATTTGAGGAGAGTCGGTTCCGATTTGGCATCAGACTTCTTCACGCATAGCACACTGCATAATCTATAGCTCGAGTTATAGAAGACTAGATCATTCCCCATTCCATTCAGGATACGCATTCTTTCTCATCATATTAATGACCCTCAATATCGTATTCTCGCACCACCCTTCTGAACTCTCGTAAAAAAAATATCACAGACATTTTATCAGTCCTATCCGGAAAGCGAAACGATTAGTATCTAGACGTGGATGCATGTGTCCCTTCTGTTCTTCTGAATGGTTCGGGCGCAATTTCTCTTGAACGGCCGGGATTCCAACTCGATGTCCTGCAGTTGCTCCTCTGTTGCACAACAATAGTTAAAGAACGATGTTAGAAGAGTGACTAAAATCTTGCGAATGCGAGGAACACCGAAGATAATGAGCATAGAATAGACGCCTAGTCCAGTTTGCCGGAGAATATCCGTCGCGAGAAAGAGGAACGTCCTCGGGCGGGACTGTTCGTCTTCTGGAAATACTTTGTGTCAAACATACCTCGAAATTTTGGCAAACCTGAGTATATTTCGAAGATTATCTGCACGACCGAAAACAGGAAGGAAACGAAGGGGATCACGCTCATAAGCCAGATTACGACGGAGAAGTGAAATTGCTCCTTGAGGATACCTGCACTAGTGGTGTCAAATCAGCATCCGACTCTCCTCTTTCCCAGTGCTCTCTCATGCCTCTGACCGGTGAGAGAGCGTGCAAAATGAGGAGTCATATTTGTCCTCACTAATCTGCGCAGCTTCGTTGCCACTGATTGCAAACGATTAATCCACTGACCACTCTTGCTGCGATATCCCGCGATCTTTCGTATAGTCACGGTGCCCATCGCCATATTTGTTGAGTAGAGAAGCATGAAGAAACCGAGTCTCAGCTGAAATGATAGGCTCTGTCCGTTTCTCTACAAGCATCGAGTGCGAACCTTCACAACGAGTGTTCCAACGCTTGCGTTCACACAGTAGGGAGTGTTAAGCTGAGAAGTTTGTACGAAATGGAGGGGTAAGGAGACTAACTGCAGTGAGAAATTGCACAAAATAAAATGAGATGAGCAAACCAGAGGAATTACAAGAACGATCACTGCTTTGCACCACACAGAAGCAGGAAGTTTCTTGTAGGCAACTGCGAGACGCGTGAATGTCACAATCTGAACGCATTCCGCAATCATTAGTGATGGCAATTCGGAATCCGCTCTCGTCAATCCCCGTGCTATCTCGTCGGTAAGAGCGACGAGAGAGTGTGAGAAGTGAGGATAGTTAAGTTTTTTTTACATCACTAGTAATGATTATAAGGTGATGAGTGTTTGTTTTTATTGTGATTATTGTTGTTTACTGACCGTCAGAACTGCCTCGTATGGATCCCGATAGAAGCCCATCACAAGTGTTACAGCGGTGCACCCGGAACTTGGCTGAAATCAGGTTGTTGCGACTCTAATTGGGGCACTATGGAGGAGGGCAGAGACGGTATTGCGAAATAGTTCTCATCCGACCTAGCACCATAATTGCGAAAATATCAGGTGTAGAACACCGGCAGACACTCAACGATGATTAGTTTCGGGTATTAATGGACCCAAGGGTCAAAAAGGGAACTGGCCTTGTGGAAGAGTAAGAGAGTCGTTGCAATCATGGGGACAATATCACAGAGGAAACGCGAGGCGAATATTGCGATCAACCCGAACTGGAACAGCTGAAATCGTCAATTGTGGTCATGATCGAAAACCAAATGACACTAGATCGGATGAGAACATTCGGTTGACTATTTCGCAATAGCGTCTCTTTCATAACAGTCGTTTCGTTTGGTGCTTTTCCAGTACGTTCTGATCCGAATGTTCTCATACTATCGGGTTGAGGAATAAGTAACGCTCGTTTTAGTATTTTTTTTCACTTTATCATAAAAACTTTACAAAGCACGATAGAATCTAAAAATTAAAAAAAATGACAATTCTCCATGCGCATCGATGACCTTCTGCCATCTACCAGGCAGCTTGTGGATGCCCTCGTGATAGAAGGACTGGGGCTGGTTCTTGAAATAGTTGGTCAGTACGGTCTGGATAGTGGCTCGGTCTTTGAAGCTCTGTCCCTTGAGGAAACGCTGGAGGTCTGAGAAGAGGTGGTAATCGGAGGGGGCAAGGTCGGGTGAGTAGGGAGGGTGGGGGAGGACAGTCCAGCCATAGCCCGCCAGCTCAGCCTTGGTCTTTCTTGCGACATGCGGGCGGGCGTTGTCGTGCTGAAAGTAGATTCGAGCGTCCTTCCCGCGTGTTTGTTCGACAGCGAGTCTCAGCTTCCGTAGCTGAAAAGTGTAGACCTCTGCCGTGATAGTCGTCCCCTCGGGTAGGAGTTCCCAGAACTCCACTCCCCGCACTGACCACCAGATGCACAACATCACTTTTTTGGGGTGCAAATCGGGTTTGGGGACATCTGCTGGCTTTTGGTCCTCTCCGACCCACTGTCTCATGCGCTCATGGTTGTCGTAGAGCACCCACTTTTCATCACCTGTGATGACATTGTCCAGCCAATCAAACCGGCGATGCAGAGTGAGAAGAGTCGAAGCCATGTCCACTCGGCGATCCTTGTCATAGTCGGTCAGGTCATGGGGGATCCATCTCCCGAGTTTCCACTTCTTTCCAATCGCGTGAAATCCATTCACGGCAGTTTTTTGGTCGACTCCAAGGAAGTCAGCAAGATCGCGCGTAGTGAGATACGGGTCAGCCTCCACCTCAGAACGCAATCGATCGAGGTCCAACTCCATGGGGCGACCGGGTCGGTCTTCATCTTCGAGGGAAAAGTCGTGTTTCTCGAATTTGACTACCCACTTTCTCACGGTGGTTACATGCGGGGTATGTGTGGGGTAAACCTGTTCCAGTTGTTCATGAATGGCGGGCGGTTTCAAGCCAGATAGAAAGAGAAAGAGCATCACGTTCCGAATGTGAATTCGGTCGGGGACGAAATTGTGCGGCATTCTCGCCTGGGAGACTAGGGAGAACTGAATCGAAAACATGTGTGGAATGCCCGAGGGGCCCTCTCTCCAGTGTAAACAGGGTGGCAGACGGCAACAACAAAAGAGCGAGCACGAGGGTTCTAAAGTCAGAGAGAAAAAACGAGCGTTACTTATTCCTCAACCCAATACATATTGTCAACTACTGATATGGTTGAAAGGGAACCTTCTGACGAAGAATGATTCCCTGCTCGAGGATCAACACAACCACGAGAACGATGAATGGAATGAGTGAGATCCATCGAAGGATTGCCTCACTCTTCAATCGCAGATTCAACTCATCGACATTGTCTGAATTATGCATTGCATGGATAATCGTGCTAAATTCTACATAAGCATTGTTCAAGATTGATATTATAAAAGTATTCGGCATAGAGGCATTAGAAATTATCTTTTTTTTGTTAAATTGCTCATACGTGATTCAGTCCGATTAGGAAGTAGTAGAAGACGTATTGTCCATGCAGGAGCGTCCATCCCTCTCTATCTCTCAGAAACCCTACTGCCCTCTGAGTGGCTAATAAGACTCCGCCTCTTCACTCTTTCCACTTCCCGTAATAACCAATCTCGCATTCGCGCATCGCCTTTGCATAGCATGATGCTGTTTCTCGTCCTGAATTAGAAGAACGGAGATTGGCGTGAGAATCTCAGGAAAAAAAGTATATAAACAACGGTAGGAAATTAGAGGTAGATAATGAAAGATGAAACAAGTCGCGTTTGACGAAGATGTGTCAGAGACCAGACACCCGTTATGAAAGCGTTCTCATAAACTATTCTTTTCGGCGAGGAATACCACTTTCTCTCGAGGGGTTTTCTTCAATAATCCTGTTTCTTCGTCCTATTTTTTGCTCGCAGTGTGTCTGGGGCGATTTTTTCACCGAATTATTTCCCGAGAAAAAGTTGCTCGCAAAAACGTCTGGAAGGATGGAAGAAGTGTTACTGATTTTGATCGTACTGATGTAGATGCGTAATTGTATCATAGAAAAAAGTGCATAGCAGGAAGCGACCGAGAACGGCCAGAACGGGCATAAATTGAACAGAAAAGTTTCCTCTGAAATTTCTTTTGAAATCTTAAAATGAAATGCAAAGTCATCATGCACAGCTCTATCTCTTTCATCGACCCATTTCCCATTATCTCCTCTTAAAATTTGTAGCATGGCTTACTTCACGTGGTCGTAGATTAAAGTTGGCAAACATACCAAGCCAGATTCATTCATCGATGCGGAAGGAGGAATAACAAGTTTGGAAATAACACACTCTTTATTCATACTGGCGGTATAATGCTGATACAAATAGTCATTAGAGCGGTCTCGACATTCTCTTCACTCCTCCGGGTGCTCGTGGAGGCGCGGCTCTTCTCTTCGGGGCTGGTTTCATCAGGGACGAGGGCTCACTGCCGTCGCGGACTGCGCGAGGCCTGGAATGGAAACCATCACGGATCAGCACAAACTCTACAAATTTGAGTTCTAAATACGGGTCGCCGTCTCTTCATTTTGCACGCTCTCTCGACCGGTCTAGCGGCGAGAGAGCGTGCCAAGTGAAGAGAGCCGTTTCCGAATTGACATAACTTCAACCAATAACCGCTTCTTTTGAGCATCACAGTTAGTGAAAACAGATAGGTACAATTATATATTTTCTTAAAAAGTGAGTTTGAAAAAATAAGTTGTAAAATCTTGAACGCAATTCCTCACCTTCTAGTCAAAGGCTTAGCTGCTGGTTTCGATCCACTGGAATTCGACGAAAGTGAAGTAGATTTGCTTGTCGTGGTTGACTTTGTCTTCGGAATGTGCGACTTCTTTGGTGGCGTCTTCCGTGGTTTATAGTCGAATAGATCATCATCTTCCTCTTCGGAAGGGATGTAGTTGGGTGGATGGACTGGAATAGGAGAGGTTTTTTCTTTGAAATAGCCGCTCGAGAGGAATTCGTATGACGTATTGGCATTAGAGTGTGCAATTCGGGTAATGGTTTCTTCATTTCACGCACTCTCTAGACCGGTCGAGTGGTGAGAGAGTGTGTGGAATGAAGAGACGCTTATCCGAAGTCAAATGGCATAGTTTCTCTTTTATAATCATTCGCACAGTCTCATGAAAATCAAATCTCGCTGACCCTCCACCAACTTTGCGACTGTCCTAGGACAGCCTCTCGACAAAATATTCCAAAGAAACAAGTCTTGTCTGATCGCACATTGAACAGACTATATCAACGTTCTTCACTCTAAGCCAGCCGGGTGAGAAAAAGGAGGAAGAGGAGAGAAAGAGAGGAAGGTCATCAAGTTGGGTGGGAGGGTTGTAACAACAAGGCACTTTATGATATCTGATTCAAGAACAGCATGTTGTTTTGAACGACATTATCTCACCGATCATTCTCTCCGTTGTTCGATGGATTCGAACGAGCGGTGGCGAGAATCGGACTTTCTCGGTTGGTTCGGTCATTCGCATGACTGCTGTAGGCTCAGGTACTTGCGGGAGAATCATCTGTTGTGGAGCGAGCACCGGCACCTGGAGTGGAATCCCTCAGTGAAGTACGTGTGAGGGCCAACGCCATCAGGCGCTGAGCCATTTTCATAGTGTATAACGCATGAGAACATCGAAATCAGCTTTCCACTAGAGATTCCTCGCTATTGTTTCTATCAACCCACGTACTTGACTCGAATGAACGAATTGCCCCTTGACTTTTCAGTGAGGAATTGTGAATTGATTGGGCATTCTTACTTACCACCAAACTTCTACGCTCGTACCTTGAAGGCGGGTTTCATAGGAGCGGGTGCCATCTTCAGCTGAAGTCCGTCAGCCGTGGCCACTAGCGTCATCACATTCGCGGACGTCAGAGGACCTGTAGATTTAATGTATTTTTCAGTCGATAAATCCCCAGGAGAATTACAGCGAATTGGTAATTAGTCACAGAAAACGCAATGTCCTTCACAAAGTTTGGAAAAGGAAAAGCCGAAACTAATAATCAGATTAGCTCCATATCTTTTGCCGTGAATTGTGCAAAATTTAATATCGAAATGCTGCCTAGGCCGCGCGCTCACCTTTCGTTCCCGTGTAATAGGTGAGCGTGGGCAGTTCGGTGCTCTTGCAGCATAGAATCTCCTTTACGTCCGGCCAGATATCCGGAACCCAGCAGAATATCTGAAGCAGATGTGTGAAAAAAATCCCCGCACACTTCATTTTGCAATCTCTCGCGCCGGTCACAGAGACGAGAGATCATGGGAAATGAGGAGTGTGTAAAATGTTTTGCACGCCCTGATCTGAAGCGAAACAGAGATATATAATATCTTGAAAACTATCAAGCATTCGCTCTACTCGAGCCGGGATAAGACAGGAGCCACTCACAGTAATCGGAGCGAACAGCGGGAATAAGAAGGAGATCCAAGTGATGAGTGTGTCTGCGTCGGCGGCCATCTCCATGACCACCATTGAACGGAGCAACTCGGCCGAGTTACGAATCTGCACGTGCACAATGTTTGGAATGAACTTACTTTGTCCTTTGTCAGTAATCCTTATCATAAATATGCTAACATATCCGTACATCTTCCTTATTGAGGGATACGTAAAACGCACCGATAATATTCCCAACCTACGTCCCTACTGGTTCGGGCGTTTCATCGAGGAATCAATAGGTGGGCAAATATCAACCTGATAATAGAAGCAGAGAATAGCGTAGGGCGCGCAGAGGACGATGAAAATAGCGATGAGAAGGAGCACCTGCATATTGAGAACTTCTTTGGCTAATTGTCAGGAGCACATTTGTAGTGGAAAATAAGAAAAAAAATAATCATTTGCCTTTTTGCACACACAGTTTCTATAAATCCAGGTTTCAGTACGGCGTCTCTCTCTCTCTCTCTAAGAAAGTTTGTTACTCACGAGTTTGCCGTGGCTGACATCTTCCTGGGTCTGTCGGGTGAGTTGGATGAAAGCGGAGTAGTCGGCCGGGCGAACGGGCAGGTTTCTGAAAGAAATTCTTATATTTTTCATCCAAGACACTAGTGATGACAACGCGGAACCCGACCTTCCTCAATTTGCCTGCTCTCTCTTTTCTCTGACATGCGAAAGAGCAGGCAAGTTGAGGAGGGCCGTTTCCGATTTGTCATCGCTACAAGAGATGTAACTCACCGCTTGTTCTGCTTTCTTGCCAAAATGGCCCCAGCACAGATGAGAAACACCAACAAGCAGCCGATGAAGAGGAGTAGGGAAGTGGCAGTGAAAGCGATCGGCGAACCACTAAACATCTTCGAATCACAGTATTCTGGCATCGAACCCCACAGAAAACAATCCCGCTCGTTCAATAAGTTCACATGCAAAATTTTGTGAAATTTTCAAAATATTGTTTACTAGTGCAGTCGTATCGCTTTTCGCTCACTCCATTCAGCACACTCTCTCATTGGGCAGAAAAAATCGAGAGTGCGCAGAATGGAGAGAGCTAAAACCGAAATTTTCACTCACCTCCCAATCGCACAGAGGTATCTGAAGGCGAACTGCTTCACTGGAATGGCTGGCGTGACTATGGGTAGAGTGATGGCGAGAGCGATAGCGATGAGAGCACCGTGGAAGATGAGGCAGCGGAGAGGCGTGAAGAGTGGTCTACAAATTCTCATAGATGCTTTCTGGTATCCATATCCCCTTATGCATATCGAGGTATCTAATAGTTGAAATGCCCGTTTCGAAATATCTCAAAGGCGGATAAGTTCAGGAACTCACTGATTTGGGGAACTTGCGATCGTTATAGTCCGCTCCACTGCCATCAAAATTAGCGAGAAGAAAGTGTAGATTTGGGTGAACTGGAAATGATATTCATAAATAGATGAAATATTAATTATAATAATAAGATGCATTAATGACTCACCTGTTGCATCATCGCGGTCATTCGGCACGCGCCCATGCCCATCAGCCAGTCTCCATTAGCGACGTAGATTAGCGCGAAGAGAACGGTGAATCTGAAATTGCACGTTGAATTTGGATTGAGTCAATGCCAAATTGAAATTGGTCAATGCCAAACTGAAACTAGTCAATGCCAAACTCACGTCAGGGTCAGGATGTTTAGTGCAGCCAGGTGGCAGAAGAAGAGGTACAGCAATCGGGCACGCAGCTTTCGACTTGAATATTTTCAGTTACAGACCTAAAAAAATAGCCCACAAAACTGACTAGAACAACACAGTGACGAGAAGGATTCCATTGAGAAGGTACGAGGCGGTTAGCATCGCGGTGAGAATGATGGCGGTGCTTGTGCGAAGACTGGCCGAGGTTTGGACACGAATTGCCACCTGGAGAGATAGCCGATTCCACTGTTTCACAATAGTAGGGCTGGGTGAGGCCTACTTGTAGTTTAAAAACTAATGAAAAAAAGGTGAAATTGAAAACTAACCTCAGCAATGGTGTCGTCATCACTGACGTATTCCACTGTAGACATTGCGAACTGTCGACTAATATCCTCCCTTCATCCTTCCCTCTACTTCTTGCCTGTTTCGATGTTGCGCGGAGCTAGAGAGCGGTGAGAAGTGAGAGAGACGGAGGGGTAGACCGAGCATTGCAGTCATAGCAACCCCCCGCGAAGCCCTAGAGGAGAGAACTGGAGCGAGGCATAGGGGGAGGGAAGAGGTTGTGAAACAGAGAGAGAGAGCGGAAGAGAAAGGGAGAGAGAGGGAGAGAGGGAGAAGGAGAGGGAGAGGGAGAGAGGGAGAGAGAGGGAGAAAGAGAGAGAGAGAGGCAGATACATTCGCAGGGAGGAAGGGACGATGAGAAATTGTGTGCACCACAACGACAACACACAATGAGAGACACGGGACTTGCACACATAACTGTCTAGGCGCGATGAAAAAAATGAAAGGGACAATCTCTCTAGTTTTTTGTCTGTAGTTAAGACGCCATGCCCTTATCACTATCGACCTTTCCATTCGAGTTCTCATTCAATAAACATGCGCTTGCCCTTAGTTTTCATTACCCTACTCATACTTCCGGAATCGACTTATTCTTCCGAATTCCCAGTTATTACAACTAGCTATGGATCTCTCCGAGGCTACCCATTCACGGCTCAAGATGGAACAGAAGCTCAGATATTCAAGGTAAGACATAGCTCGTGGGGAGTAGGGATGTAATTTCGGTTTCGCTCTCTCCGTTCTGCACACTCTATCGTTGATCAGAGAAACGAGAGAGTGTACAGTATGAAGTGAGTCGAAAAACGAAGCGACATCACTAATGGGCTGTAATCATGACGATGCTCCAGAAAATTCCCTTTGCCTCTGCTCCGATTGGCGATCTTCGATGGAAGAAACCACAGCCTCCACTGCCATGGAACGAAACCCTCGACAACACTTTGTCTGTTACTCATCATTTCATCTCTCATATAGATCCTCTTCTAGCTTTGGCCCAGCGTGCCCTCAGAAAAAAATTCTCTACGGCGGCCCGGTCACTGGCTTCTCAGAGGATTGCCTTCATCTCAACGTGTACACCAGCAAGGCATGTCGGGAGGTGAGAGAGATTGATCTGCTAGATGTTGAAAGTGGTTACTCTCGAAATGTCATATAGAGAATTAGAAGGAGATGGGATGATGCGTGCCAATTAGAGCATTTCGGGTATTCGTATCTTCTATCTGTACGCTCGACCGGTCGAGAGAGTGTGTGACATAAAGAGACGATAATCTGAATTGCGCATTCTAGTGCCAATAGAACCCACAGAATCGAACAATTGCTTTTCAGTCAACAACCGGATGCCCCGTCGTCTTCTACATCCACGGAGGAGTGGCCATCTTCGAGGCCACAATGAAAATGCCCGACGAAACTCTTGCTCGAAACTTTGTTTCTCAAGGTGAACACGGTCATTGAGAACCATGCACTTTTCGCAGTTGATAACAAGGGGGATGGTTGCCCGGTGCAAAACAACAATCGATTAAGATGAAACGTGCGATGTAGTGACGACAATTCGGCATTGACACTCGTCATTTCGCGCGCTATATCGTCAGTCAGAAAAAAGAGAGAGCACGCGAAATGAGGAGAGTCGGGTGCCTATTTTCCGTCACTAGTGCGAAGACGCTGATAAATTACCTCTCAGGCATCGTGATGGTGACTAATTTCGAAACCGGGAGGTTTGAAAGGATGTTGATTGAGTGAAATAGAGGATGTATTTCAGAGAAGCGCCTCTTCAATGGTGTAATTTCAATGAATGGTCCGGGTGGATTGGAAACTCTTGAGCTAACTATGAAGAGGACTCACACGCTTGCGACTAAACTCGGGGTAAGAATCACGTTATTGCTCGTATTTTCTTATAATTTGTAGTGTGAAGGATCCGCGAGTGAGATAATGGCCTGTTTACGACTTCTTGACACACAGTGAGTTTTTTCCTCAAACATTCGAGTGCGATGATTATTTTCAGAACAAATATTGACGCGTCTTTCAAAGTGCAAGGCTTCGATGTGTTATCAGGAAAGGTTAGCAGAAAGATTTTTAAAAAAGATTGGAAATGTAAATCTTGAACCATTTCAGGGTCCATCCGGAATCACGATGGCTGGTGAGCTATTCCCGATTACAAGTGAGCTTGAGCTCAGAGAGAGTAGAGACCCTGTTCGGCTGATGATGGGAACTACTATCTATGAGGTTCTCCAGTCCTGCTGAATTAATTGAAATTAACACATTTATGTTGTCGGAATCTCTGGAACAGGAGAAGGAAAAGTTAATCGAATGCTGGGCATTGTGAACGATGAAGAGTGTTCCGCCAAGTATAGAATGGATACAGAAACTGGAGAATTCGGTAGGTGACCAATTCCGATCCGAAATAGATCATTCGTTTCCAGAGACCGGATACAACACTGCCTCAGAAGATATCATCATGGCAGCACATGTTTATACTAAGTACCAAGCCGAGATTGGGGGAGAGGTAGAGAGTCTCAAATCCGGACGATCATCAAGGAATGTGCAGGCATATCTCTACGAGTACGACTATCCGGTGCACGGAGTGCACACTGACGATGCTTTTCTCGTACTTGGATTCCATCCATTTACATTGGTAAGTTCCACTCAGAATTCATAATTTATATCACACTAAATAACAGGACGAAAATGAGAAATGGCTAAGTCGTGTCTATCCTCGATATTTCTCAAACTTCATCAAAAGTCAACGGCCAGCTCCAGGTTTAGAAAAATATGAGCATAAATGAAAACAATATTTAGATTGGTGTCCTGTTACACCTGATCTTATGAACTATTATTCGGTAAACAAGAGCTTCTCGGACGATGTTCATCCCCATACGAGATACGGTATCTGAAGATATTCGAAAATTATCGAGGATATACCTTTCCAGGATATCAGAACAATCTAGCTAGTTACTATGAAGGACTCGTCAAGTATGACCATAAACTCGTTCAAGTCAAGAATACGGTGAATTAACCCTGTTATTACAAATCATTACGCCATGATTAAGGTTCTGAGCGCACCTGTCCAATACAAATCACTGAACTTTGATGGCGACTTCCAATCATTCATCGAATCTCTCACAATCAAAGATGTCCTCATCTTCATCTTTTCCGCAATAGCACCTATTTGTTTTCTATGTTGCCTCTGTAAATGTTTCACCCGATTCTGCTGCTGTTGCTGTAGGAAAAAGAGAGGATGCGAGCATGAACCCTTGTTGGTCTATCAGTAACGATAGACAATTAATGATCGATACACTATGAACCATTTCGTTCCGATGATTACGCTGTCTACAAATAACATCGTATCACAATATCAGAATCTATGGAAGATGTTCCGTGCAGACATCAAACGTCACAAGAAAGGGTGTACACTATGTAATTACCACTCATAAAACAAGACTACCACAGAAATCTGTTTGGAAGTGAACTAAAAAAATAAAAGGCAATGTCTAGTTGTTTTGTAGTTCTGAGGCCACCCATATCACCCTTATCACCATCGACCAGTTCATTCGAAGTCATTCTTCTAACATGCTCGTGCCCTTAGTTCTGATTTTCCTATTTCTTTTCATCCTTCCGGAGCCAACCGATTCTTCCGAGTTCCCAGTTGTGACAACAAGATATGGCTCTCTCAAAGGATACGATTTCTCAGCTGAAGATGGGACCGAAGCTGAAATTTTCAAGGTTTGTCAGATCTCATGAAAATCAATAATTAAAAATCTGCAGAAAATCCCGTTCGCGTCAGCTCCGATACGAGATCTAAGATGGAAGAAACCTGAGCCGCCTCAGCCATGGAATCAAACTCTGGATAATACCTTGAGAGAAAGTACCACTAACTTATCCCTTCATCTCCTGCTTTAGCTTTGGCCCAGCGTGCCCTCAAAAGACACTACTCTACGCCGGTCCTGTAACGGGCTTCTCAGAGGATTGCCTACATCTGAACGTGTACACCAGAAAGGAATGCCGACAGGAAACTATTTTTTAATAAATGTTGCATTATACATATGCTGTTGAACCACAATAATCGTGGTAATATACTGAGAATTCACGAGAATTTTTCGAAAACTTTGCAGTCCAACGCCAGCTGCCCCGTCGTCTTCTATTGGGTTGAGGAATATGTAACGCTCGTTTTTGAGCATCGTGTTTGGGCTCATATATCTCCCGCCAATCAAATCTAAACGAGCTGACTTTATAGCATTTTTTTCAGGGTATGCTCAAGTATCATAGCCGTTATTATTAGAAATATCACGCTTCCTGTGTAGGAGAGAAATTTAGATTTCAATGTACCTGATAATTTTCGAAAATTTTAGATTTTTTTCGAAATTGTGTAATTTAACGTGGAAACTGTTCGGTAAATTCACACATTCTCAGGTGAGCAGCCCGATACTACACCTCTTTCATGGTGAAGTGAGAATGGTGCTCGATTCATTGTTGTATTTTTATAGACGTTTCAAGGGGAACGTTCGTGAAAAATTGCAGCTCACTTAACTTATTTGTCTACCTTGAGGATCGAAGGTGCTGGCCTATACACTAGTGCGCTCCAGTCACTCACTATGGAGCTATATTATCACTATAAACATTTGGTGCTACTTATGCTCCTATTTGAAAAATAACAGTTTTCCAAAAATATTATTTTGTGACGGAATCAAAAGAAATGCGTGTTTTGAGGACTTTGGATTAAACCATACCCAAGACATAGTAGCCATTCTATAATTGTGGCCACTTGGTGGATGATAGTGCAAAAGTTGCTCGTCCATTTAACCATCTAAGGCCTTACATTCAATTAGTACGGTTTACAGGAAATAGCAATAAATGTCGATTTCGAGGCTTGTTTTCGATATCGGACTTACGAGCAATTTAACTCATAAAGAGAATGCTCCACACTTAGCAAAATTCGTCCATATTTTCAACAGGAAAGGTACTCCACATTCAAGCATAATTGAGGTCTTTAGATCTATTGCTAAGAAAACGCGGCTAGCAAAACTTCTTTCGGTCAGTAACTGAAATTCCTACACTCTCGTTAGGCGCATATCTCACACAGGCCTTTACTTGGATATTCCTCTGAATATCATCAGTGTAATGTATAACCATGATACTTTACTACTGCAGCTTAATTGTGGCTCAATAATTCTTCTTCCCTCAGTGCTGACCTGTCAAAATCTCAGGGTGAGGTGCGACAACTTTGAATTGAGCCAGCCATTGTGATCGCCTAAATGATCGGAGATATATGATATAGTGTGCGCTAAAGAGAGTATCCAAGCCCTTATCGATCATCAAAAACCGGAATATAATTGCACAATTTAGAAAGACGGGAGAGGTCATAATCTGAAATTGGAGAAACGAGCGTTACTTATTCCTCAACCCGATACATTCACGGTGGAGCGGGCATCTTCGAGGCAACGATGAAATTTCCCGACGAAACTCTCGTGCGAAACTTCGTCTCTCAAGGTGGTCACTGTTATCGATAACCGTGCACTTTTAGCAGACAATAACACGAGTGGCTACTAGTACCGAAAGATAGGCCGATGCACAACGAAATATCGACTATGAGGAATCAAACACCGGAAACTGCTCGCATTTAGGCATCGTGATGGTGACTACTGCATATCGACTCGGAGCCTTTGGAGTGATGTCTCTTGGGGACGAGAACGCTCTTCTCTCGAATCTAGCCATGCATGGTATGCGCTTTATTCCAAGCATAATTAATGCATAATTCCAGACATTATCGCCTCTCTGAAATTCAATAGAGACGAGATCGGCAATTTCGGAGGCGATAAAGAAAGAGTAAGTCGATGAATCTCTTGTGGGACAAATATCAAGTTACAGATCACACTACTCGGTCATTCAGAAGGCGGTAGCATTGCGTTAATGGCCGCTTTCTCGCCCGGAATTTCGAAGCCTGGAGGTACACGATATTTTTCTAGACCTGCACAAGACAATTTTCAGAGAAGCGCCTCTTCAGTGGTGTAATTTCGATGAGTGGACCGAGTGAATTGGAAACTCATGAGGAAACAGTCAAAAGGAGCCATGCGCTCACGATAGAACTCGGGCATATGTCCGAAAAAATGCCGATTTTGAGTGTTTTTTAAGCACAACTTTTTTCTTCCATCGTTTGAGGAGCTCTCGTATACAAATTCGGAATCAGCGCGTAAAAATACGCCAGAAACTTCTAGAGATATTTATTTTCGAGATGAATTTTTTTTCGACTTCGACCACTTTTTCACCATGTGGTTTCAATTATAGATTGTGATCTAGATGTTTCAATTATAGATTGTGATCTAGATGAGGAATAATCCGGATTCAAAGTTGATGTTCCCAACCTGCGTCGGCATGCCAGTCAGACACCATGCCTTCATGGGAATATTCATTATCATTCAGACACCATGCCCAAATATTTTGCAAAACATCACCTGCGGGCGGGAGTCGAACCTGCCTGCGTCGGCATGCCAGTCAGACACGATGTTTTTTCCCCGGCCTAATGGGCATGGTGTCTGACCGGCATGCCGACGCAGGCAGGTTCGACTCTCCCCCGCAGGTGCTGTTTTGCAAGAGGTAGAGAAAACTTTAATTGAATGAGTTTGGTCCAATTTTGGTCTAAAACTTTTTGTCTCAGAATTATGTCCCTATTGGAATTTCTGGCTTATTTTTAAGCGTAGAAAACGAATTTGCTAACTAGAGCTCATGAAACCTTGAATTAAAAAAGTTATGCTCTGATGAAAAACCTTAAAAAAAATTTCTTCCATATTTTTGTCATAACTTTTTAAATTCGAGTTTTCATGAGCTCTAGTTAGGAAATTCGTTTTCTACGCTTAAAAATAAGCCGTAAATTCCTATAGGGACATTACTCTGAGACAAAAAGTTTTAGACCAAAATTGGACCAAAGGGGGGACCACATGGTGAAAAAGGGGGGACCACATGGTCAAAATTCTGCAAACGTAGTTCGATAGAGCACCATTTGAAATACTTAACTTATATTTCTCAGCAAGATTGAAGATACTAATTTTCTAATGCCGCTGTGCCCTCAATACTCTCGATTCTCTCGCGATTCGTCTCTTATACTGTGTCATCTAAATTTCAGTCTCCTGGTACAATCCGGCCTCAGAAGATATCATTATGACCGCTAACGTGTACACTAAAGACCAAGCCGAGATCGGGGGAGAGGTTGGCGATCATAAATCTGGCGCCTTTTTCGAGGTCGATTCAGGCGTATCTGGAATACGACTATCCCGTGCATGGGTCTCATACGGATGATGCCTTCTTCGTGATGGGATTCCATCCATTCGAACTAGTGAGTTACTATCACAATTTATATTTTTTGATCAAAGGTTGTGATTGATTCAGGACGACAATGAAAAGTGGCTGAGCCGTGTCTATCCCCGATATTTCACAAATTTCATAAAAGGCCAACGACCAGCTCCAGGTAAACCAAATCTTCTGTAGCTGTAACACCCACAAAGTATTTAGACTGGTCTCCTGTGACACTTCATCTTATGAACTATTATTCGGTGAACAAGAGCTTCTCAGATGGCGTGGTTCCTCATTCGAGATACGGTAATATTGTGAATTGTGAAGTGATTTCCAACTCCGTTCAGGATATCAGAACAATGTTGTTAGTTACTACGAAGGGCTCGTCAAGTATGACAATATGGTCTCTCAAGTCAAGCATAAGGTGATTTTTCTGTTGAAGCTGAAGCAATCTGAACATTGTAGGTTCTGAGTACACTGGTGCAATACAACTCCCTGAACTTTGATGGGGACTTCCGCTCATTTTTCGAATCTCTCACAATAGTCGATGGGCTAATCATCTTCTGTTTCGTTGTAGCCGTCATTTGTTTCCTCTGCTGCATTTTCAAATGTTTCACGCGATTCTGTTGTGGTTGCTGTAGAAAAAAGAGAGGATGCGAGCCTGAACCTCTCTTGGTCTATCAGAACCGATAGAAAAGTAATGAACGATAAACTATGGATGTATAATAAAGTAAAGTTAAGTTAAGTTAAAACAATAAAGTTCGTTCCGATTCACATCCCTTGGAAAATGGAAAAACCAGACACCAGGCATCATGCAGCTCGATGGGCAATGGTTGTGTAAGGTAATCAGACTGTCACTCAAACCCTCTTATCAGTAGAGACCTTTTCTGCCAAAGCCATTCACTAAGCATGCTATTCTCCGCGTTATGTTGCATTGTAGTCTTACTCATGCTTCCTGAGTGGACTAGCTCTGCCAAATTCCCAGTTGTAACTACTAGTTATGGATCCCTAAAAGGTTATTCATTCACTGCTGAAGACGGGACCGAGGCTCAGATTTTCAAGGTTTGTTTTTGTTATTATGTTATGAAAATCGAGCTCTATAGAGAATCCCATTCGCTTCACCTCCAATAGGCGACCTTCGATGGAAGAAACCGCAGCCTCATCAGCCATGGAATGGCACTCGCGATAGCACGTTGTGAGTGAGTCACTTTTGTTTATCACTCACTCTTGTGTTTGGTAGCTTCGGTCCAGCGTGTCCTCAGAAGTCAATAGTCTACGATGGATCTCTTAGCGGTTTCTCGGAAGATTGTCTCCATCTCAATGTGTACACCAGTAAGGATTGGCTAGAGGTGAGTGCTTGGAGATGGACTTCGAAGGTTTGAACTAGTTTTAACGTTACGGTCTTTTGAACGACATAGATTAGCGAAACTAAGATTCATACAGAGTGTGAATTCCAGCCAAACTCCAGCTGCCCGGTAGTCTTCATCATTCACGGAGGTTTGACACTTTTCGAGGCGACTATGGCATTTCCGGACGAAACTCTCGTTCGCAACTTCGTATCTCAAGGTTTGTTCAATTGATAGATGGATAGATATATTTTTTGGAATAGTGCATATCGCAAGAAAATGAAGTGATCATAACACCTTTCATAAACTTCACAGTTCCCACTAAGCTACATTTTGTCCTTCTCAGGTATCGTTGTGGTCACTACGGCCTATCGTCTGGGAGTCTTCGGTGTGATGGCTCTTGGAGACGAATACGTCCTCCCCGCGAATCTTGCATTTCATGGTTGGATTTTTTTCTTACCAGAGTTGACGTTGCTCCAGACAATTTCACCCTATCTCAGCACAAAAGTTCAGGAAAACGAGACGTCTATCTCGTAATTGCAGCAGAAACTAACCTCTTCAATTTTCATAACATCAAATTATCTATTTTAAATTCAGATATTCTCGCCGCATTGAAGTTCACAAGGCGGGAGATTGGTCATTTTGGTGGCGATAAAGATAAAGTGAGCAAATTTGCTGGAATTTCTGAAAAAAATTGACCTGATTAGGTCACCCTTCTCGGACATTCCACCGGTGCTCAAATGGCCCTAATGGCGGCTTTCTCACCCGGAATTTCGAAACCTGACGGTTCGACAAATTTTTAAACAACCTGACTAATTGATAGAATTTCAGCAAAACGCCTATTCAGTGGAATAATTTCAATGAGTGGGCCCGGTGTACTAGAGACTCAAGAGCAAACAGTGAGCAGAACTCATGCGCTTACGACTGAACTCGGGGTAAAAGCGAAGTGATTCCTGTTATTTTCCTGTTATTTGTAGTGTGAAGGCTCTGCAAGTGAGATAATGGTCTGTCTACGACTTCTTGACACGAAGTGATTTTTCTCAAATATTCGAGGGCAATGATTTTTTGTAAGAACAATCGTTGACGCGTCTGTCAAAGTGGCTCCGTTCGGAATTACTATGGCTGGCGAGCTATTTCCGATACAAAGTGAACAAGAGCTCATGGAAAGTAAAGAGCCGATTCGAGTATTGATGGGAACGACCATATATGAGGTGCAGAAGCCAATAAGAAACGAATAAAGATCCAGAATCTCAGTTTCCCGGACCCTCTATACCAGGAGAAACAAGAATGGTTCGATTACTGGACATTGTGAACGTTGAAGAATGTTCGGAAAAGTACAGGTTGGACAAACTCACCGGGGCATTCGGTAGTTAATCATAATCTTCGATCTGTAATTTAAAAAAATCTTATTCAGAGCCCGGTTACAATTCCGCCTCAGAAGAAATCATCATGACAGCGCATGTGTTTTCGAAGTACCAAGCCGAAATGGGGGGAGAGGTAGACATTCTGAAATCAGTCCGAATATCAACGAATGTGCAGGCATATCTATACGAATACGACTATCCAGTGCACGGAGTTCATACAGATGATGCCTACTTCGTACTTGGATTTCATTCATTCACAATGGTAAGTTCCTGTCACAAGGTTATACAAAAAAATGTGAAGATCGAAGAATGAAGATAAAAATCGTACACAAAACTACAGGACGACAACGAAAAGTGGCTGAGTCGAGTCTATCCTCGGTATTTCGCAAACTTCATCAAAGGACAAAGACCCGCTCCAGGTGCGACCAAGCTTTGTTTGCCTTTACCCCGGCACCCTTTCAGATTGGTCCCCGGTAACACCCCTTATCATGAACTACTATTCGGTCAATAAGAGCATCTCGGACGGCGTGTATCCGCATACGAGATACGGTATCCACCTATAAGCGATATTTAATCGATCATAATCTTTTCAGGATATCAGAACAATATTGTTAGTTACTACGAAGATCTCGTCCGGTACGACAAGACACTCGAGGAAGTCAAGAATATAGTGAGTTTACCTGGATATTACAATTAGATTAGACACGATTAAGGTTCTGATCGCTCCAGTGGAATACAAGTCCCTGAACTTTGATGGCGACTTCCAATCATTCCTCGAATCTCTCACAATCAAAGATGTCATTATCTTCTTTTGCTTCGCATTAGGAGCCATTTGTTTCCTATGTTGCCTTTGTAAGTGCATCACTCGATCCCGCTGTTCTTGTTGTTGTAGGAAAAAGAGAGAATGTGAGCATGAACCCCTCTTGTTCTACCAATACCGATAGGTTCATATAATCGATAAACTAGCGACTCTTTCATAACCCAACATTTTGATATATATATGTATATATACATTTAAAGCTATATCAGTTCACATCGAATGGTCAGTCCTGATTAGAGTGCGGAGAGGAAGAGCTCGGAGACGCATAAAACAGCATAAAAATGCCAACACGCAAGCGCGAGCGTCAACTAGTCACTCGACACGATGTTGCGCTCATTTTTACTGGAGTTGAAAATGTATAAATCTTGGAAAAACAGCAGACTCTTGCGAAAGTATTTTGAATAAAAAGGAAGAATGTAAACATTTTGGCCCGTACAAAAGAGGAATCTGTTCATTAATAAATTTTGGATTGATTGTAATCAACTCATCCAATGGTTTTTCAACTCATTTTCATGCTACGAACGATTTCCTGATTTCCAAAATCGCGAAATTACTCTTTCTCTCCGCACTCTAGTCCAGACACCACACATCATATCAGGCTCGAAGTGGCTTTCTCAATACGACGTGCAATGGTTTGTAATCAGACTGACACTGAAACCCTCTTATCAGTAGAGACCTTTTCTGCCAAAGCCATTCACTAAGCATGCTATTCTCCGCGTTATGTTGCATTGTAGTCTTACTCATGCTTCCTGAGTGGACTAGCTCTGCCAAATTCCCAGTTGTAACTACTAGTTATGGATCCCTAAAAGGTTATTCATTCACTGCTGAAGACGGGACCGAGGCTCAGATTTTCAAGGTTTGTTTTTGTTATAATGTTATGAAAATCGAGCTCTATAGAGAATCCCATTCGCTTCACCTCCAATAGGCGACCTTCGATGGAAGAAACCGCAGCCTCATCAGCCATGGAATGGCACTCGCGATAGCACATTGTGAGTGGGTCTTTGTGCTTTATCACTCATTCTCCAGTTTTTTAAAGCTTCGGCCCAGCATGTCCTCAGAAGCCGATGCTCTATGATGGATCTCCCAGTGGTTTCTCAGAGGATTGTCTCCATCTTAATGTTTACATCAGCAATGAATGTACGGAGGTAAGTTCGTGGATCAATTTTTTTCCAATTTTTTCCATTATTAATTGTTTGTACCTCAGACATTTTTTTCAAATGAAATGGTTGAGCTAATTCAAACAGAATGAATGAATTTCAGTCAAACTCCAGTTGTCCGGTAGCATTTGTTATTCACGGAGGTGCGACGCTTTTCGAGGCGACTATGACATTGCCAGACGAAACTCTCGTGAGCAACTTCGTATCGCAAGGTGAACACTCAAAGAGTGATTAACTACTACCAGATATACACAATATTTTCAGCAGTAGAAGATTTTGTTTCTCAGGAATCGTAGTCGTGTCTACGGCCTATCGTCTGGGAGTCTTCGGTGTGATGGCTCTTGGAGACGAAAACGTCCTCCCCGCGAATCTTGCACTGCATGGTTGGCTGCGTTTCTTAAGATTGTCTCCGAAATCTTTAGAATAGAAGATAGTTAGCTCGTCTAAGCGGCTAACAATAAATGTGTAAATGTCAATTCAGACGTTCTCGCTGCTCTGAAGTTTACTAGACAAGAGATTGGCCATTTTGGGGGCGATAAAGAACGAGTGAGCAGATAATGTGAAACAATATACACATTTGAACTCATAAGATCACTCTCCTCGGTCATTCCGCGGGCGGCCAAATAGCCTTGATGGCCGCATTCTCACCCGGAATTTCTAAACCTGGAGGTGCTGAATGTGGAGTTGATAAACCGAAAATAATGAGAACTTTCAGAAAAGCGCCTGTTCAATAGCGTAATCTCTATGAGTGGTCCGAGTGGATTGGAGAGTCAAGAGGAGACGGTGCAGAGGAGTCATGCTTTTGTGACTGAGTTGGCGGTCGAGATTGTGCCAGTTATGTCAGCCAATATCGCAGTTTCAGTGTGAAGGCTCAGCGTCGGAGATAATGGCATGTCTTCGAGTGTTTGATACTGAGTAAGGTTACAATCATTCGAAGAGGAGAATATGCAGGACCAATCCGTAGATACGATCGTTCTACTTCTTCTATTATAGTTCCGACCGTTGATGGAATGGGATCAGGCGAAACTAATTGTGATGTCTAGAGCTGGGTTGGGCATGAGCCGGTCATTTATACTATTTTTTTTCTCTAACATTGTTAGAGTGGCTCAGCGTCGGATATAATAAGATCTTTCAGAACAATCATCGATGCCGCCTTCAAATTTCTTGGAAAACATGTGCTATCCGGAAAGGTATCGAACGAATGATTTTTTGTAATCATAAAAAAAATGAAAATTCATGTCGGACATTTTCAGGGTCCGATCGGAGTCACGATGGCTGGTGAGCTATTCCCTATCAACAGTCAACGCGAGCTGAGAGAAAGGAAGGACCCGATTAGAATCATGATGGGAACCACCATTTTCGAGGTTATTTGTTTTGCCACGTCGGGTGGTGCGATAATCGAGCTATTCAGAATCCAGGAACGTCTGAAGTAGGAGTAGAAAGAGTGAGCCGCTTCTTGGGAATCGAGAACAGTGAAGAGTGCAGTGCAAAATATGATGTGGACACGCTTTCTGGACAGTTTGGTGTGCTTTTTGAGATTGATTCAGATTTAATTTAGTGATGCTCAGTGCCTGGATATGACGTTGTATCTCAAGATATCATCCTAACCGCCCATGTGTTCACTAAATACCAAGCGGAGATTGGTGGAGAGGTAGACTGTCTGTTCGTAATAGTATATTGTAGTCGGTAAATATTCAGGCGTATCTCTACGAATACGACTATCCCGTTCATGGTAATCACACTCAGGACGCATCATTCGTGCTAGGATATCATCAATTCGAAACGGTTTGTCATTAGGAGAATTTAACCAGAGAATGTGGGTGAATATGTGGAAAAGGGAGAATATATCTCGATTTTCTCACTCGAATCTTCTCAGGATGAGAATGAGAAATGGTTGAGTCATGCCTATCCCCGATATTTCGCAAACTTCATCAAAGGCCAACGACCAGCTCCAGGTAACATTCAAGCTATGATTCATTAAATCAAACTTATTCTCAGAGTGGTCTCCGGTAACACCTCTTCTCATGAACTACTATTCGGTAAACAAGAGTATCTCAGACGATGTATTTCCTCATACGAGATACGGTATCAATCGATAAGCGAAATTCAATCGAAGATTCAGTCATTTCCAGGATATCAAAAAAATCTCGTTACTTACTACGAAGGTCTCGTGAAATACGACAATGCGCTTTCTCTAGTCAAGAATAAGGTTGCGTGTCATAGTTTCGTAGATATAAGTTTAATCCAACCTGAATTTTGCAGATTCTGAGTGCTCCGGTTCAATACAAATCCCTGAACTTTGATGGCGACTTCCAATCATTCCTCGAATCTCTCACAATCAAAGATGCCATAATCTTCTTTTGTTTCGCAGTTGGAGCTATTTTTATCCTTTGTTGCCTCAGTAAACGTTTCACTCGTATCTGCTGTTTTTGGTGTAGACAAAAGAGAGGATGTGAGCATGAACCTCTCTTGGTCTACCAGCCCCGATAGTTACGCAGTGTTCGATAAAAATTGAATGTTGTTATTTCGTCATCTGACCTCACAGAGGTTAATGTTTGCAGTATATTTTTTCTACAGCAACAACAACTGAACAACAAATAACTCGCACTGAAAACAGATACACGATATAATGAGGATGCACATCGTCTGCAAAAAGCTCTTGCCCGCCGAATAATATTTCATATGATGAGGTGTAACTGAAGAACTAAGGTGCCGAATGACCTTCTCATAATGCAAATTGGAGATCACTTGAGTCCGAGAGATCAGATGACGAATTAATAGCATAAAATGTTTATCGAACATTGCGTACCTATCGGAACTGGTAGACCAACAAAGGTTCATGCTCGCATCCTCTCTTTTTCCTACAGCAACAACAGCAGATTCGAGTGAAACATTTACAGAGGCAACATAGAAAACAAATGGTTCCAACTGCGAAACAAAAGAAGATGATAGCATCTTTGATTGTGAGAGATTCGAGGAATGATTGGAAGTCACCATCGAAAATGTGTGATTTGTCGTGAACCGGACTACTCAGAACCTTCAAAATTCACGCTGGAATAAAATTATATCATCTAACTTACCTTATTGACTAGAGAGAGCGCATTGTCGTATTTGACGAGACCTTCGTAATAAGTAGCCAGATTTTGCTGATATCCTGAAAAGACTATCGTCGATAGAATTTCGACCAATCTGAGTAGTCTTCCGATATAATAATTTGCTTTGTTAGGTTGTGCTAACCTGGAGCTGGAGGTTGGCCTTTTATGAAATAAGCGAAATACCGAGGATAGACACGCTTCAGCCAGTTCTCATTTTCATCCTGTTGATTCGGTTGAGAGAAACGTGAGTATGCAGTCTTTTTTGTTATCGTTTCACGCACTCTTCGATAGGTGGCTGATGAAAATTTCGTAAGCATACCGTTTCAAATTGATGATACCCAAGGACGAAAGATGCATCATCAGTATGCTTTCCATGCACTGGATAGTCGTACTCATAGAGATATGCCTGCCCATGCCAATTTGTGATCATTCACCATTCCAGACACTCTACCTCTCCACCAATTTCTGCTTGGTACTTAGTAAACACGTAAGCGGTCATGATGATATCTTGCGATAGATAATCGTATTTAGTCTCTGAGAATCATTTTAGTCAGCTTTATTCTAGCCAATCGATGGATACCGAACTGCCCAGAAAGTGTGTCCATACTGTACTTTGCATAGCACTCCTCATTGTTGACAATTCCCAATACGCGAATCGCCGATTCTTTCTTTGATTCAGATGCCCCAGGATTCTGAATAGCTCGACGTCAAATCCACCCAGTGGAACACGATAACCTCATATATGGTGCTTCTCATCAAAAGCCGAATCGTATCATTTCTTTCTCTCAGCTCTCGTTCACTCTTGATTGGGAATAGTTCACCAGCCATTGTGACTCCAGAGGGTCCCTGAAAACGTTCGAAATTCTTTTTTATTTTAATTTAAAAACACCATGCGTTCAATACCTTTCCGGATAGCACATAATTTCCAAGAATTTTGACGGCGGCATTGATGATTGTTCTGAAAGATGATGTATTGTGTCATTATCGCCGACGCAGGGCCACCCAAATAAAAATATAGAAAATATATCACATCCAGCCCCCAGCTCTACGCATCACAATTAGTATTTCCGGACCGAACAGTTCTCAATCCATTATGCTGCGGTCAGAATTAGGGCATGTGAAAGATCATATCAGAACAATCTACTGTTCGATCTTTCAACTTGTCTCCATCGAATGTTTGCAGACTCACTTAGTATCAAATACTCGAAGACATGTCATTATCTCCGACGCTGAGCCTTTGCACTAAAACTGCGAATTAAGCAACAGAAAACAACTCGCTAGCAAAAGCTCGGTAGCAAAAGCATGGCTCCTCTGGACCGTCTCCTCTTGAGTCTCCAATGAACTCGGACCACTCATTGAGATTACGTTGTTGAACAGGCGTTTCTCTCAAAGTTTTCATTACGATCGGTTAATCAAATTCGATTCGAACCTCCAGGTTTGGAAATTCCAGGTGAGAAAGCCACCATTAGTGCGATTTTAGCACCTGCGGAGTGTCCGAGAAGGGTGATCTAATGAGTTCAAATTTATTTTGAAATTCCGGCTAATTTGCTCACTCGTTCTTTATCGCCACCAAAATTGCCAATTTCTCGCCTTGTGAACTTCAACGCGGCGATAATGTCTGAAGTAAGACGCATTAGTAACATTGGAGAGCTTTTCTTGAAATGACGCCGCAGCTTATCTCGTGTTGAAATTCTGAGTTGAGAAAACGTCAGAAATATAATGAACTCTGGAACTGAAACATCCAACCATGCAGAGCCAGATTTGCAGAGAGGACGTTTTCGTCCCCTATAGCCATCACACCGAAGACTCCCAGACGATATGCCGTAGTCACCACTACGATGCCTGAGAAACAAAATCTTCAAAAATCCGTTTGAACTTCTTCAGTTTCTGGCCCAGATTTCAACAGCGCAGATCGAATTGAGATTGATGGAATGGAAATATAGATGGGAGAGCAAGATAAAGCATTCACAGAATTTTCTGTGCCAGAATCCGAAGAAGTGCCAAATATTCTACTGCCGAAACCATTGAATTAATCTTGTCGCAGTTTATCACCCCTAAAAAATAGAGTGGTACCTTGTGAGACAAAATTGCGCCCGAGAGTTTCGTCTGGATAGTCGCTTCGAAAAGAGTCGCGCCGCCGTGAATGACAAAGGCTACCGGACAGCTGGAGTTTGGCTGGAATTCACTCATCTTGAATTCGTGAATCGCTCGTCCATTTAACCCAAAACCATATCTGCTGACAACGAAGTTAATAGAATCTCAAACATCTTGGTCCAATCGCTCACCTCTAGGCAGTCCTTGCTAGAGTACACATTGAGGTGGAGACAATCCTTAGAGAATCCGCTGGGAGTTCCATCGTAGAATATCGACTTCTGAGGACACGCTGGACCGAAGCTACCAAACTCAAGAGTGAGTGATAAACAAAAGTGACTCACTCGCAACGTGCTATCGCGAGTGCCATTCCATGGCTGAGGAGGCTGAGGTTTCTTCCACCGAAGATCACCGATCGGAGGTGAGGCGAATGGGATTCTCTGCATTGTCATAGTTTCATTGAAATAAATAAATCAGCGCACCTTGAAAATCTGAGCCTTGGTCCTATCTTCAGCAGTGAATGAGTAACTTTGTAGGGATCCATAACTAGTAGTTATAACTGGAAATTTGTCTGAGCTAGTCGATGCAGGAAGCATGAATATCACAACTAAGCAACATAACGAGGGAAGAACATGCTGATTGAATGGCTTTTTGTCCATTAGCTCTCTACTGATAAGAGGGATTCTTTGCTAGTATGAATACAAACCAATGCACAGCGTATTGAGAAAGTAACTTCAAGCCTGGTATGATTCACGGTGCCTGAACTAACCGTTTTCCAATAGCTGTATACAGGAATGGACAGATAAGCGAAATGCAATCGAAGATTCAACCATTTTCAGGATATCCGCAAAATCTCGTTACTTACTACGAAGGTCTTGTCAAATACGGCAATGTGCTTTCTCTAGTCAAGAATAAGGTAACTTAGATGATATTAGATTTACCCAGCCTGAATTTGGAAGGTTCTGAGTGCTTCGGTTCAATACAAATCACTCAATTTCGATGGCGACTTCCAATTATTCCTCGAATCTCACACAATCAATGATGCGATCAACTTCTTTTGATTCGCAGTTGGAGCCATTTGTTTATTATGTTGCCTCTACAAATGTTTCAATCGAATCTGTTGTTATTGCTGTAGGATAAAGAGAGGATGCGAGTATGAACCTTTGTCAACTGACCTCTCGGACTCAAGTCATCCCCAATATTATGTATGCCATGTTATTGCAGCACCTTTCTGACAGAATTCCCCTGGCAGTGCTACCCTGATGCCCCGATAATGGCCAGGGAATAATGGATTAGGATCTTTGATCATCTGACCTCTTGTTGTCCACATCTCTTCTGCCAATCCTTGATTATTATCCGTTAGTCACATTGAGATCTTTCGGCCAAATTTTCCCTGGCCGTGCTACCCCGATGCCCCGTCACCCTTTTGCGAGAGTATATTGGAATGGGAGGAGACCGGAATGCGTCTCTCCCTCCTCCGTGGTTATCCGAGCAGACTCCGCCCACTTATGAACATCAGATAATGAGATCTCCCTCACTCATTGACCTCTGAGACTGATGGCATCTCTCCTTCATTGTTTTCCTCTATTTTCGGACATTTTCACTACTTGCATGTCTGCTTCATCACTCATCTCCTCTGATCAGACCATGTCGTCCTCTCTTCTCTTCCTCTCCCTCTTCTGCCTCCTCGGCCTCTCTGCTGCTCTCCCCGTCGAGACATCGACTGTTCTTCCGGTCGAGACCACGACCTGGGCCTGGATGCCCAACTCGGGCATCAGGAAGCACATCGACCTCATCAGTGTGAGTTTTGCCGTGTGAAGAGTGCTACCGTACCATCTCCCAACCCCGCGCTACCGTACTCCTTCCTGTGTGAAAAGCGCTACCGTGCTCCTCTAACACAATAGTGCAAGTGCGTACAGTGAGATAGCTCAACGCTGGTAACATTAAGAGCGATGATTCGCAAGCTTCCCCTCACATCACCATTAATACTTTTATTCAGGAATTCAAGCGCATTCGGGAGGAACAGGGCGATGCTCTGGCCTCTACCGACGGTACTCCCGTCGACGATTCGATGATTCCGATGGGAGAAATCGACGAGACGATCGAATACACGAGGATCCTCATCAACCAGCTCCATTACATCAACAGGGACCTTGAGGGAAAGAAGAACGAGTACCTGATGATGGTGAGAAATAGGAAAGGCGTACTCGATAGATATGTAGTTTGAGGCTAGCGATTCAACGCGTTGAGGCGTAGTAGTGCGTGTAGTTTAGACAAAGGTAGGCAGAATGCTTGGACTTGAGACGAACCACTGCATAAAAGGGGAAACCGCGATTGTCTCGCTAGGGGTTACGGCAACTTATACTATCGATAACTGTGATCTAGTTAGCGTGGCATTACTCCTCTAGACGAAGTTCTCAGGCTGAGAGTGATCAACACATAACAAATCGATTCTTTCCAGACCACGACCACCGCAGTTCCCACCACTACCCACAGAGGATTCTTCGGCAAGTTCTTCCACGATAAGCTTGGGAAGTTCTTCGACTAAGCGAAGACCCGTTCGATTTCACTCTCCGTGATTTCAATCTCGACTACCCAAATCTTTCATCGCCTTGGGATTGTATCAATGCTTTTCTTTCAATTTCCGTCTTTGATTACATCATCCATAGTTTTATCATACAAGTGCCTTTTCCTTTCCATTCCCTCATTATTCCATTACCTTGAATACGGACATATCAGTGTTTCCTCATAACCCAACATCATTTCATTAGTTTAAACTGTTTCATATTTTGACCGTGTCGATTCGAGCCAAAGATTCCAAAGTATCCAGAACTTCTCACACCTATGACTCATCTATTGTGCATTCACATGACTTATTTGGGATCTCGACCAACCTTGAGCGTTCCCTGATCTTCATCTCTCACATTGTATAATATAAGAGCCGATAAGAGCGACAATAAACGATGAGAGCAAAGAAAGAACGACTAGATTGGCATCTTGATTGAGTGATTGGGAGCAGCCACAGGGGGAATGTGAGAGAAGGGTCAAGGGAATGGGACAATACCTAGGTTGGGATAAAAAGAAGAGGAAAGGGGGAGGGGGAGTAATCGGCATGATCTCAGCATGAAAGAAACGGACTTGATTTATTCTCGTGGAGTAAGATGAACAAGAAATGGGACAAATTCAGTCTGAACATTTATGTTATGTTGCACTATTCAAGCTTGAACAGGAGGAGCGAGAATAGGGGAGAAAGCTCGCTGTGAAAGACAACTGCAGGAATATCCAATAGTGGAGATATATGAGAATGAAATGGGGAAATCATTGAAATAAACCAGAGGCATATATTACTGAGGGGATAATGTTGTTATTCCGAGTTACTCGGCACTCGCGAGTGAGAAAAACAAAAACACTCGCGAGTTGTTTACAACTCACGAGTGTGTTTGTTATTTCCACTTGCGAGTTGTTATTCACTCGCGAGTGAGCGCTCGCGAGTTGTTTACTATCGAAGGTGAGGGGTGGTTTTGACTACAAGAGGGAAATGAGAGGGAATTTAGCGAGAAAGAACATTGCAATTCCCTCGCGAGTAAAACTCGGGAGTGGTAAATAACTCGCGAGTGTTTTTGCTGTTTTCACACGCGAGTGTTTTTGCTGTTTTTTACGATTTCGAGTGCGTCGAAAAACAACTCGGCGAGTGACACTCGAGCATAACAACACTACTAAGGGGGTCAGGAATAACGCGTAGTGAAACGTCTCAGTGATCTTCTATCTCCAGCTCCACCTGGACCGCCTCCTCGGCTCTCGGCGTGATATCCATCATCTCGATCCCTGCAAAGGCTTGTTTTCAAGGATGAAAAGGTCGGCGAAAGAGTAGTCTCACAAGCTTTTGAAATCATAATCCTTAGCATTAGTCGAATCTAGGGACGGAATTTCTGTTTTGATTCTCTACATTCTGCACACTATTCCGTCGGTCAGAGAAACGAGAGTGTGCAGAATGAAGAGGGCCGAAAACCGAAACGACATCACTAGTCGAATCCCTCAGGCGTCTATTCCAGGTATGGTAAAAACGATTGTTTCGTTAATTCTAGAGAAGGAAGTCTCGAGACTACAACGAATAACATCATATTTGCCTCACCCATTTCCTCATCCTCTTCTTTCTCCCAATCCTCCATGATGCTGTCCGTTGCATTGCAGCTCTTCGCACACCCCCAGCAGATGATGCAAGTGCACGAGATGAAAGCGAGAACGAACAGGAAGAGAATGAGGAGGTAGTCGAATAGGTGGATCACGGCTGGAATGGAACAATATCATGTTAATAAGGACTTGTGGTGGCATTACCACTGGGGATCATGAAATGGATACGGAAAGGCTGTTACAAAATTCCGAGAAATCGTTCCCAGAAGTGCCGGTTTGTCTTCACTACTACATAGTCATGCAATTCGAGTCACAAACGGGGACGATGAGCGAGGTTAGGAAATGGAGAAAATGTTTAAAAAGAGGAAACAAATGCTGATTCACACCGGGGAACAAAAAACGAAGGAAGTGCCGGGAATATGTCGCGAAGAAGCCGTTTAAACTATCAGAGTTCGGCGTTCTCACTATTGCTAGACTCACTCATCGAAAGGGGAGCAATTAATGAGAAAATGGACTCACGTTCTTTCGGCGTTGTTGGATCCATAGTAGCGGCAGAATTTGATGGAGGATGAAGAGAAGATTTGTACTGCAAGTAGAAGAGAAGGGATATGAATGAGAAGGAAGGCTGAGAGGGCTCGTATTCAGATTAAATGCCACACATCTCGTGGTAACCACGGAGATGCTGGACAGACGAATGAAAGTTCCAGAGTCTAATCTCACAGATTTACACAACACGGGAATTTTTTAATGCAAGATCACAATTCGTCAGCTAATGACACTCAAGTCTAAAAAAGAGAACGGTTCGAGTTGTGCTCAAGTTTCTACACTCACAATCTCTTGATTAGCTGATGAAGAAACTACGCCTCTGATACCACCGGAAGAAACTGTGCTCAGATGCCGAACAAAGTATACTTCGAGGTATCTTGGACCACAAGCACTTCTTCCTCGACTGCGAACCAGCGACGAGCGTGGGAGAAGAGAAGATGATCATCCGAGGTTGATACCCGGTCAAATCCTCTTTCAGTTACCTTTTAAATTTAATTGTAAGCTGTTGTGATCCTAGTGTTCACTCACTTTCCTCTTTTATATTCATATTTAGAATCAATTTAAATAAAGGACTTGAATATCAATGAGTTTGCTTCAGGCGTGGAAGCCGAAGGACGGAGCGTGAACGGGCCTTGAAGATGCGAAGACACTCGGTGCCAACGGTCTCACCACCATCAACTCTCCTGTCAACTCTCCTGTCGAGGTATGATTTATTGATTTTTTTTGATTTATTGTAACCTATCGAATGTAACCTCTCTGAATAGGGAGTGTCCCGGGGATTAGTTTCTTACTTCCTATCCTTTTCGATTTTGTATAGATTTCCATTACCGGGATGTCGTATTTCTCTCTTGAAGACTGTCTATCATAATCGAGTTCATGTAGGTGTGTTTGACATTGTCGAAATTGCGCAAATTGCATTCGCCAAAAGTTGTATCTTTATTCAGCTATATCTGTATTCATTCCAACGTTTTAGCAATCACTTCCACAAGGTCTGTATCCTCCTCTCTTCACTCTCTCCGCCTCGGTTGCACGGAGGAATTTGATGCCTCGTCTCGCTCTGACTACGTTCACGACATCCATCGCGACCTGCAGAGGAGAGCCGGAAAGTATTGACACCCGGGCCAGAGCTGGAAAATCGGAGGAAACACACGGACGTAACTATGTACTTTTTAACGGCTCTTGATGATCTGGCAAGAGCCGGAAAATCGACTTACCGGTCCGGCTGCAGCGACGGCATCAAGGTCGACGTCGATTGCCGCATCGTCGAGCCTGCAATCAGGCGTTGGCTACTAATCCACGGATTTCGATTGCAGCGGTTACCAACTACACAACGGATGCGAGGCTGGACTAAACAACGGCTCCGGCTCTGGACGGCTTACTCAGTAGCGAAGGCAGCGGTGGCGATGAGCACGAAGAGAAGAGCGATCTTGAATATTGTGGGAGATGCTTCTGATTGCGCCTCGCGTATTTTATATGGGTTTGAACCCGCACCGATGACCTCGTTTGCGCGTCAAACTTCTCTCGCAACTGTGCGATCACTCACACTCACCTATCGGTTCCGCACAGGCATTACCTATCCGTTTGCGAGCACATTATTTAGTCGATGTTCGTTTCTCTGGTCGCTCGCCAGATTGAGATAGTGTGCGAATTGAGGAGACATCCAGTTTGCATGGAAGTGTCACCAGTATAAGAAAATTGGCGAAATCACGAGTATTGAGGTTGAGTGAGACCATTGTTTGCGCCCCGACAGTTTTGAAAGAATGCAATGGGAATTAAGAGAGCAACTCTGAAATTGTTTAACCTTTCACCCGATTTCCGGACAGGCCGCCAGGTTTTTCGATTCAGACCTCCACATGTATGCCATGGAGGCATGTTGGATTTCTAAGCCGGACAAGCTAGACTCAAATTGTCTTTTGCATCATCAAAGACATGTCGAGAGTGCATGGAGACAATATTGGGATCTGATTCAGGCCGAATTCAAATTAATTTTCGTGATGTCGAAAAATGTTTTTTCGACACATTGACTCACTGTTCGTGCAATTCTGCGTCGAATGGTCTAAAGTACGAATCGACCCACTATGGCAGACCCCGCGAAATATTGACCCGAATATCGAGAATCACGAAATTCTATTTAAAAAAATCATTTTTCATATTTTATCACAGTCGAAAGAGTTTGGCTCAACTTTTCTTGTGCTTTATACTAGGCTTGCTTGGTAAGCTTACGATTTTATTTTCAAAACATGATTGAGACGAGTTTCTCAGTTATCTGTGGTCATTGGCGAGCTTGATTAAGGGATATTGGTTTTAAAATCATTCTCAAGAGGGAAAAATCTTCTTTCAACAAAAATGTGGGGGAGTGGTGGTGCAGAGCGAGAACCTTTATGACTAGATCTTTATGACTGCTTGAGATGTCGATGCTCTAGGATGCACTATTCATCCTTTGATGAGGCTGGAAGAAAGGGGAAATAGAGCAGATATCTCACTTTGAAAGACAATTCAAGAAATCACAATAGTGGAGAGTTAATCCCATTGTTCAGCGAGTAATGAACAAGGGTAGTATTACTGGAATAGCGAAGTTTAACAGGAATAACGAGGCGGGTTCTCAGCAGTCATCTACCTCCACCTCCGCTCTAGGCGTGACGTCACTCATCGTCGAGCGCACTTCCATCTCTATCCCTGCAAAGGCTTGTTTTCAAGTATCAAGGAGAAGTATGAAAAGGTCGACGAAAGTGTCCTCTCACAAGCTTTCGATCTCAAGAATCCTCAGTATTTGTCGAATCCCTCTCTTCTCAGGTATAGTAATAACATTGTTTCTAGAGTTGGTGAGAAGAATAAGACGTTCGTGGAAAGAGTAACGGGGGACGAATCATTCGATTGAGAAGACAATGGTAACAAAAATTGCAGAATAGAGACAATAACAAATTACCGACCCATCTCCTCCTCCTCGTCCTCCTCCCAATCATCGCCGATGCTCTCCGTCTCATTGCAGCTTCTCGCCCATGCACAGCAGATGATGAGCGTGCACGAGATGAAAGCGAGAGCGACCAGAAAGAGCAGCAGGTAGTCAGTGAAGTGGATCAGGGCTGCAATAGACTATTAATAATAATATTGTCAGTTTTCGACTCCCTCCATATTGCACATTCTCTCGTGATTCTGATTGGCTAGATAATGGAGAGAGCCAAACCCGAAATCACATCCCTAATGAGAACAAAGGCTTCATATCTAGACACGAGTCGATTTCGCAACAACTCTCGCTGATCAGAAAAACAAGAGAACACGCGAAATTATGAGTGTCGGGTTTCGATTTTTATAGCTACTAGACAAGTCTGATCAAAGAAGGGGAAGCTGAGTGAGGAAAGGAAGAGGGGAATTGAGGTAGGGAAGAGTACACCTTTCAGGTGTCTTTGACTCTGCATGTTCAATAAGACGGAACAAATGCACACCGGGGAAGAGAGAATGCCGTTGTATAGAAATGAGCCAAAAGTGAGGATGTGCCTATGTCAGGAAGAAGCCGTATAAACTATCAGAGTTCGGCACTTTCTCATCACACGCTATACTCACCCTTGGAAAGGGGGAAATTCATGAGAAAATAGACTGACGTTCTTCCGGCGTTGTGGGATCGATAGTTGTTGCTGACATCGATGAAGGAAGAAGAGATGAGGTGTACTATTGGGATATGAATGAATCGGAAAGGACTCGTATTCAGAGAGAATGTCTTGTGATAACCAAGGAAATGATGGACAGACAAAAAGCAATTTTCGTGGGAAGAATAAGAAGTTCGTGGGAAGAGTAACAGGGGGCGAATCATTCGATTGAGAAGACAAATGTAAACAGCTCGGCAGCGAACCTAAACAGCTCCAGAGTCTAATCACAGATTGGAACACTTGTACACACGGGAATAATTTATTGCAAGATCTCCACCCGTCTGTAATGATACTCAAGTCTGAAAAAGATAACAATTTGAGGTGCTTTCATGTGCCTACGCTTACAATCTGTCGATAGTTGATGACAAAACGCGAAATACTCGATCGATTATAGATTCTCAACCGCAACTTCTTGCCTTCAGATATGTAGTAGGACTCGGCATCAGCGAGCTTGCAGATTCTAAAAATAGTTCAATCAGGGTGGAAATTAGTTCTTCAAATGCCGAATTGAGCACTCCTCCTTCTCATAATGATCGCCTTCGTGTAGTTCTCATCGAGAGAGCGAGCAGTGTTTCGCTTTTAGAGATGGTCTTTCGGAAATTTAGAAATGACCAAAATGCAAGAATAATTCGGATGGAGTCAGAAAAGTCCTTTCTCTGGAACACTTTCCGTCCGGTCATCGCTACTAGTCTCACTTCGGTCCAGAGAACGTCGTGTCGTTCTGCGTGAGTATTTCCAGCCCCGCCCATCTGCAGCTTTCCGACTGAATCCCGTACACATCCTTGACTAGCACCTCGACTCGACTGCCCTCTTGAGCCTGAAATACTGGCTTAGAGGAAGATACTCGAAAGGTGCGTTTAAACCAAAGTTTTATTGAACTGGCATGAACTGAGATCGAGAATATTCTCTCAATAGATGTACAACTAGGCGGAATGTCTCACTTTTATCTCGTAGAGACACTCGTCGTATTGAATGGAGTCGGATTTGTTGAGTCTTCCCATCTCGATAATTTGCTCTTGAGAAGTGGTGGTTGCATTGAGGACGATGAAACAGCCATCGGGCTGAATGAAGATATGAAAGATCGAGTTCGAAAAGGAATATCATAACATAAAGAATGGCCGCCAAATTTTTATGCTCTTCCCGGGTACGTCAAACAAAAAAGCGTGTGTTATGTAAAGATAGTCTATTCCTTCCGGTACTCTGAGAATGCTGGTATATATACTGGTAAGTACCGAACATACCGGGGCGGCGCAGTACAGCCCTCCGTACCCGGTCGGACAGCGACATCTCGTGCAGTCATTCACATCTTGTATTCCACCGTTCTGACATTGCACCACCACTCCAGCACACTTCTCTAAAATACGGTATTATTTCTCCTTTGAAATCACATATCGTTGCGCAATTTTCAATTTCGTACAGGAACAATGCAAAGAATGGATAGAATCCCTCGTCTTTTTTCTCAATTCGGTGATTCATCCATTACTCTTGTTTGATATATCGGTGGCCAATGACGAATGGAACGTCACTATTACTTTTCATTTGAGCATTATCACTTTCAAAACGCGCAAAATACACTTCAACAACCCACCGGTGCAGTTGTAGAGTCGATTGATGATTTGGACGTCGTAGAAAGAGGGGAGATAGTTTCCCATCGACTTGCGATACTTGGGATCGCGAGGGACCAGAACAGCCTTTTTATAGTCAACGGACATCCTTCAATGAATATTTTCTATTATCTTGCCATTAGTCACACTGTCAGAATACAGAGTACGTCTCGTCGTTCTGCACACTCTCATCCCTCGACCGGTTTAGAGAGTGTGCAGAATGAAGAAACGGACCTTTAATTCTGACACCCAATGATTCGCGTTCCGACTGATAAAACCAACAATGGTTTAGTGACAGATTCTCACGTGAAGTAATCATAGTGCAGAACGCTCGCGTAGTCATAGGGAACGTCCAGAGAGCTCACATTCCGGGCGTCTAGTACATCGAAATTGAACATGCCTCCGGGCTGAAAGGGATGAATTCAATAAGCCCATCTTCTAGTTTGGCCCCTTTCAATTTAGAAGAAGGCAAAAATTGACTCATTTTGAAACTCACAGCCACATTCCATTCAATCACGTAGACGTAGTTGTCTCTATCGGGTCGTTGATGGACGTGATGGACACCCATGAGATGCATCAACTCGTGGGTGACTTGAGTCATCTGGAGAGCTATGGTTGGCTATTCGGGAGGAGGTAGAGAAGTCGCCGATATCGCAATGCTATTGGAGGTAGCGACTGCACTAAGACATTCCGAATAGCTAACAGGATGAAAATACCATTTCTCGTATTATTTAGTCCATTTTTCTGCTAATCGCCAAGATTTTTCACTGTTGTCAGTCGCGTGAAAAAAGGTGAGATAACGCACTGAATTGCACGCTGAATTTATCGAGAATGTCTGTTCCTTCCCTGCTCTTCCAACATCCGAGAAGCAGCCCGAACCGTGCATCACTTGGACACTGCAAATACTTAATGATTGCGAATCGGAACATCTCATGTCCCGTGTGCGTAAGTTTCCTTGATCAGCGAAATTCAAGGGAGTCTATTCGTTTTTGTCATCACTACTGTCCACAATTCAACCAATTCTTCATCCATTCCAATCCATTCTTATTGCTAGCATCACTCCTCCTTCTCCGTCGTGTCTCACTATACATTTGGAAAGGGCAGCTCTTTCTTTCTCTCTCTCTCTATTCGACTGCGCGCGATGACCTATGCCAATCAATGCTGACGTTCCCTCGTCAGTTTGGATGGAGAAGAAGAAGCCAATAGAAAGGAGAGAAAGCACAAACCGATCGATTTCACTGCCGTTCCCTTCCCTGAAGCGCACACAAGTTCGCCTCTCCCAGAAGTCCATCCCCGCCCGAACCGTCGGCTTGAGAAAGTCGGCTGAACATGCGTTTCTTTTTATGATAAAAGATCAAAGATCAAAGACTAAAGATTAATGAACAGAAAGCAACTCACGATATTCTCGATAGTAATAGTAAGGAATAGTTGCGTCTGGCCATTTAGCTCGTACTTCGGCTTGGGAGGAAATCTGAAACAATACTTTCTGATCTGGACCCCTAGGTATTCCACGTGGGTCGAATCTCACTCACCTCGTTGATACACAGAATCAATAGAGTAGCAGCAAGAAATCTCATCAGAGTAGTATGAAGAAAAGTAGTTGGTGTTCGCAGTTATATACGTGAGGCTAAGTTATGCAAATCCGAGTAGTAGTAGATCATTGACTCTCTGGAGACTGGATGGGGGGGAGGGGGTAGAAGGGAGGTGGGAGAGTGCCCTCCGGTGTGCTCCAATGGTGTCTGTTTCCACTCTCCGTCTCATCGCATCCCCCTCATCAATGTTTGTCGTCGGTATTATCAACGGAGGCCTCCTCTCACTATCATCATTCTATAATCTGAGAGTCGGGGTTGTCTCTGCGTCTCTCCGATTCGCCCGCTCTCTCGTCTCCGTCTGACTCACTGCAAGGGAGCAGTACCAGACAACGCCGACTATTTTTGTCAGCCGTACACAAGAGTAGAGTAAAACTCTGCATAATCTGGATAAAATATAGTTCTTACTTCCGGCTGAGATGATACGAAAAAGATAGGTCAGAGAGTTCTACTGACGAGAAGTACGGAGGAATGAGAGGGTGACATCGTATTAAGTGTTCGTTGTCCTTCCATGATTTTTTCACACATCGATAAGCTACGCTACACGTATTCCAATTCTCCTTGATAGCTATCAAGCCAACTCCCCCTCCCCTTCCCCTGCCATCATCCGATCACTAATGTACTTTTGATCTCGGGCGTTGATAAATTATTATAAAATTTTCAAGAAGTCTGTCAACGAAGGTTTTCTAAGCGACGTCGGAATTTTCGAACTTTGACACTTCCTTAGCTTCTATCTCACCTATGCATATACGAAAACGCCTGGTTTGAATTATCAGATACGCTCGATGACGTCATTTTCGCGCCCATTTTCTGCACCTTCGCAACACTTGGGCACTTTCATCACTGATAATCGGTGTCCTTTCGCGCCCTCTAGAGGCTTCAATCCCGTCTCGAGAGATAAGCACATCTCAGTATTGGGAATCATCGCCTAGCTAGTTGTACAGATCGACTGTTCTGCTCCTCTAATTTGGATTGCGGAAAAATGTCGCGGCCGCGAAATGTCAACGAATGGGGAAAGAGCGAGCCGAGCGAGGAGGAACGGGCCCCTCTGATTCACGCACGGTAATGGCGCCCTTGTTTCCTTATAAGAAGCCGCGCCCCTGCCCCCAACACACTCATCCCTCCCTATTCTTCCTATTCTTCCATCTTTCCTTCCTCCCATTCTCTTTCTCCTTCGCAACCTGAAGCTGGTCAATGCCCCTACAGTTCCGCAGGCTTCCATCTCTAGTCCCGTTTAGAACTGTCAGAGTGATGAACTCATCTATTCGTTCTGCATGCATTCTCTTCGGAGAGCATGCATATTGCAGAGACGCATTCCTCACTCTGACAGCCCCAATTAGCGATGGCACATCGGAACTCGACTCACCTCAATTCGCGTGATCCCTCGCTGTTTCGAAAAAACGATATAACATGCGAAACGAGCAGAGTCGAGTTCCGATTTATCATCTATTGTCCCAATCATGTTCCTACCTTTCCTTCCTCGATCCCGAGTGTGTCCGGTAATGGTAAGAGATTGAAGTGACTGGCGAATGCGAATGCAGCCGCTCAATCTCCTTGCCATAGCCGGCTACTCTGAAAAGACGAGAAAGTGATCACTCACACGTTTTCGAACCTGTTTGTGCGTGTTTGTCAAGATTATTCATGATCTGAAGGGTGAAAACGGTGCGTTGAAAACTATGATATCTTGGATACTCATGGAAATCGCCCTAGTCAACCCCTTCATCAATAATTGCCTGCTATCCGGCTAGAAATGTACATTTATATGAGTGAGTGACAAATATATCATATCCCATTCCAACTGAAAGAGACAAAGGCTCAAAATAATTACATTGAGAAATGATCGATTCAAATTTAGCACAAAATACCTTGCTCGATAGAAACAGTAACAAGAGATCAAAATAGTTAGATCAATATTGTTCGTCTAGCGATCGCTTCGATACCAAAAATCGAGCATTGCAAAATCAACCAGCGTATTCCGAATTTCGCAACACTCTAAAGAACGCAATCACCACAATCAACATCAATTACCACTCTCAGCAACTGGGTAAATATGCTCTGAACGATCAAGACTAATCAAATTGGTCGAGTCTCTCAATCCCTCACTGTCTCTCGCCCGCACAGAGATCTGATGCGACTTTTCTCTTCTTATATTTCGCTCATCCAACCATTGAAAGATTGCTCAGCGATCTCAATAATGACCAACATCACTCCTCATTCTTTAAAGGAACCTGGTCATGGTGGACGATTGTTGCTCAAAATGTGTGAAATTACCCCAAAGATCGATTATTAAAAATAAAAAAATTAATAAAATTAATTAGAATTATTTAATTTAATTTAAAACTACTGTTAGAATAAATTGGTCCCCGGATAGCTGGGCGCTTACGGATACGCGCTAAACTTAGAATATCTGGGGGATGTCGTGATGTGACTGGGTTCGAGAGAGTGGGCGGAAAGCAGAGAGCGGGCAGAGCGAGAAAGCCAGAGAACGCGGCAACTCTTTCCTTTTGTTTTGCTTTTGTTTCTTGCCACTTTTTATCGGTTTTTTCGCTTAAATTTTGTATTAATCTTGCTGCTGTCGTGTTACCTGATTGCTGCAGCCCATCTGCCCTCGAATACCATGCTCTTTTGCTGTCCTCTCACGCCCCTGATCCTGGTTCTTAACTGGGCATTTTCGTGAAGCGTCTTTATCGCAACGTTCACTGTACTGATTCGCTTCAAAGACAATGAAAACCAATTAATAACAAATCCTCCGCCAATGCTCTTCCCATCCCCTATCACTTTCTACCTGCGCTAGTGATTCTTATTGGCGGGAACTTGGCCTTTGTTCCTCATTTTTTTATGCCGCTTTTCAGACCACGCTGATCGTCATGGAGTACGACGGAAGCGTCGTCATCGGCACTAACTCGCGAACCTGCTGGGTTAGTGTTCCCTTCTTTCTTTAAAAAAATAATAAATTGTGCCGTTTATTGTCATAATAGTTTCGTTTTGTGGAGTTTACTCTGTTTTCGGGAGTGAGGGCATTCTCTTTTAGTCTTATTAGCCTAATTCTGACCATATCCATGGAAATTATAAGAAAGTTATACTAGGCCTACTGAAGCGAACCGAGCGATCCCGCCAAATCGAAGAAGTAATTGCTTATTTATTTGGTAGTTTAATTTCAGCTCGTTCATCTCTTCTCGTACGACGAACAAGATCACGCCCATCACTGGCCATTTCTCCGTCTGGCGATCCGCCGACACTCAAGCCATCGCCGATATCGTCAAATACTACATCGAGACGTATAGGCGAGCATCAGGGTAATTGTATTTATTTTATCCCGATTTGAAATAAACCGGACGGCTTTAGCTATTTGTCATGCTCAATTGAGTTTAGTGTTGGTGCAAGCGAAGTAGGGAGAACGAGCCAGTAACTATCTACCGTTCATCTCAGCTCTTCCGTCAGTTCCTCTACCAGTACCGCGACCAGCTCTCCGCCTCTGTCATCATCGCCGGATGGGGCAGCAAGTTGAGAGGACAGGTAAATTAATATTTGCGACTTGTTAAAAAATAAATTAATGTTACCCTCTCCCAAGTTATCTTTTGCGAGGTATCAGGGAGTAATAATTATCAATGATCATTACTTCCAGCTGTACACCTTCCCCATCAGTGGCTTCACCACCCGACAGCGATCGACGGCCTCGGGACCCGGATCGACCTACGTTCTAGTCAGTTTTGGTTTTGGATTGCCTCCCCTAAGTAGTGTGTTGCGATCATGTTTAGATGGACTATTTCCATAATTGTTTGAGTATATCTTCGATTGTTAGGGATACCTCGACAAGGCATGGCGACCCAATCTCACCAAGGATGAGTGCATCGAGATCGTCAAGACCGCTGTCGGACTGGCTGTCTTCCGTGATGGGTCAGTCGCTTTACTTCCTTTTGATCTCTTCTCTAATATTTCTGTATTTCTCTCTCAACTATGTCCAAAACGTAGCAACTGTTCGAGTTGACGCTTGGATGGCATAGATTTATAATATTTGAAATGAGAAACGCGATCGCGTGCAAAATATTAGGGAATCTGTGTCAAACGTGATAAATTAAAGGGTGGACTATTCGACACGTCTTCCCCTCTTTCTCGACTAGATCGGTCCGTCTATTCGGATTGTCTCACTAGATAGGGACACTGGCCACACTCATTTTCATTCAATTGAATAACATTGAATGCTGATTGCAGGCATGGCCGACATCGATTCGATGGATGCCCCGAGGCAGTCTTCGCCGGTGAAGTCAACAAACTCAAGGAGGAGAAGTTCAAGCCTCGAGAACAGGTGGGTGCTTTATTTGTTTATTGTGAGGGCTGATATTGAATCATCGATCTATGTGTATTCAATGATCGTGATGAGTCATTGCTTCCCTTATTTGGTTAGCATTTCATAGTGGCATGCTGCAGGTCACTCTCGAGCCCTACGAGCGCGATCACGCCGTCGTCGTCGTTGAGTACAGAGCAAGAGTCGGCAAAAAATCTAATTGTCCAAAAAATATAATTACTTTTGTTTCGTAATAACTTGATAAAGCATTTAAAAACATATTTATGTTGTTCCCTGACTCGGACTACGTGTGATGGACGACGTGTAGCAAGACCAGAAGGGGGGACGAGATCGGCGGGTATTTTAGTTCGCAGGGCTACGGTAGGCAGGCTGAGGGATCGGACAGGGATATGCCGGTGCTAGAAAGCAAGCAATCACACATGTAGTCGAGCATTCTTGAATAAACACATAATTGGTTAGCGAGGGTTACGGTAGGAACATCAATCGGTAGATGGGCTGGTTTGGATGGTGGAGGGAACCGTCTTTTCTGTGCCGTTCCAAGTTTGCAGAGAAAACAACGTTTTTTCTTAACAGCTGTTGACATCCTGGATTATTTCTTGTTCGATTAGCACATTTTGATAAAAATAATTTTAAAAAACCATAAAAATCAATAAAATACAGTAACAATGAAATAAAAATATTTTGAGGTTCGTGGTGTATTGAGAGTGCATCCAGGTCGACATTTGTGCCGGTCGCCCCCAGTGCAAAAGCCGGCTCTGGTTCCGATCCTTGAACTTCCGTATTTTTTAAAGAAAATTTTTTTTATTTTATTTTTGTTTTTATTATCGGAAAGGTTATTTCTTTCATTTGTGCTTCAATCTTCTACGAGTGCCAGGTCCCTTTAATAAAATAAGTATGCCGTATGATGGAATACACACTAGTCCGCGATTGCATACAATATGATGATCACTACCGTATTCCGTCTGGGTTTCGTTTCTTCGGGAGTCGCCTCTCGGTGCACGGGTAACGATGACCTAGCGTAAGAATTTGTTTAATTCCGATCGGTAACATCTCAAACATATCACACATTCTCCCTATTTTCCTTATTGCTATCGTACATTCTACTTGATGAAACACTTTCTGTGGATGCACGATAAGCGAATAACGTCTTACAGTTGCGCATTGTGGAAAGATAACGGATTCTGCACGAACATCGGGTATACGACGGACATGATAAAGCGGTATTGTGGAGTGGCGTGAGAGTGAGTTTTTTCTCTTCAAATGTCTATCCCCTCTTCTTGATAATATCTCCATAACCTATTTTGAAACTCAAACAATACTCCTGCTCACTGAGTAGGCTAGCATCCGAATGGTTTCATTCTAGTGCCATATTGTACAGGTACGGGCTCTGTAACACGGACGGCTCCCAGATTGCGGCAGGAGGCCGATCGACGCTCAACTCTTGCAATGATGCGAATACGAAGTCAGTTATGAAATGGTTAGTTTTTCTTAGTGTTTATCGAAATAAGATAAACTACAAGTTCTCAATCGGTCAAAAATTGGGCACAGTAATGATTTTCCGTACTATAGAAATTGATTCGCATTCAAATAATACCAATTGCGTCCAGATGCGCTTCATGGGTGGCTACGAATAACTTCTACGCACGCACCGACTAATCAAATGCCATCAAACTACTCGTGAGCTACATTTTCTCATTTAATTACCATAGTATAAGTGATCCCCAGGTCCAACAAGTAGTCAGTATAATCTCACTTTTCAGTACTGCTGCGCTACTTGCCGTCCGGTCATCTTCGCGACAACGACTACTACTACGACTACTGCTGCAACTACAGAAGCGGCGACTACCGCATAATCTCCCTAATCGAGTCCTGGATTTTTGGTGGTGTGTGCATTTATGTTTTTGGGAATAAATGATGCATAATTTTTTTCCAAAATTTTGAATTAACTGCACATATTTCGCATATTTCATACTACATTGAAATTTGCAACAGGACAGCAAATACAGTATTTGCAGATACAAAAGCAAATACAGTAGTTTCAGATACAAAAGCAAATACAGCAGATTGTTGCTTGTTGGGGTCTTCATCAGTACATCTTTCGGACTGCACATCTGAAATTCCCTCTCGAATATCTATTCGTCATGCTTCTCCCAACTTATCAGGTGATGTTCTTATCTATTGCTGCTCTCGCGCTCAGAGACGCGTCCAATCAGTTTTCCCAGTATTGACAATCATGGATAATGGCTGCACTTTCGGCCAATATATCAACCAGACGGCCCTGACGAGTGTTTCGGTGAGCATTTTTTTGCTTGAGAGCATATTTTGTCTGATTGAGCTGGCGTGATGACAGTTGACAGTGATTTCGCAACGATCTTCTTGTGTGCCAAAATCGTGATGCAAAATACCGACGTTGGCTTGTTTCTTTTTTTAACAAAATGTTGCCATCAAATCAAGTATTTCTTTCTTTTTCATTCCACGTGAAAGCGTGCAAATGTTGTGCATATAAAATCGAAAAGGAACGTATTCAAGTTGTCGAGAACAATTAGCATTTTGGAATTTGAGACGCGCAATTGATCTGGGAGGATAATGGCATTTTCTTCTCTATTATCCGCAAAGGTGAGGGTTCGGGCTTATCATGCCGATTTCCGATCGACACGGAGGAAATAAGAGTATTCCTTCCACGAAATAACGCCCTACTACTCCAGGGCAACTCGCCATGGGAAGAGAATCTACGGCCCTCCATCGATCCTGCTGACCAGATTATGTATAGACAGGTACTCCATTTCGATGCCTAAAAATAAACAAAACTCTATTTCCGCCCTTCGCTCCTGTTTTCAATCCGGCCGCCCCCGCTTTCGAGCCACAGAATCAGAGCGGAATGTGGAATTATCAAACGCCTTCTCCACCATTTTCCTTTGTCTCCTCGTCCCCTTCTGGTAACTGGGGAGCTATCGGATCTGAAGTGAGTGATGGAATGTGAGATCGAGAGAGTTATTCCGTTTCAGACAACCCCTCTACTTCCCGGACCTACGCCTCTGATGATGCTACCAGTTCCGAATTCTCAACAGACCCACCACCTGGTGATTCTCATCTCTGTCATGTGATTAATCTTTCTTTTTAGATCAACGATAACCAGCGTCGTGATTCGGATGATGTGCAGCAATCAACAAATATAGACAACTGGAAGAGAAACGTATGTGTTCTTTCAGAAACAATATGAGCCGATTCACTCGCAGAGAGGGGAGGACGGTGAGAGAAAGGCGACGAGTATTCAGCATCATCTAGAGGAATGCGAGATCGTCGATGGTGTGCCCACGTACTACTTCCCTTCAAAGCACGTGAGTGATAGGGAGGTGATCGAGATGTTTTTGATAGCGGCGGGGAAGGTTGCTCTTGGATTTTCAAGAAAAGTCTTTTCGAGGGAATTGTTTGTTCAGAAGGAGAACATCGCGAAAGTCACCTATCACGAGATCCTACCTCGTGTTCCGAGGAACAGCGCGTCAGACACTCTTCGCCCTGGAGAGCCTCAGACTGTGAATATCAAAGCTATCCAGATTCCCTCATTTTCTTACGGAATTTCGCAAGAAAATAATTGAAAATATTATATTTTTTGCAAGAAAATATTTTTTTCATCAGAGATATTTCTTCCAGTCATTCTTCCCCGGCTATTCTCTTCTAGATTGTCCAGCAAAACCACATTCTCACCAGGATTCGGCAGCTGGAAGGTAATTGAACTAAATAAATTCTGGAAATCGCATGTTTCTTCTTTCAGAGGCGTCAATGCTGAAGTCCGCGAGATGTTCAACCAACTCACCATGTGAGGTCAATCCATGACACTTTCCTCGTGATCAAATCACGTGGCGTTAACTCTACACAGTACCTTCTGATATAATCCACGAGACTCTCGTCTCTAAAATCTCAATATAGTCTTCACGTTTATGTTAAATGTAATCCCGATAAAGTGATTGTAGCTTACAATTGTGTTTTGCTGAAAGCATGTAATCTATGAATACTTTCAAGCTTGGAACTATAAGTAGCTCATTATGGAACGAACAATGCACCCAAAAACAGAAAAAAAAGTCATTGTGGCAGATAAGAGATAGAAAATTTTGTTCTCAGATTTCCATCACAAGGAGAGTCGGTGAGATTAGTTCCTTTATTGACTGAAGAAAACGAATTGTCGAGATTCCATCACCGAACTCGATCATTATCGATCCTTCAATGTGTTGAATGTTACGAGTGAAACTGGAGAGCCCAGAGTGCAATTGATTTGATTCTTATCATATCTGGAAGCAGGTTCCACATCTCGAGACTTTCTGGTCTACACCGCCCACCGAAGAATTGCACACATTATGTACACCACAGTGTTCCGGTGGTCTTCCTTCAAAATGACATCAAAGGCGTCTGATATCATTTTTTTTCAATCTGCACTTTCCTTTGCTGAAGATAAAGGATTACGCGCAGCGCAAAATCGCGCGAAAGAAACTCTCACATCATTGCTTATGCAAATTCAAGTGCCAGAGGGCGCGAAAATATCGGCAAATAAAAGGGAGGAGAAACGGGGAAATGATTCGTCTCGTCTTCTGACTCCAGTTTGACCCTTGGCCTCGCTTCTCTACAAGGGAAAATTGTTGTCGACGGAAATCTGCTATTTGCGCAGCTCCTGAATATTCCTCGTGTTTCAACTTTTCCTACAAGAACAGCCCTTCCCCGCTTCGTTCGGCGCGTTTGATCAGGCGTCTCAGCCTGCCTTTCCCTCCTATAAAACGAAGCGTCGAACTTCCTGCAAACATTATTCGAAAGGCGCCTTCTATTCAGAGGAGTGTGCCTATCCCTCCAGGTGAGATCACCCTTTCCACTTTTGTCTACGGACTTGCGTTCGCAGGGAAAATGCTGAGAATCGTCGTTGGATCCCTTCTGTTCGTGGCCGTTGCCACTCAGGAAATGGTTGATCAGATGGTCGACCAAGAAAGCGATATCCTCACTGAGTTAGTTTCTTATTTAGTATTACATTAATTTGCAAGCTACTTTTTCTCAAAATGTAATCTAGAGATGAACTGAAAAGTGAGATTCTTGAGATCCTTCGATATTTTTCATTCATCTATTCCCCTGTAGATCTAGCTAAATGGGCTTTAGAGCAATGCTTATCATCAGGCCCATGGAGGTCGGCCGTCGGTTCGCTCGTCAGGCCGAAGCCTCGAAGGCCTGGCTGAACGGCGTCATTCCCATCGCATTCAGCGGCTCCTATCGTGAGTTAGCAAACACGACCCTGAGACGCGACACAAAGTGTTGTGATAACGTCACCCCGATAGTAAAACTGTTTTGCCGATGCAAGAATATCTGAGAATGATACGGTTTTTTTTCAGTAGACAATAAATACGTATATTTACCAGCAAAAATACGTATAATTTCCAGCCGAGAAGCAGAGAGCGTCGGCGGTAGCTGGCATGAAGAGATGGGAGCAGAACACTTGCGTCCGATTCCAGGTGTACGATGTCGCCACCAAGACCACGTGAGATTCACCAATATTTTCCAAATTGAGTCAAATATTAATACATCATCCTCGCCAACAGAGACTGATCATAATGACCACAACTTTTTCTACAGTGGCGACCGAGTGGAGATTGTGAACGGTGGTTCTTGCCAGTCGTACGTCGGAAAGTACGGAGGCAGACAGACTGTGATCCTCGGCCCTGCATGCAACGGAGTGAGATCATTTCGAAAAAATCTCGATGGATAGGTAGAAAGGGTTTATTAAGCTGAATACTAACTCTGGATGATCGTCTCCATTTGATCGCACTCTCTTAACTTCCCTCCTCAGATCTCGACTTCCGCCCACGAACTCGGTCACGCTCTCGGCCTCCAGCACATGCAGACGAGATCGGACAGAGACACCTACGTCACCCTCCAGACCGGCAACATCAATGTAAGAACGTTCTCAGCTAGTTTTCCATAAAAAGTCGTAATTGTGAAAAATTTGGATGAGTTCCAAAAAGGTGGTAGCATCTTTTTGGAACTCATTCGGAAAACAATGATAATAATCTTTCGTCAGCCCGGCACCTTCGACCTCAACTTCAAGGTGGAGAAGACCGCAGTGACCATGGACGTGCCCTACGACATCACCTCCATCATGCACTACCAGCCGTACGAGTGAGTTGATTGCTTGTGTTATTCTAGGTGCTTGTTGCCGAAATGGATAGTTTTCTTACCAAAGGAAGCACGAAACACACGATTATTACGAATAATTATGATAATATTGTTATTATTATTATATTATTATATTATTCAAATGAATGTTTCCAGCTTCGCCCGGAATCCTCAGCAGCCTTCGATCGTGCCCAAGACGATGTTCGCCGAGTATTCCAAGTGCATGGGCAACTATGAGCCCTCGTTCTACGATTACTTGAGAGTGAACAGGATGTACAAGTGCGATCGTGAGTTTTTTTTACACAATTACTCAATTTCAATTATTTATTTGCCATGGCTCCTGGGTACGGCGATATCGTGATTATTTGGTTTCATAACTTTGGTAGACGAACAATTGTCTAGCAATATCATCACTCTAGTACGTGAAGGCGCGAAGAGACTTATTCCAAACATTCTAGAAAAGTGCAACAGCTACAACACCCAATGCTTTAACAACGGAGTGAAGGACGTCAACAACTGCAACCAGTGCCTCTGCCCGGCGGGTTGGGGAGGAAAGACATGCAATGAGAATGTGAGTGTCAATTTCCAGCTCCTTGATAGTACAGTTATCGAACGAAATCGCCTTGTTTTTTCTATAGAAATATACTGTACATAGTTACTTTCCTCGATGAATAGTATCAATGGGTCAAATGAGACATCATTTGCAGCCCACTGGCTCTACCGTGCTGACTCCCACTGCCAACTGGCAGCAGTTCCAGACGACCATCGGCAATCCTCAAGACGATCAACTGGCCGAGTTCACCTACAAGCACCTCGTCATCAATGTAAATTCCTTTAACTTGCGTAGCCTTCTAATCATAAGCATATGAGCTGTGAACTCGTCTCCACGACAATTAATTATTTTCTATGAAACACATGTGGCATTTACGATATCGCACAATGTTACGGGAATAGAAATCAGGGAGTATATTATTAACACTGATCAGGATTACTTATGTTCAGGCACCCATTGGTCGCAGAGTCGAAGCGAAAATCGATTACATGTGGGCCGGAGACTCGGCAGGATGCAAGTTCGGAGGAATCGAAATCTTCGAGAAAGTCGACACCAGAATCACGCCTCCTCGGTATGAAAACACTTTAAAAATCTCTAAATTGGAAAATTTCAATTCTTGTCTTATTCATCGAGAAATTTCCAATACGAGTTTGCATCGCGAAGTTGCTAACGTACATTGAATGAAAATACCACTGAAAGTAGTGCCAAACAGCACTGTGTTCTACTATGGCAAACAATTTCTTGCTTTATAGTTGATTTGGAAATGATTTCAGTGTGTGCAAGCCGGCGGACGCCAAGCCCTCGTACAAGTCTCCCGCTAATCGCATGTACATCCGACTCTACAATCGATTCTCGCAGCTCACCGCCAACATCTCCTACCGACTCATCGTATGTAATTTTATATATTGGGAACGCGGGAAAATGCAGAAGGTCTAGAAGGGCGCCATTTTCTTCTTAATTCTTATGATTCAAAATTTAAATACCCTATTATCTCTGCGTTTTATAACGGCCTAAAATCACGGATGCGCAGATTGATGGGTTGGAGACGGACACTCGCAATTAACTAATACATTACAGTGAGTGGTCGCTCGAGATCGGCAGGCATCGTCAGAGATGAAATGCATTTTCCCTAATAAATGATATTTTGCACACGGAACACTCGCTGCACCAATCGATACAAATCATCATAATACATGTACTGAGCGAATTTCTAGGCAGTGAGGGACAGAGGGAACATGTATGAAGGAATGAAGGATAGTAGAAGGGGATCATGAGAAAACGGGGCTAATGTGTCGCTATGCGTGGGGTCAACAGTGGTGAAGATACAAGTGAAGTGACAGTAGTGAATCGACATATTGACTTCGTATATCGATCAAATATATGGAATTTGTATGAACTTGTGACAACACCACGTTTGACTATTGAAACAGTATAAAAAATTTCACAAGTATTGGGTTGAGGAATAAGTAACGCTCGTTTTTGAGCATCGTGTTTGGGCTCATATATCTCCCGCCAATCAAATCTAAACGAGCTGACTTTATAGCATTTTTTCAGGGTATGCTCGAGTATCATAGCCGTTATTATTAGAAATATCACGCTTCCTGTGTAAGAGAGAAATTTAGATTTCAATGTACCTGATATTTTTCGAAAATTTTAGATTTTTTTCGAAATTGTGTAATTTAACGTGGAAACTGTTCGGTAAATTCACACATTCTCAGGTGAGCAGCCCGATACTACACCTCTTTCATGGTGAAGTGAGAATGGTGCTCGATTCATTGTTGTATTTTTATAGACGTTTCAAGGGGAACGTTCGTGAAAAATTGCAGCTCACTTAACTTATTTGTCTACCTTGAGGATCGAAGGTGCTGGCCTATACACTAGTGCGCTCTAGTCACTCACTATGGAGCTATATTATCACTATAAACATTTGGTGCTACTTATGCTCCTATTTGAAAAATAACAGTTTTCCAAAAATATTATTTTGTGACGGAATCAAAAGAAATGCGTGTTTTGAGGACTTTGGATTAAACCATACCCAAGACATAGTAGCCATTCTATAATTGTGGCCACTTGGTGGATGATAGTGCAAAAGTTGCTCGTCCATTTAACCATCTAAGGCCTTACATTCAATTAGTACGGTTTACAGGAAATAGCAATAAATGTCGATTTCGAGGCTTGTTTTTCTATATCGGACTTACGAGCAATTTAACTCATAAAGAGAATGCTCCACACTTAGCAAAATTCGTCCATATTTTCAACAGGAAAGGTACTCCACATTCAAGCATAATTGAGGTATTTAGATCTATTACTAAGAAAACGCGGCTAGCAAAACTTCTTTCTGAAAATCCTACACTCTCGTTAGGCGCATATCTCACACAGGCCTTTACTTGGATATTCCTCTGAATATCATCAGTGTAATGTATAACCATGATACTTTACTACTGCAGCTTAATTGTGGCTCAATGATTCTTCTTCCCTCAGTGCTGACCTGTCAAAATCTCAGGGTGAGGTGCGACAACTTTGAATTGAGCCAGCCATTGTGATCGCCTAAATGATCGGAGATATAGGATATAGTGTGCGCTAAAGAGAGTATCCAAGCCCTTATCGATCATCAAAAACCGGAATATAATTGCACAATTTAGAAAGACGGGAGAGGTCATAATCTGAAATTGGAAAAACGAGCGTTACTTATTCCTCAACCCGATACGAGACACATAAATTTTCGATATTCAGTTTACTCTCCTTGAAACAGCCTAAATCTCTCCAGTTGGGAGAGCATCTCGCATGATTTATTATGGATTCTTTGCGAGACCTATCTTAGAGATTTTGCCTTTTATCACCCAAAATGCCTCAAAAAAGGGCCAGTTTTTTTCCGACCAACATATGCGACTATTTGTCTATCTATTGTGTATGAATTTTTATTGGAATCACCAGAAATACATTTGATTATGCTTTTGATTATAATGCACTCTAAACAAATACGCTCAGAGATGAGTGGTCGCTTTTCGATGATTAGACTCTGTTGTCACCGCACTCTGGCTCATTTTATGTTGACGAGAGAGGAATAACGACTTGACGATTCAAAAAGGGTAAACTGTAGCATGATGACGTCATACAGGCAACTCACTGGCGATAGGGTCGAATGAAGAATAGTGTGCCTAGGGGACTCGCCGCGAGAATCAGTGAACCCACCTGGCAACACGTATTTAATGGCATTTAGTGATCACTATTTCTCTCAACTCATTAAATGATTGTACTAACACCGAATTGTCTGAAGACATTTCGCTCTTCGATGATATATGATGGCTTCACTACGAGCAGCATTCCGAGACTACTTATTCGGCTCATTTTTTTGCGAATTATGGCTTACTATGGGCGGGAGATAATCCGCCGACTCCCATTCGGGTAGAACTTCTAGCGCTTGAGCAGTTTTGAAGGCGACAATTAGCAGAAAGTGCAGGGGAAGAAATGATTGGTAGATCAGGCACTGCAATACAGAGTTGAATCGATTTAGGCCAAACTGCGCATTCTTTTCTATATGATTTTTATATCAAGAGTAATGATCAATTCTAGCTCTGTCAAGTAATGGTATTTCATTAGAGGTTCACGTCGCATTTCGAAAGCACTTTTATTCTTTTAGTTTCCGTATTTTAAAAATTCTTTTTTAAAATTATTATTTTTTCGTTTCCTTTTTAAAAAAAAAATATTTTTGTAAATCCACTGGCTTCTCACCCTCTTGACCTCCTGGTGCATCTTCTTGCTCGATTCGCTCATGGTAGCGCAAACTCGGAGCGCCCGGTGAACGCCGATAGAAGCGACGATGACAGTGACGTAGACGGGTATGACCGTGACTTTGACCCAAACGAGAAAACACATAATGAACAAACTGCTCTTCTCGGCCCCTGCCATAACACATTTTAAAAAATCTATCGAGACCACGTTACCGATGAGCTATTCTATTTTCAAACCGGATTCATAGTCGTATGTCGGGTGGTTTTCAGCCATAACTTTTGCTAGTGAAGAATCATTAAGGGGTGGCGCACACGCGAAACATATCTGAAATGATCATTCGCACCACAACGCAGATTTTGAATCTCACAAATATTGGGAGAGTGGGAGCGTAGATTAGAGCGAGCGCCGAGAAAAGAGAAGCCGTGCTTGGAGGTGAATACTTGATTACGTAGTACCTGCACATGGGACCGATCGAAACCACTCTTAGGCACTTAGGGTCCCTATTGATGTCCAATAGGTCTCGTACCATACTCTTACGGTGCGCAGTTAACATTCCCTTGTTAGAGAGGAGCGGAAAGTGCGTTGAGCGTACCTATAGCAAACACTGAACGCGATCATGACGGTGAAGTGGACAAAACCATGGAAATGAATCGCCAATATGGAGAAGCACAGATGCGCGGACCCTGCAAAAACAAATCAATTCCACAAGTCGTTACACTTGTAACTTAAATATTTTTACTCTGTTAGCATATGGTGCGGACTACTAACTAGATGTTATGCATCAGGAGCTACTCCTAGGAGTACTAGGGACTAAGGCGAGTCTAGTGTGGTGTAATAGAGCACAGGTAGATGGTAAACATCTTGACTCGCCTGGGCACCTCACGACATATGTTGCGCACTATCTCAATAGCATACCTGATAACCGACAAGGCCCGATAACGACAAAAAGCAGGTAGTCTTCGGCTTCCGGTACTCTACAAGGCTTACCCGGTTAGGTCAAGTTGTGTTCGAAAACTTGTCTATGGAAGATGAGCACAGAAGCGATGCCAGTTGCCGTTTCAATTATTGCGAAATTGAGAATGACGATCGCATAGGAACTGAACAAAGTTATGGAATGCATTGTTGTCGCGGAACAAATTGGCTCAATTAATTCCAATAGCAAAGGGCATCGAGATCCGGTGCCCTTGATCTACCGGAATCAAGACAGGGATGGGGGAAGTGGGACCAAGGCTGGCTGACCCTAGTTTATCGGATGCCTTAGCGACGATAATCGTGACGATGAACATGTTGGTGATGATGGCACACACGCATAGCGTATCATGCACGAGACTTGGGATTTCAATCCACATTTCTCTGTAAGCTAAAAGAGGAAGAACTGGTCAGTTTTAAACGAGAGTGTGCGCAGAACGATGAGAGGCAATTCTTGTGCACAAAATAGACGATGGCAGGCAGAATAGAGAAAACCATTTGCGAATGGCGGGAGCAAACACAGACAACAATATAAGCATTGCGGAACCAAAGATGAGAACCCACGCGACAAAATATCGGGGAGAACCACGAAATTAACTCGAGAATCAGAAGAGAACGAAATGGTTAATAGAAATGAGGCAACGTCGCATTTTAGGGGAAAAAAGAGCTTGAAAATAGTAATAGGGTGAAATTTTCGAAATATTCCCGTCCTTCGTTCTCGCAACCGAAAATTAGCCAGAATTGTCCTAAAAATGCGTGTTTTCCACATTATCACCATTTAATATTGTTTTCTTCCCATCTCTCCCGCATTTTTGCGCGCAGTCCTCACAGGAATATGTTATTTCGAAAACAAGCAATATTTTCACTGTTCGTATAAGTATGCAAAGTCGAAATAAAGGTATCACGCATAGGATATGATGTGAAAAAGGCAACGAACTGGCAATAGCATCGCATGTTAGGTATCGTAGAAGACTAGATAATGTGAGAAAATAATTGTAGGCCCAATGCAAATTGTGTTCCGTATTATACGGTCGTATGTGATGTCTGATTTGAATTATATGAAAGCAATGAATGAAGGATATAAAAGTCGTTATCTTTGAGTTATTCATGCAGAGTAGCTCTTCTGCTTTCAGTGAGCTTCAGGTTGTTTACGACAATTATGACATGAAGTTGGCGAATGAAAAAAACATGAAACAGTGGACGACGCCGAACATTGGAATATGGAAAACTCGAAGGTTCGCCGCAAACTTTGTGACACGATGCTATGCAATGATATGTTTTGCAGCTCTGACCAGACTCTTTAGAAACACTTATTTATCATTGAATACTACAGAATATGCTTGGCAGATAGCTTAGTAAGGGCCGGACGAAGCAGCGGTAGCGGGGGCGGGGTAGGAGCTGCCGGATCCGTAGTTGCTAGCGGGGGCAGAGGCAGCGACGAACACCTGGAAGTGAAAAGGGTTATAGTTGTCAACGATCAATCGATAATGCGTATTTGCGTCTGAAATGGCAAGAATTCTTGCTTATTTGAAAGCTGGAAATGAGGTACGTCAAAGGCTCCGTGGGAAAAGGATAGCCCACTCACCGGTCTGAAGAGGGGTCTGCGGTGATGGTGATGATGGTGATGCCAGTCACCGTGACTCTCGCTGCTGGAGTGACGGTGGTGATGACGGCGACGATGACGGCGGCAGGGGCGACGGCGGGGGCGGTGCTCCTTCGACTGGAAAGAATATCGGTTATTGATTAGTAACTGGAATATTCTGGAAATGTGCGGGCATTTGAAATCACGCGGATAAGAGCAACTGCTTACATCGGAGGAGTCGGAGCTGGAGCTGGAGGACGAGCGAGAGGGACTGTTGCACTTGTTGCACTGGAAAGATTATTAGAGTGCAAAAGTACTTTTTAGGAATTTTGTTAATGCCCGTTAGCAGAAAAAAAAGAAAAAAAAGTGGACACACCGGTCTTCTTCCTGCCAGAGCCACGGCGCAGATGACCAGGAGAAGGAGAAGGAGGGAGAGTCTCATGGTGGAGAGTGATGCAGGGGAAGCTGTGGTGTATCTGAGATCGTCCTTCCCTTTTATAGGAATCCATTGACATATTAGTCATCTCACTAATGAAGGAATCGGGCGGACATGAACTTCACTCTGAGCAGCAATCAATCCTGACAACTGACTGAATGAATAACAACGGCAGTTCCAGAGGATAGAACAGTTTAGATCCATTCGCAGAAAACCCGAGAAAAGTGGGAGTTGTTACAATTGAAATCACAAGATTATCGTAGATACGTCGATAGGATTCATCACTTGTGTAATTCCATTGCACTATCCATTTCCCATATTCGAAAAGAGAAGTTTATTGTTCCATTCATTTACGTGTATATCTCTGCATGTGACACCCTCTAAAATATTAGGTTGTCCGATAAGTGCTGCTCGATTTTGGACTCGGTGTTTAAGTTCATAATTTCGTTGCTTCAAATTACCATGTGCTGTCTTCCTAGTATTTTTTCAAGGTATGCTCGAACACTATAGTTACTGGGTTGAAACTTACCACGCTCTGTTTGTAGGAGAGAAATTTCGATTTTAATGAAAGAGAGTCGAAATTGCCGACAATTTGTCATTTCGAGAGGTACCGATCATAAACCACACCAGACACAAATGAGTTCCTAATATTATGTCATATCAACCAGTGATAGAGTAAGGGTTCCTCGTTCGTTTGACCACGAAATGTCAGATGCTCAATCAATAGGTGAGACTGAGTGCTTGCAATAGTGTCGATTTCGATGTAATTTTTTCGACATCGAACTTCCGAATGATGCAGTTTTCGAAGGGAGAGATCAATCGTCAGTCAAATAGTGTTGCACTACCAACAGGACAAGTACTTTATTTCGCAATATATTTGAGACTTCTGGATTTATCGCCAGAAATATTGGAAGCGAAAATATTGTTTCAATCTGATTCATTAAATTTCATCATTTTAATCGAGACTACTCTCGAGAAGGTAAGGAATTGAAAATTTGTTCCTCGATGAACATTACATTCTATAACTATCGTACTTTACTACCGCAGCTTAGTTGTAGTCTGGTGATTGCTCCCCACTGAATGCTGGCCCGACAAAAATTCAATATGACGGTCGAATTCACCGACTTTGACTGCCTATAGCTCTCGTCTTAAGGATCTGGGAGGCTTGTGATAGCGCGCTTTGAAGAGAGTATACAAGCACTCATATATATCGAAAAACCGGAAGAGGCTTGAACAAATTGAAAATTCAGGAGAGCTTATAATATAAAAATTCTAAAATCGAGCAGGACTTATCGGACAACCTGATATTTGAAATGGATACAATGAGTCCCGAGACTGCAACCTCCCCATGAACATATTAAAATATTTCATGTTGTTTCTGTTGAGACAAAAGGAGATTCAACATGAGACGCATGCGAGTTGCACGTTTTGGTTTTTCCGTAGTGACTCGACGCACTACCTATCAGGGGTACTATGTTATTTATTCGCGTGGTTCACACATTGATAATGGATCTGTCGAATATTTTAATTATATTCGTAGTTAGATGATTATAAAATGCTTGTTGTCATTGCATTCTGAGCTCGAAATCAATTCGAGCGTGAATATAGCGTCCCTCCTTAGAGATTTTTACGACATTCGCAGACAATTTTGTATCTCTGATAATCCACTGTGCTCTTTGCATCCACAAAGAACGTTCTTCCTCACGAGTTGAATGAATTTGAGTGAAGTTGAGTTGAATAGAAGGTACGAACTGTATCGCTACAGAGATGAGATTCGACAGATCTGTACTGTGAGATGGTAAGCATTGGAACGGATGCCATGAACAAAAAATCTAGTAAGAATGGATTTCGTCGAATGTACAACATTTTTTAAGAAACAAAGATGTGAATGGAGAAATGTAGGTGAAAAGAGTAGGACTTACTGGTCATACACGCCCTTCCACTCCAGTCGAGAAATTCAAAACAAAGACTCAGACGTAGAGGAGAATGGGATTTAATAAAATTCACAATTTCAAACCTGGAAACAACCATCGCATATTTATTCTCAGAAGATCTGAGAATATGTAACACCGGCCAAGTAAAATAGCTCAAATCAATGCTTCATCTTTTATTTCCCAAAATTTCGGCAAAGCAAACTCCTCAACGATAGCGTCATCAATGGCATCGTTGATAGTTTTGAGATCGTTGAAAGTATTCATATATCCCAGTTCAAATCGTCCAATGCGCGAAAACCGACGAAATGATTGCATGAGACGATTGACAACCTTTTCTTCAATCTCGATCATTCCATTCAGCGTATACGTACTGTATTTTGGATCCTGAATATTATTTTCATAGTTTATTTTCATAGTTAATTTATTTTCGTATTTATTGATTGCTTTTGACTTACCTCCGCCAATTCTGGATCCGTCATATATCTCGTACACCCAAAGAAGTTGCCGTAAGCTGTTTCTATGCTCATTGATATTGTCCAACCGTTCCGCCAACTTCTATTGAAGTGAAAACTTTTGATCACTGGAAGATGCTTGCGATTGATCAAATGTTCAACGGACAGAGTGTTCCATCGAGGACATATCTTTGACGAAGGAATCAGGAAACTCATAGATTTGAAGACTTTTTTTATTTTTTCGCCAGCCAATACATTATACGAAACATGTATTATACCAAGGCGTATTCCGCTTTTATGGATGACAGCGTTAGAAATTATAATAAAATATAAAATATTTATTGGAAATGATTAATGTTTTCTCACCAATCGGATATTATCGATCGATTCTTGACCCACTCTGATGATCTTCCTCATTACGTCCGCAGGTATTTTGGAGAGATTCATATCATGAGAGGTGAGAGACGACATCGAAATATTATGTGGTACAACTGACGAAAGAGAAGAGAGAGAAGTAAGAAGAATGCATGGAAAATATAACGCAGAAAAAAATCGCTTGATGCGGCTGGCGATTACATCTGCACATCAATTGAATTTTCCTGTAATTTTGTAGGAATATGTAGGGACCACCAGCCCCGCCCCTTTTCCCTCTACACCATTCCCTTCAAAAGCGAGATCAAGGGAGCACACCTCGGAGACGCAACCAAATCGTACGCTCAAAAGCTTGAAATGTAGCTCTAGTCCTCCAATATCAGTGACCTGATGCGCACGTTGCACATTCATGTTTGAATAGGTCAAAACTCGATATTAAGGTTGGGAATAGGGTGATTAGGGCACTTCCAGTGCACGCTCAATGGTGCGCATCTCGAAATATGTTAATTCGTATTTTAGAGAATTTTTTTGCACAAAATTGTATTTTAAATAATTTTCCCCGAATTGTGCTCAATCGCGGGAGGAGAGCGGGAGGAGCGAGGCGAGAGAGCGGGGGGGGGGGGGGGGGGAGTGAGAGAGACGCGTGCGAAAGAGGCTCCGCCCCTTTCTCTCTCGTCTCGCCTCTCTCCCCTCTCTGGCTGGGGGAGTCGCGCGCACTTCTAACGCTCTCCTGGGCTTTAGAGAAAAGATATCGTCATACGTCCAAAAACAAAATTGATGTTGAGATCCTGACGGTCATATTGAGCCTACTTTTGACAAGATTCCACAAAGTCGGCTCTCAGGCTGGTGGTCCCTATGAATATGTATGCTAATTTTACCGAATTTGTGCTAGTTATTTCGAAATTTGGGTGCATTACCTATGAGGAGTTGCATGTTATTTATTCGCGTGGTTCACACATTGATAATGGTTCTGTCGAATATATTTAATTATAGTTAGATGATTATAAAAATTCTTGTTGTCATTGCATTCTGCGCTCGACATCAATTTGAGCGTGAACATAGCGTCCTTCATTAGAGATTTTTACGACATTCGCAGAGAGTTTTGTAATTCCGATAATCCACTTTGCTCTTTGCATCCACTAAGAACGTTCTTTCTCACGAGTTGACTGAATTTGAGTGAAGTTCAGCTGAATAGAAGGTACGAACTGTATCGCTTCAGAGATGAGATTTGTCAGATCTGTATTATGAGAAGGTAAGCATATCAACAGATGTCATGAACAAAAAAATTGGATATTTCAGAATGAATTGTATAGAATATAAGCCATAATAAAAAACGTGATTGGGGAAATATAACTGAATTGAGAAAGACTTACTTGTCCTACTCGCCCATTCATTCCAGTCGAGAAATCCAAACGAAAGAATTAGCCGTAGAAGCGAATGGCATTGAATGAAATTCCCAATTTCAGACCTAGAGAGAACAGTAATTTATTTATTCTCCAAAGCTCTTACTTTATTTAACACCTTCTAAGTAAATTTGCTCACATTAAACCTTCATCAGTTATACTCCAAAATTCCGGCAAGACAAGCTCCTCGACGATAGCGTGGTCAATGGCATCGTTGATAGCTTTGACATCGTTGATATTATTTATATATCCCAGGTCAAATCGTTCAATGCGAGAACAACGACGAAAGGATTGCATGAGACGATTGGCAACCTTTTCTTCAATCTCGATCATTCCATTCAGCGTATACGTACTGTATTTTCGATCCTGAATATTTATTTATTTTCATAGTTATCGAGCCCTATGACTTACCTCCACTTCCTTCATATATCTCGTGAGCCCAAAGTAGTTTCGGAAAGTTGTTTCTACGCACACTGATAATGTTCAATGTTGATCAACCAAACTTCTATTGAATTGAAAACTCTTGATCACTGGGAGATGCTTGCTATTGCTCAAATGGTCAACGGCCAGGTTGTTCCATCGAGGACATATCTAAGAGGAAGGAATCATGAAATATGATACATAGATGTGAAGACAGTCGTATTTCGATTGCGCATTCGAATATTAGAAAAAATGGTTAAACCAAAGCATTTGACCTTTTTATAGACGACAGCGGTGTGATATCAAATACTTATTGGACATGATTAATTAATTCGCACCAGTCGTAGATCATCGATCGATGCTTGTCCCACTCTGATGATCTTCCTCATTACGTCCGCAGGTATGTTGGAGAGATTCAGATCATGGGCATTGAGAGACGACATCGAAATGTTGTGCGATACAACTGATGAAAGAGCAGAGGACGGTTTAAAAAGAGTGTATGAAAAATAATGTGCCGAAAAAACACGCTCGATGCGGCTGGCGATTACATCTGCGCATCAATTGAGTTTTCCTGCAATTTTCTAGGAATATTTATGCATTTTTTCTTTCTAATTTGTGCTAGTTATATCGAAATTTTCATTTTTACAATGGAAAATTTACTTGCAAATCCGATTTTTCGATGTCGAATTGTTTTTGAATGGCACTTTGCTTTTGAATTCATGCCACTATCCGTTCTGTGCGCTATTACGAGTGAAATTCGAAAATTCGGTGGCTGGATTTGGCATGCATCTAATATCCTTCACTTAGTGCATGGTTTGATGAAATGGGCCTGTGAAAGAACAAGATAAACGATTCTCCGTAATCAATAATTTATTATTTCTCGGAAGTCGAGTAGCACGTCAAAACGATATTTCGACGTGACGTCTGGAGCCGACGAGGGGTCTGTGGACAAAATGGATACATCCATCATCTTCAGTACCCTCGAGAACCCCCAAACGGATAGTTTCAGAAAATTGTTCTTTTTGAGGTGTGTCAGCCATTGCTCGAAAATAAGGCGAACGGCCTAATATGCTGCAGAGATTAGAAGGCTCTCCTGCGTCATTTGTTATGAGATTCCTTCGTATCTCCTCTCTCTTCTCTGTCTACTCTCCATTATCATAAAAGACTTCTTAGAATCCCTATAGCATCAGAATCTCCCCCACCCTCTCCTCCCTCCATCCCCCCTCCCCTCTCCTCCCTCCTCTCCCGTCCCCTCTCTCCATGGAATGGATGCTTTCTCGTCCCATTCCATGGCTCGATCCTCTTCTCTCGCCCCCTCGCGTTACTCCCTTGCGTTACTATTTCCTTTAGGGTTTCCGACTATTTTATTATTGAAATTGCTCCAATTTCAAACGCAAATATTTGTACTTTCAGTCCGCTCTACACACGGATCTCGCCTCCTCCTACACAGGAAGTCAATACTTGGATCATAAATATTCACACACACGAACAAAATGTGAGTTTTTGTCGCCTTTGCACAATATCCATTACATGATTCTGATTAGTCTCTATCTGTTTTATAGGTCCTCTTCTCTGCTATGCTGAGTTAGCAAGCAAGTTCTGCATCGTCCGGTTCGGAGAAACGGGAACCAACATCGCTTCCTCTCACCTTCTATTTTGCCGATACAAATATTTTTTACCCGATGGTGAATGAAGCACAAGGGGAATACAGTTCAGAATCCGCTTCTCTGTGGCTTCCCATCTCAGCCTTCACCAGAGAAAGTGCCAGATGATTTGGAATTCACTCTCCTGAAAGAGTTCCATCTCCACTCCATTCCCTTATGAGGCGGCATAATATGAGAAGGGGAGACTGAATGTCCCTCTCAGGTGAGAACAGAAAGAGCATGGGTGGTGTACTTTACCATGTCTACAAATAATAGGGTGAAGATGGATAGCATAAAATTGAAGAAGATGAGATAGTTGGGTTTCTCTCAAAACGAAGAATTATAAGTAGAGACCACAGGGTCGAGAGCCGATTTCACTCAGTCAGGCGAAAAGTAGTGCCAAAGTACCCCTCTGGAACCGAACAACATCATACTTTTGCCCGTTTATCTATATATCAACTCATTATCAAAAAACAATTAAAAAGGTGTTCACGAGGGCCCCATTATGCATTACTCGCCCAATCCACCCTCACACAACCATGTAGAGCACGTGAGACGAGGAAACACATGGTCTTGTGGCTCAATCGGTAGCGCGCTCGTTTACTAAACCCGAAACCCCTGGTTCGAGTCCCATCCTTTGCAGCCAGTTTTGCTAGTTGTCAAGATAAACAACGGAAGTCTGATTATAAATACGCGCATACTCTTACTTTTGCCGAGGTTGTACAATTCGAGGATTTAATTTTCCCCCTCGTTTTTTATTCTAAAATTCATTTAAAAAAATAATTCATATATTGCGAGTGGAGCAGCGTGTTTCATTCATTGGAAGTGCCACAGTCCCCTCTTCTCGACCCTATTCATCGATTTTTGGATTATTTAGACTTGACCGATCAGGCTGCTCCACTCGTCATTTGTGAAGACTACTGAGAGCTACATAAAATGTTTTGGATCGGCTCAATTGATTGAGAACTCGATGTGTACAAGCTCTTGCGGATTTTTGGCAAAACTCTATCCCTCCCAAGTGGGCGGAGCCTGTGGTCTCTAATGGGTCCCTACCCGTATGCCCCCAACCGCCAGAGGGTATGACCTGTATGCCCCCAGTGCGCGCTACCAGTATGCCCCCTGACCTATATGCCCCCTCCCCTACCCACATGCCCCCACATACGTCCCCTGACCCAAACTCCCCTCCCTCTCACTGGTCGGTGAACATGAAATATCAACTTATGAAATAATTTTCTTTAGAACTCTTCTGTAGGGCGAAGCAAGAAGAAATTATCAGCAGATTCATGACACCTCGTATCTTCATGAAATTCATTGGTTTGCGACCACTCGACAACATCTATTATATGTGGATTTTATTTCATAATACAAAAGAGTAAGTTACTAGTTACAAATAATAAAATAAAAATTGGACAAGTTTTCGTGTACCCGCTATTGTTTCAAGTCATCGAATGTTTAAAAAATCGACGATTTGGACCTTCTTTCGATCATAACTTTTTTCAATCGTCTTTTCGTGAGCTATAATGCTAAAATTCGAATTCTATGCGCAAAACTACGCAAGAAATGCTTATAGTCATATTTTACCGAGACGAAAATTTTTTAAAAAATTTTCATGACTCCGGGTTCATGGTCATTTTTGGGTCAAAAAATTACAAACTCAAAACTATCTGACTATAGGTGTTTCCCACGGGTATTCACCCATCATAGTATGGAAGGTTTAGAATAGGTTTGAAAAAAATTGTTCCGGGAGGGGCTGTCTTTGCTCTCAGCTCTCGTGATTCACGTGTTATATACCCGAGGTGATCCGATCAAAAAAAGTTCGAGGCCCTTCCTAGTTTGATCGGTCCCTTCTGATCTATTAGAACGGACCATTCCTAAAAGAAATGGAAAGCATCCATCATGTTAGATCGGATCCTTCCTAGATCGACCTCCGTCCAAACCAACTCAAAAGTTCAGAGTTCTAAAGAAAATTAATTTATAAGTTGATATTTCATGTTCACCGAGCAGTGAGAGGGAGGGGCGGGGGACGTATGGGTAGTGGGGGCATGTGGGTAGGGGAGGGGGCATAAAGGTCAGGGGGCAGGGTCCCAACCCGTATGCCCCCAAACGCCAGAGGGTATGACCTGTATGCCCCCAGTGCGCGCTACCCGTATGCCCCCTGACCTTTATGCCCCCTCCCTTACCCACATGCCCCCACTACCCATACGTCCCCTGACCCTAACGCCCCTCCCTCTCACTGGTCGGTGAAAATGAAATGGAATAATTTTCTTTAGAACTGAACTTTTGAGTTGGTTTGGATGGAGGTCGATCTAGGAAGGATCCGATCTAACATGATGGATGCTTTCCATTTCTTTTAGGAATGGTCCGTTCTAATAGATCAGAAGGGACCGATCAAACTAGGAAGGGCCTCGAACTTTTTTTGATCGGATCACCTCGGGTATATAAGGACAGCCTACAGAGCAGCGCCACACGGGCTCTCCCTCGATTTTTCTTTGAATTTATTTTTCGATTTTTTTCATGTTACCTGTTCTGACTTTGTTTTCGCATGTCTGTGATTGACTTCTTTTCAGATGACTGCAACCTGGAGTGGATTTTCTTTGCCTTCTCTCAAAGGAAATCGCAAGATTGCCGCTTTTCGAATCAGTGGAGAGAAAGACTCCATCGTGTCTTACCGATTCAAGGACAAGATCGATAGAGACAAAGTACGTGTGTATGTCCTGTGAACGATCCGATTCTGCAGGTACGAAGGCGACAATTCGTGTGTTCTTCCCTGACGACGATCAAGCGGTGTTCCTTTCGAACCCCGCTGATTCGTCTCGTCATCGATGCGACTGGACTACCGACGAAAAATGTAGACCCGCTTTCGTATTCAGTTCGAAAATTGCGTAAGTTTAGTATGGCTATTTTTTATATGTTTTTTTCTTCTTGTCTTCTTTTTCTTCTCAGAGTGAGACTAGCGAGAGTTGGGTATTTTATGAGAGTTGAGCGAGAGCGCATTTACGAGAGAGGTTATTATTCTTTCGGACTTTTGAAGCTATTTTGTGATACGCATTTTTCACTTTGGGCATTTTCGCAGTTTCTGAATGATAAATATCTTTCGTTCCCCTATACATGTTGTTCTTTCTTCCACATATAATAGATGTTGTCGAGTGGTCGCAAACCAATGAATTTCATGAAGATACGAGGTGTAATGAATCTGCTGATAATTTCTTCTTGCTTCGCCCTACAGAAGAGTTCTAAAGAAACTTATTTCATAAGTTGATATTTCATGTTCACCGACCAGTGAGAGGGAGGTGCGTTTGAGTCAGGGGACGTATGGGTAGTGGGGGCATGTGGGTAGGGGAGGGGGCATAAAGGTCAGGGGGCATACTGGTAGCGCGCACTGGGGGCATACAGGTCATACCCTCTGGCGTTTGGGGTAGGGACCCGTCTCAAATTATAAGGCTTGAAAGAATGTACCTTCCCACTAAGGGAACTGAAAACTTTAGCAGCGATCTTAGTCTCCCCTCCTCCTAGTCCTATTGAATTCATTCTCAATCCATTCTTAGATCAAATCTCTTCCCTTCTACCACTCAACACTCATCGTCATTAATGTTTTCCCCATTTGCATTTCCCTCCATCACAATATCTTCTGCCATAATATATCCTCGCCAATGAATAGAATGACGGGTACAACGGATATCTCTGCCACTGCCGCTGCCTTTATCACAGATGGTTGTTGCCGGAGGACCATACTCTCTCAAGTGGCTGGACGACTGCGATATCCATTGCAGCAACGGGGAAGGGGGAAGGAAGGCAGGGGGAACGGACTTCTCTCTGCTCTCTGCCTTCTGTACACTTGGTCCTCTCTGCACAGTGGGAGTCACGCAGGCAACTGCTGACGTACGAGAGTTTACCTGAATGAGAGAAGATCATTCTAGAGAGGGAAATACATCTGCCATTAATCTAGTTCCGGATGCGAATGAAATGAGCACGGAAATATGATACTCTGGATAAGCTTCATTCCTTACCACGCAAGCACGTGAGATTCAAAGAACCGAATTGAATGTCATGACTCCCTTCGTGATTTTAGAAAAAAATAAAATGATGTGATATCATCGACATCGACATCGACGGCACCATCTTCAGGGGCTTTCTATTTTATGCGCTTAAATCGATGTGCTAATATGCAGTCTGGCCTATCGTACATGTCGCAGAAATCAGAACGCTCACCGGGCGACACGGTACAATCTGCGGGTTTTCTGATCTTTGTTCGTACACAAAATTAGGACTTGTTTTTGTGCTCATATTTTTTCTCATGGTCACTTTGCCGGAATCGACCCGGATATGCCCGGTAAAATATTCCTAGAAATCGATATTTCAAGCAGGTATCTTTTATGGTGCGGGTACGGTAGCTCGGTCACGGTTTCTCATCATAGGTTGCGATTGCGCTTAGAGAGGTTCAAGGTTTTGTTTTTAACTTTGTGATTGTTTTTTTCTGCCCTAAACTTTGGAAAAGTGACAAATAACATGAGAAAATTAAAGGAAAGGCTTCAATGCGCTATCGCGAGATAAAATGATAAACATCAACAGAGCTGCCGTAACGCGCACCATAAAAGAGACGTATTTCAAATATCGATTTCTAGGAATATTTTACCGGGCATATCCGGATCGCAAGAAAAGTCACATGGAACGCCATGCACATGAGAGCTCTCATTTGACCTTCCCTAACCCTCTCTAAAGGGCGAAGAATCGTATGACCTCTTGATAAATGTGTTAAAACTGAAACTGAAACTGATCCGGATCGATTCCGGCAAAGTGGCCACGAGAAAAATATGAGCACATCCACAAATCCGAATGAGGCGAACAGACCTACGAGAATGTGAAAGTGAAGAAATGAGGAGAAGATCGATCAATATGACGTCGTCCCTAGCCAGTCATCCTATATTTGACCTATTATGAAACGGGATAATGTGGCTTGTGAGCGATCGCGAAGTTAACACGATATAAAACAGTAGATTGAGACCACTGGAGATCTAGAACAGAAAACTCATAGCACAACAATCGTATATCGATTATTAGCTGGAAACGTATGAAAAATATTTTAAAAATGAATCTCGCAGAAAACGAGTCTTATTTGAAAACATCTGACAATGGTGGAATTTGAATGAATGGTTTCGGTTGAGGATTAACAACGTTATAATGCTGTGCAAACATGGGATAGTGCAAGTGATCATTATCAGATTGATGCATGAATGATGGCGATGGGGACAGGCGTCGAAGGGGCTGAAGTACGGCATTCTAGATGTAGCCGCGCTTGAGCCGTTGATCCAGCAGCTGCGATGGACGCTGCAGCTCTACCTGATAATGAATAAGTATCGCAAAATGCCTCGGAGTGTGGTGGATTATGGTATTGATTGGTCTCACCTCAATCCTGGCAGTCCTTGATCGTCTTCCTATTGCAGATACCACCACATCCCTGAAATGACAGAATTCGTCCTCATCATTAACGTATGCTAGGAATCTCAGATCGAGAACTACTCTTCTCCATTCTGCACACTTTCTCATTAGTCCGATCGGATAGAGTGTTAAGATTGGAGCGAGCACTATTCGATCAGGAAACGTTAGTCCCATGATATCGACGCCATGAACTCGGTACTACAAACTACAAACTCGCCCACCTTGACGAAGCTCATGCCCACTTGGCCGACGCCGTCCACTCGCACTTCTCATAGTAGACCCAACGGAGGTCGAAGATCTGTGAGGACGTATCGTAATCAGATTGGTCTAACCAAGCTATCGTAATCCTCTATTCATCACTCATACCATACGCTTATCGTTATGTTCGTTTGGCCATACATTTTTCGTCAGTATATCATATACCGCAATCTCCCTATTAAGGTTCGCATTTTCAGGTCATTCCGGAATGATTAGGTCGGAAATTTGAACTGACCCTCTCATTTTCACATACTAATTCTACATGATAAGGTCAGGCCGCATTGGTCGCCTACCCGGAACGGGACTCCCTGCCATAACCGCATCCTTTCCCCTTCCCTCATCTGATGGCGCACTCTTCAATACCCGTGCTCTCTAACCGGTCATAGATACGGGCAGAGTGGAGACCAATTACACCCCTGTTGGAGATTGGGGATGATGAGAGGACAGGTGGAAGACTCGGTTGAAGCCGAGATCATCCTAGATCATTGGAGAGTAGAGGAAAAGGAGGAAGGAAGGGATTTGGCAGAGAGGATCTGGCATACCAAATTGGGATATTATAAACATCGACCAGGTCTGTTTAAAACCTGGCTGTCTGCCCCGGCCCATGTTAGTCCCCGGATCATTATACCCCCCCCCCCCCCATTCTATGGCATTTTCAGAAATTAATAATGTTTTCCTAAATTGTTGCTATACCTCATTTGTATACTTTCCGATCGAATTTGAAGCTTCTCGTCTCCTTGCTGTAGAGTTTCGACCTAAATTAGTGATATTGAACAATATTCTTTTTATATGCACCCATGTTTTCGCAGGGATATTATAAACCCCGGCCCGGTTCATAATAAAACCTCGGCCCATTATAGGAAGATGAAGGCGGGGATTAGACAGAGAGGATATTTGTCATGCCAAATTGCAGAGTTCTTGGGTAAATTAGGGGGAAAACATACTTGCTGCTGAAACTTACTTTGATTAGATAATGCTGAGTTGGTTGAGTTGGTTGGCTGTTCTAGGTTGATTGCAGTAGAGAAAATTTAGGTCCCTAAAAACACTCAGTAGACACAACACGAACGGAGACAAAGAGACAGTTAGACAAGGTAGACAAGTTAGGAAACATGAAATGGAGAAAATTTTGCACGGGGATAGAAAGGTAATGAGGAAGAGCAATAAGATAGGTCTTAAAAGAAGTACAGATGCCTTCACACACGCAACATTTTCCAGTATTTCAAAAGCCAGAAATATAAGAGATGGAGCATAGAAGGCATGGGGGAAAGAGGGTGTCAGCTAGTGATGAGAAATCTAAATCGACAATGACACGTGCATTCTCGTGCGCGGATGAGTAGAGCCTAACTGAGTCTCTCTAGAACCTCTCTCCCTCTCTCTCTAGACCTTGATAGTAGATGAGACAGGACGGCTGAAGGAATAATTACAGACCCACGCAGTCTGTCCTCTCTAATAGAGGTAATGACAGAAGGATAAACCATGCTTGCCCGCACTCCCGCAAGCATGGGAGAGAGGTCAGAGAATGCAAGGACGGAGTTTCAGACTCGGACAAGTTCGAAACAACGCGATAAGTTTCACAAACTGAGCAAGTTCGAGAGAAAAATCGAAAAGCAAGAAAACAGTGAGAAACAAGTGTGATTCAATTGAGAGGGCTTCGTATTGGGTCAGAGCGACGGGAGATACTCTTTTTTGTGATGTAACCACTCCGTATAACGGCCTACCCAGGGCTAGACACCCATGTTGGAAGCAACGAGGTGAGCAAAATAACACTGTTTATTATTTTACAATAGACAAGTGAAAGTGAAATAGAGAAAATACGATTAATTTCATTCGATGAAATGTTTAGAAATGATGACCATGACCATGATGCCAATGACCATGTTGGCCATGATGATGCCCATGTCCATGTCTATGCGGGCCATGAAGTCTAAGAGGACGAGAGGGGACATGAAAGATGTTAGCGATGCTTCCATCTTCCTGAAAATAGCGTGTGAACGGGAAATCGTACAGAACCTACGCCATGATTGGCGCTAGAAGAATCGGAACCTCGTTCGAAGAGCTGAAAAATACTGACTAATCCGCGTTAAAAATGAACTTTCCTGTGCTCAGAAGATAAAGAAATATTTCTAATAAAATAACAGTAATGTATACGTACCGGTGTTCTTCCTTCGATTGCGACAGCGCAAAGGACAAGGAAAGGAAACTGAGGATGAGGAGGAGCTTCATGTCGGAGAATTGAAGCGATGAAAGTGGTCGGTCCCTGCACCCCTTAATAAGAACACTGCTAATAATGGAAGGTATCGAAAATTGGAAGTTTTGTCACCCCAATATGACCGTGAAATGATGATTCCTCATCTGTTCTATTCAAAAGGTGTCATTACTGAATGATTCACATTTCCTTTGTCAAATGAAACATGGAACAATTTTCCTTTGAAACATGGAAAAATATGGAAAAGTAGAAGAATATCATTTCTGATTTCCGATGAAGCTCACTCTGCTTTTTATCTGTGCAAGTTTCGCTGTTCCATCCAGTGAGGTGAGATTTTTGTCTGTTGAGATCCTCTAGTGTTATATGCCATATCCTTGCATTTCTTGACCTTCTCTAATTGAATATCCTATAAAAATCGGAATAAATTGTTGGAAATGAGTCAATTATGCCTCGAATTTCGAGAGATAAAAGTCGTGCAGGGCCTGGCTCCTCAGCATGGTCCGTTTGCCTCTACCAGAAGCCACCAAATTGGTGATGACACCAACTGGGGTCCGGCTCCGCCTGCACCCCAAATGTCACCGGTTGTAACTACCAAAATTTGCCCTTGGTGCATTGGGAACCCACCCGCGATTGTAAGCATTGTGGTTACTTCTTCGAGAGATTTGCGATCAGTTTCGAAAGACATATTGGATTTGTGCCTATTTCGATACTATTGTTTTGCTCAGAACCCCGAACAGAGTAACGAGGACTCTGAAATCCTCGAGGATGATCCCGACAGGGAGTACGCAGCAGAACTCGAATGATTCCCCACGGTGAGAATACATTCGTACTTCAAATAATGCATATTCTTTTAGCAACTCGAAACAGAGAATAGAGAGCGCCATATTGAAGAAAAGGAACATACGGAGCGCGAGAGACGCGGTCACCACTAGATCCATCTGAAAATCATAGATTTCATTGTCAGTGCTGAATAATGGATTAACGGCTCATGTCTTTGACTCATTTAATCTGTGGCAACGTGATACGTGACTTTTGTAGATGGGAGATTAACAGATTGAGCGTATTCGTTGTGAAGAAGCTGCACACAAGTTTTCTTTTTGAGAAACCACTTGATATTCATAAATATCTTAGATTGCATTTTAGTTTTTGATAAACTTTTGTTCCAGTGTAAATTTGACAAACAATAGATTATTATATTTTGGAACTGGAACCGTCATGCAGTTGATGCATAAGAACGATGTCTTTATCACAAACTATATCACGTGTATTCTGAGAGATTGCAGGAAACCGAGACCCCTTCGGAACTGGGAGCCCCGACTTTGGACACTCATCATAAGATAATTATGCTAGAGTATATTGGTGACGAGAAAACTTTGACGTCGACGATTTGTCCCAGAACCGGTTTTAGGTATTTTCTGGTTCTGGGTCCGGCTCTAACGTATCTCAGCTCCCAGTGGAGCTACAATGATGGCGTAAGGCTCGAAATGTTTGGAAAAATAATCTAAGAAACTTAGCTGTTGAGAAAAAAGATCCACGAAGCCATCTTCATTCAGCAAAATTTGAAATACTGCGAGGAAAATCAGATAATAAATCGTGCCGATTTCCCAATACCCCCAATTCGGCGAGTTAAAAACAGATTCATATTTCTCGTACCAAATTTGATCTAACAGAAGGGTATTCTTTTTTCGGGAGGGGTGGCAAGTTGTTTTCGCAGGCTGAAAATAACAAAAAACTCGTGAAACAAACGGTTTTTAGGACATAACATTTTTCTTTCGTGATTACATGAACTCTAATGGTGAAATTTGGAATCTACGCCAAAAAATACACCAGAATCACCTATAGTCAGAATTTTCCGAGACAAAAAATTTCAGCTTTTTCATGACCCCGGGGTCATGGTCATTTTTGGGTCAAAAGTCGAAATCTTAAAACTACCTCACTATAGGAGTTTCAGGTGTATTTTCGCACGTAGATACCGAATTTCGATGCTAGAGCTCATTAAAATGCAAAAGAAAAAAGCTAAAAATTGTAATTGTTTCGGCATAACTTTTTTCTTTTGCATTTTAGTGAGCTCTAGTATCGAAATTCGGTTTCTACGTGCGAAAATACACCAGAAACTCCAATAGTGAGGTAGTTTTGAGATTACGTATTTTTGACCCAAAAATGACCATGGTCATGAAAAAGTTGAAAGTTTTTTGTCTCGGAAAATTCTGACTATAGGTGATTCTGGTGTATTTTTTGGCGTAGTTTCCAAATTTCACCATTAGAGCTCATGTAATCATGAAAGAAAAATGTTATGCCCTAAAAACCGTTTGTTTCACGAGTTTTAAGTATTTTCAGCCTGCGAAAACAACTTGCCACCCCTCCCGAAAAAAGTATGCCCTTCTGTTAGAACAACTTTGGTACGAGGAATATGAATCTGCTTTTAACTCGCCGAATTGGGGGTATTGGGAAATCGGCACGATTTATTTTCTGATTTTCCACACAGTATTTCAAATTTTGCTGAATGAAGATGGTTTCGTGGCTCTTTTTCCTCAAAAGAATAGTTTCTTAGCTTACTTTTTCGAACATTTAGAGCCTAACGCCATCATTGTAGCTCCACTGGGAGCTGACATACGTTAGAGCCGGACCCAGAACCGGAAAATTCCTAAAAGCCGGTTCTGGGGCAAATCGTCAACGTCAAAGTTTTCTCGTCACCAATATACTCTAGCATAATTATCTTATTATGATTGTCCAAAGTTGGGGCTCTCAGTTCCTGGGGGTCATGCAATCTCTCAGAATACACGTGATATGATGATTGATATGATTAGTATATTACTGCGGTTGGATAAGCATTGGATGGGATGGACGATGACTGATCCTTAGCTGCGATTTCGAGCAGAAGCAGCGACGAAAATCTGAGGCGATTGGTTATTTTTTCGAGGATTGTGTAACATAGAGACAAACCAGACCAAGAAACCAGGAATATTGAGTAGCTCACCGGTCTGAAGATGGGTCTGCGATGTTGGTGATGATGATTCCAGTCACCGTGACTCTCGCTGCTGGAGTGACGGTGATGATGGGTGCGTGGTTTGTGATACTGAAAGATCGTTATAGCAAGCCGTACCTTTGATATGAAGAACCACTCCCTTCAAAATTATAGCCCGAACCGGAGGGAGAGCTAGAGGGTCTGTGACTTCTTGCCTGAAAACAAAGCTACGAACTGACGCTTTCCGGACAAATGCAATCTATGGTCTTCACAATTGTCTATTAGCTTCCCTTATTGCAACCACTAGATTCGCATTCTAGGGTAGCATCGCCGTAATAGAGGCTCACCGGTCTTCTTCCAGCAAGAGCGACAGCGCAGATAACATCATGTGACCAAATGAATGCATCATGTGACCAATATGAACGTTGGAGAATGATTCTTTACCTATCCAATTCAAAAAAGTGTCATCACTCTCTGAATCACTGAATCTTATTTGTAAAATGCCTACATAAAATGGGGGGGGGGGTTGAATTTGAGAGAATCATCTTCGTCAGATGAAGCTCGCTCTTACTTTTCTCTGCGTGATATTCGCTGTTTCAAGCGGGGTAAGCATGGTGTTTGTTTCGCTCATAGACTTGTTCTCTTCTGAGTGATTTCAAATAATCATCGAAATTTTTTTTATTGAGATTGACACTAGAAGAGCACGAATATGACCCATTTGTGAAGGATCCTCAGACATACATAACGCACCATTGATTGACCGATTTAGTTGAGAACTCGATTGGCCGGAGCTCTTGCGGATTTTAGGCAATTCCCTATCCCTCCGGACTCTCTAAATATGAGCCGATTTAAATTATTACAGCTTCCGGATCTACAGCGATGGACCTCTGCCACTGACGAGGGCTACCCTGCATCCCACTCTGGACATTATCTCGATGTATGTCTTCCACTGCTGTATAGTTTATGCGAGAAATGTTTACCTGAAATGTGACGGATTTGGTGTGTCTCATTCAGATTCTCGAGGATTTCGAACATGGTGCAGAGGTAGAAGTTGCTGACCCAGAACAGGATACCGAACTCGAGGATAATGAAGAGATCGAAATTGCTAATTCGGAAGATGATTCTGATCTCGATGATATCGTAGATATCGAGGACTATGTGGAAAAAGTAGTTGTGGACATAGAAAAGGACGCCGATTTCGATTTGCCTCCTCCTCCCCCTCGGGTTCCCTTTACCAGACGAAGACAGATGAGACCAGTCGACTAGATCGTCGCATTTCTTCTACTGCACCACTACCCTCCCTATTTTCACTATTTTCACTATTCCGTGTGAAAAGATTAACATATTCTTGTCAAAATATAATATTCATTCTTGTACCATATTTCGGGGCGCTTGTGCGAAGATAAAATATTTGAGTGTTTCTGAACTGGAGAAATTTCTCGAGGCAAGATTACTTGTATTATCTGCGACAGCATGATGACCATTATGGAGAGCGTGTTGTTCTCATAGGGGAAGTTGCCCAGAGAAACTACATTGAATGAACTACATTGAATGTGATTGTAAAACGAATGTAGAAAAGCAAACGCATTTTATCATCACAAACTACAAAAGGATCAATGCAGTGCTTAGTATGCGCCGGATGAGGCAGCGGCGGCGGGGGCGGGGTACGAGCTGCCGGATCCGTAGCCGCGAGAGGGAGTAGAGGCAGCGACGAACACCTGGAATATCCACTCCTTTTTCTTTTTCGAATTTCAGATAGTGGGGTGGCGCAAGGTAACAATCAGCGCGGTAATAACAATGGTTAATGATTGATAGTGAAAAGGGCATTTTATGCTGTATGAGATTTGAGTGCATCGCATACATATGCTACCCCCTTACCCTGTCATAATTCGATCACTAATGTACTTATGATCTCGTCGCTCCTCGGGCATAGATAAATTATTATTGTTATTATGCATCACATGCACGTGATATCTGATTCAGATCTTAAATCAGTAGAATCGCTCACGGGTCTGAGGATGGGTCTGCGGTGGTGATGATGGTGATGCCAGTCATCATGGCTGTCGGAGCTGGAGTGATGATGATGACGACGACGGTGATGACGTCTGCGGGGACGGTGCTCGTGGGACTGAAATGGGTGACTAAATGAGTTTTCGAATGCACATTCCCTGTGTTTTACCATAAGTCAGAAGCGTAGCACCAGTGATCAAACGTGCCGATTTTAACCCGACTTGAACCCTAGTCGAAGCCGGCATGCCAAGTTTGATTTGTTCTCAATACTGCGCGCCTTGTTTTGCGATTTACTGTAAGTAATATGGAAAACGAGGAAGTGAAGTCAGGGAAGTGCATCACTTACATCAGATGAGTCAGAGCTGGAGCTGCTGGATGACGAGCGAGAGGGTCTGTTGCCTCTGCACTGAAACAGAGAGGTGATAAAAAGCAATCATTGTGATTTGAACTACTGAGCCTTTCTATTCAGTTTGTTCCTAAGATTGAGGAACTTGTATGATAGAAGTGATGATCTACTACCGTATCAACCACATACCGGCCTTCTTCCGGCGAGAGCTACAGCACAGATGACAAGAAGAAGGAGGATCAGGGAGAGTCTCATGGTGAAGAAGTGGGGAGCTGGGGAAGATGTGGTGACTCTGTGATCGTCCTTCCCTTTTATAGGAATCCATCGCGAACTAGTCACCTTCCAATAAAGGAACTGAACTTCTGCCCGAACTGAGGTGTGATTCACGGCTACCGAATGAACACAGCACAGTGATCAGCAGACCCATCACGAGACTCAGATAATGAATCTCAGCAATCACTTATGAATTGAACTAGGCACTCAGTAGTAATACAATCGTGAACTAGAGACTAGAGAAGATCTTAACCGACGAATGTGCGGGATGATCAGATGATTTCAATCAATAAACAGGATCCAGCAGATCACTCGGTCCCAGACAGCCCGACCATTGAGCAGTCTTTATTAAGGACTCTTCTACTCATATCGAATGTGACATTTGTGATTGACAAGGTGCTTTGTGATGTATTAGTTCAGCATCTTCATGTGCATCTCGTTCCTTCTTCATTCCTTACAACTTCCTCGAGTGATCCACTATTGATTCTCTACGAGAATCGCCAGTCAAAACACACTATCAGACGGAATTTCAGGCGAGTGAATCGAACAGCGCGCCTATAAAAGGACGGAGAACTAATCAGGCAGCACCACTCTCATTCCGTTCTCTTTCATTCACTTCTCCTCTCATTTCAGTTCATTTCAGATGAAGCTCACTCTCGTCCTTCTCTGTGCGATCGCCGCTATCTCTCTGACCGAGGTGAGTACACCAATATCATCTGCATGGCGCACTAGTGAAATAGGGCAGTTGATCGTTCAAACCGGCGAGAGATCGTGCGGAATGGAGAGAGTCTTCTCTGCCCTACCGAAATCTTCCTATTCAGGCGCATCGTCGTGGTCACGGCGGTTGCGGATGCGGATGCGGAGGCGATGACTCTTCCTCATCCTCCTCTTCCTCCTCGTCCTCCTCCGAGTCCCACTCTCATGAGCACCATCACGGATGCCACAAGAGCAAACTGGTGAGCAGAAGGAAATTGATGGGGATTAGATCAATTCTCCTTGAGACAGCAGCGATAATGTGGCTTCTGAAGAGTCAATATATCTGAATTTCTGACCTTTCAGCGCCTCCGTCCCCAGAAGTCCTACGAGTCGCATCCTCCTCGTTACTACCGCTTCCGCAAGTCCGGCAACCGTTGGTTCGGTGAGTAACATTTTCTCACTCCAGAGGGTTACTGTAGCTAATCATATTTTCAGACAACCATCACCATCACCACCACCACATCCGCCCCGTGATCCCGATGCCCGTGCCCGTGTTCGGACCCGCTCCCGTCGCCCAGGTTAGTTCTAGAAGAGCCGAAATACCAAACTGCCTGTTTCGCCCATTGCTCCGGTGATTCTAGTGGTAATGATGGCCCACCGTAGTAGAAGCCTCCCACCAACCGTACCTTCGCAGGCGCCTCCCAGCTTCTCCAGCTACTCCGCACCGGCTGCCGCCCCTCCCAGCTACTCCAGCTACTCCGGCCCCGCCGCCGCCCCTCCCTCCTCTGGTTACCAAACTTACACCCGTGTCGGCAATGACGCTCCCGCGCCCGTCGTCCCCGCAGTCGTCAGCCAGCCCGCGCCTCCCGCGCCTCAGCTTGCCCCGGTTGCTCCCCTCGCCATCAACCGTCCCACTCAGTCCGTCGGATCCGCCCCTGCTACTGTGAGTACCTTGAGACGTTCGGCTAATATAGCTGTGCAATGCTCCAGATTGTAAATTATTTGGATGGGCCCTTTCAGGCTCCTATGGAGGAGGAGATTGGCGATGAGTTTCCCGAAGCGTCCCCTCATGTCATCGAGACCCTTCCCGTTCAAGAGGAGACTGCCGCGCAGCTCGAAGGATTCCCCTCCGTGAGAATAAGGATATAGACATTGACAGTCGACTCATACATACTCTTTTCAGCAACACGCGACCGAGCATAGAGAACGCCGCATCTTGGAGGCCGAGCAGAAGGAACACGAGAGACACGGCAACCACTAGACCCCAGTGGAGATCGTAGATTGCATTGTCAGTGTTGAGTAATGAATAAACTGTCTTCGTTTCCTTGATCTGGATCTGATATTTGACCAGCAATTCCTCACTTAATTAACGCTCCCATTCTCCAATATCTTCGCTGTTCTTCTCTGACTAATGAACCGCGTAATGTCACCCAAACTTTACACTCCGAGAGCCGAGAGAAAGGAAGCAAGTGCAAAAAACGATAATCTTGACGTGTGAGAGGTCTGGGGCTGGAAGAGTGGGATAAGCGGGTCTCGTGTAGTGAATGAACTTGGCGACTGCACTCATCTTTACTGCAATACCGCTTCTGACTTCTGGGGTGAGTTTCACCCTTAATTTATACTTTGAAAAGCTGATTATCGCAGTTTCTCTGGAATAATCGTGAGGATGAAACTCTACTCGATTCTATTCAACGATTAGACGAGGAGTGGAGCAGAGGAAGTCAAGGCGAGAATCTGCCTAAATCAGTGCTAGTGATTAACTTTTGCAGCACCTTGGACGATTCTGAATGTTCCGGACGATATGGTGGTCACTGAGGCTCCGTTTCGAATCTCACGTGAAGAAGCTGACGCAATCCTAACAGATTTTTTCAACGCAACCTCGCCTCTTTCATTCTTTGCCACTTCGTATCTGGCTTCCTCCAACGAAACGGAAGATTCTCTAAATGTTCAAAAGGTCAACATCGTCTCCTCATCCGGTTCACATGAGCAGTTCTCCATGCAACTCGTCCCCGATACTTCAGTTGACTCTATCGAGACTGAAGACTAAGCCATTCGCCTTTCCGACGTTCCTCAATAAGCCATTTTGCAGCAATTTTCCTCCCTGGCCTAATCCTTTTCTCGAGGCCAGATTGTCGTTTGTGAAATGGGTAAAGACGCCAGTAGATTGTGAATAAATCATTTGAAATAGTGTACACTTTGCAATGGAAGAGATAGATAGAGCTTAGCGCCTTCAACTGTTTGTTCAGAGAAGAACCCGTCACTTCTTCTCCATTGCATCAACCTTGTACCCAGTTTCCTCCTCCACTCACTCTCCGTTGCTGATTAGATTGCAATACATGTGAGATGGAAATCGTCATATCACCACCTAATCCTCTTCTCCCCCACTTCGATCTTATGATGATGTGAGTGGAGCGAGGACGACCTCGCACCCTCTTATCTCGCTCTGCAATCGAGCCCAGGAAAGAGAGCGCAACCTTTGAGCGACCGAGCACCTCTAGAAGGAAGTTCCATCCCTCCCCATTCCCCTCCCCTTTCCTCCCTCGCAGTCTCCTTTCCCCCCACTAGCCAGCTGTCACAACTAGCGAGGGGAATATTCCGTTCCGAAGGCTTCTCCTTTTTTCCAGTCCTCCTATCCCTCTCTTTAGCGCATCTTGGGGAGAAGAAGTACAACTGGAAAACGTCATTTCCGGTGTTTAAAACGGATTATTTATGACTGAATTTCAACAATTACTCTGAGAATCATGGTAGGCCCTCCTGATACTCCTTACCTTAGTGTTTGGTGGGTTTTCAATGAGAATATCCTTTGATAAGCTGAAGAGTAGGGTATTTTGAGAGCTTCACCTGCGTCTCCCTGTTTTCGTATCGTTGTTTGTGACTACCCCACGGCCCTCAAGTCATCATCTGATGACTCATTGAGTCCTGGACACTGTCCTCGAATTTCATTCGTCATTGTCGATTCAATGAGCGAGAGTCTTGTTAGTCTCTGAATCATATTCTCGCATTACAAATTTCGATTGTGTTGCGTTTCTCGTCATTTGAAAAATAAAGTTCAGAGAAAGGTGTGAAAGTAACAAGTTCGGCGAGAGGGAGATTGATAACAAGTTTATTTCCAACTAAATGACAAATCTCGCGCTTCTCTCCTTCTCACAACTTTCCAATGTATCTTGTTTCAAATTATCTTTTTACGCCATAGAGAAATTTCAAGTCTCAGTCTTCAATCGAATTAGCACAGTTCTCCCTCTCGTGGATGCTTCTGTTTACGTGCGTCCGTAGTATCCATTCCCCCCTCTTCTCTCCTACTATTCTTCCTTACTCAGGTCTCTTCCGGTCGCGATAACATCCCATTCCTCCATTGTCAGCACCCATTTTTTTGTGACACAATCGTGTACTAGAAGCGCGGGTGCTAGTAGGAATTCAACACTACCTAGCTACCAAGGGAGAGAGAAAAAATCGAGAGATGAGGGAAGAAGAGGAGAGGAGGCCACTCTCAGACGGGGAAAGAGAAGAGTGAACGAAGGAATGTTCTATTACAATCCTCTCTGTCCGATGGCTATCAAAGTGCTATCAAGCCTCCAATAAACCATATCATAGCTGACGATCTGCGTTTTCTCTCGGCTATACTTTCTCCATTTCTCCGTCTTTCCTCTTCTCTTAGGTGACTTCCTCGCGCGTATTAGAGGAAGTAGAAGCTCGAGATACCTATTTATGCATTCACTGGCTTTCTGTGAGACTGGTAGCTGACTTGTTAGCGACAGGGCATCGATCGATGAACTAAGGGTTAACTCCACCGTTTCCGATGACTCGATAGTCGACTAATCCCCCTAATCAGCTTAGTTGCCAACCATCCTCTCATTGACACAGACGATAAGAAATAGGCTTTGGCACCAATTTTGAGAAGGTGCCGATAACACTGATGATGCTTCGCTTCACCTTTATCGATACCACCTTTCTCTCCCGTCATTCATTCCGACACTCCAGGAACAAGCGACACCACATTATGTAGAACCGATGAAAACTTTGAGTGAGGACTCATCTCTTGAACTCTTTGTTGCCATGGCGCTTCCTCACTCCCTTTCACACGTCGCTTATGTTTTTTGTAAGGCTGTTTCAACATTGCGCAAGGGGTGATTCATTCACTCAGTGAGCCACTCAACGCCTCTCATTCACTCATACTCGTGTCATTTCCGCCACTGTCTCGACCCCTAATCCATTCCAAAAAGATCATCCCAAAACAGATTCATTCCAGTCGATCTACCATCCGTTTATTCGGTGGGATCCTCTCGCTTGCCCTGTCGTGGTAGCCGTCCGATGTCCATCGAGCTTCTCGGCTTCACGACCTTCTCGATTCCTTAGCGGGCCTCCACACAGCTAACTGACGAATTCAGGTCAGCTCGAAACTTATTCCAAACTGTAGAGTAGAAATTGGAATGATTATTTCGTATGAAGTTTTTGTCAAAATTTGAATACGGAATGAAAAAAAATTTTAAATCTTTTTGATTTGTTCAATTTTATACAGCTTTGAGTGCGCATGTGAGCACACGTAGTCTGCAGTGTGAAAAAAGCAACAATAAACGAGGGCGAGAACAAGGGATTGCGCCCCTCATAAAGGCGATATGATTAGTTTAGAAAGACGCACGAGGGTTAGGATCTTTGGTTGAGTTCACGGTTAATGATCAGATCGTGGCCATGGATCGCTAAGAAGTGCACAAAGTCGAAATATTGGAATGGATATATTGGATCGGGTCGATAGTCTACTAGTATCTATCGGTAGTGAGAGTTATTCCTAGATCCTAATCTATTTCGTTCGCATCTTGGCTGAGAATAGAGTAAAGGTCACTGAGAGGAGAGCGTGACGAAAGTATCGGCATTCGCACATCTTGACAGACGAAGGATTGTTTGAACTCGGAGCAAGTTGTGATATTCAATATCGCAACAGGGAACGTCGGATTCTCACAATTGTCCTTCAAAAAGAAGAAGAAAGGACCAGATGCCAAACAGCAATATCTGTAGAATGCTCAAGATGTAGTATTGCTGCCTTATAGTGGAGAAGATAATTGCCTAGTAATTATTCTTAAAAACTCACCAACAGAGAGATCTTTGTGGGTCTGTCTCTTCCTTGTCACCCTTTTTCGGTAGACGCTTGTAGACTCACACAAGCACTTTGTGATCTACTGATTGGACTCTATAATCAGACTGAGATGGGAAAGAGTGGAAGGGGTTAGTGATACCCCTGATAACCCGCGGCCCCGTCGCCCTTCCTTCTCGCAATCGATTCCCCTTGCAATTGAGTGCGAATATGTCAATCGGCGCCCTTTAGAATTCCATTCCGCCCCTCGGCATTCTTTCCTATAAAATTTATAGTATCAATATTACATTCGCATTCCATTTTTTTCCTTTTCTGTCTCCGATCAACAATTTTCCGTTGAATTTTTCACCGTTGAAGAAAGGCCTTTCTTCTGCTATAGATCAGGGATACTGAAAGAGATCCCGCCTAGACGATATTCAACGCCTGTTGGATCAACAGTTTGCCACCTTCTCTTGACGTTCTCGCGGTTCTTCTCACATGATTGATCAGCCTCGATCAATCCACGAGGTTTCTCTCTCATCTCTCGTTAGCTCCCTCTCCCCCCCCCCCCCTCTCAACCAACCCTCCGGCTCTTCTCGGTACCAGTTCTTGCGCCATCCTCTCCCCTCTCTCAGTCAAAACACATCCTCTAGCATCACTTTCTTGTCTGGCTAGCGCGCCCGTCTCTTCACTCAACCCACTCTCTTGTCCTCCATTGTCTGGCCTCTCTCTTCTCTTCCCGCTCTCTCGCGATTCTGCCATACAAGCGCAACCGCTGGGTCAGATCATCATCCGTTCACAGTGGCGTGCTATTGATTTGAGTCTAGTTTGGATGTTCTCAATTTTCGAGTTTTCTTCGTTTTTGTGGTTTTTACCTCGCGCAACCTTGCAAAACAAGTGCTATTTTTCTCCAGAAAACCTTCTTCTTCTCTGCTGATTCATCTTCGTCTCGTGTTTTCCAATTTTATCGATTCCCATGGCGTGAGACGACCCACGGCTGCATTTTGTAGAAGAGTAGTATCAATCAATCAATCGTCGTGAAAATGGTAAGATGTGTTTTTCTGCAGAATAGTAAAGATGCAATAATGAATAATGTCCTCTTTTTTTCAGTACAACCTCAAAAAGTATCTTTTTTTCTTCTTCAAATTACTAATACGGCAGACCGAAATCGAAATAAAAATTTTACAATGGATCAGATGCAAGCCTTCTTATCAGCACGCGCGCAGCGCTATTGTTCCGATCGTTCAATGTTAGAAAAAACGGATGCGCGAGTGAAGACAAAAACTGTTCTGTGATCGCTGTCTCATTCGTGCTCTAGGGCCGTTAGAGCAGTTGACATGATAGAAAAGTAGTGATTGTATTATAATTGGACAAAATTTTCATCCCAGTGTGTACAGTGTCCGTAAGAACTTATGTTACCCTTTTTTTTTCAAATTATGTTACCCTATTTTGCATATTTATAGAAGGTAGATGTCGATACATACAGAAATATTGCCTTTCAGATATCGATTCAGAAACATTGTCTTTCAGTCCGAGCGATCTCATCTGCTCCGTGTCTCCTCTCAGGAGTCTCTTCTCTCTTCCGTCGGCTCATACGGGGGAATGCCCGAAGTCGCCGCGCACCACGCCACTGTCAGTTTTGATCTTTGATCTTTACCTCATTCCCACCAATTTCCAAAATAAAATAAAACATCTATCAGGTTGATGCATAAGTCTTGCTGTTTTTCGATCGGGTTGTTTGAGCTCGAATATTTGCACGGTCTAGAATCTATAAGACCTGCCTTAATAGCGTTGAATAGGGGCATGGTAGAGCATTACTAGGGTGTATTGCAATCGCTTCTCCCTTTCGGGGTACGTGAAAAATCAATGACAAATTAACGTTAAATCTCCAAGAATTTATTCAACATTTTTGAGAGATGTTGTAATTCGCTTAGGTTTGTTTCTGTGGATTGTCACTATGTTTCCTGAAAAGCCATACATGTACTCTATCTTACACCAAAAACGGATGGGTGCTCGTTCCCATATGACCAAAGTTCGGACGATGGAATCCGGGTCTCGTAGAAAAAGTACGGTCCACATGACGGAATTTCCTGTTTCTCTGATTAGCGAGGTGGACCTCAACTGAAGTGCGCTTCAATCACACATCATGGGACTATGTGATGACGACATCCATTTGACCCCTCGTCTCCTCACTTTTCAGATTACATAACAATTCCAAAATATTCAATTACTGGAAAAATGCGAAAAATCGTGATTTGTAGGGTTCGAGGTCAAGGCATGCACCTCTAAAACTAAACATTTCGAAGCTATCGTACTTTGTAAACAAAACCGAACAAGTGAACAGTTTTGTTCATTTTTGTCATTTTTTGAAAGTCGCTCGTGACACACTTACAAATTCTAATTTTTGTTTATTATTTTTTGTCCATCCCGATTTGCCGGAATCGATCGGGCATGTCACGGTGAAATATTTCTTTAAAATGGAAAAAAAAACGAGAGCAAAAAACATGAAAATTGAAAATAAACTAGGGATTATAGTATAAATTACCTACCTACCTCATACTACCGTAATCACTGACTTAGAGCTCTCGTTTTTCTCCATTTTAAAGAAATATTGCACCGTGACATGCCCGATCGATTCCGGCAAATCGGGGTGGACAAAAAATAATAAACAAAAAAATATAATTTTTAAGTGTGTCACGAGCGACTTTCAAAAAGTGACAAAAATGAACAAAAATGTTCACTTGTTCGGTTTTGTTTACAAAGTACGATATGTCAAATTTGTCAATAAAAGAGCAAGGGTCGCTTGTTATTTAAACCTCGTGAGATCTGTCCTTTCATTCGTGGGTGAATCAGGAATTTGCCAAAAGTCCCAATTTCGGTGAACGAAATTCGATTACAGTATTCTAGCGAATACTGTGCTCGTAGGTATAGTGGTATCTTCACCCAATAAAAATGGTAAATAACATTGATGAACCACTTCGCAATACAACATGATTGAGATCTCAAGATCTATCGGTGCGAGTACACGGTTAGTGAAACAACATTTGATCTGGGCCAGCAACATGCACTCTCAAAGCAAGGGCGTATCACTAGATCGCATTACGTGACCAATTCGTCCAAATAGACTCACTGTAATATACAACCATCATACTTTTTAAATGCATCTTGTATTTGGCACTATCACCTCTCTCCGAGGAAATCTACGCAAAATAAGAGACCATGTGAAAATCAAAAGTATTGTTTTTGAAGTTATATTGTGTCCGTATTACTGACCCATCCTCTATGGGATAACGTGCGCTAAAGAGCGTATGGAAGCCCTCAACGATTATGAAAAACTATAAGGAGATCGGTCAAAAACGAAAGACAGGAGATGCCGGAATCTCCAAGTATTTAAATACAGCAAGACTTTTGCATCAACCTAGTAATTACCTAACAATTTCCGAATTAATCTTAGTTGCATCACTTATGGAAGTCGATTCACAATATAATTTGAACATGTTTACAGGTGGCGTCGGGTGAGGACACCCTCAACATCTACGGGTACCGCACCTCGAAGGCACGCACGGTCAGTTCTTTCTCTTTTCCCCTAGTAATTGAGACAAATCGGAACCAGAGTCTCTCAATTCGTGAGTTAACTTGTTTTCTGACGGACAAACGATCGATTTGGTATCACTACGGTAATCACTAAATTCTAAGAAAATCTCTCTATCAACATATCGAATGAATCATAACCCCATCCCCACTCAGATCCTCTTCTGGACCCTCTCCATCTGCACCCTGGGCATCTTCCGTCTGATCCTGCACTGGGTCGACACGCTCTACATCAAAGTCCGCGCCACTCCATGCACCCTCGACCAGGCCGATCTCATTCTAGTCATGTATGTTTTCACAGGGAAATCAGTCATTCATACAGAATAGTATCGACTAGGTATCCTTGTGACAGGATAGTATGCAGAAGAATCCCAAATGCGTGGAATGCGTGTATCATCCCACAGGCACATCACCTGACGATTGAATAAAATCTGTATCTGTAGACATCCTCGAGGAAAATCGGCTAACCTAACGGTCAAATGACACTTATCTAAAATTGTAATGCTTTCAGTGATGACCATAGCGTCCGCACCATCCGACCCGTCGTCGAGACAAAGGCAGCTAATGGGGACTATCTAGTGCTGCCGAATGAGCGAGGAGACGAGATGACCAGGGTGAGGGACAGGAGAAGTTATAAGACGGATATTTGAATTTCTTCATGAATCGTTGCGATTGTGAATTTTTTTATTAAATTAGACATTCTATGTAATCCGAGCTAATGAAGATACAGTAACTGAATAATCATGTAATATCTTAATAAACTGAACAGTAATCATTCCAGATCGATCGCTTCAAGTGGTTCACCTTCCGTAAGATGAAGTACGTCTGGTTCGAGAACGAATGCCGATACATCACCCCGGCGGACATCGATAGTACGGTAAGTGTATTGAAATGAGAAAAAGAGGAGAAATACGCTCTCGAGCTTCGATCATTCCAAAAATGCGTTGTAGTGAGCATATGTACCTAGAAAACGGTTCCTAGAGAAATAGTAGATCACTTTTCCTAAAGTCACGAAAGTATGCGTCCATCCTTTTCAGGTGAAAGTGGCCGTCCTGCAGAACTCCGATCACGATCAAGGACTGAACGCATCCGAGGTGAGATTGATCTTTGATCTTTCTGGGCTTCAGAGTTACCGTAACCTTCATAGGTCGCTCGCCGCATGCTCACGTACGGTCCGAATCTAATCGCCGTCAACCTCAAGCCCATCCTGGTTCTTCTCTTCCGTGAAGCCATCACCCCGTTCTACATCTTTCAAGTGTTCAGGTACAAAATATTGTGTATTTTTATTATTATTTCGGAATTGTTAGGCCTTTTTCAACTCTTTAGAATATGAAATCGGTCTAGGTTCTCCTCACATAATGATGGTCTAGAGGTGAAAGGGCATGTCAAGTGCACTCTAAGGACAGCTGGCCCAGATGTTTCAAAAAAGTTTCGAAAAGAATACTGTTCATCATGATCGTTTGGTCACGGTGAACACGAATGACTACTTTCTTCATTTTGAAAGTAACAGATGGTCACACTTTTGACTGAGGGCCATAGAATTGTGGTTCTGAATAGATTGGTGGCGGTAACGAAAGGAGGTCAATGAGTCACACTTCAAGGGAATCTCTTGCTTGAAGAATGAGGGGGTTTGGTCAATAAATATTCGAAAAAAAGAAAAACAATAATAATAATAAAACAATAAGGAAACGAGAAATACAATAAAGAAAATAAATACAAGAATATTTCACATTTCAGTGTTGCCATCTGGTACTCCGACCAGTATGCCGCCTACGCCACCGTCATCGTTGTGATGTCCCTTCTCTCGCTTGGAACGGATGTTTTCCAGATGAGGTACCGGCATTTGGGAAGGCAAAGTCGCTCAAAGAGGAGCATGATTAAGTCCTCAAAAGATGAAGAAACAAGATGAGAAACGTTGGTATTTTCAGGCAACAAGATAAGAAGTTGCGAGCGATGATTCATTCGGTGAACGAGGTGCAGGTCCTTCGAGAGGGAGAGGTCAAGGTGATCTCATCGGAGGATGTGAGCGACTGTTTGTTGTTGTTGTTTTCTCGAACAAGAGTAGTGAGAGATGAGAAGATTCTGCCAATAGAGCATCAAAAGTTACCACTTTGCCCCTTCTAAATACTACGTAGTGTGTGTTTGGTTCCTAGGGAACTTTTAGAATATTTTATCAACTGTTTCATTGATTTTCTCCAGTTGGTCGTGGGTGACGTGTTGATCATCCCCCGTCACGGCTGCACCCTGCAGTGCGATGCGGTACTCCTCAACGGAACGGTCATCGTCAATGAGAGCATGCTCACTGGAGAGTCGGTGCCCATCACCAAGGCAAGCCCTGTTTTGCTATCATAAATGACTAAGGAATATTTTGAGAAAACCACTACGTTGTAAATGCAAATGGGCTGTATTACAAGGCATTATTGACGCATGAGATAAGTCTTGCTTACGATCCAGATCTACTTCGCTATATCACATTACCATTCCAGGTCGCGCTAACTGGAATCGACGAGGACAACACCCTTGGCGAGGTGCGCTTCAACTTCGACAAGCACTCCAAGCACGTGCTGTACTGCGGAACGAGCATCCTCCAGACGAGATTCTACGGAGGACAGTATGTCAAGGTATGTAATACGGATAATGAGGCTATTGTGAACAAATTTCTTTAATCGTTTAATCCACATTTTTCACTTCTCAGGCTGTGGTCGTTCGAACTGCCTACTCCACCCTCAAGGGTCAGCTTGTCCGCTCCATCATGTACCCCAAGCCAGTCGACTTCCGCTTCACGAGAGACCTCTTCCGAGTGAGATTCAGAACCATTATGTTCTGATACTATTATCGCGTCTACAATCATCTCCAAACTGTTTTCATTCATGGAATGTCTAAATTTTGCTCAATATGTCGCCCTCGCTTGAAATACTACTCAATAGCATTCCCCCATGCCAATTCTGAATTTTTAATGAATTTCCAATTTTTTTGAATTTTCTACCGAAAGATAACTTTGACAAAAGTCATCCATCTACCATTTCAGTTCGTCCTCTTCCTCGCCGGGATTGCCCTGTGTGGCTTCGTTTACACCGTTACGATCATGATCATCAGAGGCAACGACGTCAAGAAGTGATTGACTTCTGTTCACGCTATATCATTTATCCAACGATTCAGAATCATCATCCGCTCGCTAGATATCGTCACCATCACCGTACCGCCTGCTCTGCCTGGTTCGAATTTTTTGATATACATGATCATATATGCTCACATTAGTCAGTGAAATTTGTTTCGTAGAAATCCGAGACACATTTTTCCTGCAGTCAGCGTTCCCACACACTTGCAGAAAATCCGTGATAGTATTACAATAATTAGTGGTGCCTTGTCAAAGGTGATGTATATAATGATGATGAAGCTTGGGATAGTCAATTTAATCCAGTTATCAATCCACCACGGTATGAAGGGAGTGTAGTGCGAATATCTACATTATATTGTTTTACAGAGGTCTTGACAGCAATTTAACATTTTTCAGCCGCGATGTCCGTCGGGATCATCAACTCGAAGATGCGTCTGGCGGCCAAGAAGATCTTCTGCATCTCTCCCTCCACCATCAACACCTGTGGAGCGATTAACGTGTGCTGCTTCGACAAGACCGGAACACTCACTGAGGACGGATTGGACTTCCTGGTCAGATAATAACCGAAACATTTTAATTCAGGATAATTCACAGGAATAGTCATAATAGCAGATATGAGTCGAATATATGTCTAATTTGTTCTGGTCAGATGATGCTTGGAGTTCGGATGTCGACCTCTAAGAAGTCGATGAAGTTCACTTCGGAGTTGCACTCGATGGATCCCATTGGTATCCCACAGAACGGGGAACTCGTCAAGGCAATTGCTACCTGCCACTCGCTTACGAGGTAAACATTATTGTAACTGAGGCTTGATGATTATGCTACTTCTCCCCTATAAAAAGCGGCGAATCCAACCACTTGTGCTTGAACTGTCCAACTTTTGCTTGGCGACTGAGCTAAGAGGGAGGTATAACCATGGTGACCCTCACAGGGAAGCTCTTTACTCGGATAATGATGATCCCCGTCCGATCACGAGGTCTGGCTCGATATCTGAGTTGTGATCTCTATCATTGTCGAATATGCCCTGCATGGTTCATCTATCTTGCCATCATCATCACTTTTGTTCCTCTCTCTCTGGATTCTCTGTTCCTAGAGGCCGAGCCGATTGGATTCGTTTCTCATCCTTTTATCTCTTCTTTTCCTCCTTCTGCTTCTTTGTGGGGTCGCTGTGCGTGAATGCTCTCTGACACACATGGACCATATACTTTTTTTTCCAGAATCGATGGCAAGCTGAACGGAGACCCGCTGGACTTGATTCTCTTTTTGCAGACGATGTGGACCATCGAGGAGGGCAATGGTGAGAATTGTGAGAATAGAATGCGAAGCACATGTTGTATTCGAAATAAAATAATACGGTTCCAAAATGTATGCGCGGGACATTTTAATCGTGAACCGCGCGCAACAAATCACGCAAGTTATCTGCGATTTTCTATCACACCATCTACTACGCGGTCTATTCTCACAGTAATGTGTTGAAAAATAATCGTATGTAGTCGGGCATAATCAAATACTTACTCTATTCCAGGCGAGACATCTGAGCAGTCGGAGACTGAGACGGGTTTGTTCGATTCGGTCCAGCCCTCGATCCTCCGACCTCCCGCCAATCACACATACGACAGCAAGGAGTACACCATCCTCAGACAGTTCACATTCAGGTGAGATAAGTGTTGAATGTATTTTGGGAAATGAGATGACGGTATATCATAATATAATGGGTATAAACAATATTTTTGGATTGTTGTGAAAACAATTGTTGTTCTTGTAGACGCTCAGTTTCATATCGGACACGAATCGTCTTCTATTTCCAGCTCGTCGCTCCAACGGATGTCCGTGATTGTCGGCGCTCCGGATTCCGATGAGCCCAATCTCATGCTCTACTCTAAGGGTACGACGAAATCTTGACTTACACAATAACTATTCGGCTATTCAGAATATTACGTGGAACCATAGTTATCTGTCAAATGATTTGTGCCGGACTGGGTATTGCGCTTTCCGGGCTGATATTTTAACCGCCAACAGCGCTCCCCGTTCAGGATCGCCCGAGATGATCCAGACGCTGTGCCGGCCAGAGACCATCCCTGCCGACTACAACGACGTCGTCAACGAGTACGCCCAGCACGGATACCGACTGATCGCCGTCGCTAGCAAGAGACTGGACATGGGATACGCCAAGGCGTCCAAGATCGCCAGAGGAGTGGTCAGTCAGCTACTGTACTCGAGGGTTTAAAAAAAATATTTTCGAGCCTCAGAACTCTAACACCAATCTATTTCTTACAGGTCGAAGAAGGTCTCGAGCTGCTTGGTCTCGTCGTCCTCGAGAACAGAGTCAAGCCCCAGACACTCGGAGTCATCAACCAACTGAATCGGTGAGAATCAATCTTACTGAATTGTTTCTGAATAAACTCTAATCATTGCCGAGTTGACTCAAGGTACAACAAATAAGTAGTTTTTTTTCTTCGAATAATCAATATTACTAGATTATCGTAACATTATATTCAGAAATTACTTTTTTTTTCTCGATTTTGCAACTCTTGTGTTATTCAGTGCCCGCATCCGTACGGTGATGGTGACCGGTGACAATCTGCTGACCGGTCTCTCGGTGGCTCGCGAGTGTGGAATCATCCGTCCCGATAAGAAGGTGTGAAAACTCTTCAATAACTGCCATTGGTGTTCTATGAAATGATAGATTGCATCATATTTATTGACTTGATATGAATTTTGGAGGAGCCGGTGAAAGAGAAAAATCGTAAACATGGTTCCAGGCGTTCCTCATCGAGCACAAGAACGACGAGAAGGACGACAGGGGAAGGACCAGACTAACCATCAAGCAGGTACCGTAAGCTCTGGATAGTGTTGAGATTACTGTAAAGTATCGGACAAAAAAGTCGCCAAAAACAGCAAAATAATGTAAGTTTCGAGATAGATGAGCTATCAGTCAAAAACTTTATTTATGCAGTCCGTCTCCTCATCCGAAGACATCATCGACGAGGGATCCTTCGTGACGGACACTGAGAGCAAGCGCATGATTGACTCCAGCTACCATCTAGCCATCTCTGGTTGGTACTTTTGTACATTTGAGAATAATATCATACAATGAGTGTAACTATTTACCCTTTTCCCGTAACATCCCAGTGGGGCCCCTCTTTCGCTACTATTTTTATTTACTCGGATTGTGACGTAGGGAAATCTCATCTCACTACAAAAAATAGTGTTTGTGCCTTCGTTTAGTAAGGGGTCAATTTGTTGATTGGCTTCTCGAGTTAAAGACCTCCAAACTATATTCTCTAAACTAAAATTATTGGTAACATCATTTGAAATTTTGCTCTTCACAGGTCCGACGTTCGCTGTCATCACTCACGAGTACCCGGAGCTGCTGCACAAGCTGGTGTGCGTGTGTGATGTATTCGCGAGAATGGCACCCGACCAGAAGAAGCAGTTGGTGAACACACTGCAGGTGAGACCATAGAAATGTTTTTGGTAACATGCTGAGGAATAATAATGTCTAATAAAAACGATATTTGGCATGAATTATAATGGTGAAAAAAAATTTTTTTTTTTTCGATTTTTTTTTGTTGTTATTCAGTGCTGAAAAAGGGATGAAGCAAGATTTTGAGAAAAAAATCATTCAGGACGTCGAGTATACCGTGGCTTTCTGCGGTGACGGAGCTAACGACTGTGCTGCTCTCAAGGTAAACTTGTAGCGCTAAAATTATCCCCCCTCTTTCTATATTCACTATATATACTATATTCACTTCCTCGGCCTGTGACGTATACCTTCTCTCACTACGCAATTAGTATCTACGATTTAGTAGAGGGATTAGTTTGTTGACTGGCTTATCGAGACCTTTCTCGAAGACCACACAAATCGTGACATGTGCAACCATGGAGACCAATTTCTTTTATAATAGAAATTCGATAAATTAAGGCCGCCCATGCTGGAGTCTCCCTTTCTGAAGCGGAGGCATCGATCGCTGCTCCGTTCACTTCTAAGGTATTTATTGTATACAATTCCTGAGAAACAAGAAAAAAAGAGAAACAGTTAAAAACCCGAAAAAAACAATGGAAATGGAAAGCAATCGTGAGCTCTTGCGAATAAATAATGTTTTACAAGAATTTATGTATTAATCTCTGCAGATCGCCGATATCTCGTGCGTACCCGAGGTCATCCGAGAGGGTCGCGCCGCTCTCGTGACTTCCTTTGGTATCTTCAAGTACATGGCCGGCTACTCGCTCACCCAATTCATCTCCATCATGCAATTATACTGGCTCGCCACCAATCTCACGGATATGCAAGTGAATACGTGTTAGGAGCATAGTTGAATGCATTATGAGGATATTATTTAGAGAATTGAAGAAATCATTCCATTCAGAATTATGGAAAAGAATAAAAGGTAAGCATTGGCACACATTGCATTGCAGTTCCTCTACATTGATCTCTTCCTCATCACTACGGCTGCTTTCGTCTTCGGAAATACTCCAGGTACAAATAATGAATTGAATTGAGAATAAGTTCGGCTTGTCAATGAAAACCGTGCGAATACTAAACTAAATCAGAACGTTGAGTACAGGATAACAATTAAACCCCGATTTAAAGCCTGCGAACATCTGTCCTCGACACCCCCACCGACCCGTCTGCTCTCCCTCGGAAGTATTATCTCCATCCTCGGACAGCTGTGCATCATTGCTACATCGCAGGTATGTCGAGCAGCGACTTAAAGAGAGCCGGTGAAGCCTCGAAAATGAAAAAGTGATTAGATGCCTATCGTGTGATCAGCGCCCAGAAAACGATATAAATAAATCCGTTAATGAGTACGATAGGATCTTTTATTATATAGTCAAGCATGATTGTGTTCACTGAATCAATATCTTCTTGCAGATCTCGGTATTCGTACTGACCGCATACCAGCCCTGGTTCTCGCCCTACACTGTGCCAATCGGAGATGATGACGAGGACAAGAAGTCGATGCAGGTTAGAGAGACGACATTTAGATGATCATATTTCGAGATTGAATGATTAATATATTCATAGTTAGCATATGCTGAACTGCCCAAGCTTCACGCATCACAGCACTTCTTGTAGAATCTTCCTGAATGATTAATTAGAGCATAGCATAATTAGCATAATTAGACGCAAGAGAAACAACGCATTCCTTCCAGGGAACAGCGATCTTCGGTGTCTCGGTCTTCCAGTACATTGCGTTGGCTGTAATCTACAGCAAGGGAGCGCCTTACCGACAGACCATCTTCCACAATCGAGTCTTCGTCGCTCTAGTCGCCTTCCTCACTGTGGTGAGGCTATTGTTTCCCTTTTAATTACTGTACTTTGAGGTTCAAACGAAAAAATTTGAATAATACACGTTTCGCTAATTAGATGTGTTTGGAGGCGTAGACTAATTCACCTTATGAATCTTCTGATGAGGCAGAATAGAAAGGCATTTAGGAGTGCACCTGGTACTATGAATCTTCAGATCACACGGTTGGCTGTTTCGGTCTAATTATCTCTTCAGATCAACCTGTGGATCGTGCTCCTTCCTCCTCAATTCATGATCGAATTCCTCGAGTATGATCCGATCCCGTACTTCGAGTTCCGGCTCCTCGTCACCATGGTAAGATCAGTTGATTGGATCTGTCTCAATAGTTCGTGGATAAAACAGAATATTTACTGTAGGTGGAATCTAGACTGTAGTGACGTGGCAAGCCGTCCGCAAGCCGGCACGGATAGCCGTTTTGTCATCACTACTTGACACACATTACGGCAACTCCATCAGGTTTCCGTCATTTCAATCTTCGTCATGTTCGGTTTCGAGACGCTCGTCGTCGACGCTCTTCTCCACGATAAGCGAGAGAAGTCAGTCGTCTTCCTTTGAATCGTTGGCATGATCTTTTGAAAGACCACTCATCTGACAGAGTGGATGCAGACAAAAACATCCTTTGGACTATGGTTTCTTGATCTTCGTTGGTAGGAAGAAGTCCTTCAAATGATTCACTTCGTAACATCTCCTAATCCGTAGAGAGCACAATAGTGCACTGATTTCATCATAACTAACACTGGTAAACGAGGTAATAGAAAAATGCACGACTCATAATATTTTCACAGAATGCCATACGTTTGAGCACAGTTATGTTGTAATGATTCATTTATTCCGTAGAGCTGATTCAGTTCAAGTGATTTTCGGTGCCGCATGGGTGATGGTGCTTAGGGATGCCGGATCGGTTTGAATAACCGATTTGACCGATCCGGCATCCGCTATTGGTGGTGCATGTGGTAGTCTTCCAGAGCGCGTCAGAAGGGGCTGATGAGAAGCACGGCGGGCGGGCCCGCCTACACGAACATGGTCGACGCCGCTCGATCTTACTCGGAGGAGGAGGACCGCAATTCGCTCTCGAAGATGGTCTCGGGATGCTTCAGGTGTTGTGGCGTGCCCTTTCCTTTCACTAACTATCGCATTCTTTCCTCCCCTCCTTGCCCGGTTACTAATGGTCACCTAACACTTCTCATCTATCTCTAATTACGCTTGAGGATGATTATCTTTGTTTTGAATAGAATTCGAAGTAGTAAGCAGCTGAGAATGTGAAATGAGACAGAAAATGGTTTCAGCTGGCTTAGACAGAAGAAGGTGCGTGGAGACAAGAAGGCTGGCCAGAAGTTCGAGCGAACGCTAGTCGCTGTGGGGGCCGAACCCATCTGGATAAGATCGGTGAGCAATTATTCATGGTAGCACCATACTATGAATCTGATAAATCGCCGTTTTTAGTACTTTTTGAAAAGTGGCTCAGAAAAAATTCTCAAGAAAATGTTTAGAGTGCTATGATGAATTATGGTGTCAACGTTTTGTGACTAGAGTGCGGAGAGGAAGAGGGAAGAGTGAACCAAATTCAATTATCTCTTACGGAAGAGTTGGGGAGAGCGGTCGCTCTTCCGGAAGAGTGAACTCTCTTCACGCGGTTTCGCTCAAAACCAGTCGTAGCAATGCGCAAAGTAATATCTGGGATGTTCTCAATAATGAGGTGTGTTGATGCATGATATAAATAGGTACTGACTTCATCTGGAGTACAGTAGTGCTTAAATATTGACGCAGCCCTAAGTTTAGTGACTCTGGACAGTCAAAAACGGCATATTCAAGAAGGGGGATAATTCCCTGCAGGAACTATGGGCCAACTAATTGTGGTGGACGATGCGGAAAACACAGGGCTATCGATCTAAACCAGGTAGAAGTTTGTACGATCAAAAGCCGCATAACGCCGTCCATTTAGCTGAGGCACTATAGTCGTTCACTCTTCCGGAAGAGTTAATCCCTTCCCTCTCCTCTTCCTTGTCATTTCATTCCACACCGCGCGCGCGGGGAAGAGTCTTCCTCTTCCTCTTCCTCTCCGCACTCTATTTGTGACCATACATTCATGGATCATTTCTAGGTTGCTCGATACCTTCCCGCCGATCCTATGCGTCCTTCCGCCTCTTCCGTTTCCCTAAAGCCCAACGCGAACGGAGTCGCCCGAATCGTCGACGAGACCAAAGGCAAAGCGGCTGACAATTGGGAATCAGATGGAGAATACTCGCCACATATGTCCCCTTAGGTCCTCCCTCCCTTCTGGAGTTCAAACTACAAGTGACCGATCCTCTATTTCGTTAGCTTACCGATAAGACAAATAGTTCGACCTGTGCTTGAACTACCCACCACCGCCCCTAATTCATTACTTACCTTGTTTCGTCATTACTGTGTTACCTGACACATATCGTTCGTTTTCCACATCAACCCCGTGCTACCGTAATCTTTCGTTGTTTGGTCTTACGCATTTCAAACCGAGGTCAGCACATGATCATCCACGTTACTTTAATCCGCCGGTGATATCCACTTGGCTCTTCCGGTCATATAGGCGACTTTAGATTATTACACAACAGATTTTACCGACGTTCAATAGATTATAATCTACCGCAATCAAAACTCGCATCAACAATGGTTTTCTAAGTGCCTTTCACCACCCACGGAGACTGTTCACAGCTCAAGTTCCACCCCCCCCCCCTCCCCTCGATGTGACCATTATTTCCTACCTTCGGGTACACTCAATCATGCCTATCTCCGCTAGTTGCGATTGTCTCATTCTCTTCCCCGTAATATTCTGAGCTATTTGAATGACCCATCCTAGTTTATAATCCGTAGTTCCATAAAACGAGGACTGTTTTCACCTTTCCATCTTCGTATTTCATCGAAAACTTGTCGAGATTTGAACCGCTTAGTATGATAATAAATTGTTGTCTGTTGGTCCCGCTCGTCTTCTCTACGGCTTCCAGGAGATCTCTCAGTAATCTCTCGCAAGTGCTTTGTTCGGAACGCGCGCGCGTGATATATTGGAGGCTAAAGGGCACCGGAGAAGGGTTGGGGCTACTCTTTATGCAGTAGACTCACAACGGAAATAGACCTTTCCCCTTGCTGGGCGGGGGAGAGACCAGGGATTACGCGTTCAACGACGCGCTCAATTCGATTTCGAATTTGTGCCCCTCGAATTCCGTAGCAAATTAAGTAGGGCTTGGCAGCAGTGAATGGCGTGGCCAGAGTTTGTTCCATTCTTCGATATAATTGCGACTCTTTGCTTGTGCTGCTCCACCTTTGAATAGAGTGGGAACCATAAACGTCAGAGGGCGTCGACTGGGACAGTTTACGAGTGCTGCGTGTCGCTGAGATTTAGGCGCTGCTGGATAAACTCAATTTGTGGGTGGGGCGGTTTCGAGTGATGCCAAATCCGACACTCCTCATTTTGCGTGTTCTCTCGTTTTTGCGAGATAGCCCGCGAATTGAGGAGAGCAGCCATCACTAGCAGCTTTCCTATTTCTGGAAGAGGCACGCTATCAAGTTATATATCGCCACTTTCAAACATTTTCAAGCGAGTTCATCATCCGTACTCGTATTCTTGCTGAACCTCTCAATGCGGATAAATCCTCGCGGTCTCACCTCAGCTTTGCTTCATATTCCGCAGCTCACCACTCCTATTTTCCCCTAATGCATTTGCCTAATCAATTTCTCCTCTCTTCTCCATGTTAGAACGAGGAATCTTCTGAGGAATTTCTTCCTCCTCCAATCCAGTGTTCTCTAGGGGCTAGGAAATGACATCGCTGCTTACGTGTCTGCTAATTCGATCCAAAGAACCGGACGGGCGCAGCAATCGACCGTATTTACTCGCAGTCGTTCGGCTCTCCATTCGCTGATGAAAGTGGTGTTCCCTCCTAACGTGGTCTCGAAATTTTCGAAGTTTTTTCACAGAGTTCCTGTCATTATCAATCCTATGTTTGATACTGTTTCTTTCTCGAATCTCTTCCTGTATTTCCTCATATTATTCCATGGTAGCTATGACAGCGCAGAAGAAGTCTCTCAGCCGAGATGTTTATCCATCTTCCCCGTCTCTTCTTCTGAACATCCTTCCATTCATGCATCTATCTCATGTCACATATAATCTCCCCTCTCTCACTGATATCTCAGATGTCGTACAATCTCCTCTATTTAGTATCCAGCTCATCTCTATTTCCTCTTTTCTTCGTTTCCATTTGTGGGTATAATTCCAAAATCTCCAATGCAGGAACACCTCCATTTTTTTCTGATTCTCAATCCTGTTTTTGATATATCTTATAGGTAATTGGGCTTTAGGCATCCCTTCACGAGGGGGGATTCAGGGGGGATCACGACTCTTCCCAATCTCTCACCAATCTGGGAATGCCTACTCTCCTAGCTCCATTCGCTGACTTTTTAGTCTCTATCAAGCCCTCGGCACACTTTGTCTAATCCATTCTCAGCATTTTCTCACTCCCACCAAGATTCTCGGGATAATACGGTAGTTTCAAACGCTCGTTATCAGGGTGGCGGAAGAGAGCGGAAGGACCGGAGATGAGTGCGGGGCGACACTGCTTCCGACGGAAGAACTACGCAACGTTTTATACTTCGCAGACTTCGATGGAGCGCGAAGTCGAGAGGTCCCTCAAGAAGAAGAATCTGGACCTCCACAGGTATGTTTGCGCGTGTTAGCGTCGCATTTTCCCTTCCCTATAATCCTCTGATCCCTCCTTCTGCCTCTCCATTGAGTTGAAATGTCGTGCGCCTCCCATTTCCTCACGATCTGCTATACGAATTGTAGTGCACAAATCCTGGCCGTTTCGAATAGAAGTCTGCCTACAAAGCGCTTCTGTCAAAACGTGGCCTGAAATACCCGCACCACTTCCAAATGCGCGTGCTTTCTGCCTCTCGCAGAAGCAATTTCAACCTTTTGACCCTCTTTGCTTCAGAGAGAATGGAAAATGACGAGGTCCTTACTGATGAGTCTGGGAGCGAACGAAAATGAGAAATGAGCCGTCCGAGAATAGAAGACGGGAGGACCAAAAGGCAGTCCATAATCGGTTTCAGCTGAGAATTTTCTGGATCTTTGCCGATTTCGAAAGCAGTCCTGATATTTTTGGACTTACTCGTCTCGTTCGGACTGATCCGTCGCTTCTCTGACTCAGTTGGAGGCATGTTGAAAACGAATCTTTGGTTTGTCAACCCTCGTAGTAGTTCGAGGAATGAGAGGAGAGAGCAGTGAGGAGAGAGCAGTGTTGAATAGAGAGAGAGACTTTATCTCGAGCATGCCTTTGCGTGTTTCCTTCAATGATGGAAACCCTCCAAGAGAGAGAGAGATCCAAGAGGTGCTGAGAGAGACACTCAGTTAGCAGCGCCAACACGGAATTCTCCAACATTCTCGTGCGTGACCGAGTGCTAGGGGGTCGTCCATCATATTCTGTTCTTCCTGTTTCAGCTAAACATGACCTGAAATGGTGTCATCCAATTGCATTTTTCATGTTTTCTTTCTCTCTTGATTCACTTGCACATGGGGGAGTTCTGACGTCTCGAAGCCCGGCTGATCAAACACTTTCCGCGTGTTGTCTTTGACCCGATCATGCTCACAATGCGGTTTGACCCAGAAGATCTGCCTCAATTTCCTTCTCTTGCTTATTTATAGTTCAAAATTTCGGGTCATTGTTTCTTCATTTCGCATTATATCTCAATGGCGAGAGATAATGCAGAATAAATAGACGAATACCCGTATATCGAACTTTATTCTCATTGAATTTCTCCAGATCAAACAAGCCCGATCGGCCTGAGCCCGTGCTTCGAGACATGCCCACGACTTCGAAGGCGAGGCCGAAAAAGGAGGGAAGCAAGAAGAAGAGCAAGGTAGTGGTTTCAAAACAATACCCAATACCTTTCCAAAAACCCAATGCCTTGAGCCCAATACCAACAGATATTGATTCTAGGAAGACAATAAAATGGTATTGGATTGACATCCCTAGAGCAAGGTAGGTAAAGCGTGAGAGTGATCTGCGAGGATTTTTCGGGTTTTCAAACTAAAAAAATCACAGGACGGTGACTCATCCGGCAGTCCCTCTCCTCTGACGTTGAAAAGGATCAAGGCAGTGTGAGTATTTTCTCCAGATGGTATCTTAATGCCAAGATTAATAACTCAATTTCCGGCCTTAACTCTTAAAAGTTTAAATCTTAAGTATTCAAATTATGATTTTTTAAAAGAAGACTTCAACGAAACACCCTCGAGTTTGAGCCTTGAACTTTCGAAATAAAAAATATACTTTGTCTGTCACATTATTCTGTTTTCGTCGGACAGCCGGACTATCCTCTCTCTTGGGTATTATCTAGTGCTGTTCTGAGTGAGTCTAAAAACGGAGTCGGGGAGTCGCAACATGACTGCCTAATTCCTCGTGAGAGAGTGACTCGCAGAGGACGGGCTTAGCAGGCGAGGCAACTTCCATCACAGCGCCAAATCTCACTCAATTCATTCCCACACTCTCGCCCTGTCGAACTTCACCGTCGGCTGTTTTGTTTTATTTCTCTGCAATCACTGCATCTTTGAACAACCGAATTCCGCATTGCGCTTGATTCGAATCTGAGGCGTTCCCATTTGTCTTCCTCCCTTGAGATCCTTTTGAACACTCCTCCTGCAGTTCTTTTTTGCTGCTGCCTTTGCTAAAGTGCAATTGTGCACTCATTGTGCCTGGTTCCAATCCCCAGCGGTTCTCAATTACTGCCAATCGTATGATTAATGAGAGAGGAGAGAGGTGATGGGGTCGCTTCCCTCGTCCAGAACCGCCCCATTTGGATTTAGTGTCGAGTAGTTCTGCTAATGCGATAACCTCTCTCCCCTCTCTCCTTTGCCCTACCGTAATCAACATGTCCCATACGTGGTGAGTTTTCCCAAGAATCAGAAGAGGGAGTTTCTCATCCTGATTTTGATGTAGACTGTGATATTAACTGTAAGATGTCTCCTGAATAGTATAATGGTACAGAAAGAGGAAAGAGTTTGATCGGAACTAGTTTTTTCGCCGATGAATTGTTCAAGGATTTTTTTTATTTTCTGAGAAAATCATGCATTTGTCCTACCACCTATCCTGCTGTTTGATGATTCTGGAAAGGGCGCAATCTCGTGCTTCGAGAGCGCAGCAGCACTACCACTTCACATTCCATTTTTCCTCGATGATTGCGTATTTCGCCTTCTCGCCCTGTAATCACAAAGATGACAGCGAGCGCATAGGGGAGGGGAAGGGGAGTAATAGGGGTTCGTCGTCGAGTCGAGAGTGAGACGTCATTCTGAGACATAGGGCACATCAGAAGAGCATCGTTCCCCTTTCCTCTAGCCTTTCTCAAAGATTGCGTGATTCGTACCGTATATTCTCCCGGGGCCGGCGTAGTTCCTCACTACAAACGTCACTGCTGACGCCTTGCTATTCCTGTTTCATATCACGATTTGTTCAGAAATTCATCAAATCATGCACCCTAGAAACTCCTAGAAATTTCATTTTCATAGTAATGTCTGATGCAAAATGACGACGTGCTCCGATTTTAATCTCGATGATTGTCTGACTTCTTTCCAGGCGGGCAATGCTACGGAAAAACGAGAGCCCTCGGAGCGGATTGAAGGTAAGACGCTAATCTAATCCTTTTATTATCGTAGAAATGTCCACGATGAGTGATATCTCAGCAACCGTAGCCCAAAATGTTCCAAACGAAAATGCTTTCAACAAAATAAGCAGCAATGATCAGGCTAAGCCGGATCCGGCTAAGATTTTTGCAACACCAACAATATCAATAAGAATGATTAGTGTTGGTTGAGTTGTGCCGGAACTTTTATTTCAAGGGATAACCGTCAGATAAATATAAAACTGTGAACTCGAGTCCTTTTTCAGCCCTCACACACGATCGGGACACGAAGCGCGAGCGACTACGGTCTCGTCACTGTGGGGAAGCTACTAGCCGAGCAGAGGTCTCAGTTTATTATTTTCGAAATTTAATTATTGATTCGGCACTCTCATCAGAATCAGCTTGTCATGTTGCATCCATCAGCTCTCCTCTCTCTCTCTCTCATCAATGTTAGGCGCGATTCCTGATGTTCTTCTCTGCTCCATGTAGAGCCTTCTTCGACTTGGCGCGTGTAGGCCCCTCTCTAACGCGATTATCCGGAATTCCTGATGCGAGGAGCCTAAGAGCCTCCCTGCAAATGCTGAGAGGAGATCTTTAGGCACGAAAAGGTTTCACAGCTTCGTCTTCTTTCTTCTTACTGACACATCGCTCAGAATAACTGACATTTCGACTTCTTATGTGTTCCGCCCTACCGAGTTTTCTCGAATGTTCTTTCTGCGTGTAGATGTATCTAGTGTACCGTTGCTAAATGTGTTTCTGGCTCTCTTCGTTATGCATATATCTCGTCGATCAGAGCGACGAGAAGTTGTGCAGAATGAATAGGGGCATTGTACATTTTGGCATCCCTAGTCTCATCTAGGGTTGGTAATTCAAGGATTATCTCTCTTCTTTTTGCGCGTTCTCTCGCTGCTCTGACGGGTGAGAGAGTATGCAAAAGGAGGAGAGTCATCCTTGGATTGTCAACCTAGTCCCGACCTTAATCTTTGCGATGGCAGGTGCGGGGTCCACATTAGGTTCGCCCGAGCTGGCCCTGACTGACGTGGGGGTCTTTCTCTCTCTGTCTCTCTCTTTTTCTTCCATTCTCGTGTTTCACGCCCTTCCTCTGTCCCCTCCGAACATCCCTTCTCTGCAGAGGGCGTGGAAAAAGACACGCGCTCCCCCTCCTCATTTCCCCTCACTCACTTACTCACTCAGATACTCGTCGTGTAAAAATAGCCCAGAACCATTCCCGATTTAGCCACACGGAATTTCGCCAGGAATCTTATTTCCCACGATTTTCCAGTCGAGCGCAAACTTCAGAATTGGTGATGGCATCTCTTCTCAGAGACACTGTGAGGGGGTATATTTAAGTCTCCTCGCAGTCACTCACACAGAATCGCGAATCGTTGTTAGGCTAAATCTAGGAGAGCGAGATTCGAAATCCTTCTGACGTGGCTATTTTTCACTGTTCACTCAGAACCTGTCTATTCTAGTTAGTCGCTGATTAGCTATAGTTAGTTCCATTACTAGTGCCGATCCTCTGGGGAGTGCTGACGTCATTCTGAAAGGAATTCCTCTTCGTTCTTCGTCTCGTATCGCCTTCGTACTAGTACTACTCTAACCATATGAGATCTGCGAGAGTAGGTATTTGCGTGAAGGGCAATATTCCACCTCCCCCAACTCCAGTCTTCATCCGTTTCGCAGCATTGCCTTTCATTTCCCACGATCGTGTGACTCTACGTATCGCTTCTCCTCTCACTCGATCCCGATTACTCTACCAGATGCAGTGAGTGTGTGCATTGTTTTGTTGTCGCGCGGCGCTAGAGGAGGAGACGTCACAATCCCCCCTGATTCCCTGTCTTTATTCACTTAGCAACGCGGGCGAGAAAGGAAAGAGCCTATTCTGAGAGCAGGGCCGCTGATCGAATTTCCACTGCTTCTCGCAATTGTTTTGTTTCAGGAAGTTGTCCGATTTCGGCTTGATACCCGCAGTGCCCGTGCACGTTTTTCTCTCGCCCTCCGAGCTACGCCACACCCAACCAGCCCCTTCCCGGTCAGTCTACACTAGGGATGTAATTTCGGATCTGGCTCTCTCCATTCCACACACTGTCTCGCCAGTCAGACATACCAGAGAGTGTGCAGAATGGAGAGAGCCAAAACGGAAATTACATCCCTAGTCTACACTCACTTTTCTCCCCTTTTTCATATAGAATGGATTGATTCCCTAGAGGATGATAAAACGATCTTTCAGACGCGGGAACATGCCGCCCCGACCGCCTAAGCGTAGCCTCAAGGTGGGTCCTGCTTTCAGACGAATTCCCCTCAATTCTGCCTCGAGGAGAAAAACAGACCGCAGTGCACTCATGAGCAGCATAGGAGAATTGGGTCACTCTAAGTACATGGGAGAGAGAGGAACGAACGAGGAGAAGGTTGCGATTTGAATCCTTTTTGGAATCCCGTGGGAGATGAGGGAGGGAAGGGGCAGCATTCTCGCATGATGAACCATGTCTCGGACACACGAGGAAGCTCACTGGTCACGTCGTCGTCGTCCCTCTAAATCCGCTTTGCTTGTTCTTTCTCTAATTTTTCACGAATTCTTCCACATCAGCAGCAGCAGCATGCTTAGTGAACCACAAGAAGAGAAAAAGTGATTAGGCTGAAACCCGTCAAACTACGTGCAAAGACCCGCTCCCAAGGCGCCTCTTGGGAATGCGTGAATGAATTGCTCAACGAGAGAATTTTTGCTGCTACTGAAGGCGCCAACATTCCGCATTCGTTCGATCTTTAGCACTCAGGATCTCGAGTTCAGCCGAGGGAAAGCGACTCGCACGTCTCTATATCTCGTGAGAATCTCCCACTTTCAGTCTTCATCGTCCTTTTTCTTTCCCTTCTCTCCATTCCAGCGCTGTCACTTATACCCATCATCTAAATTAGCACAGGCGCGCGGCACTTTGTGCCTATTTTGACGAAAAACAAGATGGCCCGTCCAAACTTGACCTTTGCTGTCCAAAATTGAGAAGGAGGAACTGAGATCTCTGAGATGTTATGCGGGCGCTTAGATGATCGTATCAGGCTCTTCTCCGTCGCATATCCGTTTTGATTTGCTGCCTACTCATAGTGCGACCTAATGATCTCTGGTTGGTCAGAGAAACGATAAAGCGTGCCCGAATTGAGGAGAGTCGGTATGGCTAATGGGGGCAATCCTTTTCCGTCCTTCAGGACCGTCTTCGTAGCCTCCGGTTGAGTGGCGACGACAACAACAATCCCCCCGGCCCATCGAACTCGCCTTCTGCCAATTCCATCCAAACGAATATCCTGGAGGTAAGGCCTGTTTAATTACCCAAGTTTGCACTTCGCATGTCGTTGTTTTATGCCTAATGAGTTCAGTGCTTTCAGACGCCCGACGAGCCGCTCGCCTCGCACATCCGCAAGTCGATCTCCTTCAACGAGGCGCAGCTCGCGATCCACCAGAAGAAGAACAGCGTCAAGAAGGGCAAGAAGAAGGTACCGAATAGGGCTGTCAGAGCGAATACTCCATTTCTGCATTCTGCGCGCACTTTAGACCGTCTGAATTACGGGATAGCGTACAGAATGAAGATACGGATGTACTTGTTCCGAATATGGAATATAGTAACAAGGAAGTGGACGGGCTTTCGGGAAAGGGAGAGGATGTTGATGTGTCTTCTGTAGTTAGTGCGTGCGTGGGGCGCTGACCTACGCACAGATGCGCCCCTTCCCCCGAATCCCCCCCCCCCCCATTCTTCCGCGAGATATTCCCACACAAAAAGTCTCAACATGAGGAGCGACGCGTTGTGAAATTAGTCCCCCCTCGCTCTGCGATTCGCTTCGAAGGAGAGGAACTGCTCGGTGCAGTGGGAAAGCCGCGCGCATCTTTGTCGTCTTCTTCCGGAAACTCGATCCGCCTTTGCCTTTTCCATAATAATTGGAGTCTCCTCCGGTGCTCGCCTCCTCCCTTCATCCCCCAAGACTTTCTACCCCAGCTGATTCACAGAAGTGCAATCCGCCCTCTCTGCCTGTGTCATCCCATCTCGAAAGCCCCTCCATCTCAGTCCCTAAATTGGGGGAAGAAGACGTGACAGGCCCCATCGCGTAACTTCACCAATGCCAGGCCAAGCGTGAATTCGTGCGTATACCCACCAATTTGCATTGCCATCCTTACCACTCGCTTCCCCGAACTGATCATTTCACCGCAACATCGTATCCTGATGTGTGTGTTCTCTAAGATTATCTCTGATCCCGGCGGGTGTTGTTGTCCCATATGATCCGTGCGATATCATCCCCTCTCTACCCTCAAGGACTTTGTTATGGTTGAGGAGGAGAGCGTCCTCGTTCAACCTTCTCCACTGCTTTTTCGAGGCACCCGTCAAAATGCGCGTGATGCAATGAGGGTTTATTGGCTGAGTGAGATCGGCGGCGTGATTCCGTCTCAACGTTGACGTCAATTCACCCATCGCTCGGTTATCTCCCGGATGCCGCTCTTCTCCCGTTCCCTGGCTAACAGTATCTCTCTCCTCCCGCCTCTTCGGGTGATCTCAAATAGAGGTGGCGCGTGCACAAAGTAGACTAACTATCTCTCAGTGATGGGAAACTGTGTCGCTGCATGACAATATCTCTCAATCACTTATCTCCCTCACTTTCCTGATTGAGTTCATGGGAACCAGAGAATTGGAATCTTTCTCCCTAAATCGCGCGTTAACTCGTTTCTCTGATCGAAGACTGTGCAGACGAAGACAGTTCTTATTTGGGATCACTGGGAACATCTGATTGGCTCCCTTTCTTGTGTGCGTACAGTGCCCCTCTTCTTCCTCCTCCCATGGAGAGGGGCGGAGCTGGGGGGAGGGCAACTCGATTAGTGTTTCATCTCGGCTTCCGCTGCTACATTTTTCATGTGATCGAATAGGTTCGAGACGTTTTCGAAGACTCGCGTATTCAGCCCCATTTCACACGCTTCTTGCTGCGAATTCTGCATTATTCATCGCGAACTTCGATCCGAAACCTCGGTGTAACGGACTTCACGGAAGATCTCACGCGATTCCAATTCATATGTTCGAATCTTACACAATCGCGAGATTAATGTGCAGTTAAAATCGAGAAAGACGATTTGTGCAGCGATTGCACGAGTTCGCACATCCACGCATATGTATCAAATCTCTTTTTTGCTCACACTATTACTTCCGTGACTCATTTCTCTCTAATGAGCTAGGAAATCTTACGATTCTTTCGGTCACTCCTCCTCACTCGACTCATCTTACAGGCACGCACTAAATCGCTCAATTAGGAGTTGTCTATCCCCCCTTCTTCTCCTCTGTCCAGCCTTATTTTGTATCCGGTGGCACTGTCCAAGCCTAGTTAACCATATACATACCACGGTTCCGAGAAGAAAATACTCTGTTGTCAAATGTTTTCGTAACTCTGCCTGGCATCCGCTCTTTTTGCAATCCTTGCGTCCGACTCATCCTTTTCTCAGCCCATTATATCTTCCGGCCGGGTCTATCAACTCCAGCGGATAAACCCTCTAACCCGCTTCCAACCCGATCACATGAAGGGCCTAGCTTCCTTTCGCCTACAGTAACCCGCTTGAGCCCTTGCATCTTGGCAGATTTCTGAGCTCGCAATTGTTTGGACGATGGGCGCGCAGTTCTTCCATTCTTATTCCGCGAGCATGCGCATTTTCGCCCCCGTCCTTGTCTCGTTTCCCCTTCCCCACTGAGAATTGGTGAGGGAGGAGGAGCGTCATCTCTTGCGTCTGACCAGAATGGGGCATTTCGCTGCCATTTGCATTTTCCCCTGTTATTGCGCGTGCGCTTCCTTGAACTTCGCGCCGTTGATCATAGGACTACTACCCCACGCCAAATAGGAACGGACTCTCCTCAACTTGCATGATCTCTCATTTGTCTGACAGGCGAGAGAGAATGCAATAGGAGGAGAGTCAGGTTCCATCACTACTTCATCATGACTCAAGGGCGTTCTAACTCTCGTGAGTCGTCTCCGACACCTAGAGTGAATGAGGGTACGCGAGTCTATGTTTTCTTCCTCCCTCATCCCTCCTCCCGATCCATTCCGCAGCCACATGGGCCTCAGCCACACGGCTGTTCGGAATCAAGGAGAGGGAGGGAGGGAGGGGATAGATACTTGGGGGTGGAGTGGAGGAAGTGAGGAGTATTCGAGACGCGAGGCGTGCGATGTTGAACCGTCTGTCCTTCCGACGGCCTTCCACGGCCGTGCCCAAGACTGCCGCCGAAGCCGAGATGGAGGAGGAACTAGAGACGATGAAGGACGTCTTCGACGTCTTCGAGAAGAAGCGATCCATGGATGCCGGGGCAACCCTCGACCCTCGAAACTCGATCGGCGATCGATCAACGATGAGGTCGACGAGAAGGGCGCTGCAGAGAACGACCAGTGAAGCCACGGACGAGATGCTGTCCACTTCGCCCAAGACCTCTCTGCCTCCCCAACCGAACATCGGCGCACGGCGCTCGACCCTGGGCAAGAACCAGCTCCTGACCACGGGTCTGCCAAATCCGGCCCGATCGCACAGTCCCGCGGGACCAAGCTGCTCGGCTCCCTACTCCCCCACTACGCACAATCTGCACGCCTTCCCGACCGAGGAGGGACCGTCCACGTTGGATCCCGCGGTGAGATAACGTTGTTCCAAAAGAACGTGGTTCAGAATCAGAAAAAAAGTTTAAAATCAAAATTACATATTCAAGTATGTTTCATGATTCAGAAACGAGTCTTTTCAATGTTTGTGTATTTGCGCGTATTGTGACGTAGCTCACGCGTGATCACAATGGCCCCTCCTCCCATCCTCCATAATTCATTACCTATCATTCGCCTACACTTCTCGAGTAGGCTCTCCCCCTCCCCTCTATCCTCCCTTCCGCTTCGGTTCCGAGAAATCTGCTCAAACAGACCGCGACCCGAGCGAACGATCAAAGTGGTTCCGACTCATTCTCAGCTCAATTATCTAGGCATCTAATTCGTCTCCAGTTGATTTGGTCCGGGACCCGCGTGATATCCTCTTCTTCCTCCTTTTCCTCCTCCCTCTTAATCTCTCATGTTATCCCACTTTCTGTGGGTGAACGAGAGAGTACGTGGCTTCTGGTGTATCTCCGTGTTTCTTTATCACTCTAAGAGCAGGGAGAAAGAGGAGAGAAACCAGAGGAGTTGAGAGAGATCACGGATATATATTGTTACCAATCACCACACTGGCCCTCTATCAACAACTGACGGGCCTCGGAAGATAATAACTAGTGGTGGAAAGGTCGAGATGAGTAGTGGGGACTCAACAGCGGGCCGATCTAAAGATAGCCATGGTCAGAGAAGCAACATGTCAAATGCATGCGCAGTTGCAAAATATTGCGAAAACTAAGGAGTTTTCTGACTCCCTCTCCACTTCGCACAATCCCTCGTAGACTCTTTGTGTGTCTTAGGTTTGTCGCGCAGCTCACGACGGAATACAAAATCTCACCGCTCATTGTCATCTGACTCTCGTGAACCAATGTTCTTGTTTCTTCTATTCAACCGCCTGCACCTCTCGTTTCTGCATGATCTCTCGTCGACTCTGACCGGCGAGAGAGCAGGCGGAATGGGGAGAGACAGAGCCAGCGCCTACTTCTCACCCTTTGCAGCGCGAGAGCCGCTCGAGTTATGAACTGAGCGACCCGAGTAAGCGACGGACCTCCGTGTTTCTCAAGCGCGGATCACTCTCAATGGAACCGATCAAGAAAGTCGAGCTGGACGATGTGTACGGTGTCTACAAGCAGGTATCTCTCTAAACATATATTTCCAAATTATTTTCTGCATCATTATACACATTCTGGAAAACAGAAAACATGGTCGGTCTCTGCAGGGAAATTTGTTCCGGGTTCTATGTAGTCCAGTTTAGGAAGCGCATAGCGTGAAAGGAGGCAATTGAATGCGATGTGGCATTTGGCAGAGTGGAAACTCGCGTGACAAAGAGTGTGATCATTAGCTCACAGTCGCATTATCTGAGATTTCGCACGAACACCGCAGAAATTGATAAGGGGAGAAGGGAAACTGGATAACAATGGAGAGTTGTGAAAGAATCTGCAGTGTCCACGAGTTATCACGCCTAGTCAACGAGACTGTTCTAACCCTTCCAACTTAAGTTTCGGAAGATTTTGATAAGTGGCACAATGCAGGATAAGATTTTGTTGCAGTTGGGCACGGGCCGATTCGGCTACATCAAGCTAGCCGAGCACAAGCAATCGCGGACCAAAATTGCGATCAAGTTTTTCCCCCGACCAGCGATCAAGCAGGTGTGTCTCCATAATAAACGAGCCGGCAACAATTACAACTTGGCATTGGTTAGAGGATACTAAGTCGAATACCTTAAGAATGACTTCGCGCGCGAGTACAACTACTCCTTCTTCCTCTCCCCCCATCCGGCCATCATCGACACATTCGAGGGCATGTTTCAGGTTAGTGGCTGCTCTAGTTAGGACGAATCGGAACCCGGCTCTTCTCAATAAGCGACCTCTCTCGAATCTCTGTGTGGCGAGAGAGCAGGCTAATTGGGGAGAGTCGGTATCGATTTGCCATGTGATCATTGTGGGGGTGGAGAAGAGGCCCGGATTGATTGCAGACCTCAGATGACTCAGCCTTCTTCTTCGTCCAGGAATTATGTCCGTCGGCCTCATTGAGGGAGCTAATAGAGCACTCGGTCACTGGTAAGTCAATTCCAAAGTCGATCCCAATGTCAATCCAACGCACGTGATCTACAGTAATCGTGATCGCACGTGATCTACAGAGCATGTACAGTAGCCGGCGAGTGCAGATGAAGTGGTTGAGTCCGTTGTGGAATGCGGGCGGAGAAAACAAAAACAGGAAATTGAGAGAGAGCGGGGAGATAACAAAGTAGCAGCGGGCGTCGTCCGGCGCCACATGATCTGTGTATCATCAGCTCGATTTCTCCACTAATCAGAATCGAATCTCTCCATTCCGCACACTATCTCGCAGGACAGAGAAACGAAAGAGCACGAGAATGGAGGAGAGTCGGTATCCGAATTGGGATCTCGATATCTCATATTTTGATCCGTCGATCCTCTATTTGAGCAGTGACTCTGTGATAGCGGAAGAAGAGGGAAAGAAGAGTCCAATCCCCTACTTTATGTCCCCCTCTCTATTTCTTCTGCGTTCCTCTCGAGTGTAAAATGGAGTGGATTTTGACGGCGTCTCATTCCGGCGCCCACACGAAATTATGACTCAGAAGAAAGAGTCGAAGAGCTTTTCACCATTTCGAAATAAAATTCGATAGATATGCCAATGTAAATAACGTGTATCGCCTGTTCGAGTGAGCTCAAACGAACACTAATCAGTCAGAGAGAGAGGAGATGAGGTTGTGTCAAGGAGTGTCAAGCATCTCTTGACGGGAAGCCTAGACGGATATTTTTAGAGCTGAGAAGGGGTCATCCCCCGCCTATAAATAACACGAGGAATGTGCGGCAACAAGTGGATTCATGCGCCCCCGCGATTCCTAGAAAGAAAGGGAAATGACACGTGATAATTGGTTTGCATTTCCTCCTTTTTCCTGCTCATTTCTCTTGTTCCAATGCAATCAGAGTGGTGAAGTGGAACCTCTGAGAGTCCGTCACGCGAGGGATGAAAATAACTAGAGAAGGAACAGCTGATGTAATTATCGCCCCTTACTCTTGCACAATTAGTTGGGATGGCAAGATTACTTGAGGGTTCAATATTTCATTACATCAGATGGTTATCCAGAGATCTGAAGTTGTACTGAACAGGTCAATGTGCCCATCATCTAGTGATACAGGGACAACTGTCAAAAGGTCAAATTGGAATGGATAAACTTCAGGCCTCGGCGAGGAAAACACGAAGAAAGTGATGCTGAGCGTTCTCTCCGCTGTCGAATTCATGCACAACGAGAACCTCGTCCATCGGAATCTGAAGGCCGAGAACATCCTCATCTTCGACCCCAAGGACCTGTCGAAGGTATTGCAATATCCGAAAATGTCACCGAACCCTCTGATACGTTCATCCCTTAGGATATTTTGGACCAGGGTCCTTAGTTCTGTTAACGAACCATATCTAATTAGAATTTCCTCTGCAGATCAAGCTGACCGACTTTGGCATGACTCGAAAGGTGGACACGCAAGTAAAGCATCTTGAGTTCGTCACGATCTATCACGCCCCGGAACTGTGCGAGACAGTGGTCAACGAGGTCGTATCCGTCAACAAAACAACCGACGTGTGGGCATTGGGTAAGTCCCCCTAACGATAAGTCTATGGTATAAGCTCTTAGTTCTAAGGTCTAAGGTCTATGGCCTTAGGTCTAAGGTCGTCATTTTTTCGGTCCAGACATCATGGACCACGGCGCACAGACGAATGCTGTTCCACAAGACCACACTGTCTGGTATTGTCCAATAACATTGTCTGGACGCTGCATTAACTCTGTCTCCCTTTGTCTGGTCAAACGTCTCACGCGGAAGTGGCAATGTTAGAGTCGATGTCTGAGCTCGTATGGTACAGTCCTGACAATAATGTAGCCCTAAACCTATTACACTCGCAGTACGGACTGCTATTGCGGAAGTCCTGCTCGAGTGTTGTTTTGGTCGCTGATGTTTGACTCGGAAAATAATTGATCACACGACGATGCCATAGCAGTACAGGGTAGTGAAAACAAAGCCGATGCCTAGATCCGAGTCTCATAACATGTTCTGGGAATATCCATCCACTTCTCTTTCCACTCCAACTCTCATTCTCTCTGGAGAGCACGTGTCAACCCACAATAGAATCTTGAGTCGAGGAGGGGGCAGAGAGCCCCTCTCTTCGCTTTTTTTGTTTCAAAAGGGAATGGGGACTGGCATATTGGACATTCAATAGAAATAATGTGTTCCGCATTCACTTGCGTTTCCTAGGGTAATCTATGAGTACACTAGAAGCACAAACACTACAAGCCTCGCACAACCAGAATATGTTATTGCCCAATCAAGCTTCTACGTTGTTCAATGCATTCTGACACCCTCATCTACACAATCTAGAAAAATCTATGCAATCCCTCCCTGAATGTCAGTTACAGTAATTATAGGGACTGTCATTACAGTAACGCCTGGACGGCTCTAGAATCACTCTAAATATGTCCAATCACTTTCCTTCGCAGGCGTCCTCTTCTATCTGTGCACGCGCGGTCGCTTCCCCTGGCAGACTGCGACGATCATGTGCAAGCAGTACTGGGAGTGGGAACAGTGGCAGAAAAGGAAGGTATCAAGAGAGAAATCTTCTTCTTATTACTTTTTTCAATACTCAATCTATCTCATTGCTTCTACTTATCTCAAAATGATTTTTGCATCATCACAATAATTGATCGATTGAAGATCCCCGCCCTGCCCAAGAAGTTCACAGTCTTCACTGAGAAGGCGTTGAAACTGCTCAAGAAGTAAGTGTTGATGTTTCGTTTTTGGGGTTTACCCAACTCATTTATTTCGATGCCATAATTCAGAGCACTTTATTTTTGATGCCCTCTAAGTCATAGAATGACCAGTTCTTAAAATGATACACCCGGTTCGTTTCTTCTTCGATTACCTCGTTTTCAAGGGTTAGGTTGCGTCTAGACTATGCACTACTAAAGAGCGACATCGCATAGGCCTATCCGATGACCGAATCTATTTTCAGGCATCCTATTAGCCTACAATCAGTCTCGGGAGTCAATTTAAAAAAATAATATTAACAATAAATATTATTTTCCCGCATTGCAGGACATTGTGTAACAAGCCCAAGGATCGATGGACGGCCAAGGAAATCAGGAAGTGCGTCCAAAAGGAGAAACTGCTCAAGCCGGCAAAGGTACACGAGGATTCGAGCACGAGCTAATCACCGACTCCCCCTCCTTCCCCCTTTTATCGAGCACTCCTCCTCCACTCATTGACCAAATCACTCCACTCCTCTTTCGCAAGTGATTGCAACCAACCACGCTAATATTCACCACTTCCAATTTATTTTGATTCACTGACCCTTGATATTGTGACACTATGCATTCGTGTAATATGGCTGCTGTATGCGGACCGACGACTAATCTTCCGATTTCTTCTACCACTCTTTCCCGATGATTACGCATAGTGTTGTAGTCGCTGTAGTGTTGTGCTAGTTCTTTTCCCCTCAACTGTTTCCCCGACTACGATTGATCTTCTCTCCTACAGTATACAATCGATAGTCACGTGTCATACTTCTTCTTCTTCTCCTGCACTATTTTGCATTTCATTATTATTTTATCATTTGGTGGAGAGTGGGGCGAGCTTGTACCCACTCGACGACACTCCGCAACGTTTTCTGAAGGAAAGAGAAGCAGTTGTGTGCCCCTTGTAAATCTGTTGTAAGCGGAATGTGGTTTGTACATACAGCTAGAGTAAAAACTCAGCAGATCAGCATGCGATAACGAGTTATTATCATCGCACTTGGACACACAGAGAAAGTGATAGGCATCGGCAAATAGTGCCAGTGATCCGTGTGATCTATGAAGAGGCAGTACACACCAGGAGTGTGCAAAAAATGTGGAGTGCTTCAAATTTTCCACACACCTCTGACACATACCTGAACTAGAATTGTATGTAACTAACTGCTGCAGTCCACATTATTTCGACAAAAGCACTAAGACCATTGGATGTATACCTTTAATCAGCCAATTAGATGTATACATTTAATCAGCTTAATGCCAAATGAGCAAATAGATACAGGAGAATACATCGCAATTGGGTGACTAAGGAGAACGAATGACAACTAACTAAGTGTACCAAGTCCATTATCAGGAGTCGAATGCGGATGCGTACGTCTACGTTCCGACCCGGTCAACTCGAACAGAGGTCGAGGAACCTCAGAAGGATGCCAATGGCCGGGTGAGCAAGCGATCCGCCATCCATCACTGGATCAATTCCACCCTCAACACGATGGCGGAGATCTCGGAGCAAGTAGTCTCCGCCAGGGAGCTCTGAATTTCTTTTTCCTCGCTCATGTATCATCTAATTTTTTTTATTCGGTCTTCCCGCACTGCCGACAGGTATCAAATACGCATTAAACCTCCCCCAACTATCTCTTCTTTCGTGTTGATTTCATTTTTCGAAATGAAGTCGTATCTGCTCCGATTTTCTGAATGATTAACCTCAGTAGAATTTGAAAACGATATGAAACTTAGGTCATAGATCATTTTGTTCAGTTTACTTACTACTTTTTTTCATTTTTGCTAGATGAATCGATCGTCTGAGCGCTCGGTGTTCTCTTCTCCCGTTTTATCGCGGTTTACCTACCCACTCGTGATCTCAATCCATCAATGTTCACATCACTTATAAGATAGGAAGTTCCCAGTGTTTTCTCTGTTAGTAGATCTGCACCACCTCATCCATATCAGTGTTCCGTGTGAAATTCTGAGTAATAAAGAATATTATGTCGCACCTGCTTGAGATATTTGTCATAGCGCCTTTGGTTGTGCATATTGAATGTGTGAGCATAAACTATGAATTGATATACCTTTTGTGTCCAACAGAACTGATACTTCTACGTTCAATTTCCATTATCATCATTTACGAAACAAGAAGGGATGAGAAATTTTAACGAAAATATCGCACCACGTCGAGATTCAAGAAGTGACTAGAAACTACTCTAGAGCGAAGATAACAGACAGAGGCGACAGTTCTAGTGCAAGGAACATTAATAATGGCTCATAATTAGATTAATTAGCTAAATTGTTTTTTTTAGCGAAAATAGCTGATCAATCAGTTGGCAACACATTGTGATCGCCGCCGTCCATAAACGCGTTGAACCAGTGGTCGAAGGATCGATGAAAGTCAGTGATGCAAATGGAGTGAAGAGGATCCACGCAAGGGACCGAAGGACGACGTCCAAAGATGCAACTGAACAAAAAAAGAGAACTGAAAAAAGAAGATGAATGCCAACCATTCGATGTCCATTACTGATGACAAAACGGCATCGACTCTCCTCATTTGGCATATCCTCACGCCGGTTAGAGAGGCGAGAGAACACGCGAACTTAGGATTGTCGGATGCCGATTTGTCATCGCTAATACCCATCCAGTATTGTACATGAAACCAGATATCTCATCAATTAATGTTCAGGAAAATCACTTCTTCCTCTCCCAATCAGAGTAGTAGACTGCATCGCGATTGCACTGAATACAGCGCAGGCCCGAACCTGGACCGAAATATCATTGAATAAGTATGTATATGACAATTAGTGATGACAATTCGATAAGCGACTCTCCTCAAATCGCGCGCTCTCTAATCTAAATTGAGGAGAGTCGAATGCCAATTTGGCATCACTAACGAAAGTCTCGCCAATCGCAGCGCAGCATAAGAGAAGAAGAGGGAGAAGTTGCATGGCTATTTCGACATGAGAAGTGTGAGATGGCAGAGGACAGGACGTACTGTTTATGTGGTTGACGGACCGGGTCTTTGTATGGAATCGCGCGGGTTGCCACATGTCAGTCCGTTCTTTGTCTATCGCTCCATCTTTTCTCAGATGTAAACTCAGAACAAAGGATTGTACTTTGGTGGGAAAATAGACGATCTCATGTATCAATTGTGAAAAAAGATCAGCACAGTATTCTTAGTACCTCTATACCGTTGGAACCGATCAAAATCATTCCGACGACAATGAAGTGTAATATCGAAGAGACATGAGGAACTTTAAAAAAAAAAGGATCAAGAGAAAAAGAAGGCCTCACTCATCGTTCAATGGTCGTATTACGCACTAAACATCTCTGAAATTCTTTTCACACCCACAATATTTGATCTCTTGATGAAATTGTGCAAAAAACACCTCTCCTCCCCATCGACGTACTCTTTCGTATAGCTCCGATTGATAAGGATATAGAGATCTCCCTCATTTTTTGCTTAAAATCTCCATGGAATCGAAATTGCGGAAGCGGATTCTGCAATGAAAAAGGCGGCTCGAATAAGAGGCGCCCTTTCATTTTGCATCGCGAAGGTTGTGCTCCAATTTTCTCGTTCTTCGTGATTTATCCTACAAATTGACATACCACCTTCAATTTCTCAAAGAACCCATTCCTTGCGATGGAATGTCCTCTACTATGTCCCATCATTTGATGCTCCTTAGGAATTATAGAGCCGCGCTCCTCTTGTCTTACTGTAGTTGTATCTCTTCCACTGATACTAATCTCTTCAGAATGAAGGTGCTCATCTACTCTCTTGCACTCATCGGTACCATATCTGCCAGTATCAGTGATATGTACGACTGTTCACCGATGGAGGTGCCTCTCCCGGTGAGTGTTCAGTAGTGATGTCGTTTCGGTTTTCGACTCTCTTCATTCTGCACACTCTATCGTTTCTCTGATCGACGAGATAGTGAGCAGTCGGAGAGAGTCAAAACCGAATTTACATCCCTAGTATTCAGCCACCATTTCGAAAATATTTTCAATCCAACCTTTCATATTTTGTGATATGTTCGCGATGTTCTTGCAGATTGAAGTGGGCGAGCATATTCCGGAGATCTTTATATGTGCCTAATAAAGATTGTTTGACTACTGGAGTCTGCCGTGTACAAATACAGGAATAAACAAGAATTGTAGCAATGTCGAGCGCTTTCAAGACAATTTGCTCGCCCACTTTCAATCTGCAATCTGCATTGAAGTCAATCTGCAAGAACATCGCGAACATATCACAAAATATGAAAGGTTGGATTGAAAATATTTTCGAAATGGTGGCTGAATACTAGGGATGTAAATTCGGTTTTGACTCTCTCCGACTGCTCACTATCTCGTCGATCAGAGAAACGATAGAGTGTGCAGAATGAAGAGAGTCGAAAACCGAAACGACATCACTACTGAACACTCACCGGGAGAGGCACCTCCATCGGTGAACAGTCGTACATATCACTTATACTGGCAGATATGGTACCGATGAGTGCAAGAGAGTAGATGAGCACCTTCATTCTGAAGAGATTAGTATCAGTGGAAGAGATACAACTACAGTAAGACAAGAGGAGCGCGGCTCTATAATTCCTAAGGAGCATCAAATGATGGGACATAGTAGAGGACATTCCATCGCAAGGAATGGGTTCTTTGAGAAATTGAAGGTGGTATGTCAATTTGTAGGATAAATCACGAAGAACGAGAAAATTGGAGCACAACCTTCGCGATGCAAAATGAAAGGGCGCCTCTTATTCGAGCCGCCTTTTTCATTGCAGAATCCGCTTCCGCAATTTCGATTCCATGGAGAATTTAAGCAAAAAATGAGGGAGATCTCTATATCATTATCAATCGGAGCTATACGAAAGAGTACGTCGATGGGGAGGAGAGGTGTTTTTTGCACAATTTCATCAAGATATCAAATATTGTGGGTGTGAAAAGAATTTCAGAGATGTTTAGTGCGTAATACGATCATTGAACGATGAGTGAGGCCTTCTTTTTCTCTTGATACATTTTTTTTAAAAGTTTCTCATGTTTTAGCCCATTTTATTCCACTCATTCATGTTTACCAGTCTCTTCGATATTACACTTCATTGTCGTCGGAATGATTTTGATCGGTTCCAACGGTATAGAGGTACTATGAATACTGTGCTGATCTTTTTTCACAATTGATACATGAGATCGTCTATTTTCCCACCAAAGTACAATCCTTTGTTCTGAGTTTACATCTGAGAAAAGATGGAGCGATAGACAAAGAACGGACTGACATGTGGCAACCCGCGCGATTCCATACAAAGACCCGGTCCGTCAACCACATAAACAGTACGTCCTGTCCTCTGCCATCTCACACTTCTCATGTCGAAATAGCCATGCAACTTCTCCCTCTTCTTCTCTTATGCTGTGCTGCGATTGGTGAGACTTTCGTTAGTGATGCCAAATTAGCATTCGACTCTCCTCAATTTACATTAGAGAGCGCATGATTTGAGGAGAGTTGCTTATCGAATTGTCATCACTAATTGTCATATACATACTTATTCAATGATATTTCGGTCCAGGTTCGGGGCTGCGCTGTATTCAGTGCAATCGCGATGCAGTCTACTACTCTGATTGGGAGAGGAAGAAGTGATTTTCCTGAACATTAATTGATGAGATATCTGGTTTCATGTACAATACTGGATGGGTATTAGCGATGACAAATCGGCATCCGACAATCCTAAGTTCGCGTGTTCTCTCGCCTCTCTAACCGGCGTGAGGATATGCCAAATGAGGAGAGTCGATGCCGTTTTGTCATCAGTAATGGACATCGAATGGTTGGCATTCATCTTCTTTTTTCAGTTCTCTTTTTTTGTTCAGTTGCATCTTTGGACGTCGTCCTTCGGTCCCTTGCCCGGATCCTCTTCACTCCATTTGCATCACTGACTTTCATCGATCCTTCGACCACTGGTTCTACTCGTTTATGGACGGCGGCGATCACAGTGTGTTGCCAACTGATTGATCAGCTATTATCGCTAAAAAAAACAATTTAGCTAATTAATCTAATTATGAGCCATTATTAATGTTCCTTGCACTAGAACTGTCGCCTCTGTCCGTTATCTATTCTCTATTCCATGCTTCCGTTTTCTATCACCAATTAAATTTTACCCATAAGTTCGAACAGCGCAATTTTCATCACTAACCTCTTCTCAGAGCCTCACGTTCTACGACGTCGATGCGGGACTCCAGCAGATCTCGCGTGCACGCTCTACGAGGTTCCCCGGTTGGACGGAGTGATTGAGGAAACGGGGGTGATTTTTCACCGTTTTTGGAAATGATGGAAATATGCCAATCTTAGCAGGACTCAAAGAGCTCTAAGAGGCGACGAAGAACGCAGCGACCTCCGCTTGTCAGGGTCAGTTTTTTAAATCTCTCAATAGAAATTACGCCATTCCTGGATTGCTAATCAAATTTGAATACATTCAGCATGACTTGTTCCGATCGACTTTTTAGCAACTTTATCAGCTGGTTTAGTGGTGGTATATTAGATGAGTTTCAATGAGAATTCTTCAGTTCTTACTATCATGACGAGCGACTTGAAGGAATTGGAGCCCAGCTGCTTTGACAAAGTCATCTCCTCAGATCGAACCGAGAATACATTTCAGGTGTGTTCCACTACATGCGAGGGGAGTGAGTGTATCTTCCATTACTCATCATCTTCAAAAACATCCACATACATTGTCATTATTATCACAATTCTGACGGTATTCAGCAGGATCATTCATTAGTTCGAAACCTTTCTCTTTGTTTTGCTCAATCAAATCACCAGTCATATCAATGTTTTTAACGGTTCTGAGACTTCAGTCATAAAGAATATGATTTTTTATAAATATTTTATTGAATACATTAAATGGTATTCACGCAATCGCAGCGTACCGGGAAGTGTTGCTGATCTCATGCTCATTATTTTCATTAACATGTTATAGATATAGATATAGATTTATCCGCACTTGGTGTTACGATAAGTGGGGGGATGGGTGGGGAAGGACTCTGGCGCCTTGTGCCTTTGACGAGTAGGGAGAATTGGTCAGTTGGGATCTTTTGACTCTTCTTTCTTTCACTGGATCCGTTCTATATCGCTTGACACGGTGACACTTCACTTTTGTGGCAAGCTTCGCATGACGTCGGATCGCCTCTCCTCCTTAGGCACGCAGCATTCTTCCCGTAGACTAGTCGCTACCGAGATCCCGGATCCCGGATGGCCAGTCCTCCATAGAAGTTGATAAAGAGGACACCTTCGATACCATCATGTCCATCATGAAACGTCGTTGATGCATTAGTGTTGTCACATTTCGGGCTTGATGTGTGAGCCCGTATATTGTGCCTGTTTAAAATAGCTCCGATCTGCCTTCGTAGCATTATATAGAGTTACCCTCGGGCTTTATCATAATAGATGGGAATTGCGCCAAGGTTGCTGGATGTTCGATAATTTCAGGTCTGGTCATTCTCGCAAAAACTTAGACCTAATTTTGAAGTTGCTGCACTCAGCTAAGAATTAGTTTTACTGATTAAGTAACAGTTAACTGATGAGAAGCCATCTTATGCTTTATCTGATATCTAAGCGGGAAATGCGCTCGACTCCGCGTTGACCTGGTACTGGGTGATAGTAAATTGCAATGTTTTTATTTTTATTTTTTGCAGTGTCCGATTTCTCGATCAGAGGCACATTGTTGTCATATTTTGCAAAATCGTCGTTCGGCCATATCTCTAAAATATCGAAAATCCAAAATGGTCACCCCAACATCTCAATACATTTGGTCTCTTCAGCGTCAAATTGGCGATTTTTCCTCGGTAAATAATTAAATATATTTATCTCAACAACCACAACTGTAAATTCTAACGTGTCGGGGAGTTTTAAGACCGAATATTGAGTTTTTTCCACCATGGCATTACCTATCTCAACAACCTCATCTGAAAATTAAAACGTTATGTAGCGTTAAAAAACACTAAAAAGTTCGGAACTTCGATCTTTTGCCTGTTAAAAAAGCAGACAAAGATCCGATCTTTTCCTGAACAAAGATCCGACCTGGTAAAGATCAGATCTTTGATTTGAATTCCCGCACTTTTTGTTTTTCGCTATTATCTCAGCTCTCGGATTATATAGAGACTAAAATATTTGGCTAGTTGTTCCCTTTGATATGTGAATAATATATTGAGAATTTCAAGAGTTTAACTTAATTTTTAGCTGAGATATATTAAATATCTGGTTGAGGAATAAGTAACGCTCGTTTTTCCAATTTCAGATTTTGACCTCTCCCGTCTTTCTAAATTGTGCAATTATATTCCGGTTTTTGATGATCGATAAGGGCTTGGATACTCTCTTTAGCGCACACTATATCATATATCTCCGATCATTTAGGCGATCACAATGGCTGGCTCAATTCAAAGTTGTCGCAGCTCACCCTGAGATTTTGACAGGTCAGCACTGAGGGATGAAGAGTTATTGAGCCACAATTAAGCTGCAGTAGTAAAGTATCATGGTTATACATTACACTGATGATATTCAGAGGAATATCCAAGTAAAGGTCTGTGTGAGATATGCGCCTAACGAGAGTGTAGGAATTTCAGTTACTGACCGAAAGAAGTTTTGCTAGCCGCGTTTTCTTAGCAATAGATCTAAAGACCTCAATTATGCTTGAATGTGGAGTACCTTTCCTGTTGAAAATATGGACGAATTTTGCTAAGTGTGGAGCATTCTCTTTATCAGTTAAATTGCTCGTAAGTCCGATATCGAAAACAAGCCTCGAAATCGACATTTATTGCTATTTCCTGTAAACCGTACTAATTGAATGTAAGGCCTTAGATGGTTAAATGGACGAGCAACTTTTGCACTATCATCCACCAAGTGGCCACAATTATAGAATGGCTACTATGTCTTGGGTATGGTTTAATCCAAAGTCCTCAAAACACGCATTTCTTTTGATAATATTTTTGGAAAACTGTTATTTTTCAAATAGGAGCATAAGTAGCACCAAATGTTTATAGTGATAATATAGCTCCATAGTGAGTGACTGGAGCGCACTAGTGTATAGGCCAGCACCTTCGATCCTCAAGGTAGACAAATAAGTTAAGTGAACTGCAATTTTTCACGAACATTCCCCTTGAAACGTCTATAAAAATACAACAATGAATCGAGCACCATTCTCACTTCACCATGAAAGAGGTGTAGTATCGGGCTGCTCACCTGAGAATGTGTGAATTTACCGAACAGTTTCCACGTTAAATTACACAATTTCGAAAAAAATCTAAAATTTTCGAAAATTATCAGGTACATTGAAATCTAAATTTCTCTCCTACACAGGAAGCGTGATATTTCTAATAATAACGGCTATGATACTCGAGCATACCCTGAAAAAATGCTATAAAGTCAGCTCGTTTAGATTTGATTGGCGGGAGATATATGAGCCCAAACACGATGCTCAAAAACGAGCGTTACTTATTCCTCAACCCAATAGTAAAAATTGCGGGAATTCAAATTTTTTTATATGACGGATTTTTTAACAGACTCAACATCGAAGTTTCGATCTTTTCGGCATTTTTTTTACATCGCATTAGCGAGAGTTTCGAGCCTAAATATTGAGTTTTTTCCACAATGGCATTATCGGAACAAAGACTATCATTCACTTCATGCTTAGTGTCTCTCATTTTCAGTTAGTCGTAAGTCAACAACCACCTATAAATTGTTCAGATTCTTTCCACATTATCATGCAAACAACTACCATTTTTTGCATATCCACATGTCAAAAAGAAGTCATCAATATTCATCATATTCATGCCATCAATATTCACATATCGTGTCTAAGCAATGTTTATCTTCTGCAACATTTTTTTCCCGTGTGTTTGTGATCTAAGTGTAAGTGTGCTAGAAACAATTCCAAAATAGTATCCGAATGAGGAGGCAGAGGGGAACATTTCTTATGTTGATGATGTCATTCCTCGCCTATGCGCTAGAGCGGCGCCGTCGGTTTTCCAAAAAAGTGGTGTAACTTACCTAATACCGATTTCTCCAATAAGCGCCGAAGAGTGATTTGTGAAAAAGCATGTATTGAACACCACCTCTTAAATCAGAAAGATTAGAAGTGGTAAAAAAAAAAGCCCGCACTTCTGTCCAAAAAACCTGCGATTTCTACAAATTTTCAAGGTTTTTCAAGCATAACTTTTTTCATTCATGTTTTCATAAGCTCTCATATCGAAATTCGGAATCAGCGTGAGAAAATACACCAAAATTTCATATAGTCATATATTTTGGAGATAAAAATTTTTCCACTCTGACCACTTTTTCACCATGTGGTCCCATGGTCAATTTCGGAATCAGCGTGAGAAAATACACCAAAATTTCATATAGTCATATATTTTGGAGATAAAAATTTTTCCACTCTGACCACTTTTTCACCATGTGGTCTCATGGTCGTTTTTGGGTCAAAAAGTCGAAATCTCGGAACTATATGACTATAGGCGTTTCCAGCGTATTTTCGCCCGTAGAAATTGAATTTTTATACTACAGCTCGCCAAATCTTGCAAAACATCACCTGCGGGTGGGAGTCGAGCCTGCCTGCGTCGGCATGCCAGTCAGACACCATGCCCATTAATGGGCATGGTGTCTGACTGGCATGCCGACGCAGGCAGGTTCGACTCTCCCCCGCAGGTGCTGTTTTGCAAGAGGTAGAGAAAACTTTAATTGAATGAGTTTGGTCCGATTTTGGTCGAAAAATTTGTGTCTCAGAATCATGTCCCTATAGGAATTTCTGGCTTATTTTTGAGCGTAGAAAACGAATTTGCTAACTAGAGCTCATGAAACATCGAAACAAAAAAGTTATGCCATAAAGAAAATCTCGAAAAAAATTTGTTCTGGATTTTGGTCATAACTTTTTTGTTTCGATGTTTCATGAACTCTAGTTAGCAAATTCGTTGTCTACGCTTTAAAATACTCCAGAAATTCCTTTACGGACATGATTCTGAGACACAAATTTTTCGACCAAAATCTGACAAAAGGGGGGACCACATTGTGAAAAAGTGGTAAGAGTGGAAAAACTTTTTATCTCCAAAATATATGACTATAGGAAATTTTGGTGTATTTTTGCACGCTGATTCCGAATTTCTATATGAGAGCTTATGAAAACATGAATGAAAAAAGTTATGCTTGAAAAACCTAAAAACTTTGTAAAAATCGCTGGTTTTTTGGACAAAAGTGCGGGTTTTTTTTACCACCTCGGATCTTTCTGATTTAAGAGGTGATGTTCGATACATGCTTTTTCTCAAATCACTCTTCGGCGCTTATTGGAGAAATCGGAATTAGGAAAGTTACACCACTTTTTTTGGAAAACCGACAGCGCCGCTCCAGCGCATAGACGAGGAATGACAACATCAACATATGAAATGTTCCCCTCTGCCTCCTCATACTATTTTTGAATTGTTTCTAGCATAATTCCAAAGCGAGTTATGGCTGTTTTCGTGAGGCAATTTTGGTCGTAAACGGAAGTGTGGATGAGCTACATCCTTGTTTGTGGGTATCCTTTGCCATTTGCTGACAATTACATCACCATTTCTGCCTATTCGATAGTTCTTATTTCGCCCCTTCTTCATTCGTCATCAGAAAGCCAACAATAATTGCCAATCTTGTCTCTATCAGCGACTGCGGGGTATCAATGCACCAATTGGTGGTCACGAGACGCACGACGCAATTCGTCTGCGACGTCTCCTCTGGATATTATTGGAACTCACCCGGTGAGCTACAAACCGTGCCAGTTCCGTCCATTTTCATCTTTAGGTACGATAATCTACTGGTTTGGCCACTCCCCACAGTTGCTAGTCCACGATTGAGTTGCATCAATTTTTTTCTTTCGATTTTTTCTCTCGATTATATACATTGTTCAGGCAAGGACTCTGGACCCATGGCCGACAGTAGCATCAAGGACTGGGTGGAAGAGGGGATTTAATACGATATCGAATGCACGAACAGCGTGATTAACGGCCATCCCTTTTTCCTGACTGATTGAATCGAGTCTCGAAGATTTGATGAATAACATTGTAAAAAAATTCCGATAAAATCTTTTTGTCAGAGTCTATCATGCCTAGGATAGCAGCATCTCAAAAACAAAATGTCTGATATCTTTGTCCTCATGATCTTCCCTCTCTTCTCATGCAGTCATGCGCTATTGCGTTGTCAAGACTCCGATGTTTATCATCCGAGCGATCTAACACATTTCTTCCCTCATTCGTACAGCTGACGTTACTTTATCCCGCTATGAGGCGAATATTGGCATGATCTTCTCCCTCAAGTCCTTTCAGCATTTTTGAGACAGAAGAGGCAGGTTTTTTTTACATGACTCTTCCGTTTAGAAGTAACTTTTTTTCTATTCTAGAAAACATTGTCTCTCTCTCTCTCTGCTTTCTTCAGTTTATCCAGAATAGGTGCCAATTTGTGCGGAAGCGAGAGAAATCCTCTTCCGTCTCTCCTCTTCTCCTTCCTCGCTCATTGAATCGACTCATCTTTGCCTCTCTTCCCTCCTTTTTCAGTGGCTCAAAAGCCGACTCGGCAGCGTTCCTTTCTTTCTTTTTTCCTCAGGAGAAACCTTCCGTTCTATCTATCTTTCTTGTAATATTGTGCTCGCGAGAGACATTTACACCAGTTGTTTCCGTTGTCTTTCATTCTGCAAATTCCTCCCCTCTCTCTCTCCCTATCCCCTCTCGTTGCTCTCTCTCGTCCCGGGCCTGCAGAGTAACGATGTTTACTCCTTCAAGTTGACTGGACGAAGTCCACACTCGAAGTTTCGCTTGAATCCGATCTTACCCTGATTAGGGTGCTTCATAGTAACTCGATGTTTCATTATCAATAGCCATCCAATCTAGGCCAGTTTCGCCTCCATTCGTGTTTGGAAGTGCCAGTCTGTACTCTTTAGTGAGAGGGATGAGTAGTAAGGCTGGCAAATGAAGATTTGATCTCTTCATTCTGCGTGCTCTCTCGCTGACCGAACGGTGTAGAGAGTGTGCAAAATTAAGAGAGCGCAAGCTTCGCTTGTCAGCCCTAATGAGGAGGCGCAGTCATGAAAAGAGCGAGGAAAGGTGAGAGGAAGGAAAGAGAGAGAGGGGAGAGGGAGATGAAGACTAGGGAGCGGACACAATTAATCAGAAGCCGCTCGTATTTCTCTCGATTTCTCGCCTTCTCACGTGTGTTCTAGTGTACATTTCCATTAGATTTCAAGGCTTTACGCTCCTCTTTTTTTTTACTGTCTTTTCGAACACGCTATTGCGCCTCCTTCACTTATGTTCGTTTCATATGAAGGAAGTAGCCTGAACGATGGATGTTCCCTTACCTCCAGGAGCAATGGCCGATCTCGGCAATCCTACTCTCGTTTGGCTTGATGTCTCGACCATCCATCCCTATCCCCCTGGGGTCAGTGACTCTTCGTCCATTATCGAATCAACCACCCGACTTCAGATGCAACCTTCCCCCTGCGAAATTCCCATTGCAATCATTGCGAAAAACGCCGAGGAGGTTTGTTGATAGAAGTGGTGTATGGAGATGATTATTGACAGATTCAGATGGGAGAAGATACTCAGTCACTCGGAACTGACACCCAGATAGGTCAGTCGGTGATGTTTTGGTATTGGCAATTAGTCAGTTCCAGAGTACGATGCCACCGATCGTTCCATAGATGGTTCGGATCGAAACCCGCCGGGTAAATTGCATTACCAAAGCTCGAAATGTGTATTTTTCGTGCCGATACTTTGTTTCAGTTGGCGAGCCAGTGGCGTCTGAGGTGGCGCAAGAAACCGAGGAAGGTACGGCTCATTCTTACGATTCGCACATGCATTCCCTCCTCTCTCTTTGTTATTGGATCTCTTTCCTCGCCAGGAATGGATGAAGCGAGAGGCGAGAAAGAGGAGGAAGAGAAGAAAGACGAGGGAATGGGAGAGGGAGAGCAGCAGGATGTCGTGGAACCTCCCAAGAGTCAGTTCCGCTCCATTAATTATGGTTAATTATGGTGATTTAGTGGTCTCAGCACGTCCTTCTCGATCAGCGAAGAATGCCCCTGCAAAGACGGCAGCTGCCCCTAAACGTGAGTATTCCCTTCTCTTCTCCCTCTCTTGTCCTCTACTGCAATGACGCATGTGCCTCTCAGTTCCTCACATTCTCTCACCATCATTATCACAATCCCCTTTTGACGGAAAATATCTACAAATGCATTCCTTCAGCAGTCGCCAAACCATCCAAGGCTAAGACCATCAAGAGAAAAGCCGTCAAGAGCAAGAGTGAGTAAAAAATGCTTTTTATGGTCAAAATTTATCCTTTTTCTTACATAAAAACTCGATGTAATCCCGTCTTTGAAAGGGTATCTCACGATTAGAAACCCCACAGTCTTCGAGAGAAATTGCCCCTTTCTGATTAATTGCGCAATTTTTGATCATCTCCTCTAGATGACTTACAAGTGCCGACTATCTAATTACGTGAGACATTTCAGAAGCGGCGAAGAAAGCGTCCGTAAAGAAAGTGAAGACGGTGATCGCCAAGATCCCTAGTGGAATTGTGAAGAAGCAGGCCATAAAAAGTGAGAATTTGTGAATTGGATTAGTTAACGTTTCCGGAAAATGGAGGTGATGAATCAACGGACACTTTTTTCAGAGTCTGCAAGCAAGAAGACGGAGACTACTAAGAAGAAGAATGTCACGCGTAAGTAGTCATAGAGAGCAATTATATCGAAACTATACGAGACTCTCCTTGATCCGCGTACTATCTTGCCTTCTCCAGAGAAACGAGAGAGATAGAACCAGCATCTCCTTATACCGCGTACGAACGTGCCTTCCAGAGATATCAGAGAGCGTGCGCATTTGATGATATGATGAGAGGCTAGTCTCGATTGTGCATCACTTGTGTATTCACTTCCCATTTCAGGGACCACTACAACCAAGAAGAATGGATCTCCGAATAAGACTACGATCACAGGTACTTTTTGTCTGCCAACCAGCCAAACAATGGGTAAATTGTAGCTGAGGAAGATCCGGCGAAGAAATCAGCTCGAAGAGGCAACAGGAGTGAGTCTTTACTATTTAAATTATGATATATAGATAACAAAATATGTTTTCATTCAAACGTTAGTGGCAGTTTATACAATATTTACTTTCAGCTATATGATGAGCTCATCAGTACCGTGATCTCTTCTTTTCCCTATCCTCCGCTCCCTCTGCAATCAATGGTCTAAATTACCATCTTATTTGTAATATTTATTGACTTGATCAAACCGATAATATTGTTATTTATCATCATCACACACTGAGAGGCTTCCTTACATTCCGTGCTACAAAACAGGTCTACATACAACAGTCTGGTGTTGGTGAGAACATAACTTGAACAACTTAGAGATCATCGGTACTGGAAATGACTTAGATTATTGACAACGGATGCATCTAATCATCAACAGCGAATGGGAATGAATTCGGAGCTATGAACAGTAACGAGTAGTACAAGCAAATAGATTCCTATGATGAAAATAATAGATGGAATTGATGCATGGATGACACTCATTGCTAGGTGCAAGAAGACCTTCAATTAACTACATGTGGACGAATTGCGGCCCCTTCTCTCCGTACACGTACATTCCTCGAAGTCCCGTCTGAACAATCACATTTTTACCCTGATTTATCAAATTTATCTATCACGGTATCTAGTCCAACTGCAGGGAGCTAGGTCGGATGAGAACTATTTCGCGATACCGGCTGCCCTCTTCTCCTTCTCTCGCCCCTGTAGTTCTCATTCGACATAGCTCGATCTACAGTACCCATAGACTCACTAGAGGCGCACGAAAGGTAGTTGATCCCTCTTCGGGCGGAGTGTAGAAAACGGTCGAGTTCCGCTGCTCTTCTTCGGCAGATAGCTGCTGAAAAACACCTTTTTATCAATCCAGCCTGACCTAAGCCTAAATCATAGATGAACAACCTAATGCTCATGGTAGGAGAATCGCTAGCACGGTGCTCTTATTGAAATTGAATTTCAATAGAACTCTAGTTGAATTATATTATATCTTCATTTGCCACACTATCTCGCCAAAAGGGCCTTTGTTCCCATAATGGAATTCCGGAATTGGTCCGATCAAGAGAACCCTAATCACTATGCATGTTATGCCAATTATACTCTGGTGTTTCGAAATTACTAGCAAATCTTCCAACTCACCGGGGTTTGGCTGGGCATTGCTTCATCCTGAGGAGAGGAATCGACGTACCCGACCTGAAAAAGAAATGATGAGTTGAACGTTCTGCGAAAGGTTTACAAAAGCAATTCCGCATAGCTTTCTGAAGGTAATATTCGAAATGAACAAACATATTGATCGCTCATGAGGATATCCATTAGTGGGTCCTCCTTTGCGCCGTGGAAAGGTACGGTGCTATAAGTGGACTGCGCGGAACGGTTATCGATCTACAAATAAACTTTATCATTTGCTGATGTCAAATTATCTATTTGCGCTATCAGTTGTGTAAGAGAGAACAAAGAAATGCTCACAATATTGGAGATGGAAGGTAGACGAGTGGGGCCGGGAGCGAGAAGGACCTTCGCTGTCTTCACTATCTGTAAGGTTGTCAGATCAGCGACAAAATACCGATGGAGACTGAGGGGTTCGAACCCCCAACTGATCGTTCTCGAGGATTCTCTAACCACTAAGCTAGGAGATCATGTTCGGCAATCTTGCACACTAATGATGCAAATTGAATTCCTCGTTATTGTTTCTCTCGACCTAAGTACTTGAGTTGTTTGAAGGAATTCAATACAAGTACTTGACTATTCCATTCTCGTTTTTGTTAGTCGTCGCGAGCGGTCCTTCTCCATTTCTCTCCGATAGAGAATGGAATCCCTCTAGTTCCCCTCGTCTACTCCATCAACTCAACAAGATCGGAATCCCCATCCAAGCCGGACTCTGGTCACCGTGTGATGGGTATGACCTACTCTGATGTTTGGTCCCTCAGATACCATTCTCGTCGAGTCTCGTTTCGCGATTGATGACTCGAGTTTGGTGGACTCAGTTCTAAAATCACGGGAGCCTTCTTCCGTCATCAACAATGAACACTCTACATCAAGTCCTATCGTCCTGGATGATCGCAACCCTTTCTCCAGCCAATCTCTTGGGTCTGTGAATGGAAAGAAGACCGATCCCTTGACCCCCACCCAGACGAAATGATTCTCTCGCGAACGAAGAAGCGACCCGAAACCTATCTGAAACCATCCATCCCCATCTGGCGTCAACTGCCTGACATGATAAATGTATGTATGTATGTATGTATGTATTCTGAGAAGCATTGAGAATTGATTTGAAATTCCTATTACACACATGACTGACTTTTCTGATTGCCTGAGTCTGACTGGGCAGGATGGTACGAGGTCGATCAGCGGGACGAGCGTAGCGGGCAGCAGGCTCATTCCAATATCCAGTCTTATTATTGTTGATCGCTTTGGACGTCTTCGGATCGGGAGGCGGAGAGACGACGGGCGCCTCTCGATTCAGAATCTCCTTGATCCTCTCGTTGGTTGAGGGCCGTCGAACTTTGATCATCGCTTTCTTGATTGCCTGAAAAATCTCGATTTTACAATACGTAGGTATTGCAAAGGTCAAATTAAATCATAACACTTGATCCAGGCTATTTCTCAAATGCCAACCATAACGTACCGGTTCCATCGATCCTTGCTCGTTTAACGAAGTAGCAAGTATCTTCACTTTACTGCCCCCAGCAATCGTGGGGAATCGAGTATGGGGCCCGACTCGTCGAATATGCGATGTTTGGGCGCCACGGATCTCAACTGCGTCCAGCGGACGTTCTTCCATCTGCAAAGGGTGATAAATAGGTTTGGTAATTCAAGGATTGACTCTTTTCATTTCGCGCGCTCTATCGCTAAATCTGACCTGTGAGAGATTGTGTCTTTCATAATGAGGGCATAAATTGAATCGAAATGTCAACTATATTTTACATTAGACATCTTGTCCTAAATGCACTGGACCACGATGGTAGGTTCGTCTAGCGACGGGATCTTAGATTTCAGTAGCATGTGCCCATAACATCCTGCATAATCCCAATGCCTACCTCCGCTGATTCCACTCTCTCTTTCTGCAGTCGCAGTTGCTGACTATGTAGAGCATCGAAGACGGTAGCGATACTCTGTCCGCTCTTCGATTTCCCGGCCTTGATCGCGTCACGAACAGAAATTGTCTCGTCCGACATCTGCAATGATTCCATATAATCCCAAATACCGTGGATGTCGCTTCTATAACTTTTAAAAATATTATCAACTAACCTCTCTCTGCATTGGCGAATTCCGAGCATTCGAAGTGTTCGGAATCTTCGCTCTCATTGTGGAAGATGCATGACTCTTCAAGAACATTACTCAACCTCGTCAACGACTTTTCGCACTCACTTGAGGTTTTCTGGGCGGCAGAAAGGTCTGTGTAAGTCGTGGAGTTGACGTTGAGAAAGTAGAGGTACGGGGTCGGGGTGGAAGCATCTCGAGAGATTCATCTACGGGAACCTGAATAGATTGAATAATTAAACTTCAATTGAATTGACTTTTATTCGAGACGCAATCAACCACTAAATTATGTGTTTTATAATGCCATCTGAGCATAATCTCACCGCGTAGAATCCATTTGGTGGAGCTGGACGCTTTGCGGACTGAATCGTCGATGCCCTTTCCTGCATACTCATCTGTCTCCTCACATCTAACGTCTCCTTCTCGTTATTCCTTACTGCCTTTTCTGTGATCTTCTTCAACAACTCTCTTCTTCCATTCATATGATCCTGTCTCCGTCTTGCCTCTTCCTCTTCCTTCAGACGCTTCTGCTCTTCCTCCATCATCATCCTCCTCTCCTTTCTCTGTCTATCTTCCTCGGCTTTCTGCTTCAGTTGCTGCTGAACGAACTTCACTGCACGCTCTTCTTTCTCGTTCTGGAAATTTTATGAGATGATGTATCGGATACCAACTTCACGAACCACACCTAGTGAAGGACAAATCTTTTCCTTTCAGGAAGGGTTCAACAGTACATTCACTACTTCATCGATATAGCCGGTAAGGAGGAAATGAATTGGGATGAGTTGACTAACCTGAATCTCCTTCATCCTCTTCGAATCCTCCTCCATCGTCGCTTTCTCCAGATTCCATGCCTGTTGACGTGCCGAAGCGAGAAGGTCTTTGTGCAGGGCCTCGAAGGCTTCGACGCGCTCCTTCATCCTGCGAAGATATGATAATTTGAGAAGAAAATACTAAACTATTTCTCGCTAATGCTCCTTTTATCCTGTACACTTTTCGAAATGTCAATAAAGAATATCTCTGAGAATGGGTTTGCGAGATACATAGAACTTTTGCTCGGTGGTGTGAAAAGATCATAGCAATTGTGATACCCATTCCAAAGGAGGGTCTTCAATCTGCCCTTCGTATACTCTTCATCTGCCTCACAAAGGCTTCGTACGACGGGAAATTGGTGGTCTTGCCTTGTCGCGCTGATGAATGAGAACGCCGAGGGGATTCAATGCCCTTCCTCTGGTTCCGCATTGTCCGAGCAACGCAGTACTCATTATTGGGAAGGCGCTATTGAGTGCAAACTTAAGGTAGTAATCCAGCTACAGTAATCTCAAGAGTGAACTGTTGCTTTCTCTATAGTTTTACACAACACAATAGCAATACCATCTTTGAGCAAAGGTATTACGATCAAGATACCGCAACCAAGAATCTGACAATACCGCAACCAAGAACTATTGAACACACCCTAATTCCAAAATGAAACTTCCGATCGCATTCACTTACAGCTATACGTCTACTTTCTATATTTTGCAGCAATGAATCTATCAGTTTCCTTCCACTCAAAGAAGTACTCACTGTTGATCTGAGTATGCAGCATTTCCTCTGAAGCTCCGATCTCCATAAGCAGCTCGATACTTCAGCAGTGCCCTCGGCCCAAGGTACGCATCGTATTCAAACAACACGTCGGGCGTGAGAATATCAGGTGCGTCAGAGTGATCGTTGAGTAGGGATGAAGCCAGATACTTGTAGCACAAATGGGTGTTGAAGTCGCTGTCGCACCGAAAAGTCATGTCGATAGGCCTGAGAAAGAGGTAAGATTTGTATCCAACCAGGAAGATTTCTTATTGGGTGTGTGGCGCTACGAAGGGAGTATATTTTTGTGTGGAGCTAATAAGCTCCCGCCTCCATTTCCCCCTCCGCCTCCCTTCTGGTAATGAACTGCCAAACAAGATCGGGCTAATGAGAGATTAGAAGAGAAACACAATGATACTCTGCTGTATTTCTCCCCCCTCCCCCATACCCGTTCAACAATTGGTTCTATCCTTAGAAATATCACACCCTGTGGGAGCTCTCCCTGTCCTAGTGATGATGGGAGAGAGAACAGCTGAGGGAAAACAAACTACAGCGGCATTAAACTCGGTAATTACTCCTAACATTTTATTTTCTATAGATTTTCTATAGATTCTTTCCTCCCCCTGGCCGCTCCCACATGATTGATTACGACATATCTGATGGCAGTTAGGCTAGACAGCTAAGAACCTTCCCAGATTAGATCAGATAGATATTATGCTCTAATTACTTAATATCTTATCATCAAAGGTGATTGGGAACTTCATAGCTCACGAACCGATTGTCTCCCGCTGCTTTTCTCTTCCGACTGGTATTCTTCTCCTCGAACTTCTCCAGATCGATCCACTTGTCCGTCTCCAGCAGATTGAACGCCCATTGCCGGGCAGTGACGGACCCCTCGGGCTCCATCGGCTCGTCAACTGAATCCTCCATGATTCTCGCGATTGCTGAAAATGCACGATAGTTCCTGTCGATCGATAATGATAAGGAAATGACACTGTAACTGGGCGGGCGCTGTAATAGGTTACGGAAGGAACGTGGGAACGGGGAGAGGAGCGATAGGACTGAGAGGAGAGGTAGGGTAGGGAGAAGGAAGGAGAGGGGAGGAGAGGGGAGGAGAGGGGAGGAGAGGGGAGGAGAGGGGAGGAGAGGGGAGGAGAGGGGAGGAGAGGGGAGGAGAGGGGAGGAGTGGGGAGGAGAGGGGAGGAGAGGGGAGGAGAGGGGAGGAGAGGATAGAGGAGGGGAGGAAAGGGGAGGAGAGGGGAGGAGAGGTAGGAGAGGGAGAGGAGATGCGGGAATAAGTGTACGCCAGTGCAATACCTATTGCGCCGCCCCATTCAAACCCCGATCCACGGGTGTGTTTCTCTCTAGCTCGACCTGCGAGTCTCAGAACCGTACTTTACACCCCTAGTGGGGGCACTCCCGCAGAGACAATTGAGGGTAGGAAAGAGAGAGGGGAGAGGAGGGAGGGAGAGAGGGGGGGGGGAGGGTGAGGCAAGGGAGGAACACCTTCTGGCGCCGATCGCTCGCGTCTCGGCTTGTCACTGTGCGATCAGATTGAGACAATTATGGGAGATTGAGGCAACGAGCAGAAGGAGAAAGACAATAAAGAGAGACGCGAGGAAAAGGTTCTGCCCTTAGCGATTTTATCTTGAGTGAGCGAGGGTTGCTAGGGTGAGAAAAGGTTCCAGATCGAGAGTCTCTCACGAACGGACGGGAGACATTCTCGATTGATACCCTATCTCGTGTGATAGAGACGAGCAGGAAGAAGGAGGGGAGACTGATAGGAGGAAAAGGGGAGAAGGGATGGCAAGTGGCAACCATTTGAGAGAAAGGAATATTTCCCATCTGACAAACCTTCCTTGTTGTATGAAAATGATGACCAATTATCATCTCTAATAAAATATTGAATATTTTTATCAAACAGTCGCTAATGATTATGATGGGCAGATAAATGAGAAGCGCAGTTGCTCAGTACGACAGCTCAGTTGATGAATTGTTCCATGATCTTGTTTACTTCTTCGGGTTTGTCCTGTTGAACCCAGTGAGATGACCCGGGCACATAGACAACCTGGAAAGGATTTGGAAAAGATTCGGTAAACATCTAGCATGATTCGTCTTCATGTTTGTTGTCCTATCCATTTTCTCGGAAGTGACAAGAGCAGTGATGGTTGTTCTCTCAGCAATCTCAAAGAGCATTGCGACACCTCTTCCCCTTTCTTCTCTTTCGCGGTAATGCCCAGATGCCCCCGCTGGCTCTCTCCCATATCCACACTATCTCCCCCGTCTCTGACTGAAGACAGGATTATACCATGCCCTGATGTGATTATCCGCGCTCACAAAGAGACTCTCAGCAGACTCTCTGATGTCACAAGATTGTATCTCTTGCCCAGAGTCCCAGCACCTTCCCACCCCCGGAAATTGTAGCCCAAGCGGTCGGAAATGGATGAGGCTCGCACCTTTCCCTTTAGACACATCTTGTTCGAGTAGTCGGCACATTCAATGACCAAGAAGGGGTCTTCCTCTCCCCAGATTATGAGGGTCGGAGGCTGAAATGGAGCAGTAATGACCTGGTAGTGATGGCAAATCCGAACGCGACTCTCTCATTTAGAGCGTGCTCTTTCGGAGGCGAGAGAGCATGTGAATTGAGGAGAGTCGGCTTCCGTTTTGCTATGGCTAATGGCTGGTCTGATGAGTATGCCTCGTGTACTAATGGCGGGGTAAGATCACTAGAAGATGCCGAGCAAAGTGCACCTGCGGGTTTCAAGGGATCGCATGGAGTGATGTTGCGCTATGATACAGGTTGAACTCTTTTCTGTGAGAATGAATTCACGAAAATGCATCGTAAAAGTAAAATGGCAGGATTATTTAGTAACAGGAATCTAGATGAAGCGATAAATGTTATCATACCTTGGCCACTCTATTGATGATGTTTTCAGTCTCGTCTCTATTTCTGACCATCGCTCGGTAGTAATTGAGTGGCGGAGTAAACGCACCTGAAAATAATTACGAATCATTAGTAATGACAAATCGCAACCGGATGTTCCCCAATTCGCGCGGTCTCTTCTTTATATGTCCGGCGAGAGAGCGCACGAATTGAGGAGATTCGTTTGAATGAAGGAGATGGAATAGGGCAAGAGGACATCGTGACCACTTATTCAAACCGTTAATGAGCTCGATAATATTATGAAGTGCTATTATTGGACCAGCAAATATCGAAATATCGGGAAGATCGATTAATGCACATGGAGAAGTTGATTATATATGATTAGCTGTTTGCAACTCAAAATTCTCAGTAGCGATGACAAGTCGATTATTTGTATTGTGTCTGTGGACCCCAGTTACTTGGGTCGGGTGAACTAATGTGGCTCTATTTCTTGCATTTTAGCAGTAATTGGGAATAATTTTGAAATCGCCTGTTCTCACCCTTCCCGGAAAAAGTGGCTTTCCATGACTGCATATCGTCATTGGTGAAGTTCTCGCTGTTCTTGAGACCCGCAAATGGCGAGCGGAAGGTGATGTCGAGTGCCTGGATTAACCTTTATTGAAGAAAACAGAAAACACGATAAAGCTGGCTCCAAAACATTCGTGATGTCACTGGTGAGAGATTGGAATCGCCTCTCTTTCTCTCGCTCTCTCTCTCGTCGATCATGGAAACTAGAGATCACGCGAATTGAGGAGTTTTGTGTTTCGATTCGACACCCCTGGATGAGACTTTGCCTATAGAAATCTCTGATTTGCGCTTACTTTTTGAAGCATGTCTTCTTCTAATATTCTAATAAATGCGAAACTTCGTGCAGAACGTAACTGACCGAATAATCATCGAGCTCGTACGTGATCTCGGGCATCCACGGGGTTTGGAAGAAGCCCATGTACCTGAACATTGCAACTTTTCAGTCTGCGAATTTATACGCATACGTCGTGGCAGTTTTGACCAGATACACCCGAAACGAATGAAAACTGCAACTCGCACTCACGAGCTTCTGAGAATCTGCTTCCATACATTCCTCACTACTTTCTCATAGGCGCCAGGATGCGGACAGTTCATGATAATGAGCTTGCTGATCACCTGAAAACGGCATTTTTACATGGAAATGTGATTTTTCCTTTTCTCGCTTGTGCTGTTTTTTCTCCTATTCTAATGTAGTACTCAATACGAAATGTCCGTCCTTTTCAGTAGTCTTTGAGTTTTCTAAATCTGGAAGACCACTGCGGACCTCGGGGTAGATGAGCGTTGTGAACCAAGCTACCGCTCCTCCCCAGTCATGACCGACGAGAATCGCCTTCTCGTGACCTAAAATTGTGGATCTAGGGATCATCTACCCTAATGGAATCGAAGCGAACCGCTTTTCGCCTCAGTCATTTGTCAAGAAAACGATGTTGATACGCTTGAATAATTAAACCGAGTGATGCCGGACAGAACAGTGTTGTCATCATCTCGCTTCCACACGGACGAGAGTGCAGAAGTTTGGGAGCCACTATTCGATCCGTTAACACAAATGCAATCCATACCGAGTTTCTTGATGACTTCCATTATATCCTTTGCTAGCAGCGTGACCTTGTAGTCGTCCACATCCTCAGGTTTGTCTGAATCTCCGTAGCCACGTTGATCGATGGCGACCACACTGCAATGTGATCTTTGATCTCTGTCTGATCCATCATCCCGGAAAAAACAACATGAATCAATGGCAGATTGTGGAGGTGCTGAGTACATCCTTACTCACCACCATCACTGTAAGCTCTATTTCATGCCAAAAAGTAGAAAAAATCTATGGATTCAACTGGACATCTCACTGATGAGTCTTGGCGAAGTGCCGGATCTGGAAGCGCCAAGAATACCAGAACTCGGGGAAGCCATGAACGAAGAGAAGGAGGGGCTTACAACTGTCGCCTTCCTCCACGTAGTGCAGACGGACGTCGGACAACTGGAAGCGCATTTTCTGATTTGTACATTTTGAAAGCGTATTTTCACATTTTTTCGTCCGATTTTACGAATCATCATACAATAATCATACAGAATAAAGTCCATGTTGTAAATATGATTCCACTATTGAAAAAATGTCACGGTGTATTACCTATGTTACCTGAACATATTTGTGATTGAACTCCTTAGTGAGCGCCTCGGGTAGTTTGTGCTCTTTCTTGGCAAACAGAGCCCATTTCGTTCGAGTGAATCGATAGAGTACGTGAAGCAGCCATGGAACGAATATGATAATGAAGAATATTAACTGAAAAAATGGAAATGAGCAGGTCGAATAAAAATATCGGAACTACTTTGATTGCCAAGACCAGTATGCCGAGTAGAGGATGCATCTCGAGTAACCCCTCGACGAGAAGAGGAGATGACTCCGATTGATGCTTCTCTTCGATCATCGTTATCACCGGTGATGTTTTTTTTGGTTCCCTTCTCTCTACATTACGCACAATCTCTCGCCGATCAGAAAGACGAGAGAGTGCACTGAACAGTGAGATTTCAAAATCGAAACTATGATACATGCCTCCTTATCAGTGCGAGAGAGGCGATCGAAACACTTTGTACGCCGTTATGACATGCGATAGTGACAGGATACGAATCCTTCCCATTCCGCGTATTGTCCCTACTTGTCTGACTGATGAGAGAGAGATTGAGAGTCAGTACCCAGTTGCTACCGCTTGCAAACGACTCTCTCCATTGCTAAATAATCAGTATCAGTTTATCGATTGGTAAACCTTTCAGGAAATAAATTGCTCGATGAGCTCGTTGACTCTTTCCGGTTGGTCTTGATTCACCCAGTGAGATGAGTCGGAGACGTATTCGACCTGAGAGTGAGATGATATCATGGCAGAATCGTGACAAAAAGCCGGGAACCCTCGTGGAATGACCTTTTCCACCGCCTTCTATGTTTCCCATACTACTTTGATTTCTGCTTGATTTCGTGCCCAGTTGACTCACCTTTCCATTTCTGCACAACTTCTGCGACAGATTGGCGCATTCGATCACAAGGAAGGGATCCTCTTCGCCCCAGATAATCAGCGTTGGCGGCTGAATGGCGTCTTTGATCAATGGACAAAATGCGGACTCTGAACCTCGGCCTTCTTTCTCAGCACTGCCTTTAGGTCGCCAATAGTGCCAGCCGCCGCGCGATAATAGTTAATGGGGGCATTGAGTGCGCCTGAATGATCGACAATGGATATCAGAGGTGTCAAACAATAACAAATAGTTTCCTGGAAATCTGATCATTTGGGTACAATACTGATATATTATGAACAATCGACATCAATAATAACCAATTTCATAGATAGAAGAAGTACAACGAACTGCGCTTGGAGAATGTGGCTTTCCACGCCTCGAGATCTTCATCGGTGAAGTTCTTGGGATTCTTTAATCCGGCGTATTCCGATCGGAAGGCATAGTCGAAGGACTGCAATCGGATGGTTAGAAGTCCAAATTGTGACGGCGCCAACCTCGAAATCGTCGAAGGACAGCGTGAGCTCGGGGATCCAGGGCACTTGGAAGAAGAGGAGATGCCTGATATCAAAGGAATTTAAAATTAAATTATACTTACGCCCTGTGGGAGCACACTACTGGAGTCTCATTACACTGAGAATGGAAGACGTTCAACAAATGCGAACAAGCCACACACCAACTCTTGAGAATCTGTCGCTTTGCCTTCCAGAACGAGCTAATGTAGGCGCCGGGATGAGGGCAGTTCAGCACGATTAGTTTGTCCACAAACTGCAATATTAATTTGCCGCCTCATTCATTGTGATGGGAACGTACTACTTTGTTTTATTGTCTCTGTCTACCCACGGCTTTGGGATTGGGTGACTGTAATATGCTCAAGGTCTTTGTTTGCAATGGAGAGGATGAGCACTTTTCTCTTATACTCGCCCGTTTCTCGACAAACCTCGGGATACGTGAAGGCAGTCATCCACGCGACCGCTCCTCCCCAGTCCTGACCGACCAAAACGGCTTTCTTGTGGCCGGAAATAAGTCACATCCATGATTTGAAACGGAAAAGGGAAGTCAACATCCTCAGAATAGTAAAAAGTTTGAAAAGTGCCACCTGGGAAGTAGTGATATTGTTTCGGTTTTCGACTCTTCTGCACACTCTCGTTTCTCTAACGTGTGAGATAGTGTGCGGAATGGAGAGAGCCAAAACCGAAATTACATCCTACTGGAAGTATCTACACCTACCAAGTTTCTCGATGAGCTCCTTCACATCCTTAGCGAGAACCTTCGTCGTGTATTTTTCTGTTTCTTTAGGTTTCTCCGATTCTCCGTAGCCTCTCTGATCGATGGCAACCACACTGAAAAGGAGTGATTTCGACGCGTTACTGTCTGATTACTAGTGATATTTAATCGAGAGCGACTCCCATTAATTCTTGTGCCTCCCATTAATTCTCTGCCAGATAAATAAGATAGTATAGATTTGAGGAGTCGGGTCTCGATTGAATAGTAAGAAAGTTTTGATCACTTACTGATGAGTCTTGGCGAAGTGCTTGATCTGGAAGCGCCACGAGTACCAGAACTCGGGGAAGCCGTGAACGAAGAGAAGGAGGGGTTTCGAGCTATCCCCTTCTTCAACGTAGTGCAATCGGACATCGGACAACTAAAATCACAAAGTATGAAACGTATTTCTAATGTTCAGTGGATACCAACCTGAACAAATCTGTGACTGAACTCCTTCTCTAGTCGATCGGGCATAACATGCTTATTCTTCTTGAACAGAGTCCATCTTGACATACAGAAGCGGAAGATAACATAGATTAACCAGAAGAGAATCACAATTGCACTGAATAAGTGCTGAAACAATCGAATTTGTTGAAGAACGGGAAATGACACAATTACCTTCAAAGATGTTAAAACAACAGACGGAGAGGGAATCATTTTTGTGTGAAAGGTGCTGCTCTTTCACTTGGAGAGTCAATATATCAAGCAAAAGTGTCGAGTCAGCAAAAGATAAGAATAAGGGTGAGTATGCAGAGTGAATTAGTCATCTCTACTCCCGGGACCAGATCAAAGAATCGAGAGATGACTGTCACATTAGGAAAGCACATCAGTATCAGACTACACAGTATTGTGAGAAGGGCAACCCCATCTAAGGCATCATGTTACATAACATGTTGAATATTCCATAGCTAAGCTTCCAGTCTCTCTGTTGGGGAGAAAAGGTATCTAGGCGAGTCTCACCCGCTCTGAAATACCGGAGACTCAGTCAACTTCTCCCCAAATGCGCGACTTCCCGACTCTTCGAGCCGTCTCTTACAAAAATGGAGAGAATTTGGTCAAATTCACTGACGACTGCTGGGATCTCACATGTTTGTTTATTTTTTCTTCTGTTATTTAATTAAAGTTGCGTAGATATACCTTTGAAATCTCTAGGCTACCGGCCGGGCTACGAAGCCGAGACGTTCTACAATTTACTGAGAGTGGCTAATATGAATTACACTCTTGTGAAACAAGATTATTTCCTGCCGCAAATGATATACATGATTCATAATGGTGAGCGCAAGCGTTCTGGCAACAGTGGCGAAACTTAAAAAAGATTCAGGCACTGCTGATGTGGCTTTGATTCTTTCTCGTATTACACCAGAACGATTCGATCTCGTTCATTTCTCCAATAGTTTTCATTACATCTACTATGGATATGCAACGAAAGAAATCTCGAATAGACAGCAACAGGTGTGTGCATATATTTCAATTTTTTTCATAACTTATTCGGTCAGGAATACATAACGGGCGTTTTCCACTTGGAAGTGTACGCAGTACTGACAGCTTCAATAACTGTGATGGCTTTCCTATTCTCCGTAATGAACCTGTTCGATTTGTGGAGAACAAGGACAGTAGGTGATCATAGGAAAATACCGAACATGAAACACCAAATAAACAAATCCAGGCACTGAGGGTGTTTGAGAACGTGACCCTCACAATACACAACTTTATCGATTGGTCTTGGTACATGTTCGCTATGATTCTCAAGCAGTCCAGTTTAAAGTCAAAACGGAAAACGAAAAACACATGATGCCACATATAGTCAACAGAATCACTTCTCCTAACAATCGACATACCTTCTATTACATCATCATTCTTGTAGTTCCGACGTCATGTACTGGAATAGGAAAGAGCGAGTTCTCTATTCGATCGATCACACGATCACCCCAGACCCACTCGCAATCATGTTCACGAGGTGACGAATATCGAATAATGAACGCGCAAATATATTATATATAGTCGCAATCATAATAGAGGTCGATTTCAGGTACATATCGGGATTACGAGAGCGAATCAATCGAGCTTTTACACAGATCCATGAAGGGTATCTGGTGATCAGAAGAAGATACGATCCCGATTTTGCCCCATTCACTCAAATATCTGAGGTTTCCGAGTTGGAAACGCTGAGACTCTTCCAGTTCGCTGACTTGTTCCGTCTCTATTTCACCATACTCGGTGCAGCGTTCATTGTTCTTCTTGTTGAAATGCTTATAGCAACACTCCATAAATATGTTTATATTTATTCTCATTTGTGATCTAAGAAAGACTATAATCTTTCTTTTTTTGCAACCTCGATATAGACGACCTATAAATCGCGATTGTTATGCAAGGATGCAAGGATGTGAATCGCGGGGTTCATGATAAAATCTTTACCAGAGATCCTCCAGAGATTGCTGAATAAGAAATATATTAATTTGAGATCTGGAGTGTTCCCCTCACGCTTTCTCTTATTGCTTTAAATCGCTTTTTTTTTTAAAATTTTAATCGCCATTCCCATCTTCTTCTACTCCGATGCTAATTTTTCGTATGTTCCCAGCAATAATCTGGGTGGTACGGCACTTCTGGCGGGAGATGGAGCTCTCGAGGTGAAATATCGTATGTTCAACTCTATCGCTTCTATTACTGCGCGAGTTAGGATGAGAATGAAAGGAGTATCACTCAATACACAGCATGGATTAGGACAAGAAAAAGGATCCTCGAGAAGGGTCATTTCTCTTGGAATGAACTATGTAGTGGTCGCATTCTAAAATCGAGCGCATTGGTTGGTCACTTTGTATAGTCTCGAGCACAATTAGCTCTTTTCACTATACACCTGACGAATCACATGAGATGTTTCACCATCAAACCTTCGATCATGTCTCTTTCAGTAGTGTGCACACTCTCACACAGCTCTACTCTGGCATTTTCCCCAACGGTGACCCAGTGAATTTCCCAGTGCACTAGCGGAACCTTTTATCTTTACCCGCTGGTATCTAGCTGGGCACCACTAGGTAAAAATATCAGAGTGATCGTCGAAAGCGCGTACTTGCACAGACTCCTTCCCTTTTCAGTACGATGCCATCTCTGCTATCAGCACTGTTGTATCCGTTTTCCTCATCTGCTCTTTACTCTACATCCTCTCATCCGTTGCCCTCAAGAGAATTGTGAGTTCAGACGCATACGTTAGACCTTCTGATACCAATCAGAACTCGATTCACTGATATTCAGACATCCTCGAGAATCAAAGATGACATTTTACTGCTCATTTCATCGATATTGACGTTCTCTACGCTGTAAGTGAGAAGGGTATGGTGACTCAAGATCAGTTCGTCAGATCATTGGATATCGGAGTACATCATTCAACACTCCGCTGCCGCCACTGACAACGATGGCTTGGTCGCACTATCGTTTGATCTCTGGTCAGGATCCAATTCACACTTTTGGACTTCAATATTTTTATTATTCGATCCTCTTGGGATAATAAGGGAATTGTAAGGGCAGTGAGGACGGATAGGACATATGAGACCGTTTGTGTTAGGATCAACAAGTGCCGGGAACAGGTAAAATATGACATAGGCATAAAAGTTGGCCTAAGGGGTAACTTTCGATTCTGAATCGATTTATGGATCCCGATTTTCGATCTGAGCCTTCTGAATTCCGGTACGACCTGACGTCGATTTGGCCAAACTCTGTTTCTGCGATAAAAACTTGTTCGAGAAGTGCAAAATTGGCCAAAATTACGCGTACCCGACCAGAATTTAATTCTTTTTAAAGTATAACTTTTTTTTAAATTTCGTCTTTTCATGATCTCGCACATAGAAATTCGGTTTCTACGTGAGAAAATACGTCAAAAACTTCTATAGTCATGATATTCTGATAAAATAACATTTTTGACCTAAAAATCCTCATCGACGACGAAAAAGTCATATTTTCAAAAATACATGAATATAGAAGTTTTTAACGTATTTTCTCACGTAGAAACCGAATTTCTATGTGCGAGATCATGAAAAGACGAAATAAAAAAGTTATACTTTAAAAATCTCAAAAAACGCGAGTTGGCTGCACAAAAACCGATTGGAAACCACAGTCGTATAGGTAAAATCCTTCATCCTATATACCCAAATGATCAGGAGAACATGCTCTTTCTACTGTATATGAGGCCGTTCGCGTTATTTTCGAACACTTCTGACCATCTTTGGCACAGCTCATAAAGGTCGATTTTCTGAAACTGTGTGTTTTGGGGTTATCGAGGGTGGTGAAGACGATGAGCATATTCATTTTGCTCTCAGACCCCTCGTTGGCTCCAGAAGGCGTCACGTCGTAATCACGTTTTTACGTGCTTCTCGGCTCTCGAGAGTACTAATTTTAGGTGAAATTGTTTCCGGGGATAGAATTGCATGGCGAACACGCCTGTCTAGTTCATTTTTCATGATTTTCAAAAATAATTTTTAAAAATCGAAGTTTTCACTAAGCCACTAGTCGGCTTAGCAACCTAGTTATATCGATCGAGCGTGACGAGAGGATTCTGATTCTATAATTTCATCCATTTCTAGGGTTGGATCTCCGGGTTATCCATTTTACAGTGTTTAGAGATTGTAAGAAAGAGAGGCTTTCCTCCCATCCCTCTCCCTCTTCTCTCGTGCGCTCTCTTCATTCCCCACGCTCTTTCGTCACGCGGGGTCAGGGAAGCAATCGAGGGGGGAGAGGAAGGCGCAAGGGAGCCCCTTTTCCTTACAATCTGAAACACTGTAAAATGGATAACTCGGAGATCCGACCCTAGAAATGGATGAAATTATAGAATCAGAATCCTCTCGTCACGCTCGATCGATATAACTAGGTTACTAAGCCCACTAGTGGCTTAGTGAAAACTTCGATTTTTAAAAATTATTTTTGAAAATCATGAAAAATGAACTAGACAGGCGTGTTCGCCATGCAATTCTACCCCAGGAAACAATTTAACCTAAAATTAGTACTCTCGAGAGCCAAGAAGCACGTAAAAACGTGATTACGACGTGACGCCATCTGGAGCCAACGAGGGGTCTGAGAGCAAAATGAATATGCACATCGTCTTCACCACCCTCGATAACCCCAAAACACACAGTTTCAGAAAATCGACCTTTTTGAGCTGTGCCAACCCTTGCTCTAAAATAAGGCAAACGGCGTCATATGGGTTTCCCGCGCCCACTTCCTGTGTCAAAAATCGACCTTTTCTCGAAAACGAAAATAGGTTGAGCTAAATTTTTTTTATCATTTTGTAAAGAATTAAATTATGGTCGGGTACGCGTAATTTAAGCCAATTTTGCACTTCCCGAACAAGTTTTTATCGCAGAAACTTATTTTGGCCAAATCGACGTCTGGTCGTACCGGGTTTCAAAAGGATCAGATCGAAAATCGGACTCCACCTATCGATTCAGAATCGAAAGTTACCCCCAGGGCCAACTTTTGAGCCTATGTCATATTTTACCTGTTCCAGACCCCTGTTGTGGCCCTGTTGATCCTATCGCAAACGGCCTCATATACAATATAGGCAGGGGCAACACAACAATAATAGTTATATGAGAGAAATCGCGAGACTTCCTAGAGCCATGCGGACTTAATAAAAATGTCCCCTATTCTACTGATTTATTTTTCAGGTTCGTTACGACGGAGTTGATGTGCATCACTCAGCCATGGTGTTTGCTATGCACGAATCTCACTGTTCGCAGATACTTTCTCAGGTATTCAACGAGTTTCACATGAATAGAATGATAGTTTTTAGGTTGATTGGATTGCGAAGTGATCATTCATCCATTGATCGACCGGGAATATCAAGAGTAGAACACAGAACGATGACCGTTGCGAGTGGAGGGATTACCAGGCGATAAATATCTCATTTTGTCTAGTTGTTCTATCCAAAAATTTCGGTTCAAGTTCTATTGATTATGAAAAGAAAGTATAAAAAGAAGATTGCACTATTGCGATTGAATTGACAACGAATATGATTTGTATTGAATCGATAAAAATCTGAGCGAACTCCCAATTTTCGCCACAGTTCGTATCACATTTATATTAGAGGTCGATTCATTTTTTCAGACGGAAACGCTCAAACTCTTCCAGTTTGCAGACTTATTTCGTCTCTATTTATCATACTCGGTGCAGCTTTGATTGTTCTTCTTGTTGAAATTGTTATTGCACGAATCCATAAACTTGACTGTTAATAATTGCGAAAGGGTTATTCTTGATTGTTTTCGTAACTTCGGGATACGCTATATTTGTGATGGTTAGCCTCTCATTCAAAGAAGTAAATAAGAATACACTTCCCGTGCGGATGTGTGGTCTTCAGTTTGTGACAAACTCAAACCCTGGGTGAATTTGTGTCCTCCTCTCATCCTCTCTCGTGATCATTCTCGCGTATTTGTACAATCCCGATCTCTAGAAAAATGGATGAATCACTCTTAGACCTGATTTCAATAGAAGTATGGGAATCACATCTTGACGCAAATTCGCGCCTACGTTTTCGAGAGAATACACAAATCTGATGATGAAAGGTGAATTATATTTCTATTTTTTGTTACATATTACTACTGAATGCGAACATCCTCGCTATACTGCACTGTTCATTTTTTTGTTATTTAACTATTGAATTTGAAATAAATGATAAAAATTATTCTGTTTATTTCAAAAACACTGATCAATAAAAAATAAAAAATAATGCTCCGGGAGATCGTGTCAGCTAAGGTGGATTCGTAGTACCGATTACAGTGATTTTGATGATATTAAAACGTATATATATGTGTACTGAAGCAACATCAGGTCAGATGTTGAAGTTGCTTCCTCCTCATTTCCCTTCCGATTATCCATCATTTGGCCATGCTCCATGATCGATGTCTTCATTTTTCATTCCATCGAAGTTCAAGTTTTCCTCTCCAGTTTGGCAAGAACGCTTCAATAGCAATCACGATTTGATAAATGATTTATAATTTAGGAAATGCGAGGACAGAAAAGTTTAATGCAGTAACCTTTGCAATCCTGGAATCGTCATCTCCAGAAGATGCCCGAGGTCTCTTTCTACTACCGGTCTGAAAATATATTACTATCGCAAAACAAATAAAGAATGTAAATTGGATAGTAGCAGCTCACATTTTCTCCTTGATTTAACCATTGTTTAACCGATCCAGATTCATGATGTCCTTTCTCTGAAAAAAAACAGTTAAAACAATTCCAAAATGAAAAAAAAACATCTCGACCTGTATGGCTCTTCTCGTGTCGCCGAAGTTGATTCTTCTCCGTGAATCTCTTCCCACAAACAGTGTGCACAGATTGGGTTTCCTCACAGTCACATCATCTGAAATGTAGGTATTTTATACTTGGGAAATTATCCATTTAATGTCGGGGTTATTTTTTTCTAAATCTTTCATCAGAAAAAAAAACAATGCTGACAATTCATTTACCTGAATGAGTCAGTCATGTCTGTTGAGTCCACTAGCGTCGACGAATCGTTTCTTGCAAACATGACATCCGAAGGGTTTTTGTTCACTCTCATTATCTGAATATATACATATATGTTTTAAAAAATATATATATATAGTACATCTGTTAGTTGCAGATTTCTTCTCTTTTTTGAGAATTTTGCCATTGTGTGATATCTTACCTAAATGTCCTCTCATGTGAAGTTTGAGAGAACCGGGAGCTGCGAATCCCCTTTTCCTCTTCTCCGATCTTTCTGATTTAAGAAGTGGTGTTTGGTACTTGTTTTTTCTCAAATCACTTTTCGGCGCTTGTTGGAGAAATCGGTATTAGGAAAGTTACGTCACTTTTTTTGAAAAACCGACCGCCCCGATCCAGCTCATGGACGTGGAATGACATCATAAACAGAAGAGATGTTCCCCTCTGCCTCCTCATTCGAACACTTTTTTGGAATTGTTTCTAGCTTTATTTTAAAGCAAGTTATGGCTGTTTTCGTGAGCCATTTTTGGTGGGAATTTTCACAGTGTACCTACTTTGACTTAACAATCGAAGATGAGACTTGATATCGAAAATCGGCAAACGCAGTTTGAAAGAGCATCATTCGAAGTACTTAACTTTCACTTTTTAGCGGAATCGGGGAAACTATTTATTACCGCCGCAGGGCACTCGAAAATCTGGCGATTCCTCTCATATGATGATATTATTATTTAAAACTATACCATCTGTTGGTACAAATTGCAATAATTACCATGTGCAATTCTTGTGTGATATCGTAGGCCTTCGTGGTCCTTATAGATCTTCCCACAAATCTTACATTTCACTTCTTTCGCCACACCTCCTGAAAATATCAGTTTATTTTCTATTATAGAGGTCACATCACTTTTGCTTATAATCAATCAATCAATTTATCATGTCAGGCAATAGATGCTCAGAAGGGGATGAGTCGGCGGTATTCTTCATAAGTTGTAGACCACCAGTTAGCGTCAATAGCTCGCTTCAAGTCGTCTCTCCAGCGCACTCTAGGTTTGCCCTGGGGGCGGTTCCTGTTGTATGGCGTCCAGACGGTAGTCGCGCGACTCCATTGATCCAAGTCCATGTTCCGTACCTTGAGAGCCCAGCGAGCCTTGCGTTTCAATCCCTCCTCGACCCAGTCTCGCAGTTTTGTGATACCTCGCACGCGGTCGTTTCTCCATCGGTCCCTCAGCGAAACTCCAACCATTTTCCTTTCCATCTTCCTTTGGGTCACACTCAATCTCTCCTTATCGCTCGATCGTAGTGCCCATACTTCGCTTCCGTAGAGTACTGTAGATGTGACGCAGCTTTCGAAAAGTTTTCTCCTGGTCTTCATGGGAAGTAGGCGGGATGAGAGGAGACTTGAAAGCTTGCTCCATGCATACCAGCCGAGTCGGATCCGGTGTTATATTTCATCCGAGTGATCGAGGGGAAGGGAGATTCTTCCTCCAAGATAGGTGGCAGACTCGTTGAATTCAAACTTCAGATTGCCGATGGTGATTGGAGCTCGTGTAGTGGTGCATGAGGTGAGCAGATTGGTCTATACCAAAAATTCTGATAAATTCGCAGAAAATTCAGAAACAACATCTATCCAGGAAACTACTTTCAAAAACTGCTAAATGTTCTCATTAAATTTCGGTTTAGCGAAAATAGCGTTTTTATTTTCTTACCAAAAAAGACTGTTTTCGCCCAAAAAAAGAAATTTCAACTGAACATTTTGCAGAATTTCCTGGACAGAATTGTTTTCTGAATTTTCTGTGAATTTCTCAGATTTTTTTGGATATGTGAGTTCCGATCATTCCCGTCTTAGTCGTGACTAGAGTAGTACTCTTATCTAACCAAGATGAGTCAGGTTGTGAAGTCCAAGTGCTGCTTTAGTCGACAATTGCTTGTTGCAGACTTCACATTTCCATCTGTTATCGGTCTTCTTTCTATCATTTTTGTTATGTGATGACTCTGATTTGCCGTTTTCTTCGGAATCCTCTTCAGTATCTTTGATCGTTGCTGACTCCTCACAATCCGAGACAATCCGAGATTTCCACGTTATAATCGTGAGCAAGTGAGGATTGATCGGACTGATCATCGGCTCTCTCGTCGTCATTGTTTAACTGAAATTCATCGGTCTTTTTCATTATATTAAAGATTCATCGTTCACTTTGCGCACTTCTGATGGAATGTTTAGCAATGTTCCAAATACGAAATCGTCCCCGAATTCGTTTTTAGATGTTTCGCTTTTTTTCAGTGTTGACCGTGACGATAGCGTGTGAATCACCTCGATGACTTTCAATTTATCATTCTCTAAATTCCCTACTTCGTCCATATCCAGATAAAGCGAGTTGATTATTTCGTCTTCTCTCTCCTCTTCATTCGATATTGCACTGTCCACTTCCGCATCCGTCACATTGAAGAGATCCTCTGTCTCTTCGCCCTGATCATCCATTCTTTTGCCGGTATCCTTTGTATAATATAGGTCTTTCTTTTATTGCATGTATTTCTTGAATCAGCAAAAGTGTCTTACCACTTTGCCAATAATGGTATGCTTTTCCGCTCCGATATCTTTCTTCCATACCGTGTCTACTGCGAATTCCACTTGAGTATTTCGTAAATAAGATTTCTTAGCGGAGTTTCCCTGGAATACAATGAATACATGTTGATGGAGTAGGAAACCACTCACTTATCCTTGTCCCATTGCTGAATGACGTCACGCTCTTTGATCAGAGCAATCAAAGCGCTTTCTATGTTCTGAAAGTACTGTTTGAGATAAATAATTTATCATTTAGACGTTAGTGTGTTACTGCGTTATTTTAAGACCGCGTAACATGCCAAAGTACCTCGGGCATGGCATCGTTTCTGATCAATTCCTGCAGGAGTTCGACTGCTTTTTGAAGGACACTGCCGATTCGATCACATGAAGAGAGATGAAGAACCTTGAATAAACTTTTCTTATCTCAATTATCAAATTATTTTCACCTCCTGTCGTATTTCTTTGATTCGATCCAATCTCTCATTAGTATTAGTCATATTACAGCAAACTTATAAATGTTCTCGTGAGAAGCGAGCAAGCTGAAGCTGAAAGACGCCTATATACATACACTTATCTGTTTTGTGTGTGTGTGTGTGTGTGTGTGTGTGTGTGTGTGTGCGGTGTGTGTTGTGTGTGTGTGTGTGTGTGTGTGTGTGTGTGTGTGTGTGTGTGTGTGTGTGTGTGTGTGTGTGTGTGTGTGTGTGTGTGTGAGAGACGAAGAAGAGACCAAGAAGAAACCAAGAAGAGACGTGGGTGTAGCGGAGGAAGGATAGAACGGCGTAGCGAAAAGGATGAATAAGGAAAGCGGGTGCCGTTCCCAGTGACTGACATATGCCAGAGTGATTCTCGTATCTTTTGATCGTAAAAATTGATGAGCGTTATATTGATGTTATCGCACCGGCACGAAAGGTAGGAAAGCCTGCGGGTGTAAAACTCATAAACGCAGTTGCAAATCAATCATCGTAAAGGCGGTATTTATGACGTATGAAACATAAAATATTAAAATATGTGAGAAATGGTTGAGTATGAAAAAGAGAGGAAAAAGGACCGCTAAACATTGAAAAGATAAGACAAAAAATAGTTCCAATTACCGAATCATGCTTGAAGTACAGCTGATGACGCGGTAGAGTACACTAGTTTTGCCTGTGACACGGTTCATGAGATGATGAATGTGTACAACTCCATTATCGACAGGTGCGCTAACTGAATGGTGAGAAATGAGAGACTGTGTCGCGTTTTAAAATAAAAACAACATATGGGGAATATGTGTAAACCAATTTATTTCATAACAATGTTTATCAATCTTTTGTGTCGGTTATTTTCAGTGGTTGCTGCATCTTTTTTTCATTGTGCGATTGTCAGAACATTTCTCCTGTCGAAATTCACAGTTGAACTTTACCGATGCAATTTATTTCTCTCATACAACACAGAATCGCGATACAATATAATGTTCAAATGATTCAAATCAAGTATTTTTCGAATGCAGCAGAAAGCAAATACATCAGTTTCTCTTGAAATCGTCATGCCAAATTTCGAGGTAGCTGAACTTGTTCTTGGTGATAACCTCAATAGTGAAGGAGTCCATTTTGAAATTCATTGGTTCAATCTCATTGCTCGCACGCACTCTCAAGTGAACCGGCTTTCCCAACAAAGGGAATTCCTGACACATATTGGATTACTCTCTCGGCATGTAGGTTCAATAAAACGTTTTTCGAGGTTCCCTGTTCCGTAAACTCCGACATACAAATAATTCATTGTCGATCACTTTCGAATGTGAGGGTTAGAATGACAGGCTGACAAATGAAATATTTTCAAACCTGTAAGAGCTGATTGAAACCCCGATCTGAGATATGCACATCCTTGATTTCTATGAAGCTGCAGTGTCTCGAGAAGATGCCAAGAGCGAAATTGATGGCATCGTTTTCCGTCGTATTGTTGCCGCAACTGATGAACATCGAGTCAACGACGTGGGCCATTGAGAGATTAACTAAAAGTTGACAATACAAAATGTATTGTTCGAATAGCGCTTGACATAGTTTCACAAGTTCTATGAAGTACAATGAAGTACATGTTATTGATATAGTAAGATACTATTGAGATCACTCAGTGACAGTGGAATCAAATAGCTTTACCTTCTATCGGTCGATTAATGGTGCTATGTACAGCATTGAAGTTATTGTTCTTTTGTTTATGAGCGAAATGATCTCTGATATTTGAAATTATGAAATTATAGTTCCCAATATTTTCTCATATAATGGGTACCAGATATGACAAAAACTGTTGAATTATTCTCATGTTTCTGAATTGTCTTAGGAAATCATGTTAAGTCAACGGTGCTAAACCGCTAATCCATTCAAGAACATAGATATTTGTTTAATGATCGTCGCATCCTGCGAATTCAATTCGACAATATCGATCGAATTAGGGTGGATAATACAGTGAAACTGATTCAGAAATGATGAGATCTTCATGTTGGGCACGCTGGCTATAAGAATCTCCAAAAAATATTGAATTTGATGAATTATTTATGACAAAATAAACCTTTTTGTTTCCTGCTCTTGACGATTGCTTGAACTTTCTTAGTAAGAAAGCCGGAGGGTTTCCAGTAATTTCCATTCTACAGATGATGTGGTTGAGGTTCTTAAATGATTTTATCTAGTTTTACTGTATTTATCGCGTAACGAATAAAATTCAAAACTCACAATCACATCCTGCTTCACGACCATGCTCTGAATGACGAAGTCGCATGACAGTTTGTCCACAAGTTCCTTCGTCAGTGGACAAACCTGAATGGGGTTCAATTCATGGAGATTTGCATGGGAGTGAGTGAGAACATGAAAGACAGCTAGAGAAAAGGTGATAGTGCATGCGAAAAGGAGAGAGTATGAGACTGGAAAAAAGTGCCTTGTCAAAAACGACACCGTGGAATATAAGATAGTTGCTATTAGGACCCTATTTTAACTCTAATATATTCCCTACGTTTGCCCCAGTGATAATCAGTGGCACCAGAAAACCGATTCAACTGAGTTTTCAGAACGGATAAAATTCCCACCTGCCTGAGCTCTACTTTGCCTTTGTTTTCGACGTGTTTTAGCACCTCTCGAATCATCTCGATAGGGAGATGAAGCAGAGAAAACGACATTTCCTGAAAATAAGATATATGTAAAAAAAAAAAGAACATATTTCAATATATTTGAAAGGTTCTAGAACACTAAACATATTTTTAAAATCACAAATACTATACATGGTAACATAAGAGATGTGAATGGGACTGATTAATTTCTCGTTTCTGAGACCTTTTTATGGTCGACGACGGTCGATGGGATTCCGTTTTACTTCGGAGAGTGTTCCGTTCTGTGGAATTTTACCGTAGAGCATCCGTTCTGTTCTACACATAAAGTGTGCCCGAGGGTCGGGAAGCCTTGGCGATTCCGATCTCTGATATTTCACTGTTACAACACTGATAGTTTAGAACTTTGTTGTGCCTTGACTCTAGCCCAATCGGGAAGCGATAGAGTGTGCTGAATGCAGAGATTCATTCTGATATTCCTACTCTCAAGCGGGTTCTCACATCAGATTGTGAATTAGAGAACTTGTACACTGTTTTACAATATGATAATTATTCAGAAAAAAAAACATCCGCCAGTGGGCAGACAACAATTTTTTTGTCGATTCAAAAGTCAAAGATTAGGTTGTTGTGAAAAGTGAAAATCCCTCTCGTTGAATAAATCCCAATTTGGCTATGGTTTTTACCTTACTGTGATGGGGACAACGGAAATTATAGTGCAATTTTGCAGGAAAAAAAACTCGTTTTAACAGTAAAAAAATGACATAAGTTACTTTCCATTCTGAATCGATTGGTGGAGCACGATTTTCGATCTGAGCCTTCTGAATTCCGGTACGGCACGACGTCAATTTGGCCAAAATCCGTTTCTGCGATAAAATCCGGTCCGGGAAGGGCGGAATTGGCCTAAATCTCGCATACCCGACCAGAATTTTATTCTATATTAAATGAAAGAAAAATTAAAGCTGTATCTTTTTTCGTTATCGAGAAAAAGTCGATTTTTGACTGAAGAAGTTACACTCGGAAACCCACTAACACAAGAAAGAGCATGTTCTCCTGATCATTTTGGTATATGGGTTGAAGGATTTCATCTCAGCCATAGTGGTTTCCCATCGGTTTTAGTGTCGCCAATTCGCGTTTTTACCGAATTTTTATGTGCGAGGTCATGAAAAGACGAAATAAAAAAGTTATACTCAAAAAAAACCGCCAAAAACGCGAGTTGGCAACACTAAAAACGATGGGAAACCACTATGGCTGAGATGAAATCCTTCAACCCATATACCAAAATGATCAGGAGAACATGCTCTTTCTTGTGTTAGTGGGTTTCCGAGTGTAACTTCTTCAGTCAAAAATCGACTTTTTCTCGATAACGAAAAAAGATACAGCCTTAATTTTTCTTTCATTTTATATAGAATAAAATTCTGGTCGGGTATGCGAGTTTTAGGCCAATTCCCGGACCGGATTTTATCGCAGAAACGGATTTTGGCCAAATTGACGTCGTGCCGTACCGGGATTCAGAAGGCTCAGATCGAAAATCGTGCTCCACCAATCGATTCAGAATCGAAAGTTACCCCCAGGGCCAACTTTTGAGCCTATGTCATATTTTACCTGTTCCAGACCCCTGTTGAGGCCTTGTTGATCCTAACGCAAACGGCCTCATATATATATTATTTACGCAATCAGTCTTTTCCTCGTGTAGGGACGGAATGGAGTCTTCAATTTCAAGGTATCCGTCTTTAGGAAGGAATCCTTTTGGATTCTTGGTTATTATTCTGGTTTGATTTTGGTCGAGAGATTTGACGTTGAGCAGAAAGGACACTCAAATTTTTCAGGACGAGCAAGCTCACTTTGTTTCTGTTAACACCATCAGATCAACCTAACATCACGTTAATGTCATTTAAAGGAATTTCTTAATTATTTGAGCAGTGGAACAAAGAAGCGAGTATAAAATGTCAGGTGTTCTGGAGAAAATAACAATCGTTCCAGTCAAATGAAGATGCGTCTTCTCCTCCTCATCGCGCTCTTCTTCATTGTCTCTGTCTCAATTGGAGAGTCGAAGAACCATACCATCGTAAGACTTTCAATCTGAATCTGTCAATAATCCAAACGAGTTCAGATTCGCAAGCCTCGCCATTGCAATCGAGACGACTCCTCCTCAAGCTCATCGTCATCATCCTCCTCCTCCAGCTCTGACGTGAGATATTATTATGTAGATTACTCGATTCGGTATTTGGCTCATCATTTCACACAGTCTCTCCGCCGGACGGTGGACGGACTGTAGAATGAAGAGGCAATTAGCCGAATCGCGTTCACTAATTCTTAATGTCACTTACATAAAATATTTAGTCTGATGAGCGCCATCACCATCATCATCACCGTGTCTCGCCCAGCTCCTCCTCCTCCTCGTCTTCGAGCTCCGATGATTCGGATGTGAGTGACATAATCTGGGCTCTGATTAGTGATCAAAAATCGGAAAACGTCCCTCCTTATTTTACATGCACTCTCGTTTCTCTGACAGGAGATAGAGCATGCGAATTGAGTGAGTCTTTTCCAATTTGCACCATATTACGTAGAATAATAGTTATCAATTGCAGGATTACGATCGAGTGCTCGCTGCAATCACTGGAAGAGGCGTCAAAGTCACCACTTCCAAGCCGAAGCATGAAAAGAAACATCACAAGTAATTCAAAACAACCACCCCGAAGCCAAAGCATGGCAATACCCACAAGCTCGCCATTGAGAAGCCGAAGCATGGGAGAGTCATCAGAGCCGCTGCTGAGAATCCGAAGAGTGTGAAAGCTGCCAGAGCCACTACGGAGAAACCAATCCATTGATTAAGCTTATAGATCTTCTATGGTGTTTCGCTCACATTTCGAATAAATAAATGACTCTCAAACTATGAAGTGGGCCATAAAAAGGGGACTCAAAGATTTGACGCAATCTACATTTATTGTAAGATCATCGATCGTGCAATGTCGTTGTGATTAGTCTGACATCGGAAAACTTCCACATTTTACCCTATCCAATGGCGCGAATGGTCACTCTATCAACGGAATTTAGCTAGACTCACATATTGAGTGGGAATTCGAATGGAGCGAGAGAGAAAATACTCCCTTATTATTCTGTCAATCAATAGTTGCCAATTCAAGGAAATAGGTAGAATCATCATTCGATCGCCTCCTCTGATCATCTCGATTTTTCATTCTTCTCTCTTCTCAAATTCTCAAATTATTACGTGTCATTTCTGCCTTGAAAAGCTGCCTATTCTGAATGGCATCATTCAAGAATGAAGTTGGCGATACTTGTCTGTATCGCTTCTAGTGCCCTTGCCTCTTTTCAATGCGGTATTCCCCTGCCCAATCCAATCGGCGTAGGATTTGGTCGACATGCGAGATCGGTAAGCCAAGATGATTTTTGTTACGATTTTCTCGTGTTCCCGAATCATTTGCAGATTATCGGTGGCAACACCGTTACGAAGGGAAAGTGGCCATGGCAAATCTCACTGCAGAAAGTAGAGAATGGAGCTGAGTCTTTGATCTGCGGGGGTTGTAGATAAAATTTTTAGTCTCATAATAAATACATTTTTAAAGGGACTGTCATCAGCGATAGATGGATTCTAACAGCTGCGCATTGCATAAACCCGTGAGTTGGAAAGATATATTCATGAAAACACATATTATGCAGCTCTTTGAATCGGAGTTATACTGTGCGAGGAGGTTATTCCCGCCCGGATGAAACACATTCTAGTGAGGTGAGCCTAGTTTTTGTTGTTGTGAATTTTTAGCCGTTTCCTTCCACTCCTCTACGAGAGACGATTCTTCCAATAGTGAGGCAAGACATTTGCAAGTGCGCGGCCATTCCAAGTGAAAATTCAAGTCATTTTTTGTCAGATTTCGTTATAGGACTGACCCAAACATCATGGAAGATTTTGAACTAATTTGCGCTGGATCGATGGGCCATTCTGCTTCCAACGTGAGTGAATAGCGTTCGATCATATCTACTGGCATGGTTTAGGGTGACAGTGGAGGTCCTCTGATGATGAAAGCGGACGACGGGAGGTGGTTTCAGGTGATTCGATCGCATCGATGTCATTACTAAAGGTCCACATGTTTTCAGATCGGCATCGCTTCATTTGCAGATGACATGGACAAGAGCGCTTCAGTGAGACCAGAAAAGCTAATACCTAGTAATTTGTCAGCGTTTTTTTCAGTATTTATTGTTCTTTTTCCAGCCGCTTTCACTGACGTGAGAAAATACTGTGGTTGGATCAATTTGGCAACGGAAGGAGACGTGAAATGTCAAGAAGAAACAGTGACCATGCAAGATGTCGAGATTCATGTTTGAAACGATTGCCGATCATAACCGCATAAACGTTTTCATCTTACAAGAGTGAAGAAAGACGTGAAAGACGTGAAAGACCTGACTTCTCTATCACGGAACAAAGTTGTACTAACCAGTGCATCGATCACGTCCACATGGAGACTAGTCAATCGGGAGCATACACATCTTATGCAGCGATGTCCGAGTGGTTAAGGAGTTGGACTAGAAATACAATGGGCATTGCCCTCGTAGGTTCGAACCCTGCTCGCTGCGCTACTTTTGCCAACCTTCTTATTTTCAGAGGGCTACCACGAGTTCATATCTTTTGATGCCTTTTTTAAAAATTTAGTGGAGCTGACATGCACAATGCGGCTCATTCATTTCAGTTCTTCCGTTACGATGTCCACGTCAACCATTGTAATAGGTCTCTTCTAGCTGAAATAAAATAAATTCAAAATTTTTGTTTTTAAATAGGTTAGATTTTTAAGAACTATGTGTGAGCATTGATGAGTATGCATACCTAATTCATGAAACATAATCATGAAACATCACCTTGAATGGAGAGATTGAATGAAGAGAAAATAGAGATAATCGGAGGAGGCACTCGAATAGTGAGCCTACCCATTTTTTGAGTATCTAATATTGATTGACAGAAAAATACACGAAAAAATATATCTGGCACTCCACCAAGTTTCCTTATTAGAATGATCATCGTTTTTAGCCACAATATTCTCATGGAAATAGTACTAAGACCTTGTGGGAGCTCTTAGCAAATCATCTCACAGTAATCATATTGCTAGCATTACGTACTCTTACTCGACTTGAGAATTAGTAAGGAACATGATGAGATGCTCAGTGAGCATTCAACTTCGGTCAAGACAGTAACTGTGAACACTCGACAATTTGAGATGCAGTAATTTATTCATTAAAACCGCTATAAATATTGTAAAGGAGTTTCAATGTCTCTGGTTCTCCGTAGTTGCTCTAGCGGGCTTGGAACTCTTGGGATTCTCAGCGACGGTTCTGATTACTCTTGGATATTTTGGCTTCTAAGTGGAAACTTTAGTGCTTCTTCGTTTTCTGGCCAGATAATTCTGCGATTGTTTTCTCTTCCTCCCCTATCTCGAGTCCATCTCATTTAAATCTGCGCGGCCTCAATCTGGACCAGAAACCGAAGAAGTTCCGAGACTTTGTAGTGGCTAAGCGGTGGCAAAAACGAGGGGCGCGAATCAATGATTGTTCGGATTGAAATTTGAATCGCATCGAATATCAGAAATATTTGAAATTCAAAATTTGCGGTCATTGGATATGTATAAAAATAAAACGATATGTTTAAAAATGTTCGCAATTGCGTTTGGGATAAGTGCTATTTGCCCTAACATCACGTTTCGACGATTATGCATGCCTCTGGGCTAGGTAGCCATATGATCTCGTCTGTTGAAAGAGAGGGATGGGAGATCGGGTGCACATCATATTCTCTCCGACACAAACATTCTCCATCTCTCTCCCGCTTTCTGTGTGGGAGAAATGAAAATGTCGTGTCTCTTTTTAACAGGGGGGGGGGGGGCATTATCCCTTTTCGCTCTCTCCTCGCTCGTTTCAACCTTACATGATTTATAGTAGTTTTGCACATCCAATTTCTCAATAATGTTATTCTCGTTCACACGTATGTTTAATGCGCACCTTTTCTCCACAAACTTTCTGTTTTGTCGAATCGATTCGTCTCACTCAAATGTCGCACAAACGCAAAATGTCTAGCATAGCCTAATGAAGATATCCCGCGAAATGCTGAATAACGGCGAGAAATATGATCTTTAGTACACCAGTTCAGGAAAATCACAGGCATGGATCGTCTAATGGATCATATCAAGACTACTCGGCAGCAGGTAGATCTTTGTTCGCTGACAATTCCACGACTTTTTCGAGATCTTTCAGCTTTCCAAACTGTCGGCATCGTTTCAGATTGAAAGCGTGCTTCTGGAGGCAGTCGATCTTGTGTAGAATTTGATCGAAGGCAACTCCGATGAGGTACAGACTAGGGTTGACAATTCAAGGATGACGCTCCTCAATTCGCGTGTTCTCTCACTTCTCTAATCGACGAGATATCGCGCAAATTGAGGAGAGTTAATGCCGAATTGGTATCACTAGTACAGTCTCGATGTGGACTGCATTACTTGATTAACTCGAAAGATATGTCAGAGACTTGGAACGCCGCTGATCTATCGGCAAAGGTGCGCATCAACATTTTATCATATTTCGAACTCAGCTTTACTGTCATTGGTTTATTTTCAGCGTCCACGGAAATATTGCCTGCAGGCAAATGGTCAATGGACGAAGTATGACGAGGATGGCGAAGAAATTACGTCAGAGAATTTCTCTTCGGATCAAGCATCTCGTATCAAGAAGACTCCCAATGTTGAGTCGGAATATGAGAAGTCGAGCGATTCAGAGGATGGCACTAACCATCCCGATAGTTCTGATAATGAAGATGGAGAGATGGCAGACGCGTCGATATTACCCGATGAGAAGGGCAATTCAAAGAGCCAAAATCCATCGTCAAGTAAATTTAATTGCAAAGTCTGCAACAAAAAATTCAAGTCAAGAGGAGGGTTATACTCACAAGAGAACAAGCCATCTGAGTAAGCAATGCTTGTGCGTGGCTCAGATCCACCACAGCCCAATATGGTCCCAACCCCCTTGTTAGATCCTGCGAGTGTAGTCTAGTGCGGGGTGTTCCCTTCTCTCTCTCTCTACTCCACTCACTGTCTATGGTCCCCTGAGGAATCCATCGGATCAATTTACTTTTTGCAACTATAAGTATAACCTTTACAGATCAAGCTCAGCCGCTGCCGCTCGAATGTGAAGACTGTGGGAAGAAATTTACATATTTATCAGTTCTCAAAACACACAGAATTGTCCATTTGAGTCAGTTATGGTTTTGTTAGGCTTTACTTTATAGTGCTTTTGTGATTTCCGACAAATTTTAGTGTTAAACCGATTTTTCATATTTCAGCGGACGACGATCCTCTCAAAAAAGAATTGCAATGCGAAAAATGCGGAAAGATTCTATTAAGTCGTTCTACATTTGAAAATCACAAGAAAACCCATCTAGGTTAGTATCTGAGGAGATTGTTCGCCATTCATTATTCCGTTGATACCCAAAAGACGAAGTAAGATTTGTAAATATTCCTAAAATTAAAACTCTTCAGATGAAATTGAAGAGAGGCTACCGTTCCAATACGATAAGTGTGCCAGGATATTTTCGAAACTAGCCCATCTCAAACGACACAAAAACATTCATTTCAGTTAGCTCCTATTATAGAGAAACATACCTAATTAACATTGTATTCAGCTGGCGAAATGAAGCAGCAATTGCTGAAGGAATTTGAATGCGAAATCTGGGGAACGCAGCTTTCCGATCCAGAGTCACTCAAACACCACAGAGAAACTCATCTCGGTAAGTCTATTGAACATAGCCTATGGATGTTGTCAGACAAGGACCATAGTGAACTTTCAATGTTATTTATCTCATAATCTTCTTATATAATGTTTCTTTTTAAATTTTCAATAACAATATGTATTCAGATGACAATGATCCGGAGCAAGCGGGAATCAAACGAGCATTCAAGTGTGATGAGTGTGGAGGAACCTTCAGAAACCCAGCCAATTTGCGAAATCGCCAGAAAAACGTCCATTCGAGTGAGTCCCGTATTCTAACATCCTCCATCAAACCAATACTTGAAAAAGAATCGTAAAAATAATCTAAAAGATTAACAGAAATGAAAGATCTCAAGAATAAAATAAACTCTCCTTTTTTAACTAACAACTTTTCAGATGAGCCAAAAATCAAACCGCTCGAATGCCTTGAATGTGGTAAGTGCTATGCCAAATCTAGTGACCTGCGAAGACATGAGAACACCCACTTGGGTGAGTTTTTTTATTTGTGTCTCCGACATCTCAATCGGCAGCTATATCAACTTATACTTTACCAGCGGTATCCCCCCGACTATGTCGGGGGATACCGCTTGCGGGGCTCACCGCTTCGCGGTAAGAAGTTTTTCGCAATCGAAAAGAAAGAGGGAGAGGGAGAGGAAGCGTTGTTTTAATGTTTCCGATTTCGCAATCCGGACAAAGAGACAGACACACAGACGTTTGCGCTTTATTATATCACGGATCTTCTGTTAAATCGGAGGAACATATATAAATCTCCTTTAAAAATGGTCCGTTTGGAGGAAAATCTCGCGTACCCGAGCAGAATTTAATTCTCTACAAAAAACTGAAATAAAGAAAATGGCTCTTTTTTCGTTTTCGAGAATAAGTCGATTTTTGACAGAGGCCTAGACCCTGGCAAAGCAGCAACCACAAGAAAGAGCATACTTTCCTGATCATTTTGGTATATAAGGTTAAGGAATAAGTTTAAGGCCCGATAGTTTTATATACAGTATCGGACAAAAGTCATCGTTCACAAATGCAAAGTGGTGTAACTTTTGAACCAGATAAGCAATCGGTTTGATGTTTTGGCAGGATACATTAGACCTATTGATGCATTACCACCGATAGTGACGTCATGCTACGATTTCGCAATATTGCATAGTAATGATGCAATCATATATATGTTCTTCACTTGTGATTTTAAAGTCATTGGGATTTTTTTCTAAATCTTCTCTCTTTTTGTGATGATAGGAGGCCTCAGCATCTACCGATTAAAAAATAGTACTCATGGGGCGTTGTCGTACAGAAGCAGAAAACAGGTTCAAAATAGAGTCCCGAAAAAAATATTTTCCATTCATTGACGTGCTAGAGACTCGTTCAAAGGCTCAAAATGACCCTTACAATAATTCCTGATTACCCACAAAGTTCGATATTGATATCTCTTAATTTGACCTCAGGGCACGAATTTTTCACTTTTTCAAATAATTGTTTTCTTCCTATTTTGGATGATCATAGTTCCCCGGCCGATTTTTGTTCAAATGTATTTTCTAGATAGGGTAGTTGCAAATCCATGGAATATACGATTCCCAATTTTTTAGAGCATTTGGATAACTTTCCCGCCCGCGGCAACCGAAAATCAGAGGTCAAAAGATTTTAAAAATCGGCTATGTTTCGACATAATAAATGTTAACTTTTTTCATTAATGATATCATGGACTCTCATACCGAAATTCGTACTCAGCACACAAAAATATCCCAGAAAAAAATGTAGTCAGGAAGTTTTGAGATAAACTTTTTTTCGACTAATGATGGGGGTATCATGGTCATTTTTTGGGTTGAAATCGATTGACCTCTGATTTTCGATTGCCGCGGGCGGGAAAGTTATCCAAATGCTCTAAAAAGTTGGGAATCGTATATTCCATGGATTTGCAACTACCCTGTCAAGAAAATACATTTGAACAAAAATCGGCCTTAGAACTATGATCATCCAAAATAGGAAGAAAACAATTATTTGAAAAAGTGAAAAATTCGTGCCCTGAGGTCAAATTAAGAGATATCAATATCGAACTTTGTGGGTAATCAGGAATTATTGTAAGGGTCATTTTGAGCCTTTGAACGAGTCTCTAGAAATTAATTTTTTTCGGGACCCTATTTTGAACCTGTGTTCTGCTTCTGTACGACAACGCCCCATGAGTACTATTTTTTAATCGGTAGATGCTGAGGCCTTCTATCATCACAAAAAGAGAGAAGACTTAGAAAAAAATCCCAATGACCTTAAAATCACAAGTGAAGACCATATATATGATTGCATCATCACAATGCAATATTGCGAAATCGTAGCATGACGTCACTATCGGTGGCAATGCATCAATAGGTCTAATGTATCCTGCCAAAACATCAAACCGATTGCTTATCTGGTTCAAAAGTTACACCACTTTGCATTTGTGAACGATGACTTTTGTCCGATACTGTAGATTTTTGTGCCGCCAACACGCGATTTTTGGAGTTTTTCGGCTTTAACTTTTTTCTTTCGTTGTTTCATGATATGTAATATAAAAATTCGGTTTCTACGTGCGAAAATACCCCGGAAACTCCTATTGTCACGAGAATCTGAGATTATTTCTTTTTCGACCCGAAAATCGACATCGACGACGACGTCAGGGTCTAAAAAGTCATAGTTTCAAAAACACATGGCTATAGGAGTTTACGAGGTATTTTCGCACGTAGAAACCGATTTTTTATATTATAGATCATGAAACAGCGAAAGAAAAAAGTTAGAGTCGAAAAACTCCAAAAATCGCGAGTTGGCCGCACAAAAATCGATATAAAACTATCGGGCCTTAAACTTATTCCTTAACCTTACATATCAAAATGATCAGGGAAGTATGGTATTTCTTGTGGTTACGGCTTTCCCAGGGTCTAGGCGTCTGTCAAAAATCGACTTATTCTCGAAAACGAAAAAAGATAGAGCCATTTTCTTTATTTCAGTTTGTAGAGAAACAAATTCTGGTCGGGGACGCGAGATTTTCCTCCAAACGGACTATTTTTAAAAGAGATTTGTATAGAAATCAAAATTTTAGCCAAAATTGAGGGGGTCGTACCGGGATTCAGAAGGCCCAGATCGAAAAACGGAATCCACAGCTCGATTCAGAATCAAAAGTTACCCCTAGGACCAAATTTTGAGCATGATATTTACCTGTTCTCGGCCCCCGTTGAGCCCTTGTTGATTCTACCGCAAACGGCCTCATATTTAGTGCGGAGAACATATTTGTGAAATAAAAATGGAGGTTTTTTCAATAGGCTTTCGAGTTTTGTAGTTGAAAATTTGATTTTTCGAGTGAAACACAATGAAAACGGGTTTTTTGACATTGGTCATTGTTGAGTTTTTTGTAGGACTCTGCAAGACGAGTAGAATGACCTATTTTTGTTCGCTGTACGATCAAAATCCATCGAGTTATGATGATTTGAAAGGTGGATCACAAAAAATCGATAACTTGCATATTTGGCAAACCACGTGGATGAACCTTCTTCTGACCCCCAAGGGTACACATGAACCGAGTTTCATCAAAATCGGAGACACAAAGTTTTCCCTAGTGGACGGCGTTCCTACAATATAACAGAAGATCCGTGATATAGTATGGATATTATTTTTTTAAAAAATATTTTAGCTGATGACGATCCACAAAAAGATACGTATGAATGCGATATTTGCGGAAAATCGTTTACGGAGCGATCTTCCCTCACAGGTCACAAAAAGACGCATTTAGGTTAGTTTCATCGTTATATTATTTAAGAGAGCGGATCGGTAATTTAGGACCACCCCCCGGACACGTCCCCCCGTCCCCCCGCATTGTGCATAGCACTATTGAATTCCTGATTTGAGCTGATTTGAGCTGAAAAAGTGAAAAATTCGTGCCCTGAGGTCAAATTAAGAGATATCAATATCGAACTTTGTGGGTAATCAGGAATTATTGTAAGGGTCATTTTGAGCCTTTGAACGAGTCTCTAGAAATTAATTTTTTTCGGGACCCTATTTTGAACCTGTGTTCTGCTTCTGTACGACAACGCCCCATGAGTACTATTTTTTAATCGGTAGATGCTGAGGCCTTCTATCATCACAAAAAGAGAGAAGACTTAGAAAAAAATCCCAATGACCTTAAAATCACAAGTGAAGACCATATATATGATTGCATCATCACAATGCAATATTGCGAAATCGTAGCATGACGTCACTATCGGTGGCAATGCATCAATAGGTCTAATGTATCCTGCCAAAACATCAAACCGATTGCTTATCTGGTTCAAAAGTTACACCACTTTGCATTTGTGAACGATGACTTTTGTCCGATACTGTAGGTTTGAGATTTTAACTTTTTTGCTCAAAAATGACCATGACCTATCTCTGAAAAATCTGACAATAATTTATTCTAACGTATTTTTGCACGAAGCCAAATAATATCGACATAAGAGTTCATGAAACAATGAACGAAAAATGTTTTGCTTGAAAAACTGTTAAAATCGAAGGTTTTTCGGTTTCCGGATTACAGGGCACCACTTTTGGTAAAATTTATTTACCAATCTAGTAGGGTTTTTAGTAGAGAATTGATAGAGCTACATTATAAGCATAGTGAGCGCACAACGTTTTTGGATATTTAGAAATGACAGTCAAAAACCATAAAATGACATGTCAAAATCGTTTTTCCGATCATGCGGGATTCGTTCGGGATGGTTTATTTTTCATCATTGGTCATGCCTAATACAACGCAAAAGAGATTTTGGGTCTAGCTTGTCGCGTTCGAAAAATATGATTTTTCGATTTTCGAAATTTGTTCCTCATTAATTCTCCAGGAGGAGCTCAATTCAGGAATTCAATAGTGCTATGTACAATGCGGGGCTAAGGGGTCCACATGCACGAAGTATGGGCCTCATTCCGGGGGGACGTGTCCGGGGGGGGGTGACGAATATGGTTGCGAATTACCGATCCGCTCTCTTAAATGGGATGGTTACTTGAAATTCTGATGGATGTTTTCAGACGAGGCCGATCCAGTGCAGGCAGAAATAAAACGCCCTTGCAAATGTGAGCAATGTGGAATGGCTTTTCGCAATGCAACGAACCTCAAAAATCATATGAATATCCACACAGGTTCCAATTTTTTCTCGCTTATCTCAAAATAGTTTTACACAAAATAACGACGAAGACTGTTCAGGAATCTACCCATTCAAATGTGATCTATGCCCAACGGGTTTCAATAGTAATTTTCTGTTGAAGAAACACATGGAAAGTCACAAGAGAGGAACGGCAAAAGCAGTTAAAAGTAATGATTTTAAAAAAATGAATGATCCAGATCTTGAAATTTAGATGGAAGATTAGAATGTGATAGATGCGAGATGAAATTTGATCGACCTACTTTACTTCGAGTGCACAAACTGGAGAAGCATACTGGTGAGAAATGAATAATAATTAATGTGTGCAGTCCAACCTCTTTTAAAAATCATATATTGAACAATTTATTATCTTGCTTTTGATTAGAGAGTAGGCGCTCCTCATCACAACGATACTCTTACAGATGCTCTGGGGTCTCCAACTTACGAGTCTTCTATGAAGTTGCCGAAACAGTCGAAGAGAGATTCCACGCGCGATAAGGAAGGAGGAGCACGGTCTGACGACGAGGAATCTCAAGTGTGGGAAGATGACGATGACAAAGAAAGCAATGGAGAGGGTACCTCATCAAGCAAGGATGCTCCGATCACTCACATCAAAACAGAGCCTATTTAATGATCTTGTATATTTCCTATACAAATATTCGATCCTGAGATTAAAGCATAAAATATTTTTTTGAATAAACAGTGATTTGTTCAGCTGTTGAAATAACTCGCGAACGCGTTACTCTGTCGCGTCAAGGGCTATGAAAAGACCTTGAATATCTGCTGAGAACGGAACGCCAATCTAGCCCTTCCATTTAGTATTCGGAGCCCCGTGCTCCGTTCTGGCATAGGATGCCTCCGATACTCGCACTTTTTTCTCATTTCTCTTCCCATGCATTCATTATTGCTTGTTTTTGGTTGAAGGTACGAATAATTTACAGAATGTCCTCCGCTGAAAATTTCAAGGATCTCTCCGATCTCGAAGACAAGGTGAATGAGTCAGCTCCTCGCTGTCTCAAGAGGAAAAGAAGCAGTGATCAGGAGGTGAGTGTTGCTTGTACTGTAAGAAATAAAATCGTTTCACTGGTAAGCGGCCGTTGACTATCACTAGAGCAGTTCACTGGGTCACGCGTCAGCGTTTTGTGCGCGCGTTGCGTGTATCCCTCTCCCTACTAATAAATTGATCCGCGCGAAACGCTGCATTGTCATTATTGAAAATTTGAATCTTCAAGATTTCGCTAACCAATTTCGGTGCAGAACCGCCCGGCCAAGCGACGCTCACCACCCACTATAGTTCACTGTGAAAGCGATGACGACAGTGACATCGAAGTGGTAAGGAATCTCGATTTCATCCGATTTTTGGGATGGGTGACAAAAAAAAACTTTTATTTTTCCGCAACGACATTTGCGCAACTCGACATAACTCGATTTCTAGCCATCCTAGAATCCTGGCAGAGGTGTCAAAATAAAGAGGAAGTTATGCTGATCAGAATGATCCCTCTACCAGGATTCTACAGTACTGGCTAATCGCATTGGGTATCGGCAGCCGCGGCGGGCCGCAGCGGATTGAAATGGCGGCAAAATGAGACATTTTCATGACTTGCGCCATAGATTTTCGAAATCAGTGCTCCATTTTGCACCAGAAACACTATAATATATATTTTTTAAATATTAAATTTAGAATAATATTGCCAGAGAGCCGCTAACTACAGTAACCCAATAAAATCAGTTCGCGCTATACTGCGTGACTTTTCCAATTTGGAGCTTCAGAACTCGCTCTCGTCGATTCGCTCGTTGTATTTATCGATGTGTTGGCTTATTCACTGTTCATGGCACTGTTCTCGTCATAAGGAATCTTCTGGCGCCTAATGCCGCTACTGTTTGACCTACTTTTATGGTTCTCCGCAGTTTATTTTACACGCATTGTCATTCCACGCGTTTCTTGTGTATCTGTCTTGGATTACTGAGTCCGCTCTTTGATATAAATATGCTAATGTGGTCTTGCGCAGATACTACGACGATTGTGATGGGAAGAGAGGCCGATTGAAGAAGTAAAGGAACTAAAAGTGGAGCGGTGAAGTTGGAAAGCTAAGTTTTGTCTTTGAAGTTTGTTTGAATCATTGGTAACAGTAATTATAGCTGATTTGTAATATCACTGTAGTTACTTTTCGCTTGTTTCGTATGTTATCGATCTATTTCGCATGGAAACAAAGGGTTTGCCGCGCAAGCTTGCCTTGAGAGCTGCCTTGCCTTGCCAATACCTTGAGCAAGTTGCGGTGAGTATCTCGGCAAATACACTCAAACCTTGCAGCAAACTTTCCCAAGGGTTCATCAACTAAGGCTCAGTAACCAGTAACTAGCTCCATACTTACTCGATTTTTGCCGCCATAAAATTATACTTTGCGCCCAATTTGTTTGTCTTTCGCAATTTTTCGCAATCGGAGTCAAAATTCTTATTGGACTTTATTGCGTACGATTTGGCAATTTTCGGTGAGGAACACCTTAAGTTCACTCGATCCTTGCGGCAAGCTTGCGCGACAAACCCTGTGTTGGCGACGATCAGCGCGAAACACCGATTAGTCGGTATGGAAAAGGTCGAAACAGGGGAAATTCTTTACCTGCAGAATATTTATTTCATAAAATGAATATTCTCCCTAGATTTATATTAATACAGCTTATTATATTTTTCCTGTGGCTTCGCTTTATTTTATTGAGGATAATGGATTCGCGAGCGGCGGTTAAGACGAGGACTAGTCTGCCTCTCAGTGAGTCTATTTATTACGATCAGCAGGCTTGCAACTTGATTTCTTCATTCCTAATATGTATTTATTTCGTTTCACTCTTTAAAACGATTTTTCTAACCAGGAGTTCTTATTATGGAGCGTAAAATATCGTAACCTTTTGTTATTGATTACGATTTAAAAAAATAACCAATATCTTCCAGTTGGGGGTCGCGTGAGGCCGATCGACTGCTGCTATCGAGAGGTTAGCATTTATTCCGATACTTGCGAAAAGTTTAGTTTTTTTTATTGCGATGTTGGATTTGTCGAGTTACTTATAGGAGCATTGATGTTTCAATCGTGGTTCAAGTTGGACTCGTTGTCGATAGTGTTGAATCAAGGGATATACTCATGCTCTTTGCTAAACTAATTTAAATGCGCTGTCTGTTAATTAAAAAAAAAATCTATCTCTAACCCAATTCAATTCATTTCATGGTCAGATCTTCACGTTCAGCAGTCTATTCGATGTCACGCCACTCCCGCCTCATCTTTATCTTCTCCAATTCAGGTTCTATACTTAAATTAATTATGTGGTTGATTATTTGTTTTTTCCTAAATGGATGGCATTTTTCCTCCCGATCCTTGGCTGTAGTTGTGGTCACCGAAGGTATCATCGGTACTGTGGCCCAATAAGTACCGTAACCTTCTGAAATAGTCTTGTCGTAATATAAATAGCAGAAATAAATAAATTCTGTTATTCAGAGTGGTATTTTTTTCAGGGCGTTTGCTGTTTCATAAATGAATAAAAAATCTGCCAGCTAATTTGTGTTTCACCGCTACTATTTAAGATTTATTTTTGTTCTTCAGTAGGAATGATGGGGCCGCGTGCGTCCTTTCCCCCTCTTCCCTTCACTCTCGTCCTTCTTCTTCTGGAACAAGGGCCTCGAGCCATCAGATATGTTTCTGTTCCTTATTATGACTTTTGCTTAAAAAACGTGACTAATTTTGTTACTGAAAAATGGCTACATTTTGGAAAGATTTTAATTCTCACTTTCGCTGAATTAAAAGAGGACAGGAACATTATTTTATTGTAAAATATGAAGATGCTTTGTGAAGAAATCTCAGGTTTTTCGTCTTTTCTCCTCAATGGGACTACAGCCAACGGCTCAAATTAGGTTTGTGTTTTACAAACGAGGAATACTTAAGTTTGATGAATCAGAATAGAGGAGAAAAGTGATAAATCACAAAATGGAAGAGATGGTAGGTCTAGGGATGGTTATAACAGTGGGATGTGGGAGGTGAGAGGTGAGATATCAGAAGAGGAATGAGAGGGTAGGTCATAGGAAGAGTAGAGTAGAAAAAAGATTTTATATGTCCATGGAGGGCTGGAACCACGCAGATAGGTTGAAAATCTCAGGAATAAGATTTGGATAGGTTACGGGAGTGCTAGAACAAAGGAGGACCTGAATAGCGGTTAAGATACTCATCGTTTATGCCGCATTTAACGTGAAGATAAGATAGTGATGAGATGGTATTGATATGGGACTTGCGTAGTGACTTACTGAAGAAATTGTAAAAGTTTCAGGCAAAAATATACATCCGTTCTCGATTTAGAGTCATTCTTGTGAGAAACGCTCTTCATGAAGAGCGCGGGCGACCGAGTCATTCTTCATGAAGAGCAGAATGAGAGGGCGAAAAAATCGCTCTTCATTTTGCGAAATTCTCTTCACTTCACTGTCATGAGTCTCACCAATGGTACCTGACCATATAAGGTCTGGTAATTCGTATGAAGTTTAGTATGAAATGAATGGGGAATTTTTTCCCGGTTATTCTAACATTGGATAGTTTTCAATTCATGGAATTAGGCAGAATCATTATTCGAGCGCTTTCTTCGATCATCTCTATTTTTCATTCCATCTTCTCAAATTCTCCTAAAATTACGTGTCATTTCCCGAATTGCCTACAAAAGCAGACGGTTTTTTGTGTAATCATTCAAGAATGAAGTTAGCTATTTTGTTGGGTATCGCTTCATCAGTTTTTGCGTCCTCCCGTGCGGAATTCCAATTTCCAAGGCTACCATCGACGGATTTGGTCGACATGAGAGATCGGTAATATTTATCTCTATGCGCATGTCTTATGTTCGAAAATTGCAGATCATTGGTGGTAATGACGTCCCAAAGGCGAAGTGGCCATGGCAAATCTATTTGATTATCCGTCTGACCGTCGACAAGGCTTACGAGTGTGGAGGTATAATTTTATAAATCATGAATAAATTTATTTCGAATAATAGGAACTGTCATCAGCGATAAATGGATTCTAACTGCAGCGCATTGCGTTAAGTGGGATGGGTGACAATTCCGCAACTTTAATTTTTCCGCAACTTGAATTTTTTTCGCAACGACATTTGCGCAACTCGACATAATTCGATTTCTAGCCAACCTAGGATCCTGGCAGAGCTGTCAAAATAAAGAGAAAGTTACGCTGATCAGAATGACACCTCTGCCAGGATCCTAGGGTGGCTAGAAATCGAATTATGTCGAGTTGCGGAAATGTCGTTTTGGTCGAGTTGTGGAAATGTCGTTTGCGTAATTGTCACCCATCCGTAAAGTGAGCGCAAAAGTAAATCCTTTAGAAATATAGAATATAGAGGTGCGAATTGGACTCATACTGTGTACGGAGGTATTACTCATTCACGGTCCGATTTCACAAAAGAATAGGACACCACCGTAAGTGGTATATTTATTTGCCAGAATACTAGTTAAGGCGCAAAGCGTAATTGTTATCAAGAAAGTATGAATTATTCCTTTCAAGGTTTCCAAAATTGTCGAAACTAAACTACATCCTTTGCACAACAAGAGCACTCTTGAGAATGATATTGCTCTTCTGAAGGTGAGTCCATGTCTTCCAGCTACATTACAATACGCGTTTTAGCTGGACACCCCTCTGATCTTCAATCATCTTGTCTCTCCCATCTGCTTGCCTACTCCTTCGCAGAAAATTCCAGATGATGGGTTGGCTGTTGCTACAGGATACGGAAAATACAACGGTAAGACTTCATATCTTATTCATTGATCGTAATTGAGTTTTTTCTCTCGTTCAGACAGACTGTCCAATGCGACGGAATTGGAAGTTGGGCGGCTCCGAGAAACGATACTTCCGATTGTGAAGAAGTCCATTTGCCAGTAAAACTAAGCCTCAATAATTAATATCATAAAACTTGTCTCAGAGAGCGACTACCGTTAGTATTCCGAGGAAGGGAAGCTAATTCAACCAATCCGATTTACACTATGGACTATGAGCACATTTGTGCCGGTTCGATAGGACATGACACCGCGTAAACATTAACGATTTTTCAAGCAAGCGGAGCGTAATTTTAAGACGCTTTTACTGATGTGAGGAACTACTGCAATTGGATCGCGGAGACAACAGGAGGAGAAGCAAAATGTCAAGAAGAAACTGTGACCCTGCAAGATGTCGAGATTCATGTGTGATCATATCCCTCCATTAATATGATAAAAATTTCATCACGAAAAGCGTTTTAATTTTAATTTTCAATTTTATCTTCCTCTGCCAGCTATGCAAACACTATTGCTTTACATTCACAGGACGCATCAGCTTCCTTGCAAATGTTCTTCTCAAGTAGTACTGATTCTCTACGGCCATATTTTTTTTTAAATGGTTGTTGTCGCAATGGAAGTTGATCCCTTCTGAGATCGCTAAATAGTGGTATCAAAAAAGAAACATTCACCGCTTGACTTATTCTTAGATCTTTTAGTAGTAACTAAACCGATCCGGGCTAGTGATCGCTGAAACTTGAACATTGCAAGGATGCGGTGTAGGACCAATGTGTGATAAAGATCACTTGTGTTTTCCGATTCCTTTCTCTATATTTGTCCATAACTTTTGATGTCGTCACTTGATGTTTCACACTTTGATGTTTCACTAGTCTTTGCTCATGGAAGAAAAATTCGTAGAGAAGTGCACTGAACTTTGGTCACTTAGAGTGGATTTCTCATGAATTCTCCACAAAGTGTAATCAGAGGATCGTCTCCAGCTACGCGAATCTGTTATCACCAGAAAAGTCGATACGGGATGACCTTCAGGGGGTTGCCTGACTGTTGACAGAGATGTTTCGATGGCATCACCCGTAAGACAATACTCTAAGCATTCACAGTTCACATGATAAAAAAATACAAAACAGTTTTCATAACTCATGTGTGGCTTGATATTTCAGAAAATATTTCTGAATGAACTATATAAATCTGACAGGTGAATCGCGAATTACTTTTTTTTTAAACTCAGGGTGGTACTCGCTGATAACGACGACCCCCAGCAGTGGGGATTACGTGGCTCACCCTATCTTTCAATTCACTCCTCTCGGAATCGCCTTGCTTGCTTCTGATAGTGCCATTGTTCGGATGGTACACGAGATCTAAGAGATTAATGGCTTTCTGAGTAAGATCGCGCTTATCAGAAGGATGACCAAGGAAGCATCAGAAAGTCATAAGCATAGCATTGAGAAACTAGTTAGAAAAAGAATCGGAATACATTTTTACGTATCTGTACAACTAGAGTGACTTAAATTTAGATATGAGCATTTATAACTGAGCATCATTACTATGAATAACTCTTTTGATAAACCGATGTATTTCAAATCCTTCAAAGTTGTACATACTACTGCTAATGATGTCTTATCTTTCATGTTTCTCTAGCTGGACATTAATCTCTTGATGCGACTCTCCTCTTTTCTCTCCTCTTATCTCTCAATTTCGGCGTAATCATCATGTGGGAGTACGCTTCCTTCGCTTATCCTTCGACAGGAGAGACAGGGGAGGGAATGGGCCGATTGGCGCCAGTACGAGATGTCTAGACACTACTTACTATCCATTAAAAATCGATATGTCAATCAAGTCGTAAAATATTCTGAACTGTATTGGCAGGATCAACATGCAGATTCAAGAAAGGAGAATACTCGTTTTTTGCAAACAGAAAGATTTCATGTCCATGCACATCAAAGAAAAATGATTTTTGTTTAAATTTATTGAAAAAAGGACAAACCCTTCAGTTGCATATCACTGGACTCACCATGAACAAATCAACAGTACTTTTTTCAAATGGACTTTTGTCGACCCAAGGGCTTATCAGTGTGCTCTGGCCGAGTGACCGAGGAAGGCCAGGCCATACCAGTTTCATCCCCTCCCCATTCATCATGAACATCTTTGTGAGTTTATCAGCTGTCCGGAGCAACAAATAATGCGCATAATTCCAGTTCTGGTTCCTTCTCGGCGTTTTTGTCGCTGGGGTGGTCATTTCGACAGGATTTTACGTCTATATTGAACTGCCTACAGGTGGACCGATCGTTTGCAGTGAGGTTATTGAGTTACTTCACGTTTTGTTACTAGCATTTTTCATTATAGAAGAAGTTGTCAGGTCATTTGAGCGTCGAAGTGGAAGGTTTTAATTATACGAGAACTTGGGAAATCGGAGACGAGAGAAACGGATGTCCATTGGGAAGTGAGTGTGGGCAAAAAGCCATCAATTTCACTAGTCCCCTCAACTTTCAGCTTCGTGCAGTCCAAAGAGACGTCTGTGGATTTGGTTCGACGACCTCGAACATCTCACTTTTGTCGTAAGTTTCACTCTTTCTTGACCTTTTTTTCGATTTATTTGATCCTCATCCCAGTACGATCCGACAATTGGCCTTCGACGAGAGTTGAGAGACGTGATGTACATTCGCCCTCTGAACAGGCACTTCCACGTGAGCTTCGAACCCTAGCATTCAGGCATATTTCATGGTTTAGACGATTCAAATCATTCTCGATACGCGCCTATTGAATGGGATGAACCCCGGAGACAACGTTCACAGCCGTTGTTTCAACATTAATGCAGACAATCATACAACTGGATTTCAACCAAGAGCGATTCATATCGTCCATTGGGTCTGTTTAAAGGAAGATATGTGCATAACCTCATTTTATAGAATGACCCGCACAAAAAGGCAGGGTCTAAAGAACCGGACAACTTTGTTGATGGTTTCGTCACGATTCAGCACGTTGATCAGGTATTGATCGACATAGTATTATGAGATGGATCAATATCAGGAAGTCAAAGAACTTCCACTCAACTGTGATGACGTCGGGAAGAGACTCCCTCCACCTTGATTCTATCCATTTGCACGTTTCATCTGATAAAGCACTTTCAATGAACTAGAGCAGGAGAGAGAGAGAAGGACGGATGAAGAGAGTAGAGAAAGCACAATCACCAAACCTGGGGGTCGTCACTATCAGAGGCTGTACCCTAGTCATTGTGTAGTGTGTGTATGTGTGATAGATAATCGATCATGCTTCACATGCGAGTTGCTGTATTCCGTCTGGTTTGCCATAGTTGTTTTTGAAGCGAGCGTAGTATAGGCATTCCTTATCTCAGCTAAGCATGTTTGTCAAATGTTATCAGTAGGTGTTGATTACAAAAGAACATTAAGGAGAGGGCGAAAAATCATCTACTTCTTCCCAAAAGATAACGTTCTAAGAAGCAAATGAATCGGCAATAAAGCGCCGTCAGTCAGGCATTGTTGGCAAATGCGCGCCAATCTGTTTGTTATCCCCTGCTGTTCATTGGATGTCTCTCGCATTTGTTAACGTATTCACTCTACTTGTCTACACTTTTGCAGCACCATTCTCTTCCTCATACAATTGTGAACTTCTCTCCTATCTCCACTTCGCGATTCAATGGGGCCTGTAGGAAACTGGATCGTGAGTTGACCTTGTCTCATCGCTATTCTGTTGATAGTCATGGTGGTCATAATCGTTTCTGAGTATTGCTGCCCAAGACTCACGTATTCCAAAAAGTCTTATTCTGCATTCTCAATAAACTTTATTTGACTTTTTTTGTAATTTTCAGCCATTGTTTTGTGAAATGTGAGTTCTGGTCATCCCCTTGTGCCCGGGCCGAAATTTATCATAGATGGTCTCTCGCAGATAGTCTGTGTCATCGTCGGTGTTGTCTTCGCAGTCGGATGGGTGCTGCCCACTATCGGCTATGGAGTATACTCGGGCATCAGCGCCCTTTACAACTGGGCGAGCGGCGAGTACAATTGCTATCACGTAAGATAGATTTCAGTCCAGTCCAAATATGATCATTCCAAAACCCTTCATTTCAGCACAAATTGAGAGGTGGACTGGATGTATCCGTCGACGCAATTCGCTTTCAAAATCTTCCCTCAGATTTTGTTTGCTGGAACACTAACAGAAGAGATACTGGTAATAGTGTCAATGTCAGCAATATTGGAAACCCCGCTCCAGGTCGTACATCATGCTTCCGAGAGGTTGAAATCAGCTTTGATAACATCGAATCGTTCCATTTCAAGGTATTTTTTAAATTGATTTTCGCTAAATATGACATTATTTTCAGGTCAACATGCGTAGTGGAAGTGCTTACATGCCTAATGATCGAATAGTGTACTTTGATCGAATGATGGATCAATCCTTCAAGGTAAGTTGTTTGACTTTGTACAGAGAAGAAAATAAATGATTTTAGTTCGTCACGATCACGATTATCAATTATGACATGACCCCTTATAGTCGGAAAATTTACCTGAAAGAGCCGATTGTCGAGGGGGACAGAGCCACGGAGGCCCAAGCGCAGTGGGTACGTTCCGAACTAGGGTTATAAACGATTCGCTCATATATGATACAAGTAGGGGGAGAGTGTGTGAAGATAGGAATATATTGGCATTCCTAATGAAATGTATCAATAAGACACTATCATCAGGCGCACTCTACATTCTGCCACCCGGGCAGAGCATGCCTCGAAACAGAACTCAATGTGACATTAAGCGTCTCGTATGCGGTAACAAACTGGCCCTTGATCGATGCCAATTGTGATAATTATTTGCAGGATGAGCATTGGGTGGAGATACCTTGTCCGAAGACTTCTGATAATGCATGATGTCTTCATCGACGAAAAGTCAATCAAAGAATACTGGTCTATGCGCATCATCGAATATTATCTCTACCGGTCCCCTACAAACAATGTCACTGTTTCTGCATTTCTCGATAAGATTTGTTTTTTATTTGATTTTTTTTTTCATGCGAAATCAGTGATGCTTTGATCTGTTGCGATAAGGATTATTCTCAGAAAACATCTGAGAAGTTCAAAATGGCACGTTTATCTGAGAAAATAAGACGACAGTTCGTGGGTGGGTGTTATGTTGAATCTGTACAATGAAATGTATTGATGAATCAATCAAGACCAATCTAGTGATCGAAAAAGTTAATCTCGACTGATATGATGTTCACTGATGGTTCCCTAGTGAAGAACGTTGCATAGTGGGCATTGACCAGACTTTCAACAATGAAATGTTCAATCGAATGTCTCTTCTCATAGATCTGAAAATATGAATTAAAACAAAACACAATATGAAAAAGACACCTTGATGTCTTTGACTATTTCACACTCCTTCCCATCTGCATCAACCTGGTTGAGTATTATATCAGTCGTCAGAATAAAGCTCCAGTGACCATGACATGACGAATCGCAGTTCAACTTCATCTGCAATAGTTTCTTTGAGAGCTTGATTTAGAGGAAATTTATGCATGGAATGCGGCAAGAATGTTTTAGGAAAGATACAGGAAATGAGTCAAAATATGTATTGGAGAATAGCGATATCATCAGTTGCATAAATTTAAAATTAAATAAATAGAAACTCACATTCAATAGCTCAAAGAAATCTTTATTTTTCAGACGAAGGCAATGGAGATGGAGTTCAGAAAACTTGCACAAATAGTGAAGTTCGTCACTTGGAAACTCGATAAACTTGTTCTGAAAAATCGATTTCCTTCAGAGAACTTCAGGAGAAATGTTCTTTTCTTTTCTTTTTATACTCAAGAAGCAATTCTCTTACCGTTTTGACTACATATCCCTTGTGATCGAGATTGACCGATTCGTGAAGCTCAGCCAGACTGATCAGGAAGTTTAAATTGATAATGTTGTTGCAAAAACCGACACAATTCTTGGTTTCTACTCTAGTCGGTTTGAGGCTCAGAATCCATTTACAGAGTCTGAATGTGATTAGAGATAGATTGAAGTTTAAATGGAAAAATATGTTTTGATGTTGTTGGAATTATCCGATTAAAAGACAAATCAGTGTTAACTTATTTATGTTTGTATCATATTATTTGCACTCACCTGTCGTAATCCTCTTGATCGAAATCGGCAATCGTTACTGATTCGAACTTCATCTCAATGTCCGTGACTCCATGGAATGCTTGTGCGAATCTAGCGAAAGTTCCATCGATCAGCATCTAAAGACACACAATAAAGACGTCTGTGCGGCGCTAGGTCGGATGACAACTATTCCGCAATCGCTTTTTTGCCCGACGTAGCGCCATCTCTACAGAAGAAAGCACTCACATTTACACAATGAAGCACTCGAAATGAGTTCCGAACTCGCAGCTCACGAATTCTGTCCGCAAATTGTGGTATAAACGGAGTACGATTCTTTTCGAAACGCACAGGATCCGTGCTTACAATATGCTGCAATACAACTACTGTTAGAGCAATAGGAAAATTAATAAACATAAACTAATGCCTATTCGCTACATTTGACACATAGTTCATGATGTTAGACTATGCTTATCACTACTTCATCGAAATGTGTTTACTTGCTTTATTACTTTATGCGCTTTGACTGAAAAAAGAGATAGGAGCTAACCGCATATTTTTTGTCCAATTTTCCATAGATCTTCGCTTTGTGATCAGCGAACTTGAAGCGCCTATCGGGACCGAGCAGATCTTCGACGATAACTTTTCTCAGATCTAGAGTGTAGAGAAAACTGGCATCACTCTCTTCCTCACTGATCAAGATGAAAGAGTGCCGATCAGCTGTCTGCAATGTGCACTCATTTGTGAACCGGAAAGGCATAATCAACTCTAATTTCAATAACTATTGGGTTTTACAGTATTAATTTGATTCAAAAAGTAAGATAATACGTCTCCTTACATGAACCAATCTCAGCTCTGCTGATCTTCTCTCCTTTCTAGTGATCTCTTGGAGGGAGTAGTGTCGCATTCCTTTGTTCACTTCGTGCAGTATTCGTAGAGAATGCCTAGAAGGGAGATAAATAATAGTATTTTTTCTCCAAAAATGTTTATTGGGTTGCCACATCTATGAGAGTCTTGTCGAGTTTGTTGTATCCAAGTTAACAACGAACTGCGCACACTCAGTAGCTGCTTTTCATCATTAGTAGTAGTAAATAAATATTGGTTATTAGGTTACATACCTATCACAGTAGTTGAAGATTTTGCACATGAGCTCATCGGGGAGAGTTGGTATACCCTGAAACGAGCAAATTCAGTAATGTCGGAATGCAATTTCAGGTATTGGCATATTTTTATACCACTACAGTGTATCACAATGGAAATAATAAATCGGCCACGTGCAATGTTTCAAATCTACATGAACAGTTAATACCAAATGGTTTGAAAAGATGATAACCCACTCACTTCTTCTTTGGATTTCTTTCGACTGCATTCCATGAGGGTTGGGGCATTTATCCCCCTAGTCCTTATCATGTTTAAATCGCACAATTGAGAGGAGTCGTATCCTCAATGCAAAACTGCAAAATGAAAGCGGAACATATATAATCATTGACACACACCGGGAAAAAAATGAGGAGAAAGGGCGCATAAAACAGACGCGTCGCGGCAAGTTTCGTTCGGGTCAATTGCCACACGAGTGACCCCGATGGTCCCTACTGACCCTCTGCGTCTGTCACTCCCTCCTCTCCCGATTGTTCATCTCTCTGACCTTATCGTCTGAGAGAAGAGAGAGAAGAGGGAGGCAGAGAAGGATGGGGAGAGGGCGGAAATGACCGGGGGAGTTCTCAGGCTGTTTCCAATTTGACTAGTATGTATGGAAGTGTTTCATTGCCAGGAAAGATCGCGAAAAATAAAATCAAACGACATGATACAACGATGATTAGCATCTCAGGGTTCCTTGCAGTCATGATAACTGTCGAGCGAGATCGAGTGAAATCGGGAAACTGGGGCTGGTAGGTCAAGCGTCTCTTGTTCTGCTTCTGCCGTGAATGAATATGATCGGTGTAGGTCAGTTGGTGATAACTCAAGGACTTCTGATCCTCGAACACTTTCTTGAATCTTGATTGATTCTCTGACAAAACAATCGACATTGCTCGTGATTCGGAAGAAATGGGCGCTGCGGTTGGTTAGAAATGCAATGAGAGGAATCACCAGGTAGATCTGAATGATGATTTCTCAACAATAAAAACGGAGAAAAAAATCGCCCACCAAAAAGAGAATGATGCAAACAGAGATCTTTAACGCAATCTTTTTCGGGTCATCTGCAATCGATTGCTACGAGCACAAACCCGAAAACCTTTGTTACCATTCATCATGAAAATAACACATCCGACAGAGAATCCAAATACGGCGATCTGTATATTAAAAATTTTTTATCACTGATTCAGTTAACACGCTCACCTGAGAAGCGAATACGACAAGTAGAAGTGATCGATTTCTGCAGGTTTCAGCGATGAAAAAGAAAAAGATGAACGCGGCCGAGATTAAATACGGAATAGTAGTCTGAATGGTTCCAGACTTTCCACTGGCGACATTGTTCAATCTTACGAATTGGACTATCGTGCACAATCCACTCGAACAACATAAATGCATAGAGAGCAGTGCAATTGAGAGAAGAATGAGCTGGATTGTGTAAGCGATGGATAATGCTCTCTGAGAGGATCTTTTATAATCGATTAGAAGAGACACGAACCGTGATCCTGAGCCCAACGATTTTCGGTTCTTTCACAATTGATTTCTTCCGCGACATGTTCCCGTTGGTGGATCGAAACGAATCGGGATGATGACTAACATTGAGAAAAGGTGGGAGAAGAGAGAAAAGGCAGTGATTCAATTGAAGAAGCTGTGGAATCATTTTATCTTCGGCTCAACGATAATAACAAACAGCATACACACCAATTTCTTGAGGAATTCTTGATAAACACTGAAAAATGGGAATATGCTATCAAAAAGGTGAAGATGGTGGGCGATCTCAGAATTAATGACTGAGAAGCGAAAACAACGGAAAATAGTGTAGATCATCGGGATAACTGAATGGATAAAATAGTGTATTCTCTTATTCTCCTCTCTTTCCTGCATTCAGTAGCTCTCGAACATCAATCACCGTTTTCGGAAGGAAGGATTGCTACAATGCAACAGAAATAGATAAACGATTAACTTTCGCATCTAAACTGTATTTTTTCATCTAATGTTATTGTGCTTACCTCTTTCCACTCAGACACTCGCTCGTCGTTCTTGAGCACGATAATTAGTGCACTTCCAAATTGCACATAGCACTCTTTGAGGGCATGAATCTTCTGAAAAGCGCCACTTTGAACTCATGTTTTGCTAAGGAGGGAAATCATTTTTTTGTTTCAAATCGTCTGGTAGTGGCCATTTGATCATACTTGGTTGATAGTGTAATGCAACAGCGGCCTCTCCGGAAGATCACCCAGGTATTCCTCAGCGTCGATGCCTGTAAAGCACCATTCTCGTCGATACGCTAACCCCAATCTCACGAATTCCATGGTTGCGCAGCGTATTCCACTGCCAGAAGACGATTTTGCGAAGGGCGTTGAACTCCTTCTCACTGGGAGAGAGCGGAGGAGAATCGGTTTCAGCCTGTAAACACGTGAGATCTGGAAGAATTGCAAAGTCCTCTAATGATACCTTTACGAGCAGCAGTTTCTATCCCTGAAACAAAGCGCTATGTTGTTCTCATGAACTAGTTGTACGGCCAGCGACCGGAGACAACTCTAGTGCTTTCCCCCACAGTTATCTGGTAGTTGTCGTGAAAATTCATCACACTTTCTCAGTGGTGACAAATAGGCATCCGACTGACGAAAGATAAAGCAAAATGAGGAGAATCGGATGCCCATTTGTCATCTCTACTCACCATTTTTCCTCCTAGAGCATCCACCAAGAATCCATCACGAATCGTCTGCTTCTCGAGGGGATCGAAGTCGGTGAAGGAAGGAACATCCTTCAGGGCTATGACCATGGCCGCAGCCTTTGCAGCCCGCGCCGCATCCGCGACTCGCGTCGCCTCTAGAATTGGATAAGTCCAGCCCTCGATAAGATGGGCGAAGATCGGGTCCATCTTCGCATTTCCATTCGTCGTCTCCGATTCGATAACCTCTCCACTCTGAGTCATAGAGAGATCCGCGGCTGCGGGCACTGGTGTACAACCTTTATCGTCTGCGCCAATCGGGGAGGAGAAGAGGGGAGCCAATGGAGGAGCATTGGGAGCTGAAGGAGCAGTCACTTTTTGGAAGGGGAAGAGTTGATGGAATTCGAGGGCTCCGTTCAAAGACCTCTCATCGGGTTCAACCGCGGTCTTTGCTCGCTTCCTTGACGCCCTGTGCGCAGTTAGATCGGGCTGATTCGCCTTGCGAGAGCAAGAGGGCTTCTCCGTCGGAGCTAGAATTTGCCCATAGGGTACTTGTGAAGTGAGGAAGGCGGGATGGATCAGACAGGGGTCATGGATAGGAGCCGGCTCCGGAGGAGAGCTAGTGCTGGAGGGAGGCGTAACGGTGGGGACGGTTGGAGGAGGAAGTGTGGTGATCGGATTGGTGCTGCCTTGTAGCAGCTGCTGTAGCTGCACGATATACATGAGTTGCGACATCGTGAGAGCAGTCTGCTGCTCCGAACAGAAGGTGGTTGCGGCAAACGGAAAGAATGGATGGGAAGGAAAGGGCAAGGTTGACATGGGGGGATTGGTGGCAGTACTAACGGGCTTATTAGAGACAGCGAGGAGCAATCGAATCGTATCCTCTCTTGAAATACCAAGATTGGTGGATATGAGGTCAATTTGGAGGTCCATCCTGCAATAAGTCATTATTTAATGTTGAGGACGACGTAAAAACCAAAGATGTTCAGTGAATGCGATGGGATTCTGATCCTAGTTTACGAAAAGAAAACGAAAGTGTGACTATAGAAGGCAGGAAGTGGACGAAGATAGAAGGTAATCAGAGAAGAACCTAGATGCTCTCCTCGGCAGAAGGAACAACGCAAGAGTATGTCTAAGGCGTGTCTAAGTTACACAAATCTCTAGCTTTGAATAATGCTAGCTCAAAAACTTGAATGTAGTCTAGTTATCATGATTCTAAGACAGAATAAGGGGAGTGAGAAGGGGTCAAGATGCAACAATATCCCCTCTTACTCCAGTACACACTGGTCACTCTTGCCTGTTATGCAACCTTTCTCCCCCCCCCCCCAGTTCCGACCCTTCTCTCCCTTCCCCTTCTCTCTAATCACCTTCTCACGAAACTAACCGACCGATCTCTCTTCAAACCCCCTTCTCCCTTCCTTATCTGATCGAGTAGCTGAGCTGGCTCTGATTTTCGAACATGGAAATACGTGGAGGAGAGATTTGCACCCGCCACACCAGAGATTAGAGGCAAGATAAGAAGTGGTTCCGAGAGAAAGTTTCCACCCATAACTTATCTTTTCCTTCACATAGGCATTCTTATCAATAGGTTTCGATCGTCAATTTGAATTGAGAGATTTCTCGGTGAAATGCTGAGCCGAGTAGGATAGCCGTGGTAAACAAAAAGGCATAACGACAATTAGGGTAAAGAGGTATTTCAGTTTGGCTTTCGCAGATCTGATAGATATTCGAAATTGTAGATTGGAAGATTGCAGTGCAGATTTGTTGCCACAATGGTGTTTCAGCGGACTGAACATTTTTAAAATAGGAGATGGAAATTGAATCTTCTACAGGTGGCTTTCGAACGGACTCGCAGACTTCTCCTCACTTCCGTCAGTCTAAGAGATGACGAACCGAGCAGAAAGAGTCCTATTACACGATATTCTCCTTATTATTAGTAGTAGTTGTTGTATGATAATGTATCATAACAGTAAGAGAATGTCAACATTTCACGGGAGATACTGTTTAACCTCATTGTTTCAGTCATTGAATAATATATTGACCTGGCGAATGAATTTACACAAATAGTCGAGGGAGATCGTCGGTTCGATGTCCACCTGTCGAACAATCCATTACCATCTCGTATTTTCTCAGTCTATTTCAAATGTTCAGTCCGCTAAAACAACATTGTCGGCAACAGCTCTGCACTACAATCTTCCAATCTGCGATTTCGAATTTCTCTCCAAGGTCAGACCTGCGAGAGCCAAACCCGAATCACTCTTATCCCTAATTGCCGTTATGCACTTGTGTTTGCACGGCGATCATGCTCGGCTCAGCATTTCACCGAGATATCTCTCAATTCAAGTTGAAGGTCGGAACCGGAAGATAAGAATGCCTATGCGGGAAGGATAAGTTATGACAAAATTATATTAATGAGAATAGTCGGGAAAACTTAGTAGACACATGAGGCACGCATTGATAGAGAGGACCTCGAGCGATTATGATATCAATAACATTAACAAGAACAATACAATAACTATAACAATTGCATGGCAGCGATGTTGTCGCCTATCTCGAATCTATCTAGATGATGACCACTAAGTCCTTTTTCTCTCCGGACGGTCTTGTAATGAACGAAATGTAATGAAAAAAACGATAAAGGTGAGGAACTAAAGGGTTTCACAATCTGTTTGCGGGGGAAACCCATTACCTACACTCAAGCAAAAATCAATTCGTATGTCATGATTTTTGGAGCGCAAATTGTATCTAATGAAATGGCTCCACGCGAACCTACGCTGTTCCTACAAAATGACAAATGATTTTGTTTATTCCGGCATGGTAGCTGACTTTTCCAGAACTTTGCCAAAGATCAACTTATCGCTCTCACTTTCCCAGTGAATTGTATACACAAAACGACAGGCTGGAAGGGTGGATGAATGTGAAATAGAGAGCGTTTGATATAAAATTAACGGAAAATTTCGCTGGAAAAGAACAATGTGCACATTTTTGAAATCTTGCTGACATGCTGTTTCCGACTTGTGAACTTTCTTAGTAAAGTTGTCGATTTATATGATACCCACGAGATAATAATGGAGTCAAATCACAAAGCACATGCGCGATCACATATCAAACGACCTATACAGAACTTGTGAACTTTAGCGAAGAAAGCGCGATTTTCTTGCAAGTGCAACAATAAGTCTAGGATGCACTAAACAACTCGGAAGTTTCGGGAGGCGGCCAAAAGCACAACGTGGTATAGTTCGGAGGTGAGTTGGCCTAGCTCAACGATAGTTATCACATTGCAACTACAGTAACCGCCCGCTTAGTCCGATGGGTCATATTTAATTCCTTGGGTCAGAAATTTTAAAAATTTCTCCAATCGATCTCAAAATCTTTCTACCGTAGTTAGGTAGAGCACATTTCTCGATTAAAATCGCAAAAATATATTTTCCAAAAACCATGAGTCGACAATTTTTGATCTTAGAATTTCCTAACTATTAGTTTTTCTGGTGTATCTTTTCTCGCTGATTTCGAATATCGATATGAGAGCTGATCAAAAAAATAATGAAAAAAGTTAAAATTAAAAAATAGTCGAAATCGACAATTTTTCGGACATAATGCCGAGTTTTTCTTTTCTCTCACAACTGATTTTTCTGATTTTTGAAGTAGTGCTAGGTACTAGTACGCACTCTAATCACTTTTCTGGGATTCTCGAAGTAGTGCCGTTTTCGTAAGCTACATGACATTTTTTTTTAAATCGACCGCTTCTCTCCAGCGCAAAATCGTGGAATGATATTATCAACATAATAAATGTTCCACTCTCTGTCCTGATTCGTATTATAAAATCTAATCAAATCTATCTTTTTTTCAAAACGATTTATGGCCTTTTTCCGGAGCCAAACTTGGTCAAAATACTCGAAGTGTCCGTTACGTTAGCTCAGGAGCGTAAATTACCATGAATAGGGATCGATCGAATACATACCACATCTGCAATTTATTAACTATTTATTATTAATTGCATAAGACACATCAACAGACTCTAGGCTAACGTAACGGACACGTCGAGTTTTTTGACCAAGTCTGGCTCCGGAAAACGGCCATAAATCGATTTGAAAAAATGATAGATTTAATACGATTTTATAATTCGAATCAGGACAGAAAGTGGAACATTTATTATGTTGATAATATCATTCCATGATTTTGCGCTGGAGAGAAGCGGTCGATTTTTCAAAAATGTCATATAGCTTAAAGGAGGGGTGGCACGAATATCTGGCTTGAAGACTTCTATAGGGGAGGTTGTGGGGATTCGTTACCCAATCGCATTTGCGAAACACCCATGTAACCAATTTTAGTTTAAACCGAGCTATGAGCGTTTGGCTGTATGCCAAGCGGGCCTGATCGCTCAGGCAACTAGAGAGGGATAAGGGGACAATGAAGAGACCGCGCATGCAAATGGGCGCGCGCCTCTCGGCTCTGCAATTTACATACGCGTTCGTGCCTCCCCTTCTTTAAGAAAATTTTTTATTTTTTATTTTTTTAAAAACTTTTTTCATTATTTTTTTGATCAGCTCTCATATCGATATTCGAAATCAGCGAGAAAAGATACACCAGAAAAACTTATAGTTAGGACATTCTAAGATCAAAAATTGTCGACTTCGAAAAAATTTTCAGCATGACCCCCTATCATGGTTTTTGGAAAAATTTTTTTGCGATTTTAATCGAGAAATGTACTCTACCTAACTTTAGACTACGGTAGAATGATTTTGAGATCGATTGGAGAAATTTTTTAAATTTCTGACCCAAGGAACTAAATCTGACCCATCGGACTAAGCGGGCGGTTACTGTAGTTACAATGTGATAACTTTCATTGAGCTAGGCCAACTCGCCTCCGAACTATACCCCGTTGTGCTTTTGGCCGCCTCCCGAAGTTTCGATGTGCAAAAGCAGAAAAAAATCGAGGCAAAATCGCTCGATGAAACAGTGAGAAATAGGGTGGACAATTCAAGGATTGACTCTCTTCCTTTCGCACACTATCTCGCTTCTCTGAATGGTGATATAGTAAATGAGGAGAGTCATCCGTGAATTGTCAACCCTACTGAGAAGTGAGCTACCGAGAGTCCAAGAGGAAATTGGGTGCGATTTGTATCCAACCCATGATGGCAGAAGAAATATCGCGAAGGATGAACTTATTTAGATGACGAAATGCTCCCTAGTTCCACCATCTCAATTGTATCATAGGTGCTTTCAATGATTGCAAAGAATGACGAGACAATTATCCTATGGTTTATTCTCAGATGAGAGCACAGAATCAGAGCGAGCCTTTGTGTAGGAATAAGCTGAAGAGGGTCCATCCCTTTCTTCTCCGCGTGTTGGTTTGGCCTTCTTCTAATTTGAAGACGTGACTAGCAGAGGATTTTGTGAGATGACGTGTAGGTCGGTGTGCGAGGGAGAATTGAAATGCTCTCTCAATTCCCTTCCGAATTCATTTGACTATGCTAGGAGATGAGAGGTAAATGGAAGATAGATGTCCAGTTCTCTGGAAGGGCAGTTTTGCACGTATACATACTTCAATGTACTGGATGGGCTATTTGATGGACTATGCAAGCATCGTTCGTTTTAACTTGAAATTTAATACGCGAGAGAGGAGAGGGATGTGCACTAGCGTAGGAGATGCGGAACTCAACTCTCATCTATTCACTTATTCTCTTGTGTCTCTGACCGTTCATAGAGCGCATAAAAAGAAGAAAGCCGATTCCGATTCGCTGTAACTAATATGCACTCTACACCGCAACCTGCCCACAAATTACACTAGCAGTCCTCTTTCTACTTCCGCAATCTGATACTCAACGATTTCCTCACTTCTACCTTAGACCTCTGAACCTTCGTGCAGTAATCTATTTTCTCCACGATAATATACATTACGGCTCTCAAAGTTTGAGATTACTTAGATCCCTCTCTCTTCTGTTATCGCATCTCTGAGGCGGACGTGAAAGGCAAACAGTACTTGTCCACTCTGAATTCTCTTCGCTACTCGACTTCCACGTGTTCAGCCTAAGTATTTCACTTAGTGCATGTTAAATACATAGTTCTAAAATATATATATATTTTTCAAAGTCTCTCCTTTATTTGACTCGTCTGGTCCCCAAGAAAAATCTCCTCAGAGAATCGTTTCTTCTAGTCTAACATGTGCGAAATCATGCTGCTCTCTCTGAACTTTAGAAGTGCTTTGAATCTCTCCTCAGTCCCGTTCACTAAACAACTTCTTTTCCGGGGCTACTGATAAGATACCTCCTGTCTTGTAGTCGAATACACTCGGAAGAGGGGCCGGGCACAAGTGTATTCAGTGAGAGATAGAACCTGTGATGGGACACTCTCCCGCACACTCGTTATCGTGCAAATTCCCCCATTCTGATGCCTATAATGGTTCAGCCTTTCTGGTATTGTCATTCAGACGACAAATGTGTTTCGTCACTTTCTCTTGTTCCTCTGATGATCCTTTGATTTGTGATAAAAATGATAACTTCTCTCATCTAGATAAGATATCAGATATCGCTCATTCATTGACAGTGTATGTCTAGTTGAATCTGAAATTTCAGGAAGGCCAGTGAATGATAAGTCAGCCTCTGACTCTCTTATCGCCATTACCTTCCTCCTCTCTGCACTCTCTCGATTTCGCGTGATATCTCGTCTCAATCGTTGCCCACACTTTCTCATCCTCTTGTTGTTTGCTATAACATCCTCATGGATGCTTTCGAGATAGTGGTCTTCTCGAAACGCACTCTTTTTCTTTCGCTTCATTGCCCTGACACCTGCTGTTTTTCTCGTTTTCAACGCACTTACTTGATGAAAGCATGACTAGGAAACCTGACAAAACATGGAGAGCTCTCCTCCAATTTATTTTCTCTTTACCCTGTCATCATAATCATTCCAAGCCTGAATCATCATTCCAGATGCCGGCTAAGCGCGTGTGCATCGTAGGAGCTGGAGCAGCGGGTCTGCCGTCCATTCGGCTAGTAATTTCCACTGCATTTTCATCTCTCTTCATCTATTGTTATAGAGGCGTGTGTCTGAAACCATTCCGTGGATATTTGGATGAGTTTCTAGCAGGAAGAACGGGGGAGTGTGAACACGACCTCGCTGGCATATGTAGTTTCAACAATTACCGATTGCAGACATGCGCTTCTCTACGGGTTTGATGTCGTGTGCTACGAGGCTCAGGGAGAGATCGGAGGGCTGTGGAGATACAAACCAGAGGAGACTGATGGTCGGTGATTTATAAAAAAAAAAATTCTGTCGATCAATTGGATGCTGATATTGGATATTGTTCTTGAAAGGACTAATTAACGGCTAACTACTTACGCTTATTTAGAGTCATCGGTGATGAAGTCGACGGTGATCAATTCATCGAAGGAACTGACTGCCTACTCCGACTTCCCTCCTCCTGCCACTACAGCCAACTTCATGCACAACACCCACATGTGCGACTATCTAGTCAAGTACAGTGACCATTTCGACCTCGCTAAGCATATCAAGCTTTATCACAAAGTAAGTTTATGATTTTCTCTAATTCCTTTTTTTTTTATTTTCTCGAATTACTATGCATGCCTCAATTGTAAATGAGACAAACTGCCGGAAAAAAACCTTGAAAACCTATTTTTGAGGTCCTGAACATCGAAAGGAACGATGACTACGCGAAAACCGGCCGATGGAAAATAACTGTGAAAATTCTCAAGTGAGCTCTCTTGCTGGTAATTCAAAGAAGTTCACGGAAATCACGAAGAAAAACAATATTTGCATACTATCACGATATTTATGAACGATCTTTCAAACAAAAAAAAACTTTAAAAAAATTCCTGAGTCAGGTCCGATAAGCAGTGGACGGAACTCTTCGACGGCGTTCTTCTCTGTACTGGCCATCACACCCTGCCCTATTGGCCTCAGCCTTGGCCTGGACAGAAGGAGTTCCAGGGGAAGATCATGCACGCCCACTCATATAAGGACTACAGAGGTTAGTGAAACCAACAAAATTGAATCTCGACAGATACTTGAAATTACAAAAAAAAATAGAAAGGAAGTTGATTTCATCATCTGAACGCATTGATCAGGTAACGACGACAAGGTGGTCGCTGTGGTCGGCATCGGGAATTCGGGAGGAGATATCGCTGTCGAACTCTCGAAGGTGGCGAAGCAGGTGAGAACTCCAGATACTTGAGAATTGCAAAAGATTTGTTCCGATGCCGGGAATCAAACCCGGGCCTTGCGGGTGAGAGCCGCTAATCACAACCACTAGACTACATCGGATAGTGGTATCTGGGAGTCGAGAGTTGATTAGTTGATGATTGGTGCCTACTCGATGGAATCACAAAAGCAAAAGACTTGTTCCGATGCCGGGAATCGAACCCGGGCCTTGCGGGTGAGAGCCGCAAATCATAACCACTAGACTACATCGGATAGTGGTATCTGGGAGTCGAGAGTTGATTAGTTGATGATTGGTGCCTACTCGATGGAATCACAAAAGCAAAAGACTTGTTCCGATGCCGGGAATCGAACCCGGGCCTTGCGGGTGAGAGCCGCAAATCATAACCACTAGACTACATCGGATAGTGGTATCTGGGAGTCGAGAGTTGATTAGTTGATGATTGGTGCCTACTCGATGGAATCACAAAAGCAAAAGACTTGTTCCGATGCCGGGAATCGAACCCGGGCCTTGCGGGTGAGAGCCGCAAATCATAACCACTAGACTACATCGGATGATAGCAACCGCTAGATGAGAGTTGATGATGAGCTAATATTGGCACCCACTAACGTAGTTTTGTTGAAAATACAAATTTCAGGTGTACCTCATAACTCGTTCCGGCACTTGGGTGTTCAATCGAGTTGCCGACTATGGCAGACCAGTCGATTCGTTCCTCAACAGCAGATTCTATCACGGGCTTCGAATGGTAAGCAATCTTCACTTTTTTTACTCATTCATAACTAGAAAATAATTTCAATAAATGAGGAAATTTATAATAATGATTGTCTGGATTTCAGGGCATGCCGTCTGCAATCATGGAGGTTTCGCAACAGAGCGCTCTCAACAAGAGATTCGACCACAAACTCTACGGGCTCAAACCGAAGCACGGCGTTTTCAGGTGATTTGCATTTGCATACTGGTTCTCTAAGTTAATTTTTTTCTCGTTCATTCTGAACATCACCTCTGAATCGCAACCATAGCAGTGTAGGAAACGCATAAGACAACTATTCCAGTGCCCATCCGACCATCAACGACGAGCTTCCGAATCGAATTGCTTCGGGAACAGTGCGAGTGAGGCCACAGATCGAGAAATTCACTGAGAATGGACTTCGATTCGTGGATGGAACCACCGTCGATCATGTGGATAAAGTAAGTATTATGTAGGGAATTATGAATGACGAATTCCTTTCTCCATTCTGCACACTTTTCGGCCGCTCGAGTGAAATGATAGTGTGTAGAATAAGTTGATGGATTCATCATTCTGAAAACCCTAGTCCGGGATCTGGAACGGCAAGCAAAATAAATCGATCAGGTCATCGTCTCCACTGGCTACACGATCGAATTCCCCTGTCTCGAGAATGGAAACCTGCTGAAGGTGATGCACATCTACATAGAGTTGTACTTCATGTTCTTCCAAAAAATATCAGAATCTGGAATGTGCGATGAAAATTGTTCCTTGAGGTAACTCATATCATCTCTCCAGGTGCGCGAGAATGAACTGGACGCGTATCAGTTCATGTTCCCTTCAGTACTCGAGCACACAACACTCGGCCTGATCGGACTGATTCAGGTAAATGCCCTTTCTCGTTTGCACTTCCTCACATAGGGGTTAATGATTAGCGGGCACATCAAGAGAAATGTTATATTTTTAAATTATATTTTTGTTATAATTATATATTTTTCATTGCTCTTGTCATCCCTGAAGATATCATTTTCAGAATTTACTCGAAAGAACGTGCAAGCCATGTTCTTGACCAATGCTAGACTTTATAGCCGCGTGTATTGTGTGCACTCTTAGTATGACTCAAGACTATTTGATGACCCGCTCATTCTGACGCCTCTCTGCGCATTCTTCGGTGTTGCGCTCGCTTAATAACACCTCGTTGAGCGAGAGATCAGTGGTACAAAGACCGTGGCAACCTCGGCATTCGCATATCAGTAAGGTTGACAATTCAATTATGACTCTCCTCATATTGCATTCTCTATCGCCGTTCAGAAATGCGAGAGAGCGCACGAAACGAAGAGCGTCTATCCTTGAATAGCCCTACTTGTCAGACACATAGTGGTCGAATGCGTGTGAGAGGAGAGAGAATCAGAAAAATGGCACTACAAACTACGCATAAGGGTGTCTTGAGCCTCTGGAAACATTCACCAGCACACAAGGCAACGATGGTGACGAATTAGATAAGACTGGACACAATTTGTGCTCGTGGAATGTGAAATCGAACATGCATCGGAACGTCGCATGTCGATGTTGTGAATTCGTGAATGGCGTACATACGCGCGAATGGACAATTGTGAAGAAAAGGAAGAACATAATTTTCAAACCTTTATATTTTCAGCCATATGGATCGATTATGCCTATCGCCGAGATGCAGGCACGCGTCTTCTGTGATGTGCTTTCGGGCGTATCGACGTTGCCATCGAAGGTCAATCTGAGTAACATTGATAACCGCAGTTGAACTGCTGAGAAAACGAGTATGGAAAATTCAAGTTGTATTTGAAGGCTGAGCGGGCTGAACACGTGAAAGCAACTCGTGAGCACATGCAGCAGAGGTATTCGGCATCCCGACGGCATACCATCCAGGTACTGAAAATTGCGTTTGTAAAAAGTGTTTTTTAAAAAAATTAAAATAATACCGATTTCGGAAAAGGTGAATAATAGTATGATCACAATTCGCTCCGTCTGGAGACGATTCGCAAAAACCAATGTCACTCAATGCGTCTAGACGAGGTTTTTTTAAATGACAGTTTTGCACTTTTGAAGGCATTTTGAACGAATTTGGTTGATAGGAATTTGAGAAAAAACTTCAGGTGGACTACCTTCCCTACATGGACGAGCTATCGGAGCTGATTGGATGCAAACCGCCCGTTTGGTAAGATCGATTGATCCCTTTCTCAAAAATTTCGATTAAACAAAATATATGACTCAAAGATTAAAGATTAAACATATTTCCAGGCACTCCCTCCTCCTCTCCGATCCCCAGATGGCATTCGCATCGGCCTTCGCTCCCCATGCATCTTACTTCTATCGTCTCCGTGGTCCCCATCCTTGGACTGGAGCCAGAGATGCCATTCTCTCGATCGAGGATCGAATTGTTCAGGTGCGCGATAGTGATGCCGAATAGGCATCGCCTCTCCTCAATATACGTGTCCTTTCGTCGGGGTCGAGAGAATCGAGGAGCTCCGATTCCAATCAGTTCACACTAGTGCGCAGGTTGTCCTCACCTATCTAGCAAGTGACATTTCGCTCTCTGACTGGTAGGGAATGAGGGTGCTGAATAGAAATTGGAAGTGAACAAACCGTACTTAATATTATCATAATCACTAGCTAACTGCAGTACTTAACTGAAGTGAGAGGGTACAGGCTAGAACAGTTTCGAATAGTTACTATCTTCATTCCGCACGCTCTCTCGTCTGTCTGACCGACGATAGAGTATGTGAGATGAGTAGAGCACTATTCGATCAAACAACGCGAGTGCATACTGACAAGTACAGTTTCGATTCAGGCAATGGACGAGAGAGCCAAGGGTTCCGCCTTCTCGGCCCTCAAGAGTATCGCCCTACAGGAGTTGATCATGCTCGTCGTATTCGTTGTTATTCTCCTTATCGCTCTTATTCACTGATTATTCTGCTATTTCAAAGTCTAGGAACACCTTTGCAAGCCACTGTGAGATTCCACAACTGTATTAAATATTCATTATCTATCTCTATGTATGTTACTGAATAAACCATGACATTGGATCTCGTCTGCTACTTTGTGCGAGAACGCATCTGCTCTCCATTGAGCATGATCTGGATTAGTTCCTCTTCAATAACCCAGTACTCTATCGAGGCCGCGAACCTAGCCCAGTTTCACACATTCACTTGCATCATATGAAAGATCACGTACCTGACTCTTTGATCTCGAGAGACGGAGTGGAATGGCAAACAGACTCGTTAATGATGAATGCGTGCGCCTTACGTGTGCCTCTATTCGTTCTCTGATCGCGATCTCTCTTTTTATTATTTGGTCTGGCGGTGCTTGCACGATTCACTCACGGATTCACCGACTTCCCCCTCGCAGTCTGACGCTCTTCCTTTGCCATATTCTCTAGCTCTCTTTCTGCCCTTCTCCTGGCATTTCTGCTGATCTCTTCCGCCCCCTTGCAAGCTCCAAACTCCGAGCGATAGTCTATATAAAGGGAAGGAAGGAGTGGGTGTGGTGTACTTTTGTGGTGTAGCAGTTCACGATCTTCTGATATTTGCATTTCCTTCGCCTTGCAGGAACCATGGGCAAGAAGAGAATTTGTGTCGTGGGTGCGGGAGCTGCGGGTCTTCCCTCGATCAGGTATGTTATCTTTCATCATGCGGAATTTTTAATGTTTTTATTTTAATAAATTATAAAAAGACTGCAGATTAAGATCAAATTTTGGTGATTCAGACACGCTCTTCTCTACGGCTTCGATGTTGTCTGCTACGAGTCACAGGGAACGATCGGCGGCTTGTGGAGGTTCAAACCAGAGGAGACTGATGGTCAGTTCAAGCAGGATGTAGCAGAGCTCAATTATGAATTATTGATTATGGTGCAAAATTACGATATGGGATCGAACACGGGTATTCCGCTTATCGGTCAGCTACCTTAGCCAATAGACCATCCGTGCCTAAACAGCTCAATATTGGAATTGCAGAGGCGTCAGTGATGAAGTCGACGGTGATCAACTCATCAAAGGAACTGACTGCCTACTCCGACTTCCCTCCACCCGCTACTGCAGCTAACTTCATGCACAATACACACATGTGCAAGTACTTGGAGGACTATGCCGAGAACTTCAACCTCACCCAGCACATCAAACACTACCATAGAGTAAGTATTAGTGATGGCAAATCGGAACCGACGCTCCGCATTTCGCGTGCACTCACACCGGTTAGAGAGACGAGAGAGCATGATAAAAGAGGAGAGTATGGTTCTGTTTTTCCATCATTAGTAAGTATATTCGACAGAAACGATCGATTATCAAAATCCTATTACAGGTGCACAATGTTGAAAGAGCTCCCGACTTTGCTCAGACCGGACAGTGGATCGCCTATCTCGAGGATCTCAAGTGAGTGTTATTGCTTTTCCATGACGTATAGTTATCGTACACTTCTGTAAAATCGCTCGAGAGGTGTCATTATTTGTTCGTGATTTTTTTTATCAATTGTAATAATAATATCATCGTTGAGGACGAACAAGCAGTGGACGGAGGTCTTCGACGGAGTGTTGGTGTGCACTGGTCACCACACGATTCCCTACTGGCCCAAGGATCCCTGGCCGGGCCAGAGCGACTTCAAGGGTCAGATCATGCACGCCCACTCCTACAAGGACCATCGAGGTAGGTAAAATTCGACTCCGGCTGCCATACAGGGGGTCTAAAATATTAAAGGGAAGTTCTGGGGTCCGACCCAAAATACGTCAACCATAAAAAAGAAAAAGAAAAAAAACAATATTTTGTTCAAAGAATATCATTCTGTCAGAGCCACACTGCAACATAGTGTTAGTTCGTTTACCGGATCAGAACACACACAGGGTGTACAAAACACTTCGGATAATCATAGAAATTCGAAAAGAAGGACACTGTATCGGGAAGAATAGGATCACATGCCAAAGTGAATCATCTAATTGAAGGGAGATGTGTTGTCTTTCCCGATAATAGAATGTCAAGCGTTCGCAAATAAGGGTGACAGGTCAAAGATAACGAATCGTCTTTAGCTAAACATTGAAAATGCGACGAAAGAGATAACTGAGGTAACGGACACAAATACCAAACGATGCTTTGCAGGATTTGAGGACAAGACCGTGGTGATCGTTGGAGTTGGCAACTCTGGTGGAGATATCGCCGTAGAGCTGTCGAAAATCGCAAAGCAGGTAATGTTATCGTAATACCTCTTGTTGTTTGGGGGGTAGAAGAAGAGAGAAATGATATATTTTTTGCATCGTTTTTACGCATTTCAGGTATACGTCGTCTCTCGTCGTGGTACTTGGGTCTTCAATCGGGTGTATGATTACGGCCGACCGTCCGATTGCTTCCTCAACACGAGAGCCACTAGCTTCTTCTGGCATGTGAGTTAGATCTTTGATCTCTGATCTTTAAACTTTAATCATTGCAGAATCTCCCCCCGTGGATGGTAAACAAGGCGGTGGAGGGTAAGCTCAATCAGCGATTCGACCACGAGGTTTACGGACTCAAGCCCTCGCATGGAGTCTTCGGGTTATTGCATGGCAATCATTGTATGAGTAGGCCGGAAAAAAACAAGATAAAATCCGTGAAAGAAAAGCACGATTTGGAAGATGTATGTGTTCCATTTGCACACGTTCTGACCGGGGAGAGAGCCGAGAGAATGGAAGATAGTCGGACTTACTAGTGTACAGTCAGCATCCGATGGTCAACGACGAACTGCCCAATCGAATCGCCTCCGGCACCATCAGAATCAAGCCCGTCATTAAGAAAATCACCGAACATGGAGTGGAATTTGATGATGGCACCAAGGTTGATGATGTTGATGCGGTGAGTTATTTCCAACCAGATATTGAATATGATCTATTCCAAGTTGATACACTTTGGAGAATAGGAGATAGTGTATAGGCATTGTATAAGATGCTTTCATCCATTATAATGATAATTACAATGGATTATAATCTCATTATAATTTCATACAATATTATAAATAAAGGACTTTGCCGAACATTTATATTCAGATCATCGTCTCGACTGGCTACTCCTTCGACCTTCCCGTCATGGAGAAGGGCAAGCTAGTGCCGGTGCGTTATCGATAGTCACCAAACATGAGATGACGTCATCGTCTTCAGGTCGTTGAGAACGAGGTCGAGCTGTACCAGCTCATCTTCCCCATGAACGTCGAGAGAGACACACTGGGAGTCATCGGATTCTTCCAGGTGAGCTGTTCAAGTCCATTTTTTAAATGAAATTTACACAAAATACAGAACTGCAACTAGTGCATTCTTACGTATTCGACATTTAGCTACTTTTGAAGCTAATTTTGGGTGTCCATGGCAATTACAAGTTTGGCTTTTCAAGTATATTTGAAAAGCTCGGCGACATTTTGCGAACTTCTCTAGTTAGAGTGTGCCGTCAAAATTGACCCCGATCTACGTTTATTACTGCATCATTTCCAGCCGTACGGCTCGATCATGGCTATCGCTGAGATGCAAGCGCGCGTCGTCCTCGAAGTCATCGCCGGACGATCGAAACTGCCGACGATGGTGAGATCATTCCGAGATATTCTGAATTATCTACGTATCTGCAGTTTTTGAATTGAAAAACTGCAGATACGTGGATAATTCATGAGTTGATCAATTGATTTCTTTCTTCGCTGAAATTCACGAATAATTTATATTTTGGCCATGCCTACATTTCTATCGGCGTCAGTCAATAGTTATCTCTTCTCTTATCTCCGCACTCCTTTCTCCCTTCTCACTCTGACGAATAATTGCTACCACTGAGCGTCTGTGTCCATTGGCCTACCGATTTAACATTGACGAAATACAAGATTAATTGCAGGAGCAGCGCAGACAGAGCGTGAAGGACAAGCGCGAGCAGATGGCTAAGCGATACGCGAAGAGCAGACGACACACCATCCAGGTGAGCAAGCATGCCAATGAGAAGATAGGAATGTCGAAATACCAGGAAACCAGCACAATGCAACCTCCAAAAAAGACACACACAAAAATTTCTGGAAAATTCTTATCTCAGGTCGATTACATTCCCTACATGGATGAGATGGCAGCGATGATTGGTTGCGAGCCGCCAGTGTGGTAAGCAAATGTGATTATGCATAATTTCTTGAAGCGACAAACAACACCTCCTTGATAACGCACCAACCTAGTCAATTTCAGGCACTCCTACCTTCCTAATGACCCCAGCATGGCGATCAGCTCACTCTTCGCTCCCTTTGCTTCGTATTTTTACCGACTGAGAGGACCTCACGCCTGGCCCGGAGCTCGCGAGGCCGTCCTGACCATTGAGGACAGAATCATTCAGGTGAATGATTGAATCACATCAAACTCAACAATATCATAATGAACTTTGAATGACAATAAAACTAGAGATGCCAAATCGGAACCTTTTATCCTCAATTCATGTGCTCGTATGCCTGTTCGAGAAACGAGAGGCCGTGCGAATGTTGGGAGTTATGATCTCTAGTCTAAACTCATTGCAGGCAACGCAAATGAAAGGAAAGGGATCGATGCTGAACTACTCCGGATTCAAGGAGTTCCTCACTCTACTTGCTGTTCTTTTCGTTGTTTTCCTGGCTATCATCTTCAAATTCGTGCTTTGATCAGCCATTCACTTGATTGTTGTTATAACTGTGCGATTTTGGATACGTGTACATAGGAAACGTTATAATAACTGTTTCTCGGTAAATTTGAGAAAAAAAATAAAGCTTTGAGTGGGAGTAATCCTTCAGGTCTCACGGAAACTTTGCCTTGCGGTCTTTTTTTCTTCCTTGCGGTCTCCGAATGAAGAGATGTCGAGCTACGAAAAGTCGATAAATCCGATCAGACTATTCAAAAATGCGTCTCCTGCATTTTTTCTGATTTGAAGCAATGTAATGGGAACGCTCGGAAAGAGCTCAGCAACATAAGAGCAGAAGTGCAAACAGATGCACAAATACAGAGAATAGCGGAATTCAATCCGAAAACTTGTTTTTTCTTCTTCAGAAAACAAAAGATTTTGAAACGAAACACTAAATAAGGTTACATTAATTAGGCATATGATTTGGGGGAACATTTGTAGCCATTTTCAGTTAAATTTATTTGTACAATTTGTATCCGTGTTTTTCGGTCTTGTATGGAGACATAACAAATTGGAAAGTGGTAAATACACCCAAAATTGAGATTATTCTTTTAAAATGTATATATATTTTTTGATAATTATTTTTGAAAATCATGAAACATGAAGTACACAGGCGTGATCTCCATGCAATTCTACCACAGAAACAATTTTCGCCTAAAAATAGCCCTCTCGGGAGCCGAGTAGCACGTTAAAATATGATTTCGACTTGACGTCATCTGGATTGATCTGTTGGCAAAATGGGTAGCCCATCGTCTTCACCATCCTCGATAACCTCAAACACACACAGTTTCAAGAATTCGACCTTTTTGAGCTGTGCCACCCCTTGCTCGAAAATAAAGCGAAGAGCGAAAGGCCTCATGTTTCATTTCTTTTCTTGTCGAAGTGAAATCTGCAATCACATTCCACATGTATCGAACAACCTTCGCTCTAAACAGAAAACATTCAATTTCAAAATTTCCCCTATGTTCAGAGCGGTTCTGATTTGTTTGTGCACCTGAGAAATGTAATATAAAAGTACAGGCGAATCTGCTAAAGACAACTCAGTTTCACGTCTTCTCCTCAATACATCATTGTTTTCAGGTAAAATGAGAGTCTGCCTTTTCGTCGTCTTCTTTGCTTGCATCGGTACGGTCGATTCTTTCACGAAGGTACTCGTTTCAACTTTTAATGCTTCTTTTCTAAGATACATCATATAACAGGATAACCTTCTTGGTCTCATTGGAAATCTGGATGACGGCCTCACGAACCTCAAGGGCAAACTCGGTCATGGAGGAAAGCTGATTCCCGGTCTCGATGCTCTCAAGGGCCTTCTCGGCGACTACATGGACCAATTGAACATCAAGAAGAGATCGTAAGTTCTGTCAAGATGGATAAATGAATTCGATAATATTTGTAGATCTCCGATGGTCGACCAATATCCTGTCACTGAGCCTAAAAGGGAGAAGAGATTCACTAAGGACAACCTTCTCGGTCTCATTGGAAATCTGGATGACGGCCTCACGAACCTCAAGGGCAAACTCGGTCATGGAGGAAAGCTGATTCCCGGTCTCGATGCTCTCAAGGGCCTTCTCGGCGACTACATGGACCAATTGAACATCAAGAAGAGATCGTAAGTTCTGTCAAGATGGATAAATGAATTCTATAATATTTGTAGATCTCCGATGGTCGACCAATATCCTGTCACTGAGCCTAAAAGGGAGAAGAGATTCACTAAGGACAACCTTCTCGGTCTCATTGGAAATCTGGATGACGGCCTCACGAACCTCAAGGGCAAACTCGGTCATGGAGGAAAGCTGATTCCCGGTCTCGATGCTCTCAAGGGCCTTCTCGGCGACTACATGGACCAATTGAACATCAAGAAGAGATCGTAAGTTCTGTCAAGATGGATAAATGAATTCTATAATATTTGTAGATCTCCGATGGTCGACCAATATCCTGTCACTGAGCCTAAAAGGGAGAAGAGATTCACTAAGGACAACCTTCTCGGTCTCATTGGAAATCTGGATGACGGCCTCACGAACCTCAAGGGCAAACTCGGTCATGGAGGAAAGCTGATTCCCGGTCTCGATGCTCTCAAGGGCCTTCTCGGCGACTACATGGACCAATTGAACATCAAGAAGAGATCGTAAGTTCTGTCAAGATGGATAAATGAATTCTATAATATTTGTAGATCTCCGATGGTCGACCAATATCCTGTCACTGAGCCTAAAAGGGAGAAGAGATTCACTAAGGACAACCTTCTCGGTCTCATTGGAAATCTGGATGACGGCCTCACGAACCTCAAGGGCAAACTCGGTCATGGAGGAAAGCTGATTCCCGGTCTCGATGCTCTCAAGGGTCTTCTCGGTGACTACATGGACCAATTGAACATCAAGAAGAGATCATCTGCAGTAGTATGAGTTGAATGAATGATAAATTATTTCGAAAAGTCCGAATTTAAAAAACAACGCTAAGTGATTTATGGAGAGAAAAAAGTGTTTATGATAAAAACCAGTTGAGAGCACACAACAAAAACAAGAACAGCATTGATAATCACTATTCGGGAAAAAAATTACTAATCAGTGAAGATCAGCTTAGAGTAAATCCTCCGTCCCCTTCCTTTTGAGATTGCTTTCCCCTTTTGCTTGCTTTTGTTGGGTGATTTACACTTCTCTTCTTCGATTTAATTCTTTTTGAGATCAATACATGCTTTATTGCAGCGGGTACAATAACATCAATATATCTTAATCCACCTAGTCCATTAACGCCGGAGCGCAGCATGCTACTTCTCTTTGTCATATCGGCATTGTCACGCGGTCGATTCCCGCCCGCCAAAATGTCGCGACTGCAATTTATTGAATAAGACAATATACGCAAATCTGTATTTCAATGGATTTTTAGAGGACAACCATAGTACGACAATCTTACAGTATGCTCTTATTGTCGCGGGGCGCGGTGTTCTTGCGCTTGGCCATCATAAACAAGGACCCGAACCAGGTACTACTTCTCGGGGGTGGCGCTGTATCGTAGTAGTAAGGGTAGGGTGTTTTGGGGAGAGCAGAGGGAAGGATAAGGAGGAGGGAGAAGAGAGAGGGAATAGTAATTTAATATTGCATTGCTGCGTGCAACTCTGTATGCGCGGAGAAAGATCAGGGAATGTGCAATGATAGTCGACTAGCGGAGATTTCTGATACTGGGGAAAGGAGGGGTCGATGACTAATTCGTAAAGTCCAGTTCTGAGGTTTTCAGGGGCAACGCGGTTCAAAAATCACATTTACGCCTCAGCGTGCCTAGTTAACAAGTCTGCACAGATCGCTCATTATATCACCGCAAAAACTCATATGAGAATTTGCTCATTAGAATCCCTACATCCAGAAGCTCAGCTCTCAACGATGACGTCAGCTCTAATCTGCGGTCCGCTCTCTCTTTTCAAGTCTCGAGACCCTCTCTAATCCGTAATCACTCTCTTCTCTCAAAGCGACGACCCAATTCAAACTTCAAACGCGATTATCTCGGCTCAGGGATGAGCTACAATCTTCAAATTTGGGATTTCCATTATGGTTCAAGGGACCAATCGGGCTATCGTCTCAATAGGGAATGGTCAAACTTCACGGAAACGAACTCAGAAACGGCTGCTACAGAAAGTTTAGGCATGCCGAGAAAAGATAAAACCCGTTTTCAAAAACGGCTATAATCGATTTCTAAGACCTGAAAATCAATAATAGGTCACATTTTGGTGAAAATGAAAAAAAAATTCAGAAGCATTTCACTATACGAGTTTCCGACGTATTTTCGCTCGTAGAATTCGATTTTTCATACTAGAGTTCATAAAAACGCGAAAGAAAAAAGTTATGCATGAAAAACCACAAAAGTCGTATCTTTTCTATCATAACTTTTTTCTTTCGCATTTTTATGAGCTCTAGTATGAAAAATCGAAGTCTACGAGCGAAAATACTTCGGAAACTCATATAGTTAAATGCTTCTGAATTTTTTTCATTTTCACCATAATGTGAACTGTTATTGATTTTCAGGTCTTAGAAATCGATTATAGCCGTTTTTGAAAACGGGTTTTATCTTTTTTCGGCATGCCTAAACTTTCTGTAGCAGCCGCTTCTGATTTCTTTTCCGTGAAGTTTGACCATTCCCCTATTCCGCTTCCCCGACCAAATATTGCTGCGGAAATGAGAAATATTATAGAAAAATACATTTGACACAATAAAATATGATAAGAATATAATCGATGTGGAAGAAGGCACGGATGAACAAAAAAATATCCAAAGGATAGTACACTAAATACATCGATCAAACAAACAAAAACAAATTTGTGAGAGAGGTGAAAAGGCGAGAAAATGAGGAAGGAGAAGATAACGGGAGCGAGAAAGTTGTCATGGGAGTTGTGAAAAGGAGGAAACAGAAAGAGGAGCAATATTAGAGAAGGAGAGAGGGGGTGTATAGACTGAGTCGCTTGACTGTGAAGAAGGTAGAATCATACGTAATCTTCTGCAAGCTAATAACCCTTTTTCAAACTTTCGGTAGATGTCATCTTCATGACAAAGTGGTAGCGAACAATCTCTGAAAGGAAGCCCGACAGACCATTCCGAGATTGATGATACCATTTGAATGAATAACTGGAGAGTGAAAACGATCATGCAAATTAGAGACTTTGGGAATTTGTATGGAGAGGCGACGGGAATCTCCATTTTTTCTTTATGCCGTTCCTCTGGAACAGGGCCTTATCTGATATCTACTTTCCTCTATGGATAGGGGTCGCAAACCCGCCCACATTCGCTCCACACACATTTTCCTTTCATTCGTTCGTGTTATCTTCTACCTCCACATTTTCTCTCCCTTTCACATATCTCACAATGGGGGAATTTGTGTTAGATCCGTTGTTTTTGTGTGCTAACTTTTGGCATTTTTGTCCAGTCGTGCCTTCGACCACCTCTTTTATATGTTAATCACATTTTATTGTGTCAAAATGTTCTTATTTTACTATAATATTTCTTATTTCCGGCATTTACTGTCTCGACTGAAGTGGTCTACATCAGCGTCGAATTGATAAGGTGGAAGCTACATTCTTCTTCAATCAAAACAACAAGATGATTCAATATTTCACCGGTGAGAAGAATAGGCACGAATCCGATCTTTTTATCATTCTGTCCTTGTGGAGGCTGAAAACGTGGGAATGTTTGAAAGAAATCTGCAATTTCGTAGTTAGAAATCCAAAACAGCACTTGATGAATATCTTTTCACTCTCGTTTCTTCTCTATCGAACCGATAATTATAGGACCCCTCGTCTCTCTCTCAACTAAAGTACAGGATCTCGGAGGGCAAGGAGGACTACGACATGCAGAGGCCAATAGGGAAGTATTCAACTTCAGCTCCCATCTCGGTGTGTTATGCCGATTACTTCCAAATTATTGTTTTAGAAATTTTGTTAAATGGCATGCATTCCTCATTTTTGTATTATGTCTTTTACTCCTTGATAAAACCAGTCTTTTGCTATCGTTACACTAACAAAATGAAGGGGAAGATAATCGAAGAGGTACAACGAAAGTCAGAGGATCAATAGTTTTCAAATCCCGGAGGTGGGAATCAGTTGGAACACGATTCGCGTACTGTAACCGAATAACCGAGCGTGTTATCTGATAGGCGGAATACCTTTCGTGAGAAGAAGGTCGCTTTTAGAAACAACACGGGCAATGACCATAACTCTCCACTTCCTCAACTGATTTCACACTCTTTGTTTACTCCATTCCCGATATCGTTAGCTGTCACTGGTCCTCGAATATGAACACCATACACCGGATTGTACTTTCTGTGAAAATTGAGCTACACTATAATCATGATGCCCCTATTTTACTTTGAAAAGAACCTCTGTATTTGCATCTCCTCACTGTACCAGATGGAGTGTTTTGTTCGGGAACTATAAATCACAGCCTCCATTTAATTAATTTGAAATTTTCCATGGCTTCTCTAGATAGAATGAGCGATGAGATTATGCTCGTAGCACAGAATGGATTTTCTTCATGTCTCTCCTCCACCCTCTCTCTCCCTAACTCTCTGTAATTCTCACATATTTTCTCGTTTTCTCTGCTACTCACTTCTCCCTTTGGGCTGGAGTGTTCAGTCAATACCCTCTCTTTATCCATATATTTGTATGTATTAATGCACGCAGTGGTCCAAACGTCCGTAGGCGTGCCGTACCCAGTGCCGAGCAACACCTCGACCGGCCTGGAAACGAGTACATTTATTTATAAAGATTCGAATTCATGGACCCAAAGGTAAACTCCATAAAACTAATAACATCAAGAAATATCATAGGATCTATCATGGTAAACCTCACCTGTAATCTGACGTCTGTAGATCGTCAAAGGTACGGTTTCCTGCCCATTTCGCATAGCCCATATCCACAATCTCGACCTGCTTATGAAAACTCGTCTACTCAGTGAAGTCGAAATACTATGTCGTGTAATTACTACCCAAGAAGTGATACTGAGTTATCTTCATGATTGAGTAGATGATGGGAGTGTACTGCGTTATGCCCAAGGATGACTACCGTACATTTATTTCCTCGTCTTCCCTCGTCACCATGACATTCTCCGGTTTGAGATCGTTGTGGACGATTTGGAATTTGGAGTGCATGTAGTCAAGCCCCTCGAGCATCTGAAGGAACAAAAGTTGGGAATACAATCGAGAATTTGGCAATTATTTTGTCATGCAAATTGCGCACGTTGTCTTATGGCATCTGTAAAAAAACAAATATGTCTGAAATCGTCACCTGTCGAGTGATGCTCCTCACTTTCTCGACATCAAGTAGGGTATTATTCTCTGCGCTATTTTTGATGAGATTGCGCAGATTTCCACCGTTGATGAACTTCATGCAATTGCAGTTATCTTCCTAACTTTGCTAGGCTTACCTCTAATACCATACATGTGTGATCTCCATTAACTCCCGAGATTGTAAAGGAGTCGAGTAGTAGGATCACCCTGTCGCGACGACCATCAGAAGGATCCTCGTCATGAATGCGTTGGAGAAACTGAAAAAAGTTTGTTTAAAGAAACTTTTCCAAAAATATTTTACTAATTCAATAGCAGGCTAGGATGAAGGTGATGAAGGTTGTAATTAATTAATACAATAATATTCAACCTCGATCTCTTTTTGCGCATCATTTTTTACATCATCGCTTGACTTCGACATCTTGACTGCGACTAGACGTTCCTATATTGACGAATTATTCCTCTCCCCCAATCGCCGATGACGGACCCCACCAAAAAGCTATTAAAGATCTCCCTTATCACCCCCCTCGACATACAAGATGGCTATACTAACGCATTGTCTTGGCTCGTAACTCAATCAATAAAAGACGTTGCGATCGTACCGTTTTTATTTTCATGCAGAGGCAGGCAGTGGAGAACATACCATAGCCGAGCTTGCGAATAACGATGTACATGAAGATTTACGATTATTTTGAATATGATGTTTTAAACCGGAATTGCCTCAATTTTTCAAATCGACCGATTGCGATCTTTTGAAATTTAGGCTCTGTGCTAGAAGACGGGTCCCAAGAAAATAGAAAGGTCTCATCAGAACAGAAAGGTCCGTGAAAATAGAAAGGTCTCATCAGAATAGAAAGGTCCGTAATACATTTTTTTGTCCTTTCTATTCTTATGAGTCCTTTCTATTTTCTTGGGACTCGTCTAGCACAGTGCCGGAATATATTATCAAATATGAACTGACTGTCCATTGAATACATCTCCGATCTTGACTGGATGGTATCCACCGATCTTATATTCCTCGGGATCTTCTTGATTTTGATCATTCTCATTCCCTTCGTCACCCCCCTCCGGTTCGATATCTTTATCTTATACACGCAAGTGAATCTCTGCCGAATAATAGGTAGGGCAACTAATGAGAAGTTATCGTAATTCACTCTAGAATTTATGGTATTCTTTACGAATTTTGCCATGCACTAGGTCGATATGAAAAATTGGCAATAAATCGAAGCCCTCATAATTTCTATCTCGATACTACATTACAACCATCACAAGTAAGTTTTCGATTATTTTTATCCGATATAAATGTACTCAGTGCTGACTCACCTCAGTTGTGCTCGACGGCGTTGCGCAGGCCGGTCGCGTCTCCTCTGAAATGCGCATTTGACCAATCATAATCATGGATCATTAAATCCTATTCAGACAGAAACTTTGCCCAAGTTATTTATATATGAAAGTATGTTCATAAACACCGTACTGACAGTATAAAGGAAAGAGGCCCTTTTACAATGAAATAAAGTGTCAAAAAGACCATCACATGCCTAACTCATTTACCTCGTTTGTTATTGAAATAGAAGTTGAAATTTATGTTCTGCTCATCGCCGTTTGTTTCGTACGGAAATGTAAGGAGAATACCGAGAACCGCCCAGTGAAGAATCATTGCTGATTGTGAGAAGCTTTTGTCAATATCCTGCTACACGAAGGACACGAATGAGGACGGCGAAGCGAGGCGGTGCTATCTGATTCATCATTTTGGAGAAATGCCTGACTAATAAGCGGCCTTTTTGTCAAGAATCGGACGAATGAAAGGCAAAGGAAATAAAAGATGAGATGAGGGGTGAAAAATTGAGAAAAGAAGGCGCGATGAAGGCATAATATAGCCAGATGCAAATGAGGTACTTGACCTCCCTCATACGGCCATTTTTTCTAGACCAACCGGCTATTTTTCTTGTATATTCTTACCCAGTGGCGTCCCCGACTACAATACTATGTTGAGATCCAGTCCAAACTAGATATTGTCAAAATAAAGTAAACGTAAACCTTTAATTCAATGCGAATGTGCGATAGTGTTGCGAGGACTGGCACCTGATAGTTGAAAGGTCCACATTATCATCAAGCGACCTGAAAATATCGCGTGAGATGAAAATGTTTTAAAATTTTATCAAACGGGGAAACATGCGAATCACGTCATCAGACGGTAATGCTTATTCAGAGATTTCGCTTGTTATTTTGCAAAGACCATATACATACTTACCAGTGTCCATGAATCCGTTGCGTGATCAGGTTCTTGCTTGCTGTGAGGGGCGCCTCTCGAAACAAGTCAGATCCACCGTCCTTCCCTGCTTCTTGAAAAGCCTAAAATTTGAGACCAATATTTTTCCGAACAGTTAAAAAATCGGAAAACATACGTATCTGTGTAATTGAGTTCTTCTTCTTCACAATCCTTGTTCTCTACATCAGTGTATGATTCAGCGAGAGAAAAGAAGAGAAAAAGAACGAGCATGGACATGGTCCTCATCTGAAAACAATGCGAATGAATAAACGAATGCACAAAATAAAAATCACAAACTGTGTATTATCTCTCAGAGATAGGAGAGTTTTGCCCCCATCATAAACTCTCTCTCTCAACCTTATCTCCATCTTCTCACTCTCTCTCTTCGGAGGATATAATGGAAGGGTCAAGACTGAAATATAATCGCGGGGGTCGCTGGCAAAAAAAACTGATAGCATCTGAAAATAATTTGACCTTTCGGGTAAATCGTTTGTTTCTCTCAGGATTCGGAAGGATGAAAGACAGAATAAATTGAAGATGAGCCATTTGAAGAGTAGTGAAGAAGCAAAAAAATAAGAAATGAGGAAAACTTTAAATTCCTACGGCCATCATTATTGACCATACGGCTATTTTTATGGAACATTCGCCACCAATATTGAATACTACTTGAAGAGGAGACTCGGATGGGTATCGATTGACTCAAGTGATCTACACTCAAGAAAGGCCCCGATCGTCAAGTTCACTAAAAGTCCACGTCATTATTGTCCACGTCAGTATATTCCTGTGCCTTTAGGACAGGATACACGTATGTGTATTTGTATTCGCAACCAGTGGCGCTCCCCGACTACGAGTTTCCGATGGACAAATTTGCGAGTAATGCTTGCTCAGCGATCGACTGATTATGCACAGTGAGAAGATTATACACAATTTATATCACGATTTATTCTGATATGGCACGGTTGTTTTTGAAGCCGGGAGCTTTCACCTTGAGCTTTTTCGACTTGTTCGACTTGTTGGCCGACTTTCCTGCGCTTTTTAGAGCATTAGAGGCACGCGTGAGGCGGCTGAAATAATAATATATTTGTGAAATTCAGGAAGAGTGAAATTTCAGAAACATAGTGTTACTAACTGCTAAGAATGTTTGAACTTACTACTTGATCGTATGTGTGTATGAGCGATATTGTTGCGAGGACAAGCACTTTATAGTCGCCAGATCCACATTATCATCAAGTGACCTGAAATCATCACGCATTCTGAAATAATCACAAAAAAGCTATTTTAGTTGCATTTTAAAAATAAAACAAAATATAAAAGAGAGAGAGAGAGAGAATTTCAGACTTTATCTTCAAATGGGAACAGGTGTTTCGATAATATGGGATTAACTCGATCACAAAACAATCGCTGCGAGGGAGATCTTACTTGACCGTTTCCTTGAAGACATTGTGGGCGCACATTCTTGCTTGCTGAGTGGGAGGCTTCTCGGAACAGTCCAGCTTCAACTCCTTCTTTTTCAAGATATCCCTGCAATTTGCGGACCAGTATTTTCCCGAATAGTTCGAAATAGTGAAGACTCACGCTGATATGTGCCAAAAAAAGATTAAAAACGCCACACGTTCGTATGTTTCTAGAGGGCAGTGAACGTAGTTGTCGAACGAATGCTCCTTAATCTTACTGAAATGATGTAAAAAATTGAAAACATTATGGGGGGAAATTTCGACATGTCTGTGTAATTGAGTACTCCTTCTTCACAATCCTTGTTCACTACATCAGTGAATGATTCAGCGAGAGAAGAGAATAGAAAAAGAACGAGCATGGACATGGCCCTCATCTGAAAACAATATGAATCGATAAACGAATGCACAAAATAAAAATCACAAACTGTGCATTATCTCAGAGATAGGAGAGATTTGCCCCCACCATAAACTCTCTCTCTACCTTATCTCCATCTTCTCACTCTCTCTTCGGAGGATATGATGGAAGGGTCAATGCTGAACTATAGTCACACGCAAAAAAATCTGATAGCATCTGGAAAATTATTTAACATTTGTGATTTAAATCATCCGATTGCGTTGTTAGGTAGTAAACAGTGAAATATGACTATCAAAGATCAAACATTCTAATTCACGAACGGTAATTTTCTTCGAGAAATTGTTTGCTTAGAGAATTGAAATCTACTTATGTAGGTACCGAAATATGTGCCTTGAAATGCGCTTGAAACACTTGTTCGACTTATTGTCGTTCATGTGTTATTTCCAGTTATGACTGTTATTTGACATATTCGAATGTTCATTTCTCGGAAATTAGGATGCGAACTTATTGCCAAAAAAGTCAAACGAAAAATTGCATTTATCGATATCACAGCATCGAATATGTAGAGTATGTCGAATATGTAGTTAAATTTTTTGCGAATAACTTTGCTAACGGCTAGTTTTCTGTGAAAGAGAGTATTCTCATGAAAGGAAGCGGACACTGTGGTTGAAGAAGCAGTTCTCTTCAGAGAATACGTATACACTTCGTGTGAGCTTCTCTCCATCCTCTGATTGAATTTCGACGTTGACAAGGTGAGATTTCGACCTGAAAAGATTTATCACTGCAAAATAATGTTCATTAAAAATCCATGTAGCATATTTGTACTTATCTTTACCTACGCCCTGTTTGAAAACTCTACCTGGCAGGAAAACAGAGAGTGGGGCACCGGTAGACGGGTCGGCTAACAGTCATCAGTGCATATATCAGTGCATCGCCCAGAATGAACTGCAACTCAAACTTGAACAAATTAAGGCGACTAACAGATTTCGTATATCTTCTGTACCAGGATCCAACCACTCACCGGGGGCTCCAATTGCATCGATGTGCAGTCATACATATCAGATATGATGGAAGACGAGACAAATCCGAGAAGAGTGAGGTAGAACACAAACAGTTTCATACTTGATCGTTCAGGAAGGCTGCTTTAGGTCAACTGTATAGAGCGTAAAGACCTAGACAGAGTGGGAAAAGAGCAGTATGGACCCGAATCCGAAAATGACAGAGGGTGGGAGAGAATGACGAACGCACATTATATTCAGGCGGAGATGGATTCATTGCAGCTTGGCGATTATATTTCTAAACCCGCATCAGGACAACGGGTGATGTGAGCCAAATTGCAGCTTGGAGACATAAATAGAAAATTGGATTGGTATCCGAGCACAAATGAAGGGCATCAGTGACAAACCGGGGAACATAATGAAATCGAGAGCGAAGGCGTAATGGATTCGTCTTAGACACTGAGACTACAATCTCATTACTTTCGAGTAGACAAATTTCTTGGGTTCATATGAGCCCATTTGCCTTATATTCGAGCTCAAAAGCACAGCTCAAAAGGGTCGATGTTCTGAAACTGTGTGTTTTCGGGTTATCGAGGGTGCTGATGACGATGGGCATATCCATTTTGTCCGCAGAGCCTCTGTTGGCTCCAGACGGCGTCACGTCGAAATCACATTTTAACGTGCTACTCGGTTTCCGAGAGTGCTAATTTTAAAATAAAATGTTTCCTGGGGTAGAATTGGAAGGCAAACACACCTGTCAGATCCATTTTTCATGAGTTTTGAAAATAATTTTTAAAATATCAAGTTTTCGTAGAGTCAAAAGTGGTCTTTGTCTTTAGCACTGTACGTCGAATTGCATATGGTCTCGAATTACCGATCCGCTCTCTTAAATGCTAAATACTACTATCGAGTCTAATACAATACAACAATATATTTGGTAGCTGGATGGTTGATTGGTTAAGCGAGGTTTCGTTCCCTAATAAGTTATATGCTATTTCTAGGGCATGATACAGGAAATGGAATCTTATTTGTCAAAAAAAAATAGCCGGATACATCAGTTGTAACGAGATACATAATGTATTTCATGGAACCCACAAAGTTTATCACGAACCCAAAAAGTTTTTCTGGAACTCATAAAGTTTTTACGTGACATTTTCGTATTTCATGGAGCCCATAAAGTTTTTCTGGAACCCATAAAGTTTTTCAGGAGCCCATAAACTTTCGAGGAACCTATAAAGTTTCAGAAACCCCATAAACCCGTACAGAGCCCAGAATCCATACGCAATCCCGGTTCGACCTATGCTAAAGACAAAGACCACTTCTGACTCTACGAAAACTTGATATTTAAAAAAATTATTTTCAAAATTCTTGAAAAATGGATCTGACAGGTGTGTTCGCCTTCCAATTCTACCCCAGGAAACATTTTCTTTTAAAATTAGCACTCTCGGAAACCGAGTAGCACGTTAAAATGTGATTTCGACGTGACGCCGTCTGGAGCCAACAGAGGCTCTGCGGGCAAAATAGATATGCCCATCGTCATCAGCACCCTCGATAACCCGAAAACACACAGTTTCAGAAAATCGACCCTTTTGAGCTGTGCCAGATCCTTTCGATTTTGCTCGAAAATAAGGCAAACGGGCTCATATCAGGATCATATTTTATTCCGGGAATGGTAGAAAGAATTTTTTTCAAAAGCTCAAATATCAAAACATATCGGCGATTTGTATTTCGAAATCGTTGAATAATTTCAAACATGAATCTCAACGTCTTGCATTGCCACAGTTTCCTCTTAGCATATTGCTTCCGTTGTCTCTTTGATCCAATAACTGTGCTTTCTCGCATCCGTGAACGCGGCTGACATCACATATTGAGCTTCCGCGAAACATCTTCATCACCGAAAGAAGTGCCTCCAATCTGAGTATGAAGTTCATTTTTGAAGCCTTTAGATTCACCTGAGACCATCTTCCATCGCTAGCCTATCGATTCACCTGAGACCATCTTCCATCGCTCGCTTTCATCATCAGAGGACCTCCGCTATCGCCCTGCAATTATATTCATTTTGTATATTGTAAGAATTTCACATGGCATTGTCGTTAGCATGAGTTATGTTGATGTATAAATGATGTATTTTCGATTCGAGAACTTCAGACTTGACAGCTTTGAAAGGGAGTATGACAATAATAATTGTTGAAATGTTTGATAACTTTTCCCTCACTACGATTAGATTCTTTTTTCCAGCCATGCCTCCGTAAACAGTTAAATCAGCTTGATTACAATAATACTACCCTACCCCCGCAATAAATCGTATTCCCGTCATGCTTGTCTACTCGCAGATTAATTTGCCAAGGCCACTTTGCCATCGGAACAAGATTGCCACCAATAATCTGAATCATGAATGAGTCATTTGTCATGAAACTGTCCCAACTTACCGATCTTGCATGCCGACCAGGTCGTTCATCGTGTGGGTTGCGCAGAGGAATACCGCATTCAGTTGAGTTCAAGGACCGAACAAGCGATGGTCAGAAGTATCACCAATTGCATTCTCTAATGATTCTACTGGGGGGAAAGGGTTTGAATGGGGATTCAGTGTAAGCCACGTCATGTTGGCAGAAATCGAGATGATTGAGAAAAATAGATGATTCATGAATGAGGAATTGTTATATTTCCTGATTTCACTGAGTTCAATGTTATCGAAACTTTTGAATTTGACAAAAACCTGAAATAATTATATGATTGCAGCAGACCGCAACGCTTTGTTCGTTATTCCGAATCGACTCCTTTAAAATTGTCACTGCGAAGCTGTTTCTTATGATATATAATAATGATGGAAAGGACATACAATTCAATGTAAATTCAAGTTGATTTGACTAATCACATGTGTTGATACCGGCAAAAAACGGATTTGGGAAGCAGGCGAACTTTTATCAGATGCATTTACAGAGAGACTGATCACACATGAATCTCTACATCTTGCAGTGCCACCGTCTCCTCTTGACATTTCACTTCTCCATCCGTTGTCTCGCTGATCCATTCACAATACTTCCTCACATCAGTGTACACTCCTGATGCACTTTTAGTCTCCTTTCAAACCAAAACTCATGCATACCGGGCACTAATACTTCAGGGCGTGGCCAATTGTTGTCTCCGAATGAAGTAATTCCGATCTGCAAATAATTTCCAAACCTCTTCCGGTCTCTCGAATTACCTGGAACCATCTTCCATCGCTCGCTTTCATCATTAGAGGACCACCGCTATCGCCCTGAATATTACGAACTGTTTTCAATCTGTGATCTAATGGTCTAAGTTTTAGACATTCTTCTAACGGTGTAAGATGTCCAGATTAAATGATAAATACTAACAGCAGATACTATTCGCGAAATATTGTGTTCAATACCATAGTTAAGATGAATATCACATACTTCTGCCGTATCGTGACCGAAAGATCCTGCACAAATGATTTCATAATTATTCCGTTTGACAACATGTGATTCTGTTGAATTATTCGGTTCAGTAGAGTTTAGTTCGTGCGAAATCATCGTTTGAGTATAATTAAGTAGTGCCGGCTCTAAAACACGTTTTTCTGAAATAGCGTTTTCATATTATAACTTGAGATGAAGACTCACTTGCAAATGTCGTTCTTCACAATTGGCAGAATCGTTCCACGAAGCTTCTCGTCATTCAACAACGAACTATTCGATGCTCTATCTGAACAAAATAAGTGAGGTGGATCAGTGGATATGGATCTATTTCACCATTTGATTTACCGAATCCTGTGGCAACCGCTTGTCCATCGAATGGTATTGGTTGAGAAGGATTAGGCAAGCAAATGGGAGAGGTGAGATGGTTGATTATCAGCGGGGTATCCAGCTCGAATGAACAACACAATAATTTTGAGGGAAAAAGGAAAAAGAAATACCTTTAGAAGGGCAATATCATTTTCATAGCTTGGGTTATTGTACAAAGGGTGAATTGTCGGTTCCAGAATTTTGGCAATTATACTCTTTAAAGTAGCGATATTTTGTTTAAAAAAAATATCACTCTTACGCCATTTTGCCTAAAATTCTCGCAAGGACTTGAAATTTCTTCATGCCTCCAAACCGTATGATTCTCAGATCCAAATCTGTACTCTATTTATTCAGTTTTGTTCGTTACTCACGAACTCACACGCAATGCGCAGCTGTTAGAATCCAACTTTCGCTGATTACAGCAGAGTAAACGCCGGATGGAATTTATAAAGAAACAGTAAGTCCATCGAAAAAGAAATGGTCAGTATAATATCTGATTGCCGATTACTTTTTCTTCCAAACAGCACACTCTAACTGTCTCTTACGTGTCCTTCCAGAACACATCGATGTTTCGATCCCCATTCATTAATCGATGTCTGTCCTACCTGAAATGAACCCATGCATGTGCATAGTGTCGAATGGCATCACAATGGTGTAACACCACTGGCGATCAGACATTTCGCCAAAACAAAATGGGTAAACAACCGGCCGAGCAGAAAATGTTGCCGTCCCTCATAGTAGCGTATTTTTACCTTTGGTTGTTATGCAGAAATGCACGTTCTATCCGTCTGTTCCTCTGTTCTCAACACTCACTCACATCTCTCTCCTCTCACCCTCCGTTCCTTCACTCTATTCTGCTCTTTACCCTCTCTGTTCGGTGTATTGGTGTAGGTGCAAGATCTGTGCCTCGTTTGTGCGTTAATTGGTCGCTGATTCTCGTTCCATCTACCCAGTCGTGAGCGGCAGGAACACCACGACAGATGCGATTACTGAACATAATGCCTATGATGGTCTAGTTCAGTCCTAAGTGGCCGCCTTTCCACCGTTAATGCCGTGCTGATTCATTGCCTACCGTATCACAGCTATCGTTCTCTCCAGCATGGCCAGTCTGAGACCGCTCTCCTCCCGTGCCCTCTCCACCTCGTCCTCTCGACTCGCGCACTCCCTTGGCGGGGATCCCCGTGAGATCTGCTTCCCCATCCCGGGCAAGACGCCCAAGGTCACCACGGCAGACAAGGCGTTCGAAGGCGTGAGTATTAGTGATGCCAATTCGGCATTTAACTCTCCTCATTTCGCCTGCTCTCTCGCCGATCAGAGAAATGAGAGAGCACGCGAATTGAAGAGAGTTGCGATGCCGATTTGACATCACTAGTGAGTATACATTATGATGGTCCAAGGAAAGGTATCTTATCAAACAATAAAATTGGATAAATGAAGTGCTTTTTCGAAATGACTTTGTTTCAATGTGTTCAACATGAGTGGGGATTGTCAGAAATTATTTTATCATATGGGAACCATGGCTTCAGATCAAATCGGGCGAATCGATCTTCGTGCACGGAGCCGCCGCCACTCCGACGCCCCTGCTGAATGCGCTCTGTGAGCACGTCAGTGGCAACAATCTCAGCAAGATCCGACTACATCACATGCATCTGGAGGGAGAAGCGCGATGGTTGGACCAGAAGTACAGAGGTAAGGATTATGGTAGTGAATACGGCTCACGGAAGGCCCGTTCTTTCTATCTCGCCGGGTCAGAAATATCCCAGGCAACTCACCCGTAGCGTCTGGCAGTTCTAGATATGATCCGTTTCTGACTCTTTTATTTTTTTCGGTTGAGAAACGGCTCATCACGGAGTATAGGGGGGGGGGGGTCACAGCGGCGGCATTTGTCACCTCTTCGAGCGCAATAAGAGTTTCGAATGACGGAAATTTGAGGTGTATCGATCTATGGACTAATCCATTTTTGGCAGATTGCACAATTAGGTGACGAGATGGAGCCTCATTGCAGACCAAATCCGCTCCAACTCCCTCTTTACTGGTCATAATTTGAGGAAGGGAATGGATGAGGGTGAGATACTTGCATTCTTCAATCCCTATTTTATCTTTTTTTCACAAATAAATTGGGAAGATTTGAAATTAAAATCATGGAACGCTAACTACAGGAAGGTTTCGTTAAATTGATCATTCGAGCCTTATTTTACTCACGTATATATCTATGGAATTTTCGTGATCCTTAGGACTGGTCGACTTCAACTCCTGCTTCCTCTGCGAGATTCCACTTCTTTTCCGTCGCAAGGCGATCACCGTCAATACGGCTATCATCCAAGTCTCTCCTCCAGATCAGGTACCTTTTCTCCGACACTTATGAATAACAACATTAAGAAGAGACCTAATAACCACATATCATGATTTTCAAAGTAGTAAGGGGACTTGTTTTAGGCGGTAGTTAGAGATACGCTCCTCATTTAGCATGATATCCCGTAGGTCAGATAAACCAGAGAGCGCGCGAAATGAAGATAGTAAATCTTTGAATTACCGGCCCTATTTATGAGTATGCTCTTCCTCAGAACGGGTACTGCTCGCTGGGTACGTCCGTGGACACGGCAAGAGCCGCGCTTACTCACAGCAAGCGAATCATCGCCATGACGAACAAGAATATGCCCAGTGAGTGAAAGGATAAAGCGGTTCCTGGACGGCGAAAAAAAGATTCAAGAATTCACAACTAAGAACAGGTCTTTGACAGAATTGCCTTGGCGCTGTGGGGAAACATTTGCACAATGGATAGCCATGCATGGAATAATGCCATTCTTCAACAGGCCCTGACCTTGAATTTTGAATAAATCTGTATCTGCAGTGAAGTATGAGTGTTGAGGGACGTTCGGTGACTCGGTGATTCACCAGTCGCAGATCGACGTCATCGTCGAGTGCGACGATCACAAACTGCCAGAGCGAAAGATCGATCCCCTCGGAGATCAGGAGAAGAAGATCGGGCAGATCATCGCGGAGAAGCTGGTTGATAATGGAGCTACGTTACAGGTGAGGAATAAATAGAACTTCCCGGTATGTATGTGATTTATCTGTTCCGTATGTTTCACAATTTGCTGGATGATCACACTGACATGGTGTAGATTGATGATCATTTGAGACGAATAATAGGAGCGACTAGCGTGCATCAAGATAAATCAGTGTTTTATGATTCAGTAAATGGTGCATTATAATTTCGTTATTGTAAGATGGGAATCGGCGCGATCCCGGATGCTGCGTTGGCGGCGCTTGGCGGCCATAAGGACCTGGGCATCCATACGGAGATGTTCTCCGATGGGGTCCTGCCACTCATCCAGAAGAACGTTATCACCAACCGATTCAAGGTATAGTGACGCCAATCCAATCTAATTATGGTGCCTCCAGCAGTGTGGCCGGATCGAATATCCGCTCACTACGTTTTCTCAGAAATTATAGTGATACTCTGGACGTCGAGAAATAGAGTCGATTAAACTTATTCGTTTCGGCAACACCTATAATCAAAGAAATTCGATGACGAATCTCTTTAGACTGCGTTCCCGGGCAAGTTGGTCGTCTCATTCGTCCACGGAACGAATAAACTCTACGACTTCCTCAATGATAACCCCCTCGTGCACTTCGGCGACTGTCAATGGGTATGGTTTGTGCTTGTTCTACAAGCTCAAGGTTTATGGAGAGCAATATTTGGCTGTATATTATGATAATTATCGTGATCTACGGGACTACACAGCCCTAGGAACCATAGGGGAATCATTTCTTGATCATTGATCTTTGAAGGTAAACGACCCCTCGTACATCCGCAAGATGCACAAAATGACTGCCATCAACTCGGCAGTTGAGATCGATCTCACTGGACAGAGTATGTTTCACTCATTCAACTTCCCCTTCAGTTTCTTATAGAACGAAGCACGTAATTGTGCAAACAAAAGCGAAACTGATACAATATCTAATTCTGAACATCATCCAGAATGTTTGCAGTCGTCTCTGCATCGGTTGGCACCCGGTTCCTCTCCGGTTTTGGTGGTCAGGTTGACTTCCTGCGTGGTGCGGCAATCTCGGACGATGGACTGGGAAAACCCATCATCGCCATTACATCGGCCACTAAGAAGGGAGAATCGAAGATCGTCCCATTCATCAAACAGGTCAGTCTTCTTGTTCTCGCAACTTAGTTCAGAAGAATCAAATCTCACGAATTCGTTAACTCTATCGTAATCCCTCACAGGGCGCCGGCGTCGTGACCACTCGGGCACACGCACACTACATCGTCACGGAGTACGGTAAGTGGAGGAAAGAAGTGATCGAAACCTTAGCAAAACGAAAATGATGCTGATTGAATGCGAAGGGGTGAGAGAGAATCCGTGTGTGTCTAAATACGAATGCAGACAAAACAGAACCCATGACAGGATGATTTGCAGGAATCGCGCGGCTTTGGGGAAAGAATATGCGGCAACGAGCGTACGAGCTCATTCAGGTACTTTCATGATCCTGAAATAATCACAACTTCGTTTTCTAAGATTTCTCATCCCGATCAGAGAGCGAATCTCGAGAAATCAGCGTTCGAGAGACTGAAGGTGAACTATTTTCTAATTCCCTTTTCGTGATATTTGATCCATATCACACTTTCCCAATCAAGGTGATGCCATCTCGTGATTAGACGACGTCATTCTCACATCACGAATACGATTATTGCCCTCTTATTCAATGTTAGTTGCAGTCCTGACTAGTTCTCTGGATTTCATTGTAAAAAAGGCACGATGTTCGAAACTGTGTGAAAGATTTGTAATTGGAAGTACAAGAACATTATGTAAACGCAGAACTCGTACACACTACTATACGGCTAGTAGTGACTACAATCAATATGTATCGGAGCACAATTCGCCCACGAATGTAGATAAAATATTGTGCTGTGCGAAAAATCGAACGTGCCGAATGTTATTTATGAAGAGAAGAGTCTGACAGGAAAAAAGAGGATTGTTGTTCAAATAGAGAGAGAGGAAGAATCAAAGACTTGGTTCAACGGCATTCTTGAGTGCGAAGGTCGAATACTCGGTCTTTTGCGATAGGGAAATGGATGAGCGATTTGCGATTTTATCAAACCAAATTGTTGTTTTCCCCAGCGTATAATCTCCGTGTGAAGGAATGACATTGAGTTCTTATCGATTGTATTAATAAATGAATGACAAATACATACAACTGAATAAAAACAATCGCTAAACATGATACATATTTTACAAATCATCAAATGTGCATACTCGGACTATTCTAATACTCGAATGTAATCGTCTTCGTCTTGAGATACTCGTTCAGCGCCTCTTGGCCTGTAATACAAAGATTACATCGTACAATCATAGCTGCTAGCTTTTCCAAGAAAGTAAAACGACACACTCAATGTGCTAACAGGCTTCAATTTCAACCATTTGACCTACCAAGATCCTTTCCGAATCCAGACTGTTTAAATCCGCCGAAAGGCGCGGCCACATCCGTCTTCTGATACGTGTTCACGAACACCTAAATGGGGTCAAATCCGTAATATTGGGTTGAGGAATAAGTAACGCTCGTTTTTGAGCATCGTGTTTGGGCTCATATATCTCCCGCCAATCAAATCTAAACGAGCTGACTTTATAGCATTTTTTCAGGGTATGCTCGAGTATCATAGCCGTTATTATTAGAAATATCACGCTTCCTGTGTAGGAGAGAAATTTAGATTTCAATGTACCTGATAATTTTCGAAAATTTTAGATTTTTTTCGAAATTGTGTAATTTAACGTGGAAACTGTTCGGTAAATACACACATTCTCAGGTGAGCAGCCCTATACTACACCTCTTCCATGGTGAAGTGAGAATAGTGCTCGATTCATTGTTGTATTTTTATAGACGTTTCAAGGGGAACGTTCGTGAAAAATTGCAGTTCACTTAACTTATTTGTCTACCTTGAGGATCGAAGGTGCTGGCCTATACACTAGTGCGCTCCAGTCACTCACTATGGAGCTATATTATCACTATAAACATTTGGTGCTACTTATGCTCCTATTTGAAAAATAGCAGTTTTCCAAAAATATTATTTTGTGACGGAATCAAAAGAAATGCGTGTTTTGAGGACTTTGGATTAAACCATACCCAAGACATAGTAGCCATTCTATAATTGTGGCCACTTGGTGGATGATAGTGCAAAAGTTGCTCGCCCATTTAACCATCTAAGGCCTTACATTCAATTAGTACGGTTTACAGGAAATAGCAATAAATGTCGATTTCGAGGCTTGTTTTTCGATATCGGACTTACGAGCAATTTAACTCATAAAGAGAATGCTCCACACTTAGCAAAATTCGTCTATATTTTCAACAGGAAAGGTACTCCACATTCAAGCATAATTGAGGTCTTTAGATCTATTGCTAAGAAAACGCGGCTAGCAAAACTTCTTTCGGTCAGTAACTGAAAATCCTACACTCTCGTTAGGCGCATATCTCACACAGGCCTTTACTTGGATATTCCTCTGAATATCATCAGTGTAATGTATAACCATGATACTTTACTACTGCAGCTTAATTGTGGCTCAATAATTCTTCTTCCCTCAGTGCTGACCTGTCAAAATCTCAGGGTGAGGTGCGACAACTTTGAATTGAGCCAGCCATTGTGATCGCCAAAATGATGGGAGATATATGATATAGTGTGCGCTAAAGAGAGTATCCAAGCCCTTATCGATCATCAAAAACCGGAATATAATTGCACAATTTAGAAAGACGGGAGAGGTCATAATCTGAAATTGGAAAAACGAGCGTTACTTATTCCTCAACCCGATACATAGAGCGCATGCATATCAAATCATCCATACCTTTTTGTCTACTTTTTTGCGGATTATCTCCGAGGGGAGAGGGACTAGCGTCGCAACTAACCGTTCCAGCCTGGATCTTCTCTGCCACTTTGAGACACTTGCTTATGTCCTTGGAGAAAACGCCGGCCGCCAGGCCGAATTCCGACGAATTCGCTCGTCGAAGTGCCCCATCAATGTCACTGAACAAATCATTAGTGTTTTGGCGTCATCTTTCAGGTTTTTTTTCGTTTGAATAACGGTCTTCATAGAGCGGGACTTTGCTTCTGCGCGCTTTTCAAAAAACCAGTGAGAAACAAAACTGCTCACTTTTCATCGAATTCCGACACTACCATCACTGGACCGAAGCTTTCCTCGATCGCCACGTAGTTATCATCCTATATTGACATATTAGTGCTTACCTAGTTGGTATGGCTGTCCGAGAATCCATAACCTCAGTCTGCCCAATATTTCGTACTTCTAACATGTCTCTACACTTTCGTGTTGATGGATCTAATACTAACGCACCCGTTCTTAAGCGCGTCATGATCTCACCTTGACGTTTGAGAGAATGGTGGGTTCGAAGTAGAGTCCAAGTCGATCGACCCGCTTGCCGCCCAGTTCCAACTGCAATAAATTTGAGCCATGAAATTTGTTCTCAATCACCGTCTCTGTTCCTCAAATCTCCCTAAAACTACTCCCATCCCACCTTGGCGCCCTCTTCGATTCCCGTCTTCACATAGTCGATCAGCTTATCGAGATGCTTCTTGTGGTTCTGAGGTCCGTGCCCGGTCGCTCGGTCCAGCGGATCGCCAATCACGATCTGTAAAGCGAAATCGTAATCAACTACTCTCAAGAAGTATTGATCTGATTGTATCATATTATTCATCATTGAATACTGTCTCCTCCTAGTATATTTTTCATGCACATACCAGCTATTTCAGAGTGTATTCCGTAGAGCAATCAGCTATCGATTCCTGCACTACCGTACTACCTTTTTGGTCTCCTCCACTAGTTTCTCGATGAACTCGTCATGGATAGGCTTGGCCACAAAGATACGTCCGGCTGCGATGCAATTCTCTCCCTTGTTGAAGAAGACCGCACCGCACACCTGACGGACTGCCTGAATATGAGGTTACGGTACAGATTTTCGTATCGGGACCACTTGTGTTCAATCGCTGGCAAGAGATTCTCCTTGATCTACCCTGCTGCCCATTTCAACAATCTATATCTCCATATTCCCATACCGTACCCTGTCCACGTCTGCGTCGGAGAAAATGAAGAGTGGCGACTTGCCGCCCAACTCTAGCGAGACCTTCTTGACGTTGGACTTGGCGGCGCTGAATAGTCAGTTGTCGATACGGACCGACTTCCTACCGTACCATTCCATGACTCGAGCGCCGATCTTGGTCGATCCAGTGAATCCGACTTTGCGCACATCCGGATGAGCAGTGATCGCCTCGCCCATCTCGGCACCGGTTCCTGAAAAGTCGACATTTACCCTGATTCAGGATCGGGCCCTGATTCAGGGCGGGATGTACCGTACCCGGCACAATGTTGATCACACCAGGCGGGAAGCCAGCCAGAACCGACAGCTCGGCGAACTTGAGTGCGGTGAGCGGAGTCACCTGTAGGTGACATCTTCTGTCTGTCTCGAGACAGTCAGAATAGGTCATCACGGAAATAGATGCATAGGAATTTTTCTTTGAACGGCTGATCTACTACTTATCTCCGATGGCTTTATGCCTTCTTACTCGAGCTACGGTCTTCAGATTACCGTTCCTGGCACGTATTTCCATCCCTTCCGCTCACCTCTGCCGGCTTGTGGACAACGGTATTGCCGGCGGCGAGACACGCCGCCATCTTCCACGACAGCATCATCAGGGGATAATTCCAGGGGGTGATGATGCCCACGACGCCGATGGGCTCCTGAGTAGGGTTCTCTTGTTGGAAAAATTAGCAAATTGGAAATTCATTACATACAGCTATCTTCAAAGAAATGGGTCGCGAACGATCGACGCGCTTATGAAATCCCACTTAGAATGGAATTGAAACTGTTCATTTTGACCATTCGCCGTACCATAATACGGTAACTCATTTAGTGACCCACCTTCTTCGTGATGCATAGATTCTTGTTGGGGCGGGCGTCCGAAATTGGAATGGTGGCTCCCTGCAATCCGGTCCAGCATCAACTGTAGACATTTCTGATGGAAATCGGATACTATGCCGTACTCGGTTCCATACCGTTATTGTAAGATTAAAATGCTCTGCAAAGATTATCATAATTGTAGAAATTAAAGTTTGACGGTGCGCTGAACGGTTTATTCGGAACGAGGGGGGACATGCAACACGGTGCGGGTTACTAGTGATATGGAATATTTTCATACAGTATCTACCGTGCTCTACCGTACCTGTATCTTGTCCGCCCATCCAGCGAAGTATCTCCAGACATCGATGGACATTCCGACGTGCGTCTTGAGGGCGAGGGTGTACACGGCGCCGGCGTCCAGAGACTCCAGAGTGGCCAGTTCGGCCTAAGAAGAGTTAGACTTGGACTGTCAGCGATTCTTTCTACGCGCGACGAAGGGCATAGCGAAGAGAAAGCGAATTTTTTGTAAGAAGAAAAAATGATAGTAAAAGAAAAATCCAAACATATTGTTGGCAGACAAATCCTACCTTGTGCTCCTCCATGAGATCCGCCAGTCTGAACATGAGCCTTCCCTTCTCGCGTGCCGAGATCTTGCTCCATTCACCTGCGATTGATCAAAGGTGAATCAACCTGACTACAGCGTCTTCTGACCATCATAAAATGCCTTCTTCGCAGCAGCAACCGCTTTGTCGCAATCTGCCTTGTTTCCTTCAGCCACCTGGGACGAGATTGAAAGAATTGCTTCTTCTTATTTGCAGTAAGACCAAAATTTGATTTGAAAATTCAACCGTTAAACCGGATTTTAGGCGATGTAGAGGCTGCGATTACCTTGCATATAACTTGTTCATTGGCCGGATTGATTGTATCAAAATAGCTACCAGAGACCGACGGTTGGAACTGGAAGTGATACTGCTTGCGCCATGTTCTCCAAATTAGGTATCTTTTAAAAATGAAAACATGAACTTCGCACAGACTACCGACCCGGAAGCACTACTATGTACCTTCCCGTTGATGAAGAGATCGTGCGGAAACTTGAGATGCATGTTGTTAGCGTCCACTTCGATCTGGAGAAAGTTGATCAAATGTTTTTCCAGGGTATTGTATCCGATTGATGAAATAAGGGAATGTTTACTACTTTGCTTTCGACAAGATAAGAGTACGGTTCGGAACGGTAAGGATAGGTTGAGCTACCCGTCCTGGTGTTCGCATTGATTGAATGAATCGTTCAACTGACGGCATCGTACGTGACTTCTATACCGGCGCCGCCTCGCAGCTTGCGCACAACTGCATCGGCGTTCTCGGCGAATGTCGGGCCGGAGTAGATCTAGAATTGATTTTGATCGTATTTAGAAGGAAGTTGGAGAGTATTCGTTGATGACACCCACAGAAGAGGTTGGGCATATCCTCTTTCTATCGACTCATTATTTTTATCCCGGCATATGCAGGCTTTCCAGCTGCGATAATAGTCGTCACTGACTACTATTTCATGAAGCTTAGTTCTTATTTTTTGCTATTGAATATTATGCAGCGATTTACTCACATCGGCGTTCTCCAACTCGGCAGTCGTGTGGAATTTAATCTCTTCCACGAGTCGAGCCACGTCCGCTGAAGACGCTCCGTTCTCGAAGAAATCAACAGAATCCGAGACTGAGAGCTTAAGGATGCCTTCCCAAATCATCTGAAATATAGAGAGATCAAAGATCAATCGCCGTTATTTCCTTGCCTTAAGCTTTTGGACAATTTTCTGCTCTTCATCAGTCAGTTTCAGTCTCTCTCCCTTCTCCTCCGCCATTCCGAACTTGGCCGCAGAAATGGTCTTGCTGCCGACCTTCACTGTGTCCACGTTCACCTGATACCGATTGATCGATCTTCTCAAATACCGTAATCCACTCACGTATTTCCCGTCGGCCGCAGGGAGCAATAGTCCCCCGTCGTGTGCGAATACTTTCCCACCCGGAACCTGCCAATAGATCAATATCGGATACTGTAATGATCTACCGTACCTCAGCCACACTAATCGCTCTGGCATCGGAAGGAATCTTTGCCTCCTCCCAGAGAGTCGAGCCGAAGAATACAATCTTCTCGCCATTCATTAGAGACCATGCGCCTGGCGCCTAAAATGATACAACTCTATGCCTTGTCATACACGGAATCGGCACAAGGGCGAATGAGAACATTCATCGATCGATTAATGGATGTGCACATGTACAAGATACAACTGATATTTCTGAGACGGTGTAGCGAAATATTACTCATCCAGTAGGTCATCATCCGACTTTTATCATTCGACCTAATCGCAAATCTTTGTCACCTTATCGTTGCCTCTTATCCAATCGTGCAGTTGCTTCTGCTTCTTCTTCCAATCGACCACTGCCAAGTCGGGTTTTTGCGAGATATGCGCGTCGTACGAGCTTCCCTCCGTCGACTGTGAATCGATACTGAAGGGATACGGTGGGGTAAGGTACCTGGACGATGGATGGAGCCTTGCCTGATTCGATCAGTCGAACTGCCTCGAGCTGAAATCGATCGATATTTGGTCAGATACGGTAGATGACTCGATAGTACCATTCCTTTGACTCCCTCCGGATAGAGGAAGCGCTTGTAGAGTGACATCATAGTGTCGTTCTCCTCCACCTGGGAAAGACGATCGATACTGTAATTTTCAAAATGGCAGACGAACGCATCTGCCACGGAAAAATGTCATCGTGTTGCTGTGTATCTATTGAGGTGTCCCATAAGTTCGTATATTTTTTTTCTTTATTTTTTATCTTGTGAACGGTGAGAGACAATCCCAAAGGCACTTTCGTAAAAATTGAGGTTGTCATTGTACAAAATAAATCCGTTTCCAAATGGAGTGAATATTGCCTAATAATGACGCAAGAGGGTCAAAAGTGTGTTTTCGAACCCAATATTGAATATTTTCTACCTCAGTGAAGAATGATGATGGGGTTCCCGGATCGAAACCTAACTAGGAGAGGATCATGTACTATCAATTAAAATGATTGAACATTTGTTATCTTGGGAAACAGAAGAAGTAGGCCATAACTTTGAATTTTTCGGAATGTGAATTTTTACATTTTAATTTTTTTCAATCTTGTTGGCTAGTCTGTGTTACTCTAATTTTGATTAAATATAGTCTTTATTTATGCAGAATTACTTCCCACTATTGTTGGCAAGCGAATCGCATATTTTTGAAAAAATGTGTGTGAGATGAAAAATTTCGTAGTGATGATGAAATATGATTAAATCCCGATCAATTTGTTTATTATCACCACTCAACTCGATTAAGACGAAAAAATGATTTTTGCCTACTCGTTGAAGATAAAAATTCTAAAACGTGATTTTTATGACCTCTGTTTTGAGTGATGCTATTTCTTTAAAGCCTGATAACTGCAATGGCGAAAATGTCGAAATAGAAGAACAGGAGGTGTACAATACAGCACCGCTTAGCAAGGTTCGATATGTATCCTAACAATATAAATATAAAATTTTTAGGGAAAATTATACGAACTTATGGGTAGGGGCCACAAGCCCCGCCCCTTTTCCCTCGACACCATTCCCCTCAAAAGCGAGATCGACGAAACACATATCACGTTCTCAATGAAATCACTCGCCCAAATGCTTGTTGTGTAGCTCTGACCATGCCCTATCGAACGAGCTCTGTCTGAACTGGATCTGACTTTTTTGAGTAGGTCAAAATTCAAGAAAATAGACACGAAACATCGGATTTTACACTTTCTAGGACGATCACAATGTTCGGACAGTTAAAATATGATTTCTTTGTATTTTAGAGGAATTTTAAGCACAAAATTGGATTTTTAATACTTGTCCCCGATTTGTGTTCGATCGCGGGAGTTGAGCGGGAGGAGCGAGGCGAGAGAGCGGGGGGGGGGTGAGAGAGACGCGTGCGAGAGAGGCTCCGCCGCTTTCTCTCTAGTCTCGCCTCTCTCCCCTCTCTGACTGGGAGAGGTGCGCGCACTTCGAGAGCTCTCCCGGGCTTGAGAGACGAAATATCGACATACGTCCAAAAGCAAAAATGATATTGAGAATCTGACGGTCATATTAAGCCTAGTTTGGACCAGATTCCACAAAGTCGGCTCTCCACGTTGTTGCCCCTACTTATGGGACACCCCTATAATTGATCAAATTCATATCGCCAATCTGTTGCATGATAAATTATTGAACTCCTAATTCAAGTACTAGCGTTATAAGTGCAACACCACCATATTCAATCCTACCTTGCACTTCTTCTGCAGTAGCAACGGACCAGTGTCGTATCCATCATCGGCCCAGAAGATGGAGAATCCCGCCTCCGCGTCTCCGTCGATGATTGTCCAGTTTATGGCCGAGGCTCCTCTGAAACATCCCAACTTGGGACTGATCTTTGATCTATTAATCTAGGAATTGGTGAGTTTGATCGTTTATCAGCAACTCCCTTCTCAATAAAATGTAACTCAGAAATTGTCTCATAAACCCACCCACAATATAAGGCTGAATCAAAATGCCATCTAACCTCATCAACACTCTATTTCGTGCCCATTTTTGACATTATTGTTTAAAGAATAATAATAATTATTATTATACTTGTGCTTGGGCAGGATGGAGGGATGGTAGACGATGGACTTGCGTTTGGGTGCATCGGTAACCTGAAAAGAGATAACATTGAAAGAGATCAAAATTGTAGAAAACAAACTGGACACATGTGTCATGAACCGTTCAGCGATCGACTATGCTCAGTATTTTTGGAACGAAAGACGAACGGACAATTTGTACTGATTTCGGACAATAGTCCTGAGAAAACTATGAATAACCTAAATATATGGTTACCTCTGGAGGAATCAATTGGGTGCAGAAGGGAAGGACGTTGAGTTCAGCACCGTACGTGAGATATCTGGAAAGATCAAAGATCAGTCCAATCGATCGTACTATTTTTGCAAATAATAACGATCATCCTCACTTCTTCAGTACTTCGGGAACGACTCTCAACTTTCCGTCGGCTCCCTTCTTTCTCCATTTGGGTGGCTTCTCAACGGGGACACCGTCCTTTGATGCTTCCAGGGCTGAAAGGATATGTTCACAATGACGAAAGATGCCATTGAAACTCTGCGAACGGAAAGGCCAATAACTCGATTTTTTTCTGTTTAAATTTGACCATACCCAATAGATCCTCTCTTCCATTCTTATCTGGAGCAGTGTACACTGCGACGATCTCGTGTCCCTCTTTACGAAGTCCCTTCATGTAAAATTATATTTCAGGGTACCATCAATGGATACGAAAATGGCTACTGTAATCGAAAACTATCAAAAATTACCTTGTACACATCTACTCCGAAGGCTGACTGTCCAATGATAGCGATTTTAATCTGAAGAATTGGGTGTGAATGACCACATGCATGTATGATTTCAAACATTTTCATGATTTTCTGTTCATTTTATTTCGGAAAAAGGAATTCAGTTTTGCCTGTTTGCCTTGAAGGGAATCTGAACGAAATACTTGGAAAACTCGGAAGATGCTATGACAAATATAAAAGCAAAACTAGTGGGATAGTGCAAGAGTATTGTTTGAATAATTGACAAATTATTCAGTGCTATGCAAAAATAATGAAGATCATTCTGCAAACTCACATTCGCTGGTCTCGTCGTGCTTATCCAATGTCTTTGTTGAATTTCTGAACATTATAATGACTTAATATCGGTACTCGCGTTGAACTCTTTGGTAGAAAACTGAGAACGATACTAGTAATGGCAATTTCGAACGCGAATCTCAACATTTCTAGTGTTCTCTCGCTGCTATGACCTGCGAGAAAGGACAGCAATTATGGAGATTCCTTTCCGTTTATGAATCACTAATCAATACCTGCTAACTGGAATCCTGTAGCGATTCTTGACCGGGCGATGGAAATCATGGCAGAGTGAGCGAGAGAATGGGCAGAATGGCGGAACACACAACACACAGAGGGAGGCACAAAACAACATATTGTCTAGGCAGGAGTTGGTGATCGAGAGTTATTTACCAGGAGGTAAGGGAGCAGAGTGTACGTGCGAATGGAGAAGGGGATTGTTGTTGATGGGACGAGCAAAGATATGCGACTTTTCCTGACGAAGCTATGAGAGCCCTCAGGCCAAATAATCAGATGCCGATTGTTTCCTATGACTCATTATATTTTACTTTACACACGCCCTTGCAATCTCTTCTCTTCATCTCTTTTCCACAAAACGGCTCAGTTTGTGTGCCTCTTCTTCAATACGTGAACATTTTGATTTCCTATATTATAGCCCATCTCAGGGATGCCACCCTCGCTTCATTCGTCGGTGCATCTCCCTCTGGGGCTCTACTCGATCACGTCGGCAATGTTCATGCCGACTTTCAAGTCGCTTATCTATCGAAAAGTGAGTTTTTACCTTCTTCGGTGATTTCGGAATAAGTTGTAAAGGCCCTAATCGTCGAGAGAGAAAATTCACGTAATTTAATACGCAAAACGACAAACTGTCACTACATCATACAACGTTCAAATTTTGATTTCCGAAATTCATTGAATAGTCCCATCTTGAGCAACTCCGACACCTTACAGGCTTGCTTCGATGTTTCCATCCCTACGCACCCTCTCGACTGTGAATCGGACAATTCCACCGTATACAGTCACGCCGGTATTCAGGCATGGGCCAACGAGATATCCATGTGGAGGTAGAGAGTACCATTTTTCAGATGGAAAATATCCTGTATGAAAATTTTCTAGTGAATCTGATGTTATCCTTTGTGATTCATCGATTTTTTCCAGCTCCGCGGCTATGTGTATTGGATCGATCCTGTCTTCGATGATTCTGGGACGGCTCGGCGATCGGAGGTATTTGATTATTCATCTTCACTGATCGATTAATTTATCTCCGTAGATCTCATCGTGTGGCACTGCTAGTTCCGCTGATGGGTCTCATCGCCAGTGACCTACTGCTTCTGCTTCAGTGGAGGAGCTACCAGGTGCGGCGGCTACAGTATGATTTTCAGAATTTATAAAACAATCGATTACTGTGTTATTCCAGTCATCCACGTTGCTTTTGATTCTTGCCGAAGCGGTGTTCGGACTATGTGGAGGATATGTCTCCATTCTGAGGTGATCAATAAATTATTGTTGTTTGATGAATTAGTGAGAAAACATTTACAATATTGGCAGGTGAATTGAAATTGAGAACTAATTGCAGAATTGAACGTTCTCATGAAACCTTCGGAACCATAATTCACCAAAGCATTAGTGCTTCGAATTGCATCTGTACATATGATATATTTTTTGCCAACTGATGTAGTGCACTGTAGCGTGATAGCGGACTCAATTATCGCACCACTTACAGTTCCTGTTTCGCCTACGTATCAGTGAAGAATGAGGGAGACGAGGAGGGCCGGAGTGTGAGCATCGCCAGAGTCGAGGGATCGATCGGACTGGGTGGTACGGTAGAGAATCGGTTACGGTATCGATTAGTTGTCGTTGGTCACGGTTATTGTAACAATATTGCAGCAGTTATCGGTCTGTTAATCTGCTCACAACTGGGAGGTATCTTCTCCTACAAGCACTTCTTTCTCTTCTTCATTGCAATCCATGTGATATGTTTGATCCTGGTGAGTGCGAAGTCTGACCCACCGCACCACCGTACACCCCGCACCAGCAGCTACCGTACTTCAGGTGCTACTCATGGCGGATCTTCGACCGTCCGTATCTGGCAAACGTCAAAGAGAAAGCTTGTGGAAGGTTCTGTTGTCCATCGATACAGTAATCATAGCGTTCGTTACAGGAGTCGTTCCAGTTTCTGAACAAGTCCGGATCAATCAAACGACTGCTGCTCGTATTGCTCATAGCTTTCTTCGCCTGTTTCTTCGCATTCATTGGTGATTGCTGATCTTTCAGCATTTGATCTATGTTAGTCTTATAGGCAGCTCCCACATCATACTGTACTACCTCAAGCACCGCTTCGCGATGAGTATGACTACGTTTTCCATCTATCGCGCCTCCGAGAAAGCACTGTCGACGATTACGGTATGCACACCACATGATCGAATCACCAATTAACTGTATTGTCGAATCTAGGCGATCTTCCTCTTTCCGTATCTCCGACGGCGTTCTACCATGGGCAACGTAGCGCTTGCCATAGTGGTGAGTGGTGTGGTGCATCTACAGCACTCATGCGGCTGCATGGTGCAAGCGTGAACATTGCAAATTGTGCAGGGAATGTCGACCAGGGCGCTGGCCAAGGCTTGGACGGCTGTCGCATGGAGCGAGGCGTCGCTGTTCGTTAGTGAGTCGCAATTTTCATTGACAATTGTCATGCATGGTGTATTCGGTGTGATCAGAAAACATCGCCGTGTCAAAAAAATGTGCATCAGAAATTTTGCGATTTGCAAGTTGGAATGTTCACGCATCACCACGCACCACCCACACTATTCAGCACTGCTTCCTGAGGCGTTTTCGCGCTTCGCCGCGTCTTCGCTGCGCTCCCTGATGGCCGCCCAAGTGCGCCCCGACGAGCAAGGTATACGGTTGAGTAGTTTGTGGTGCGCCTACAGTTCACCTAGGTCGACTTTTCTCGTTCGTCGCCCTGCTTGAGGCGGTGTGCAATCTGGTCGCCGTCGTATTCTTCCACACGCTCTTTCCATGGTGGGTGGTTAGCCGAATGATATTTGCGAAATGTCACCATTAAAAAAGTGGTGAGTGAAAGATGTCGTTTTTTGACGATTTCGAAAGTTGGCGTTTTCGTGATGTATTCAAACGTAGAACTGCAGTACGTGGTCATCAGTGTTGCTGAAGCAATTATTTGGCGCTCGTTTGTGTGCACCATTTCACCACGATTCAATTCGATGCTACCATACATTTTAGGTCACTTTCGAGAATGAGCGAGTTGTCATTCGTGGTGATGGCCGTGCTGCTCATTCCACCCATTTTAATGCTAAGGTGAGAGATGCGAGGTGAACATCACCAATTGCCCCTCCCAACTTCCAGTGTTAATGTGAGAATACTATATTTCGGATAGTATGATATCATAAATAAGATGGGATAAGTAGCCCATCGAATCGGGTAAAACGAGATATTTGTCAGGTACTATCGCGATGTCATCGAGAGCACGAAATCAGTGGGAAGTACCGATGAGGAGAACATTATGTCATTTGAAACATTGGAAAAGCAATGAAATTATGTGTTGGCGAAATAATTTATGCACCGAATGAAAGCATTGATTTCACACACGAATATTGACATCTTGCATGGTCACAGTTTCTCCTTGACATTTCGCTTCTCATCCGGTTGTCTCTGAGATCCAATTACAATACTTTCTCACATCAGTGAACACGCCTGAATTAAGAATATGTAGCTCCTTTCCAAAAAACACTCAACTAGGCACAACTGTGCCTGCGGCACTTAGTAATCTTCGAACTTCGAAGACTTCCTCAACGGGGTATGATCTCTTCGTTGACTACGATAACGGGGTAGGGGTACTCCGGGGTACTACGGAGTACTCCTACTCCTTCGAATATTTCCTCAACGAGGTATGAGCTCTTCGTTGACTTCGACAACAGGGTAGGGGGTACTCCGGGGTACACCGGAGTACTCCTACTCCTTCGAAGACTTCCTCAACGGGATATGAGCTCTTCGTTGACTTCGACAACGGGGTAGGGGTAGTTCGAAAGAGCATCATCGAAAGTACTTAAGTTTTACTTTTCAGCAGGATCGGTGATACAAAATTCCTACCGCCGCGGTATAGTCATTTCTCTCGAATCTCTCGCTATTCGTCTCATATCGGGTTGTTCGAAGGTGACTGTGAATTTTGATATTATTTAACTCTTTAATGATTATCCGATACACTTAAAAGTTTTTTTACCGAATCACGTTAACGTGAATTATGCGTGATTAAGTTATCGGCCTCAAGCATTGATCAATAAAAGTCTCGATAAATCCATTCTGTCTCTCTGAATGTCCAAAAAATGAACTCAACTGACGCGTGGCAACACCTCTCGCTATCCATTTCAGTCTGCTAACGCATTCGAAACGCAATAATCAAACTCTGTGGGGGCCTCGGCATCGCAACATCGAGAAACGTTGTTTGGTGTCTTTTTACGTTCTCACTGTCTCTTATGTTGCGTTCACTCTAATATCAGAAGGAAGAGAGAGCACGCATTGCGAGAGAATGCAACACGTCTAAAGGACACGTTTAGGGCTGTCAGAGTGAAGAGTTCGTCTCTTCATTCGACACGCTCTCTCGTCACTCGACCTGTCTAGAGAGTGTGCAGAATGAAGAGACGAACCGCATTGGAAATGCAATAACCAAAGGCCTCGGCATCGCAACATTGGTTATATTTGTTTGGCCTCGTTAATGCTCTCACTGTTGCGTTCTATCTCGCATCAGACGGAGTGAGAGGATGTGCGTAGAAAGAGAGCAAAATGTATCAAAAGGACACGTTTCAGACGCTATTCATTCATGTTTCATAAGGGTATCGGACAATGGAACTGACTGATATAAAAGCACGGCCGTTCCACTCCGATTCATTCGACCATGATCACTTCGATCTTCTTCTCGGCTCTGCTGCATCTGGTGACTTCTGACTATGGATGGCTCCCGCACTGTGGAGCAACTCAGAGACAGGTACGGTTGGTTCCTGGGGTTGGATACAGTAACCTGCTGGTGCTGGTTACAGTAAATTACTGGAGTTGGATACAGTTACCTGATTTTTTGGTTGCAGTATTATTCTTGGGTTGGATACAGTAACCACGTGGGTTGGATACAGTAACCATCATGGGTTGGATACAGTAACCTCCTGGGGTTGGTTACAGTAACCTCCTGGGGTTGGTTACAGTAATCTGTTGGGGTTCAATACAGTTACCTCCTGCGGTTGTTTACTGTAACCTCGTGGGGTTGGGTACAGTAACCAGCTGTCGTTTGGTCACAGTTCTGGACATGGTTACAGTAATATTCAGTGGGTGGTTACAGTAAGCTTTCTGGAGTTGGTGACAGTAAAATTCAGGGAGTGGTTGCAGTTACCAGGTGGGAGACAAATATCCTATAAGCTTCACATCTCAGTCTCCTCGACCACATTTCCACCGACATGTTCAAGCGTCACCTCACCTCAGGAGTGCTCAACTCCACTCTGAGTACGAGTTACAAATGAAAATTTGTCTAATGTCTTACAAATTCAGCTGAGTGCAGCAACCTCCATCGTCATCTTTGCCCTAAACAAGGAATGCCTTCGTCAGCTTCGGTCCTTGAAGTAAGAAGGATTAAAACGATGAAAGATGTGATTATAATATTTTTTTCAGATTTTCGATCAGATCGTTACAATTGAAAGATCATGCACTAAATATGATCTCTACACTAAGCTCCAGGTATACTGATTTGTCACAACAACAAAACTGTTGGATAGCAACCAAATTATTTAGAAACATTTCGCTTTCGCCGATCAGTTTGACCATTTCGACTACACCAACAAAGCAGCTCTCTCGAATATGTATTTCTTATTTGTTTGGTGGAAAATAAGCGTCAATTTGCAGACACTTTTAATTTACAGGCGCAAGTCTGCCTTGATTTCCATCTACGAGTGGACGGTATTCCACTGGCTGTATCCCAAGAGCTTTTTCAGCGATCTTTGGGACAGACGGATTTGGACTCCGGCTCTTGATCAATCCACTTTCCCCGGTATAAGGTCAAACTAGAATAATCAGAGGATATTCAAAAATTTCAGCTAAATACGACCCTTCCACGTTCACAAATTTTGTGAAGAGAAAGGCCTTTGTCGATTTGCTCGCACAGAACATCACGAATATATTTGCAGGAGCGTTTGGAAGAAAGAGAATGGCTGATGTGAGATGGATATTCCCTAACTGTTTCACAATGAAATATCGTACCGAATTAAAATTCCGGTCGTAATCGCGAAAATACCAAACAGTATCAAATTTTTCGATTCAAATTTGAATACACTCAAAACACACGTAAATGCCTCAACCTTGTGCTTATTCGACGCAGCATCGCGCGGGGCAACTTAGTTCACTATTTAGAAAAATCAATATTTTAAAATAAAAGAGGAATAATTTATTTAAAGATAATGGTGGCTACAGTAATCACCGTCATAAACTGGTGAACATTACTTTTTGTCAATTTTGTTTGCTCACCCGCGTTCATGATGTAATTTAATAATTTTTGTCGATTTTGCTCCTTTTATTTCACGCGTTTCAATGTTTGTATGTTCCAGAGGATACAGAACGCCGAATTGAGTGAGGAGGAGAAAAAGGAGGCTATCGGAGGCCCGTGGGGAAGATTATAGGAGCCGCGAAAACAGGTCCGTCAAGAATTCTCATTCTATTCAAATTTATTTAGTGTTATGACGGTCTAAACTTGCTGGGAAATGATTAGAATGACCCTGTGTTGCGTTGGAAGCGGGATTATGCCGAATTTCGACTGGGAGACTGACTTCAAAAGGAACATCGGCGTTAACCTTGATTCCAAGTTTATCTTTATTATAAAGCGCACCGTTTCTCCTCTTATCAGCTGAATCTCGGCCGTTCATTGACACTCTGACTAGATTAGCGAACTGAACAAACATTATTTCATCGCTTTCACTGGATAGTCAGGAATTTCACGTTACAAATGGTTCTTATTTCCAGTTGCCGTCGGTTTGAACCTAGAATCACGTTGGTTATACCTATTTTCTTACAACGGGGCTGATTTCATCGTGTTTATTTATATTCAAGTTTGTGATAGTATTCCTCGCAGGTGTCCATCCTCCTGAAGCACTCGGAGGCGTACACGCAGACGATTGAGGTCTCTATCTTCGATGAAGAGGGACTCGCTGCCTACAAGAAGGACCAGTCTGCCAAGCACCTCGAAGTCGACGCTGTCAGTTGCCTTATCCAAATGATATTAACGGGGTACCCTGTAGTTACTACCTTCTCTGATACCGTACTCGACTCATCTAATGAAGTTTTGGTGCAGGGACTGTCCCGCAAGTGGTGGATCACCTCCGGGGACATCGCTGTCTACTACGCCTTCACCTTCAAGTCGGCCCTCAACTAAGAGATGGACTGAGTATGGACTGGATTATGAACCTCGGGACAATATCTGCCTTCTTCATTTCTCCGATAATTTATTGTTAATATGATTGACTGTGGTTTCGCATCTCGCAACGAACGTGGCGTGTACATTGCAAATATCTTGTCATTATTATAGTTTTCTCTCTCTCGTTGACACAAAAGAAACTTTATTATTGTTTACACAACTGAATTAAAACATAGGTGAAAGTCAATAAATTCTCCTCACTACTAACTACAACTCCATCTTATCGTCGTCCTCTTCTGATTGGCTGAGATTGAGAGGAGTCGCGGCTTGTTGCTTCGATCAGAAGATGGCAGAAGCAGAAGAGATCTGGAACGAAAACAAACATTGCTTGGCATTTCCTTTGCACCTCCCGAGTAATACACCGTTAAGCTATGCTACAAATGGCCGAATCGTGAACGTATTCTGAGGATAGACACATTAATGGTGAGACGAGTTGAATGAGGCTAGTGATGATGAAACGAATGAAAGCCGAGAGCTTCAGTCAGCCAATTCAAGTTAAACAGTAATGAGAGCTCACCTTGCTGGTGGAGGGATAAAGTGAAGGCGAGGCAGTTTTCGTCGCACTCTGAAACATTTCATCAGCCAGTGGATAATGAGTAAGGTGGACAGCACTTATAGAGAAGCATAGAAACACCTTTCTGTTTTGTTTATGAGTTGTTTTAAATAACGCCTCTTCGATAAAACTATTCTGTAATTATTCAAGGTGTCCAGAAAATATTGACCAACCGATCATGGCGCGGTTGTGCGACTGGACGACCTTCTTTGCTCCAGAGGGAACACCGATGCGAGTCTTCTTGGTGTCAGACGATAACTGCAATATTAGGAATCCACGTTACCGTTTCACTAGAAAGTTCTCCTGACAAATGGAAAGCAATCATAGAAGGGTTGTTCAGTTAGTTCATTAAGTAACAGAGGCAACGAATGATATAGATGCTGTTGGCGAGAGGATGAAAGAGCGGATTCACGTTAAGGAGAACATGTGAATCCCCTGGCTTCCAAAATTCCCGAATTGAAAGATTCTTTACAAGTAAAAAATTAAATAACTCAGCTTTTATCGTAATAAATTGCCAATAATATCGCACAAAATATTTAAATATTTAAATAAGCAATAAACTGAATAAATAAATAAACGCGCACCTTTTATTCCTCGACCATGGTGCTCTTCAGCTTCTTTTATTTGTGGGCCAGCGGAACTCGACGATGTCGAGAGGGGCTACTCTTCCGGGACTGAAATCGATAAAAAAACAAATGAAAATATTCATGGTTAACAGCACAGTTTGTAAGAGCGCGGTATAACCAACGTGATTCTAGGTTCAAACCGACGAATATGAGATCTTCTATGGATCGCGTGCAAATAAGAAGGAACCACCTGTTGTTTCAGACCGAAACCATAAAAATACCTCCAGTCTAGGAATAAATGGACGCTATTTGACCTGAAGACACTTCTTAGGAAAAATTTGGCATGAATTCGCCCCTTAAAAATGGAACTATTTTTATTAGGTCATGATAATTAAATAAAGCTTTGGGCAAATTAGGCAACTTTAGCATACCTTTCCGTCGTGTCCATTGTTGTGTTGGCAGGCTCCGTACATGGAGTAGCGGGAAGGCAACTGGAAATAAGAACCATTTGTAACGTGAAATTCCTGACGATACAGTGAAAGCGATGAAATAATGGTTGTTCAGTTCGCTAATCTAGTCAGAGTGTCAATGAACGGCCGAGATTCAGCTGATAAGAGGAGAAACGATGCGCTTTATAATAAAGATAAACTTCGAATCAAGGTTAACGCCGATATTCTTTTTGAAGTCAGTCTCCCAGTCGAAATTCGGCATAATCCCGCTTCCAACGCAACACAGGGTCATTCTAATCATTTCGCAGCAAGTTTAGACCGTCATAACACTAAATAAATTTGAATAGAATGAGAATTCTTGACGGACCTGTTTTCGCGGCTCCTATAATCTTCCCCACGGGCCTCCGATAGCCTCCTTTTTCTCCTCCTCACTCAATTCGGCGTTCTGTATCCTCTGGAACATACAAATATTGAAACGCGTGAAATAAAAGCAGCAAAATCGACAAAAATTATTAAATTACATCATGAACGCGGGTGAGCAAACAAAATAAAAATAAAGTAATGTTCACCAGTTTATGACGGTGATTACTGTAGCCACCATTATCTTTAAATAAATTATTCCTCTTTTATTTTAAAATATTGTTTTTTCTAAATACTGAAATAAGTTGCCCCGCGCGATGCTGCGTCGAATAAGCACAAGGTTGAGGCATTTACGTGTGTTTTGAGTGTATTCAAATTTGTATCGAAAAATTTGATACTGTTTGGTATTTTCGCGATTACGACCGGAATTTTAATTCGGTTCAATAGTTGTACATGATTGCTTGCAGTTCTACCTTCCGTTCCTTAAGGAGGTCATCGATACTAACCATGTGCTCAATGTCATGTACAGAGAAGGTTCGTCATTCAATTTTCAGTATTAAATTTTAAAAAAATATTTTTTAGGGGTTGAGCAGGGAGCAACTAGAGCTCGTCACCACGACGCAATCAACAGGGTTGTTGAGGAATACGGAAGAGTTATCGAGGTGAGCAGAGACGATACTACCTCCTATTAACATCTGCTTTAGAGTGCCGCCTGGAGCTCACTGGACGACAATGGAAAGACCCGATACGACAGATTCCGCGATTACGTTATGATCGAGTTGTTTGAATAGGTTCACTTAGACAGCATATAATCTGAGTAATAGTCCTTCAGATGCTTAATGGTACTCTGAACGACAATGGCCTACAAGACGCTGCTGGAACTTTCCCTAAGGACTTTTACAACTGGTACCAAGAGGAACGTTCTGTTCTGTGAGTTGTCTTCTCAAGATACGCCTCAACTTTTAACTCTTTCAGTGCTCCTCTCGCCGTTCTTCCCTTCCTCAGAAACATCATCGCTGTTAAAGGAGGAGTAAACTCAATATTTTCAATGGTAAACTAACGATACAGCCTGATAGGACCCTTGAACGATGTTACAAATCCTAAATTGCTAAGCGATTGGTCAAATCTGGGCCGAGAAAACCGCTCGCAAAGTTTCTACAATGCCCAGGGACTAAAGGGCCTGCGAGAGACTCTCGAAGGGAAGAGGGCAGAGACGCAGACAGAGCGTGTCCCTGCCGCTCTCCGTCGCCCTTCCCTCGGCCTCGCACGTGTCGATTTTGTTGGGCACTTTCTCTCCTTGCAGTTTAGAGTTCAAACCCCGGACCTGCCAAACATTTTTGCAGTATTTTTCGCAGTACTTCTCGAATAACTGGAAGGCAAAATAAATGAATCAAAATCAATATTTCGATCTCAATTTCAACAAATCAATGTCAATCAACAGTATACGATTCATCAGTTTCAGTGAGGAACACTTGATAATAGAAATGGAATGAGGTAAGCCCTCGCATCCCGAATTTTACCTCAGATCAAAGTGGCCACTCGAACAATATCGGTGCAAATATGTCATAGGTTAAATATCGGCTGAACAACATACATAAGCATTTGTTACATTACATTTACATTTATCATGTCAGGCAGTTGACGCCAGATGGGGATGGATGGTTTCAGATAGGTTTCGGGTCGGTTCTTCGTTCGAGAGAGAATCATTTCGTCTGGGTGGGGGTCAAGGGATCGGTCTTCTTTCCATTCACAGACCCAAGAGATTGGCTGGAGAAAGGGTTGCGATCATCCAGGACGATAGGACTTGATGTAGAGTGTTCATTGTTGATGATGGAAGAAGGCTCCCGTGATTTTAGAACTGAGTCCACCAAACTCGAGTCATCAATCGCGAAACGAGACTCGACGAGAATGGTATCTGAGGGACCAAACATCAGAGTAGGTCATACCCATCACACGGTGACCAGAGTCCGGCTTGGATGGGGATTCCGATCTTGTTGAGTTGATGGAGTAGACGAGGGGAACTAGAGGGATTCCATTCTCTAGAATCATTCTCGTTTTTGTTAGTCGTCGCGAGCGGTCCTTCTCCATTTCTCTCTGATCCAGCCAATCTCTTGGGTCTGTGAATGGAAAGAAGACCGATCCCTTGACCCCCACCCAGACGAAATGATTCTCTCTCGAACGAAGAACCGACCCGAAACCTATCTGAAACCATCCATCCCCATCTGGTGTCATCTGCCTGACATGATAAATGTAAATGTGTAAAAAAAAAAAAAAAGCATTTGTGGCATCGCTTTATTATCAATACATCCTTTACAAGCAAACTTAACAACTGACAAGTACACAATCTCTGAGTCTATACAATTGGGGAAATCTACATAAGCGGAGATAGCTAAGTAAAATTCACTGAGAAGATCACTAACTAATCATTGGTTTGGAGGATCCTCCCTTTATTTTGTTCGGAGCTTCATTCTCGTCACTCGACGCGACAACGGACTGGCGTCTCCTAAAAATCATCCTCAATACAGTCTCGGTCAATTTTCTTGTCATAGCAAATAACTCAATAGCAATAACATCTTTGAATTGTGCTTGGTATCGGGTTTCCAAAGCATTCCCGAACAAGTGAATAATTTGTACTCTATATTTTCAACTCTCGATGAATGTGCAACCAAATATATGATTGAATGCTTATTTTGTTAGCCTTTTTCGATTTCCCGGGAACTACATGGTATTGTAAGGTGAAAATCCAAAATATTTGGGTTAAACTTAGTAAAAGAGCGCACTTGGATTACGGTGTTTTGAAATATTATATTAAGGACATACCGTAATCCACGTGCGCTGTTATATACGTTTTTACTCAAACTGTAGTGATAATTGACCGTGCAAGTCTATACAGTTTCCGGGAATATCACAAAGATTAACAGGAACAATGGCGCATGATATGGGGGTCAAATAGCCAAGAGCGATAAGCATTCAATCAGACTATTTGGTTTGGTATTCATCGAGTGCAAACAAAGACAGAATATGCATAATGTTCACCTTTTTGGAAACCCTTTGTAAGAGCGAATATAACTTCTCCATCGGGACGCGACTGGCGACGAGTAGTACGACGGTGGATCAGTGTTATAATAGCGAGATCCCTGCACCTCCGCTCCTTCAAGGCCCTTCACATTGGTGGCTTCGGGTCGCTTGTCTCCATCAACGAAGTTTTATCTGAACAACGCGTACATTATAATAAATAAGGATGACATAACTGTATAAGTAGTCAATACCTCTCTTTCACAAAAATTGACAAGGTTAAAAGGCCTATGCCTGTTACAGGTAACGCAGACAAATAAAAGGGAAGATGAACAACCTTTCCATTTGAGGCCCTGCCCAGTAACGGCTTCTGGGCTTGCTTCTCCTCCCAGATCTTACGTCTCCCTGGAAGAAAAAGCTGCGAATGGTGAAAAACAAGCAATACGGTGCGAAAGCGACGCGATCATAAAGGATCACGATTGCTTGTTATTTTTTAAGCTCAAATAGCTATTAAAATGACACTATTCGATCGGTAGTTAGGAGGAGAGGATAAGAAGAGCGTATGTCTATTGTTCGTTCAGTAAATCAATGAGCAAATCAATCAGAACGATACAGCTAACATACTATTTCACAAAGAGCATCGAACTGAACGGTTTAGAGTACAAATATAAAATTGGAGACGAGAATACAAGCAATCAAGTGACAAACAGCACAAGTAGGATGAGCAACTGCTAGAAAGACATTTGGAACACGAACACGCAGTGCTAAAGGGGTGATATCGGTTTCACTTACTAGATACACACTTCCTCTCTCATTTACTCACTCATTAGAAAGTAGAAAACCTCTAAACGCGTAGGAACAAGGCGGAACAAACGAGGGTTTGGTCACGACTCGATTCAACTCTCACTCATCGCTTTAAAACATGATCGATTCGCGTCCAATCGTTTAAATAGATGAAGTGGATAAAGGAGCATCGAAAAGTAACAGAACTGGAGCAATTACACAAAATAATTAAGAAAATTAAAGCAAAACAGGGAGAGTCAGCTCGTGACGGCGAGAGTTGGTGGCACTACTGCATTTAGCACTGTATTTCAGTTCGCGATAGCAAACTATCATGAACTGAAATTACAGTACTTTGTCATCATTGCACTCGGATTTCGTTGTAAGACGCAGTGACTTTGACGGTCCTTTAACAGAGCTCATGAGCGAATCATGGCCGGTCACGAGTGATTAATCATGCCAAGTCTATATTATTTCAGTATGGGCATCTCTAAGCGTTGGGGGATAACTAAATCTAGCACTCCCAATGCCTCAATGGATTCTTTAAACGGATTTCCACTCGCACTCAGGTTTGAACTTTGCGAGAATCGTTAAAATATTTGATAATTCAGGCTATGTTCGATCTGATCAGCAACAGCTCGCCGGACGGCGGATTGGTAAATCGGATTGACATTGTAATTCAAATTAATTTGAATGTTAAGTTCGGAGCAATCTCATGGTTATACGGACACGAATTGTATCACGGAGGCTACAGAGAGGTGTTTCCCGTCGTGATGCCAAACAGTCCGGTAAGAATCCGATTAAGTAAATCTATACTAAATTATCAATGGCATGTGCCAAGTCGTACTTCGACATTGTGGAGCAGCGTTTCCCTGGGGTGAGAATTAGTGATGTCTCATCGGAAACAGCTCCCCTAAAATTGAGCGGTCTCGAAATTGTCTCAACTCCTCGGTCACATAAAGAAAAATTTGAATTGCAGAAATTCAGGTGCCAATTTGTGGTGAAACTCAATCAGAAGTGTTATTACTAACTTTCAGGATGCTCGATTCAACTGGCCTGAAGAGGAAGAAGCGGATCTGAACGGCATGCAGGTTAACATCTTTCTCAAGAATTTCCATCAACTATTGCAATCTTTTCATTCAGATCGCATACGGCGTCTTCGTGAAGGCAATCGGCAATCGAATCGACGTGAGCTCTGGTATTCCCTCCAACATATTGCTTTGCTTTCAGGATATTGTATATCCCTCACTCGTCATCACTCAACGACAACTGTTCTTCTACGCCAATTCCATCTACGGCTGCAATGCCCACTCGGGGTTCGTTTCTCAAATGTTTTTTTTTAGATACTAAAGACTAGTGATGTCAAAACGGGCTCAGCAAGCCGGCTTGACAATTCAAAATGACATATTGAACCCGGAAAGAATAGCCGTTTTGTATAATCACTATTGAAGGTTGTAATGATTTTCTTCAGGAATACTGACAGTGGCTATGTCTACCTGCCTGATGGCCACTACGAAGTGAACGGTCGTCTGGGTCAATTGCCCGACTTCCAGACCACCTTCCAGTGCGCGGAAACTGACAACATGTTCTTCCCGGAGGTGAATCGATTTTACCTGCATAATCACATAGAGCAATGCCTTCCGTAATGTAAATTTACTTTTTCTGTACAGAGCTCCCGCTGTCCGGTGGGCTTCCCGACATTCACCTCGTAATCGGCATCAACGTATCAATTCAATTTCTTTCATTGGGAGTGTCTTGATCATTTAGTGGTGATAAATAATGATATTCAAGTTTGATATGAAGCACAATTTGTGCATTTGATTCAATTGCATAATAATAATCATAACTAAAATTATGCACTGCAATGGATCGGATGAAAGGGCCGAAATACTCGGGAAAGGGAGATTCAATGGGCGAAACGTGTTGGATGACAAACTTTTAAAAACATTTTATTATTATAATACAATACATGATGTTTGAGTGCTGGACGAGTCGAATTAAATGAGAATGTACATTAGGGATGTAAATTCGATTTTGGCTCTCTTCATTCTGTACACTGTCTTTGAGATATTATTACAGATCTCATTTGCAGGAGTGGAAAACTCGAAGGATTCGGGTTCGAGAAGGAAGTTGACTTCGCGACACGAGCTCGTCAACGTGCTTATCGCTATTCATCGTGCAGAAGATCGGCAGAAGGCAGCCGTCGCAGCAAGAGATCAATAACAAGCGATCCCATTCTGGATGTGGACGACAATCTTTACATCGCCAACGTTTCTCTCGGAAACCCCCGCATGTCGCGTACATATATTATAACTCTTGCAGAAGTAGTTGATAAACTGCAATGCGACGCGCCTTCTATCAAAAACTTAAACACTACTTTCCGAATCACGTATACATCCTAATGGATCGAATAAACTTGCATTTGTATTTCAAATCTTGCAGCACAGAACTTCACGGTCGTTCTCGACACGGGATCGACCGACCTTTGGGTGATTGGCTCCGAGTGCACCAGCGATAACTGCCGAGGACTGCCCATGTCTGGACGCACTAAGACCAGATTCAATGCCACGTTAATTTGAACCTTTTGGGTGAAAGCGAGATCGAAACCACAGTCCGAGACTAGTGGAGTCGTTTGACGATGTTTTTGGCTCGAGGTCTCGATCATCCAGTAAGTGATGTATTTTCGCGTTTCGACTCTCCTCATTTTGCGCACTCTCATATTTCTCTTCCCGACGAGATAGTGTTCAGTTCATCGCCTGGTGGCAACGTTACCTCAAACCAATTTGTTGGTGTACGTTTCTCAATGCATTTGCAGTGCCTCTTCAACCTTCAACAAGTCTTCGGACGTTTTCCAAATCTCTTACGCAGATGGAGGAGGTGCTGGAGGATATGAAGGCACTGAACGCCTAAACCTAGCGGGTTTGGAGTGTGCCTCTCAGGTATTCGGAATAGCCACCGCCGAGACCCGATGGATGGTGAGTGAAAGGAATCTATGCACACTAGCAGCAAGTGTTCGTGGTCAACCGACTCGCCTAAGAACAGGAAGAAATGTCATCATTGAAACTGCTGGAGAACAGATAAGTGTCATATTTCAGGCATGCTCGGTCTCGGATTTCCGTTATTTTGACTGCCAAAAATTATGATCTCTTCTGTTTTTACATGTTTATTGAGGGCTCGGATGTTCTTTCTAGTGCAAATCATATCAGGGCACCGATCAGTTAGGCGAACAAAAGAAATAATTTTCATTAAAAACGAACCTCCCTTGCGAACCTATACAATCGTTTGATCGCTTCGTTGGGAAACATTGAACATATTTTACTAACCGAAATCGATTAAGGTGGATTATGTGGAGCTGTCGTCAAAGACACGCTGACAAATCCCCATGACTGGCTTCTCCATCGGTACCTTCTCCTCGACCACTCGCCATGAGGCCATTGTTGACAGTGGAACGGGGGCTGGGAGCGCCCGCCACTGCTATCGCTGGCATTGCTCAAGCAACAATGCAACCTACGAGTCCAACCAACGGGGCAATTACTACTCCGTCCCTTGTAACAGCTCCCTCCCCGATATGGTGTTATCGATAGGCGGTAAGAACTACAGCGTCCCAGCCACCGAATATGTGCACAAGTACGACGGAGGAGGATTGTGCGCGCTCGCCCTGTTCAGTTCGGAAGGCTTGGGGAAGTGGATTCTCGGTGACACCTGGATGGGGACCTACTGCAATGTTCATGACATTGGACAGGCTAGACTCGGAATCGCCAAGGCGCGACACTCTACTATCTGAGATATTGCTCAGGCACTGATAAAAAGTTCATCAAATTGTCCACAATCGGCACAACTTTGTGATGTTTAGTAAAATACGCAACAAATACACATGACCATTTTTAACCCCCTCCCCAAACCATTGATTTCATTGCATCCACAAACCTCTTTTTTGGAATCCACTTTCATCGCACAAGGTCGGTTTCTCTCCATTCACTGTGGCCCCAACATGGCCGTCGGGTATCTGCGACAGCGCATATCAGATAATGTGTCATTTTCATATCATGTAATTTTCTATCGCTTTTCAAAACTCGAATATTAGTCCACAGTCCGTTCTATATCGTCGACGCTGAACAAACTAATAGTCTACGAAAGATTGTCCGACACCAATGCTCACGAGTTTTTCAAGGATAATAATGCTGAACAAGCGAAAGTAGGAGTTTAGTATAAAGCATTGCGTTACGATATTCAATGTCTATTCAGCAGTCGGCCGATTCATCTATAATCCCGGCCAAGCTTCTGTGATGTCCAACTTACCCCTTCTCATGTCCAATCATCCTAATCCCACTATGCTGTCATACTTCTTCCTTCTCTCACTAACCTTCGGCTCTACAATCGCCGGTCTGCATGTTCTCAACCGGATCGACATCGAGAACATCAAGAAAGTGATGTCTCGAGAAGTCGAAGAGGAATTCTCGGGAAGAAAAAATCAAGAGGAGCTGAAATGTCTCAAGGAGCAATTCGCTGAGTCTCATAATGGAAATGAGGAATACTTCAACATTCCAACCCAATTCGATATCAATGCCAATCGTACCGATCTCTTCGAGGGAGATATCGACCTTACTCCGTCAGTTTTGATTAGTTATGCATTCGAAAAATATACGTTTTTTCAGCGAGCAATGGCAGATCGCGCTTGATTTCGACCCCGATAACCCGATGAGACGTCGTCAGGCGCTAACGAGCACTGCTCAGATGTGGCAACCCATCGGTGCACCCGTCATTCCCTACGCCTTCGCTCCGGGATTCCGTGAGTAAAACGTTTGAGAAATGGCCAAGATAAAATGGATTCCAGCGACCCAATTCCACCAAGTGGTCCTCGATGGGATGGCATTCTGGGAGCAAAGAACATGCGCCAAGTTCAGATTAGCCACACCTTCTGATGTCAACGCGTATGTTTCATTTCTACTTGTAGACTTTGCAATAGTCTCCTCAATTCGCGTGACCTTTACTGTTTTCTTTCGCATTTCTGACCTTCCGTCTTTTTAGTATCGTCTTCAATCACGATGCCAATGGTTGTTCCTCGATGATCGGTCGATTGCCGAGAAGGAGACAGCAGCTCAATCTGGCCGCTCCAGGATGCATGACCGTAAGAGTGAAGGCAGATACTCACTCGTTAGAAACAATTCAATATTATTGTATTATTATTGAATATTGGGGTGATCCGAAAGTTCGTGCACTGATTTTTGAAAATTATTTTTTCGACAGCGAAGAAACTTATCGAGTCCTGGTAAGCGACGCTAGATAGACCAACCACTACTCTTCAGTTTCTAGACTTAAGCCAGTGGCATCAATACACTTTCCAAGAAATACGCTGTGCAGTCCAAACCACATTTAAATCACATATTCCAATTTTCCATTTAGCGATGAGGTAAAAATATGGTTATTGTCTCTAGTGAGTTGGGAGTGGTCTTTTAACTAATTGCACGCTATCCCGACTTCCCGAAACGTATGGCATCATCACTACAAAACTCGTCATTTCCCCGACATTTTCATTAATTTTTACGAATTTCGTTTCTACAATGGTCACATGCCCTCAGATAAAAATTAAAATTAATAATACATATGAGGCCGTTTGCGTTAGGATCAACAAGAGGCTGGAACATCAAAAACTAACCTATGCTCAAAAGTTCGCCCTATGGGTAGTTTTTGATTCTGAATCGACTGATGAAGTAAGTTTTTCGATCTGAGCCTTCTGAATCCCGGTACGACCAGACGTCGATTTGGCTAAGATCTTGTTTTCTCATAAAACCTGCCCTCGGTAAGGTCAAAATGACCACATATCTCGAGCACCCGACCAGAATTCAATTGTCTACAAACTGGAAAAAAATTTTATGCGCTATGATTTTCCGTTTTCTGGAAAAATTCAATTTTTGACAATATATGAGGCGCCGGAAATCCCATGGCCATTTTGAAGAGCATAGTTCCCTGATCATTTTAGCATATGGGGTTAATGGTATCGACCTAGGTAAAGTTGTTTTACATCACTTTAAGTGACGGAAACTATTTTTGCAGGTTTTTGAGTGTAACTTTTTTCTTTCGTAGTTTCAAGATCTGTAACATAAACATTCGGTTTCTACGCGCGAAAATACGCCAGAAAGTCATATATTCATGTATTTTTGAAAGTATGACTTTTTCGAATCTGACGTCGTCGTCGAGATGGATTTAAGGGTCAAAAAAAGTTATTTTCTCAGATTCACCTTAGGATAGGAGTTTCTGACGTATTTACGCGCGTAGAAACCGAATTTTCATGTTAGATATCATGAAACTACAAAAGAAAAAAGTTACACTCAAAAAACTAAAAAAATCGCAAATTATTGTCACTTAAAGTGATGTAAAACATCTTTACCTAGGTCGATACCGTTAACCCCATATGTTAAAATGATCAGGAAGGTATGCTCTTCAAAATGGCAAGAAGATTTCCGGCGCCTCTTATATTGTCAAAAAGCGATTTTTTCTCGAAAACGGAAAATCATAGCGCATTAATTTTTTTCTTCAGTTTGTTGAGAATTAAATTCTGGTCGGGTGCACGAGATATGTGGCCATTTTGACCTTCCCGAGGGCATTTTTTTATGAGAAAACAAGATTTTAGCCAAATCGACGTCTAGTCGTACCGGGATTTAGAATGCTCCGATCGAAAAATGGACTTCATCAGTCGATTCAGAATCAAAAACTACCCCTAGGGCGAACTTTTGAGCATAGATTACTTTTTTGATGTTCTAGACCCCCGTTGGGCCATTGTTGATCCTAACACAAACGGCCTCATATTGTTTGAGGGATATCGATTGGCAAATAAGTTCGCAAAATTTTAAAAAATTCTAAAATTGATTCAATTGTAAATGCATTGCATTGAAAAGTTTTGAACTACTTCTGTAACCTGATGAGAAAACACCCATTTACTATTTTAAAGTCACACTCCATCCTACTCCCCTACTGTGGTTTTAATCTGAATTCCCAATTTTCATCCTGAGCTGAGTTAGAAAATTCCGAATGTAAGGTCACAAAACTTACTTTTGTGTCTATTGCGTCAAAATGATGTAATGTTTCTCAAACCTAGATTCAGATTAAAATAGTTCGTCAACATATGTAATGTATACAAGAAAGTTTTCAGGATTTCGCTTTCAATTACAAAAGAAATAAAATATAGAAAAATAGTGCACGAACTTTCGGATCACCCCTATACAATGGAAGTGATGATGTCGCTATCAATAGATACTCAAAGAAAACTCGTTTTCAAGGTGACAATCGTCGCTCACGAGTTATCTCACGCCTTCGGAACTCTCCACGTCCAATCTCGCTCCGATCGTGACCAATTCATCCAGATCGACTTCTCTAATATCATACGAGGGCAGGAGCACAACTTCAGGATGGAACCACGGCTGTCCACCTATGGACTGCCCTACGAGTTCGGCTCGATGCAGCACTACTTCGCTCATGCGTTAGTTTGAACCGCAAAAGTCGCCACAAACAATTTGCACAGCTTCGCCGCCAATCCGCAGAGGCCCGTCATCTATGCCAGACCTCCCTTTCAGAGATTCCAGGTAATGAAAAATAAAGAAATAGGATGAAAAACTTTTTCAGGGATCAATGGATGGTCCTCGCGCAACGTTCTGGGATACGGTGCTCATCAACAAGATGTCCGCTGATGTTTTCTGAAAACTTTTTAACAACAATTTTCCGGTTTCAGGTATAAGTGCACGGACAAGTGCCCTCGTCAGATGGCTTGTCAGAACGGAGGAGTCACTGACGGAGCCGACTGCAACAAGTGCTTCTGCTCTAGGGGGTGGGCGGGGGCCAATTGCGAGAGACGAGTGGGTTTTTCCGTAATTAATGATGACAAATCAGCATCCGACTCTCCTCAATTCGCGTGCTCTCTCTCTTCTCTCTAACCGATGAGAAATTGCTCGAAATGAGGAGAGTCGAAACCGATATATCATCACTAACCGTAACCTCTTTTGATCGATCCCTAACACTCATTCAGCCAGCTGACGCGCTAATAATCAGCGTCGCTGAATCGGCGCAGAATGTTCGAGTCGCGTTGACGGCGCCGTTCACCGGCTTTGAGGAGAGATTGGTGGTACTTCAAGCGTCGGCTGGGAGAAGAATTGAGGCAAACGTCACGCGATTCGCCGGGTAACAAGTAGCCATGGCAATTCAAAACCAACTCGCCTTCTATAGCTTTCTTTCTCGCCAATCAGAGAAACGTGAGAACACGAGTATTCAGGAGAGTCGGGTACGGATTGGACATTACTAGCAACAAACACATGCATCATTAAAACAAAAAGTATTGCTCAAACAGATTCCGCTCCATCATGTGCCGCACTGTCGGACTCGAGGTCATTCCTACCACGGACACTCGTACTTCAGGGATACGGTAACAACTACAATTTCTTGCGTTTCAATTTTTTATATTTTCAGATTCTGCAATCAGTCCAACCAGAATTCTCCCTTGATTTCTGATGACAATTCGATGCTTTTGTTGATGTACAGAGATGCTAGCTTTTCAGTTACGGCTGATGTATCAGTTAGGGCAGTCTGATGAAAGGAGCACTGATAAATAATGATTATCCATTATTTCTCGAACTGCTACATGCAAGTCAACTTGTCTAATTATATTACAGAACGATTACTTCGGAACTATACTTTTCAAGCCAAAAGATATCAATGTCTGGCAGCCTTGCCTGCGCTCAAAGGTGCCATTCATTTTTTTGTAGTCATAATTTTTTTGATATTATCAAGTCTTACGGAATGTAATAGAGAGTATCATCGTTTATTAGGGATGAGATGATTTCAAGCCGACTTTCACATCCGGCAGTCGTATTTTGAATCGCAGGGTCGGAATTGGCAGGCGTATGTCATCGAGTACTTCAACGGCTCAGTGCAGTCTGCGGAGAACCTGAAAATATTTGATCGTTCTTGTCCATGATCCTTTCAATTTGTGGACTATTTATAAAGAGGTTGTCATCATACCAGGCAGAGTTTGAACCACTCTGTTGTTGGGCGTAGACACAGTGCTGATCAAACACTGGATTTGCGGGTGCCCAGAAAGTTGTGAAGATGTCACTCTGGAAATTTCATGTGGTTTAGTTCAAGAGATGTCAAAATCACTCCATCAGACCATTCGAATGGCCCCTCATATCTCTTCTCATTGTTCTCCTTCATTCCGATCCAGAAGCGTGCTTTCTCCGGGAAGACTGAACGAATTCGCAATGTATTACTTTTTTCATATCCAAAGTCGCGAAATTATTTGATTTGAATCTAGGAACTCACGAGAAACCATGAAGATGTTCTTGGCATAATCTTTCATGGTGGCCACGTATCCTTTCTGCTTCTTGCAATTCAGAGCGGCTGCGTCATAGACGGAAGGCACTTTAGCTACGTGATAACAACCTGCGGGTGCATGATTTAAAAGTATCGTGAGCTCTACTATAGTAAATTACATCGCATTCAGCGTTTCTTGGGTTTTTGGTTTAAAAAGGCAATGAAAAAATATTGTGATAAGTTTTGAGAGGAAAAATCGGGAGAGATCTTACCCATGGGCACTTCACGAGCCAACGGCTTTTTAGGCACATTGTAGGGGAGGAGACCATCCGGGCAGAAGCAGTTGGCTGGAATGAAGACAAATATCGATATTATATGGTTTGGCATTCGCGGAAATGACTGTACGAAAAGTTTGAATTTCAAAAATTAATATGTATAATCATGAAAAATAAACTAGATAGACGTGTTCGTCATCCAATTCTACCTCAGGAAGCATTTTCACCTAGAATTAGCACTCTCGAGAGCCCAGTAACACGAAAAAATGCGATTTCGACGCGACTGGAGTCGACGGACGCTCATAGAGCGACATTGATATGTCAATCGTCTTCACCACCCTCGAAAACCACAACACACATAGTTTCAGAAACTATTTGAGCTGTGCCGGATCCATTTGATTTTTCTCTAAAAAAAGGCAAACGGGCTCATATTGTATAGTTGTAGTAATCCCAACCGTTGAAAAGATCTTACCATCACACAATGCCGAGTTCAGATTGTCCGGATTCGTGGCGGGCTCGTTGATGTAGTATCCTGTGGTTGCGATGTCTTTGAGACCCGCGATGCCTCCATTTGCGTAATCTGAAGGGAATTTCAAGTTAGACTGAACTATTCTATGCAACGGAGCGATATTATCGTATAAATGCCCAGGAAGTGCTCAAAACGAACCGATAGTGATGATGATTCCACCGGTATCCTTGAACGCTTCAGCCGCTCCCTTGATGTTGATCGCATCAAGCTGACTGAAACATCAATATCAAATGCATAAGTATTAGCTGAACTAACTTGAAAGACTTGCTAAGAAGCACAATAACTCCGCGGGTGATTTCTCGCTTGTTGTTTGAGATCATTGAAGATACTTGCTTGATAGCGCTAGAAATTGTTTTATTGCAATTGACTGAAGCATTCAAGAATTCATCACGATCGTTTTGTCTTTGTATCCAATATGGTTCGGACGGAATCCTTCCCGAGATGCTCTACCATGCGAAAGACCACCTCGCCCCCGTGATAGCCGACCTACTCAATCGCCTGGTAGCCGGAGATCAAGTTCCCGATGGTTTGGCAGAAGCCATCGTCTCTCTTCTGTACAAGAAAGGAGACTGCACCAACATCGGAAACTTTCGACCAATCTCCCTCCTTACCGTAACCCTGAAGACCATGACACGTTGCATTCTGAAAAGATTCGAGGTAGTGCTTGAAGAGACTGAGTCGTCCACCCAAACCGGTTTCCGGTGCGGGCACAGCACCCTGGACAACCTGCACGCCATCAAGCAGGTCGCAGAAAGGTCATCGGAATACGGTATCCCCATCTACCTTGCCTTCGTCGACTTCCGCAAGGCCTTCGATTGCGTGGAATGGAGCGCGGTCTGGCAGTCACTCTGGTCATCGGGATGCCATCCTACCCTCATCCACCTTCTTCGTCGCATCTACGAGTCGTCTTCAACCCTCATCCGCGTCAACGAAGATATGGTTCCCGTCACCGTTCGAAGAGGAGTCCGCCAAGGAGACACTCTGTCCCCTCGTCTCTTTAACGTGGTCCTTCGATCGGCGATGGATGACATCGACTGGGGAAGCGACGGGATTCGGATTGATGGAAGATACCTGAGCCACCTCGAGTACGCGGATGACATCGCCCTGATCGCCAAGTCTCGACCGGAACTGGAGCGGATGTTGAAGAAGCTGATGGAGGCATGTCTCGAAATCAACGCCTCCAAGACCAATCTCCTCACCTCCTGCACCACTACCAGAGCACCCATAGTCATCGGAAACCTGCGATTTGAATTCGTCGAGTCTGCCACGTATCTTGGAGGAAGAATCTCTCTTCCACTTGACCACTCAGACGAAATTGAGCACAGGATCAGACTCGGTTGGTACGCATGGAGTAAGCTGTCCCACCTCCTCTCTTCCCGACTTCTTCCCATGAAGACCAGGAGGAGACTCTTTGAGAGTTGCGTCACCTCTACCGTACTCTACGGATGTGAAGTATGGGCCTTGCGATCGAGCGACAAGGAGAGCGACTGTGTGTGACCCAACGGAAGATGGAGCGGAAAATGGTCGGAGTTTCGCTAAGGGATCGCTGGAGAAACGAACGCGTGCGAGGGATCACGAAACTGCGCGATTGGAACCAAGAAGGACTGAAACGGAAGGCGCGCTGGGCACTCAAAGTGCGAAGCTTGGATACGGATCAGTGGAGCCGCGCGACTACTGTCTGGACGCCCTACAACTGGACTCGCCCCTCGGGCAAGCCAAGAGTGCGCTGGAGAGATGACTTGACGCGAGCTATTGGCAAAAACTGGTGGAATACAACCCGTGATGACTACCAGCGACTCATCCTCATCTGAGCACCCTAATTGCCTGATATGATAAATTGATTGATTGATTGATCCAATATTGCTGTGAATTAAAAAATTTATATTTTTCGATTTGAATAATCTTTCAACGTACTCAGCCAATTTTGTTGCCTTTCCTCCGATGGAAGGAAGTGAGATCTCCCAGACATCATTAGTGTTTCTGATATCTCCGAAATTCTTCACAGTCTGAAGAAATATCATAAATTAGACTGTTTCAGAGATTGCTGATTTTGCTGATTTTGGGAAACTTACTTGAACTTTGTCTCCATAGGCGAGAATCGCAACTTGGGACTGGAACAAAGCCTTCCCGAATTGCATTGGCGAGAGGGTTGATCGAATTGTTGCAATGGCCTGAAAGACATATACTATAAACAATGACCCATTTTTGCAAGAAACTGCATTCCCCAATGTATTAATGTCCTATTGATTCGGAAAAGCTGAAATTATTGAAGAAACGAATATATCACTCGCATCTCCAACAGTGTTGCTGTTCATATCTTCCGAGGTGTCAACGATGAAGACGATGTCGAGGTAGGTCTTGCTGGGTTCACAGGAGCAGTAATTGGCGGTGGGATCAACCGGTTGTGGATCCGGAGGGGCATCAAATTTATAGACACAGATGGCGGGGGCAGGAACATCGTATTTGTAGTAATCGAAGCCAAAGGGATGAATATGATAGCTGCCTTCGCCGTCGCACTGCTGCAGCTCTGATAAGCGATCGTTTAATTATTATTATTTAATTAAATTATTATTATTTTATTATCATTTTATTATCGTCATTATTGGTAAGGAAGCAGCGATAAACGGTTGTCGCAGGATGACCTTTGTACACAAAATCGCGATACAATAAAACAATTGCAATAATTACAATGATTGTAATAAACCTCCTCTGGGTCCCATGTAATCAGTCTGCGTTTCATCCTTCCAAACGTACGGTTGTCCTACAGTGGGACATGAGGCATCCAGCCAGTAGTGTCCAGAGGTCACATATTCCGAGGCCTCCGACCAGAAGTCGAGTTCCTGTGATAAACACTTTGCATTTCTGGAGAGTCTTTCCTGACTATCTAGAAGACCATGCTTGAACTGAGAACCAATAAACACCGTGCCCTATATACAGTATCGATAAAACACCTTGGCTAAAAATTTCATTGTTATGATTTCGAGAGAGATAAGTTCTGATGTTTTGGTTGGAGATTGTTTATGTGCAGCTACATCAGCACATTATATTAGGCCGTGATGCAATTTCGAAATATTGCGTAGTGATTACGCAAACATTACGTGGTATTTATTTCGAGGCGGATAAATTGCTCAAATTAATTAATCTATTTTTCCTGTGTTGATAGAAAACCTCAATACCTCTCCGATAAAAGTAAGAACTCAATGCAGGTTGCCGTACAGTTACGCTCGAAGGGCTCAAAGTAGGATTTTAAAAATAAAAGTTTTTCGTACATAGACGTAGATGCCCCTTCATCGAGCAATTAATCCTCCACGAAATACCATGTAATGATTGCGTTATCAAAATGCAATATTGCGAAATAGAATTGTGGTCTAACAAAGTGAGAGTATGTAGCAGTACATACTCTACCACTCGCCAAAGTATCAGAACGATATTTCACATATGAATGAACCGTATATGGTTCGAAAGATACAGCACTTAAATCTGTCAGCTATTAAAATATGTTATGAAAAAGCTCACGTATTTATTGTGAATAGAGGGCGCTAATGCGCCTACACCATTGCACACGTTTGCTGCGTCCTGGAAGTAGATTCCATGTAAACCCAAAACATTATGCACATTACCACCACCAAATACCAAAACCTCAGATCGAGAGAGGCAATGAACAGGGATAGGGATTAAATCCCTACCTGGAAGGAGTATTCGTTGTGACCGGTGGAATACACACACCAGCCTTCGTAGTACAGAAACCCGGAGCGACAGCGGTTATCCTCTGAGAAAGCAGTGTAACTCATCAAAGTCTTTTAACCACTTTTTCTCTCACAAAACAACTCCTCGCCCTATTTTCAATTATATAGCAACACATAATCGATATAAACAAGGTGTTAGTAATAGCAGTAGGCATTTCTCAAATTGGAAACATATGTGCTTGTTTTGAATGTATTCGAGGATTTATTTCGAAGAAACTTGCTTATATTTAGATGTTTTTTCATCATGGGTACCATAATCGTGAAGATACCTGGTATGATGCATCTTGCCTTCCAAGTAGGTAATTCGCGAACAGCCTCTTCGAACGAAGGGAACGGAGGGAAGGGACCACCTGCATATGGGTAATCGTGCAATGTCGCTCGTAATGCGCAATTATGTGAAAAGGATTGGTTATGTTCAGCACATGTCTAGTCGGACATTGCATAACCCCTTGGAACTATAAAAGCCGAAAGTTGAACCAGAAAGTTTGGGCAATCATTATGAGATTGTTATTCTAGAGTACATCTATGTATGATATTTACAAAAAAAACTTTACACACTTGCAGAAAATTAGGTGAAAACTGTTGATTTTCTTACGAGACGTTTTACGATATTATACACCTACCCGCGGAGGATTTTTTTGCAACCTATGTCAATAAGTTGTGGGTGAAGTTCCCATACAAAGAGCTGATAGATGGCCCAATATGAGAGGTTGGGATGCGCTTTCCGAAAAATGCCAGACATGTCCAAAAAATTCCGAAAAATCATCACCGGAAAACAATCTTTCTTATAGGTGTTTCGGGCGAATTTTCCGATGAAAATAACGCAAAACGTAGTTTGGAAGCGAAAGGACAACGATAAAAGGTCGAAAAGGCGAATTTCGTCATTTTAGAAATTTTTTCATATCATGTCCCAAATTTTATTGGATAATCTGATTCTACATGTAAAACTACCCCAGGTGTGACAATTCCGCGGCTTCCCGAGTTGAAGCCCGGATTGTGAAGCCTCTACAGATGCTATGGGGTTGTGATATCGATAAAACACGAAAAAAAAGTGGAAAGTCGAAAAATCACTTTTTTTTTTCAAAATTTCGAAATTTCACAAAAAAGATAAGTCATGTATCTGATCTTCCAATAGTGTATTATCAACTGAAAATCACTCCAATATAAAAAATGAACAACTTCAGAGCTTATGGTTCGGATTTTAGAAAAAAAAGTTTGGTCGAAAAAAATCAAAATGTCAAAAAATATTCGCAAATCGGCTAAAACTCTCAGAAATTGTTAATGAAAGTCACTCAAGTCATTTCGAGTTGAACATACACCATTTGAAGCTCAGATACATGACTCATAAATTTTTTAAATTTTTAAATTTTGAGATTTTGAAAAAGTGAGATTTTTCGACTTTCAACTTTTTTTCGTGTTTTATCGATATTACAACCCATAACATCAACTAAAATGTTTAAAAACGATAAGTGGAATACAAATCTGATATAAAAATGACTGTATCATTTCGAAATTGCTAATATTCTTGATATCGTTCTCGAAAGACTCCATGAGATCCTCGGGCGGGAGGCTGCAGAAAAAGGGCTCCAATTCGAGAGGGCGTGATATTATCACACCCGGGGTAGTTATTTCACACTCGGTGTAGTATTTTCACGGTGATACAAAAATGACGAAATTTGCCGTGTTCGACCTTTTATCGTTGTCCTTTCGCTTCCAAACTATGTTTTGGTTATTTTCATGGAAAATACGCCCGAAACACCTATAAGAACGTATTTTTTCTGGGATGGTTTTTCGTACTTTTTTGGGGCATGTCTGTCATTTTTCGGAAAGTGCACCTCAACCTCACCATACCGTGGAACTTGGACAATTGAAGGTTTATCGAGCTCACCTTCCTTTTTCAACGGATATTCGGATTCTACACGCACAAATACGCCAGGAAAACCTCTCGATCAAATTGGGGATTGGTAAGTCTAATTTTCGATTTTAAGTATCATATTTAAAATTATTCAGAATACTCCAAGATGAAGAACGCCTCCTATCATTTCCGTTCCAACATGACAGTTTTTTTTCAAAATTATACGCATTTTGTGTTCTATGCCATTCGTGTAGTCTCTCAGAATTTACGTTTTAGACTAATGTTTTTTTAAAGGATCTGTAATTTAATTGTAGATTATTTTCAGAAAAAAAAATAAAGACTTTTTTAGAAAATCAAAAATCTAGGAACACAGCAAGCCAAACCTGTTGCTTTCCAAGAGAATTCAGAAGAACATTTCAGTGAAGTTACCGGAATTGACTGTTTTTCTCCTGAATGTCATGCTGTCAATCTTTTCTAAATATATAATCATTTTTCTTAATCACCGTTGTACTCATATTCGATCGTCAATTTCCCCAGTTTAGGGCACGACACTTCTTTGTTTCTCCCAGTGACGGTCTGAAACTCACGTAAAATCAACATAAACTCAACAAATCGTCTGAAATTTAAATGTTGAGTTCGAAATACTAGTCGCTGTCGCTTCAGTTCACACACTCTCTAGACCAGTCCAGTGAGAGGATACTGTGTGGAAAGAAGAGACGGCGACCTGTATTTCGATCTCTACTCACAGGCTGAACTACGTCTTCTCGTTCCGTCTCAACATCTAGGCAGGTGATGCAGATAACTAAACCTATCTATCATAATTTCTGCACAAAACGTAATGAACCTTCGGTAGCGCTTTCGATATTATTCCCATCTGCCGACCACTGTCCCATCTTGCACGTCGGAGCAATTTCCTAGAAACTTGTATAATTTTAAATCACATTATTTTAATTTTTTTAACACTTTATTTTTATAAATGCACTGACCGTGGCGTCATCGCTGCGTCTGAGCGCATGAGGGTCGTCGCACGTCATCTTCTTCCAATCATCTGCATCACCATCGACAAAATCCGGCCAATAACAGGCGAATTTGGAATCGCAATCTTCGTGACGTCGTGAATCAAGTTCCTCACAACCTAAAATGAAAAAAGATTTAAACATTAGGGTATTTGTATGGTACTCTTCATTGAAACAACAAGACACAAATGCTTAAAAAAATGGAAATAAATATTCTAGAACGTTTGTTTTTTTGGAAAATCTAGCCAAGTTCTTGATTAAATGTACCCTTGATGACACAGGCAACTGCTTGTAACTGAGATTGTTCTGCTTCAGGTCCGGTATATCTCCAAGTTCGATCACCAGAGCAAGCGAATGATGAGAGAGGTTTGTAGGTGAATGATGGTGGTCCTTTGTAGTCACCGTTCCATGCGACCGCTCCGACTGAACGCAATCATATCTACATTTTCAAATTGTTCGAGACTAATTTTCTTGTCTAATCTGTTAACATAGTCCAATCAGCATTTATCCTTTTGTATGATAAAAGGTTACTAACATTCACACTCGGCCCATGCGCAAGGATGCTCATCGTCGGGCTTCAAGACCTTGATAGGTCCCAAGATGTCCTGGCCTTCGAAGAATTTAGTGGGAACCACCTCACACGCACCAAGGCCGCATTCTGAAGAACAGAAAGATAGTTTCACGGCTCTATTGATCGCTAAATCAGTGTTCGCACGGTTTCCTAGCTAATATTGCCTCATGTGCATGTTTTTTTAAAAGAATTTGTTTTCATTTGATTGGGAACATCTAGCTACCGGAGTGGAACTCACTTCGAGCACATACAGCAGATGTTGCCGCCCACTTAGATGACATTATCCACGTGAGGTTTCTGCATCGGATCTGGTGAGGAAAGTTTTGAGGGGATTTATCAACGGCATTAGCTGCCTTTTCTATATCACCTTGTCAGCAGTCGCGCCTCTCACAGCGACTTTCGCATTCGAATCTGTACAAGACAGTTGAGCACAACCACAATCGCCCGAGTGCAGAACTTGGAAAGTGTGAGATTAGAGATTTAGTGTCATCTCATCGCTATATGAATTCTTGGAAGTAGTTCACATTTTTGCGGAAAAAAATATACCATTGGTAGTAAATGACAGATTCTCATCGCACACGTATCCCTTCTTCGGACAGTTCTCAGACAGATCAACGTTAATCATCTTACATGCTCGGCATTCTGTGAGGTTAAATGCATTGTTGACGAAAAAAGTATTATAATGCGATAACTATAAAAGTGGACGCTTCTGCTGTTTAGCCGCTCCCCCTATCTATCTTCTCATTTCCATTCACATTTTCCATTCTCATTTCTCTCATCTCAAAAGCACCGGCTCACCGTGCATGTCGACATCCTCGTTGTGTTCCTTCTCCAGCTCCGAGCAGAGTTGCTTATCGCACGTCTTTTGCAGAGATAAAGCGCCAGAAGCGAAGAGGAGAAGGAATAAGACGCTTTTCATTGTCGAGAGGTGTGAAAGAAACCACTGCTCTCGCCCCTTTTAATGGATCAAAGATGGACAATCAGCAGCCAGCGGAGAAACGGCCGGTGTAATTGCTCGAGCCAGCGAGAGATCTAAAAGATTGGAGATAGCGCTGAACTTCTTTCATCAAATTCACATTTGATCAACTACGTCGAAATGCCAGAGAGAACACTCTTCCTTGAAATTGGGATTGAATCTGACGCTATTTTAGTTGATCATTTTAAAGCCCCATAACTAAGCGCTCGAACCTGAGAAGAAGAGGGTGATCGAACCGATCTTTGAGAAGACCATCGAGTGAGTTTGTGAAATTGAGAGGATTCTTCTCGAATTGCTTATTTTCAAAATATAACGATCGATTGGTTTCTCGAAGCATAATTTCAATGTGATTTTCAAAACAGTTACTGCAATATACTTAATCCGCACATAATATACTTTATCCGTACATAATATACATTATCCGTACATGATCCAGAATCAACGGCGTCTCCAGCGAATTCCCACATGATCCTGACCTTCCAGATGGGTTAGATGCCGAGATTGAAGGCAAGCAAGGACACATCCCACGAAAAGATAGATTGCTCCGACGACCAGATATGCCTTTCCGAGGAAGTTATTCTTTCCACCGGCCCAGCTCACCGCCGAAATGACGACTTCCTTTGTGAATATTGGGGTCAAATTAAATTTGTCGTTCATTGGGAACCATCTGTTCTCCAATTGAATGGTGTAGCTTCCGCTGGGTAACCCATCTGGAATCAATTCTGGATATGGCGCTTTGCTTGTGTCCAGTATCCTCCACAGTTTTCGGAAATTGGGTAAAGCTGCAGGTCTCATCCAGACCATGAAATCCTCATTCTCCATTGCATCATCCATATCGCAGATGTGCTGATGCTATTTGTCAGGTTTCGCGTATCGTTTTTTGGTCCAATTGTTGAAGAAGGAATCACAAGGCCTCCCATTCACCTTTGATTCACTGAAGTTCTCTGGATTTTTGAACCATTTCCTTCCGAGCCATCGTTCATATTCGTACCAGAAGACGTTACGCTTCAACAGCGGAACAGGCTCTCCAGATGATTGATTGAATATATCTATCTTATCGTTGAAGAACCATCGTGCCTGCTCTCCACAAGGAACAGGCGTATTATTCACCTCCTTGCGTCCTTTGGGAAGAATCCAATCATAGAAATGAAAGATGAATGAGAAAGTGGAGTCGTTTTGATAAGTATATGCGCAATCGTGAGTTCTCCTGTGCACTTCAGTTTCTCCTGTGCATATGGAATCATAGTTTGCATTCATGAAATGATCAACGTCGATTGAATAGCGCATCCTCAGGGACAGTTGAGAGTAGTTTCCGATTTGGTAGTAAATGTAGACTTTCCCAGTGAAGTCAATGAGCTCGACGGGAATTTTCACAATGCCATTGGTTTCGTTTGAGTAATTCCTCACGAATTCTTTGACTGACTGGGATGCCATTGTGAACGATACTCCAATTGCGATACAGGGAATTCCCAGTGAGAAGACGAGTGAAATGATGGTCGTAGTGCCACAAGTGAAATGATGGGACGGAAGTTTTTGCTGTTGGAGAGCATATACGAATCCATCGTGGTCGACCATGGGAGAACTGATGGAGAAATCGATGGAACGCGAGAGGAAAACGTGATTTCATCTATCCTTTCCTTTTCTCGTTGATGATTCACTCGTCACAATTCAAATCGGGTGATTACTCACAGAAAATGAGATGGAGGTATGCATTCAGCTGAAATCTATGAAACTGTAGGTGAACAGGGGCAACTTCACAGTTACTGTTGATGGGATGTTTGAAGAAAGAAAACACATGTTAACTGATATAATTTATCTCATAATTCATTGTATGCCGAAGTACAACGCTTTCTCGAATCGTCATTTAGTGAGAATCATATTTCGAAAAACAAATTTATCAGAATACACGTATTTTTTTCCAGAATGCATTATTATGACTTGAAAGTAGTGAATAAGATTCAATGCGTTTCTTGGTGCACGCATAGATTGCGCTGACGGGGTCATTCGGCGAGGTGTCAACACATTTTTCATGCCTTCTAACTCCTTCTTGAGAAGCGATTCCACCTGAAAAGAGTTAATTGATGAGATGGATCTTTTTTCCTCAAAATCACTACCAACAAATACAGGTGTTGCTGACGGATTAATGAACGCACTGTGGTGAATGTGGTCCAAGAATATTCGGGAGTAACGTTGATGAATTTGCAAACACTCGTCGTTGAAGAGAAGTGTGCAGGAACGAGAGTAGTTAGACGATCCAGTAGGGAAGCAACTTTTTCTAAAAAATCAAGAAATCAGTAAACCAATTCTAAGCCATTGATCGGATCTAAGTTATAGTGAATTATCCGATTTAAGAGACTTGGTACCTTGTTTGATTCGTCCAGTTGAAACCAGTTTTTCTGTGATGAACTTGATGTTCATGGAGTTCCATGATTTACTATTGAAGGTACTGAAAGGATGCGTTTCAACCGATCTTCACTATTCACAGAAAAAAACTAATATTGCGGCGTATGAAAGCATATTTATGTTGTACCCCATTGGAGCATTTTAATTCACAACCAATTTAGTGAACCAATCCCAGTCGTAGCCAGATCTCGTCCAAATGCAGTCATACCGTCAAGCGGGAGCAAAGTGAAAGATTTGCAGTATTTTACTGTATTTTACAGGAAAAAACAGTAAAGCATGGCATTTCGCCCAGAACAGTTGTGATTTTTTGGCTTTGGGATTTTCAAGTGATTATCTAAGATGTGATTATCTAAGATTTTAAGGACATTTTTATCGAACATTTCTAAACATGTCAAATCGAGCGCGTTGTTTATAATTATTTTAAGCTTGTTGCGTTAACGTTTTAGAGCACATAATGAAGGCACCACTAACTCAGAAAAAGATATATTTTATTTACTGATGCATGTTACAACATCACTTAGAAGAACTCAAGAACACCGCGCTTGCTTGCCACAAAACTCCGTCAAATCGTGTTTTCGATTTGACATGTTTAGAAATGTTCGATCAAAATTTCCTTAAAACGCATCTTAGATAATCACTTGAAAAGCCCAAAGCCAAAAAAATCACAAGTTTTCATCAACTCTAGGCGAAATGCCAGGCTTTACTGTTTTTTCCTGTAAAATACAGTAAAATACTGCAAATCGTTCATTTTGCTCCCGCTTGACGGTACTTACTGGAAAATCAGCTCGAGTGGCTTCTCGTTGAGCAGTTTCACCAGATCGCTCTTCTTCTCTTCCAATTCAGGATTTCTTTGCCTCTCCGCTTTCAAAATCGCGGCTTCCCTCGCTCTGACCTGAAAATGGCGTTACAACCTCCATAGTTGCTACAGATGTTCGAGAACAATTATGCATCCATTGCAAGTTACCTTCATCAGCGTACTCAGCCCTCCCTTTGGCTCAACAGCTGGAGATAGTGGAACCTTCTTCTTATCTTCGGCTTTCTCCCATTCTTTCTGAAATGTATGAGGTGAGGCAGAAGGTTTAGACATAATTTGGGTTGATCATTTGACTTACCTTGACTCCTCCTTTTGGGGAAGCAGTGCTCGAAGAAGTTAGTGATGCTCAATTGGGTGGTGGTGACTGCTGCAATAAGGAAAGATTGTGGGAGGCAGACAATATCTACTAAATGTGAGATACAATCCGTAAATTCCGCTGATTAGCACATCTTTCAAGAAATAAAATTGAAAAATTGTGTCGGATAACAGCGGCTCACTCACATTTCTTCTGCTCTGGAAGCTGTTCCACCGTGGCAGGCTCGATAGGAGGACAGGCGGTGTTGAATTCGAGCACGAATTCGGGATGGAAGGCAGGAATAGAGAAAGGGGTAGTCGTCGTAAGCGATGAACAATCTACGGAAAATGTTGGCTTTTTACATCAAGGTTTTTAAAAATTACGTGTTATACTTGTCCACGAAATGCGAGCTGTGCCACCCCATCACCTAGTAGGAAATAAGGAGTGAAATACTGATTCAATCAGAAAAGCTTACAACCGCGTTCCTTCACGAATTTGTCGTGAGCAGCGATAACACGACGAACGATAAGGCAACGAAAGATCTGAATTTTCAACAACAAAAAAATAATAATAAACAATTTTTTTCTAAAACTGAGAAATAACAACACAGACATAATTTTGTTTCATCTTCAGACCTTTTCGGAAACTAAATTTGACTAAGCCTAAGAACTGAAAAAAAAGAATGAATCAACTACCTGCAGACGTGAAATCACTGAACGATCTTCTACATTGGTCTCGATGACATGCTCCCATCTGTACTTTCCATTTGTAATACGTGATTTTCGCTTCTTGATTTGTAAAATCTATAAGATGAAATCTTACTCACCACTATTTATCTGAATGACCTTGACTATGTACGCCTTAGGATATACAGCCAACAACATGACGAATGATTTCACGGTGAACTTGCTGCAAATAACGGCGATGCTCACCAGAAGCGTCGTCTAAGGAACTCACGTCGTGGTATGTCTTCTCATTCTTTCCGAGAGAAGCGCGAATGTTAATGTTTTCATCGCGAATAGTGTTTTATTCTCATAAGCAACCATCTGATGATTTCTTAGGTACAATACTAAAAAAAATAATATTACACCTTTTCGCACAAGTTGAAGACGTCGAGAAGATTTCGATATCTTTCCGGGAGAGGTACATAATTTGCTTTTGACGCCTCCCCTTCCATAAGAAAACTGTCTAGGGCATGTACACTGAAAATTGATATTGCTTGAAAATATAAAGTAATTTACAATAACCTGGTATTGCATCCTTCCTGAAGCCTCGTTTTCTTTGATGGAGAACCTTCACCGGGCATTGAAATCGTTTTCTGTGAAGTCTTGAGGGATGTATCTTTGCATATTCCTCATTTTGAAAAAGATTGCAAACTTATTATACGAAACGCACCTGCTCGTTGTCTCGATCTCTACTTCACTTAGTGGTATTTTGACTCGAGGAGCATTGGAAGTCGACTTGGAACCTCTTGACTGCAAAATTGAAATATTCAAAATAGAAAGCTTTGTGTAGATATCGTTATCACAATTCGATTTTAAATGGGCATGGTGTCTGACTGGCATGCCGACGCAGGCAGGTTCGACTCCCGCCCGCAGGTGATGTTTTGCAAGAGGTAGAGAAAGGCGCGCGCCCCAACCCCTCACGAGCTTTTCACAACGGTATGGCCGAAGTATCCTTAAAAAATTATAAATGATCTGAGCACGGGAGGACGATTGGCACTTCTCCCGAGCCTGTCCGATGATTTTGAATCGAATCACAATTCGATTTTAAAAGACAAGTGAACACTCACTGAACAAGCTTCTCCCTGATTGTGAGGCTTTCCTGGCAAGTCAGAAAAATCGACTCTGCTTCGCTGAAAATTCGCTTATTATTAGGACCTCTTGATCGGAAAATTTTGATTATTCCAATAAATTTAAAGTTTGATAAAACCTGGAAGTGATCGGTTATTGCTCCTTGCTGCATGGCCATAGCTCTGGTGATACGACGATTCGACATGTCTCTATAATAGAGTAGATTATGAATAGGGGCTTAACGAGAAATGAGCGGAAAGAGGGGAAACTAGGAATGAGAGTGCGTTCAGATTGGGTCTGTGATAATGATGGTTGGATGGGATTTACATACTAATCAATTTATCCTGAGCAACGGAGTAGGACTATAAAACAAGCGTTCGTCTCCTCATTCTACGTGCTCTCTCACCCTGGGTTAGGCGATAGAGAACGGACGCCCTCTGTATTTTACAGCCTTTGATCAGATCCTCGATAAGGAGGATTACCACTGGGAAATATGCACCGATCAGACATAGAAATATCAATTGAGAATTATTTATTGGGTTGAGGAATAAGTAACGCTCGTTTTTGAGCCTCGTGTTTGGGCTCATATATCTCCCGCCAATCAAATCTAAACGAGCTGACTTTATAGCATTTTTTTCAGGGTATGCTCGAGTATCATAGCCGTTATTATTAGAAATATCACGCTTCCTGTGTAGGAGAGAAATTTAGATTTCAATGTACCTGATAGTTTTCGAAAATTTTAGATTTTTTTCGAAATTGTGTAATTTAACGTGGAAACTGTTCGGTAAATTCACACATTCTCAGGTGAGCAGCCCGATACTACACCTCTTCCATGGTGAAGTGAGAATGGTGCTCGATTCATTGTTGTATTTTTATAGACGTTTCAAGGGGAACGTTCGTGAAAAATTGCAGTTCACTTAACTTATTTGTCTACCTTGAGGATCGAAGGTGCTGGCCTATACACTAGTGCGCTCCAGTCACTCACTATGGAGCTATATTATCACTATAAACATTTGGTGCTACTTATGCTCCTATTTGAAAAATAACAGTTTTCCAAAAATATTATTTTGTGACGGAATCTAAAGAAATGCGTGTTTTGAGGACTTTGGATTAAACCATACCCAAGACATAGTAGCCATTCTATAATTGCGGCCACTTGGTGGATGATAGTGCAAAAGTTGCTCGTCCATTTAACCATCTAAGGACTTACATTCAATTAGTACGGTTTACAGGAAATAGCAATAAATGTCGATTTCGAGGCTTGTTTTTCTATATCGGACTTACGAGCAATTTAACTCATAAAGAGAATGCTCCACACTTAGCAAAATTCGTTCATATTTTCAACAGGAAAGGTACTCCACATTCAAGCATAATTGAGGTCTTTAGATCTATTGCTAAGAAAACGCGGCTAGCAAAACTTCTTTCGGTCAGTAACTGAAAATCCTACACTCTCGTTAGGCGCATATCTCACACAGGCCTTTACTTAGATATTCCTCTGAATATCATCAGTGTAATGTATAACCATGATACTTTACTACTGCAGCTTAATTGTGGCTCAATAATTCTTCTTCCCTCAGTGCTGACCTGTCAAAATCTCAGGGTGAGGTGCGACAACTTTGAATTGAGCCAGCCATTGTGATCGCCTAAATGATCGGAGATATATGATATAGTGTGCGCTAAAGAGAGTATCCAAGCCCTTATCGATCATCAAAAACCGGAATATAATTGCACAATTTAGAAAGACGGGAGAGGTCATAATCTGAAATTGGATAAACGAGCGTTACTTATTCCTCAACCCGATACAACTGATCGGAATACGAAAATACAATCATCGGAAGTGGAAAGAGTGTTCCTAGACGATTTTGACAGACATACCGTAGTATTCAAGCGAACCTAACTTTCATCAGATATTGACGGAACATTTCGAAACATTTCTTGTCGCAAAGAGAAGTTCAGTCTTTGTGGAATAAAATTATATATAAATTGGCATTGAGCCAACAAATTTACCGCCAAATTTTCGACTCACATATTTGCCGGTTCCGGCTCAAATCGTGATCTGTGTTTTAAAAAATATATAAATAAATACGCCGATGTCTGATTACTTGCTTGTTTTACACTGTAATTGCGAGAAAAATAAACCAAGGAAAAAGAGGTTTGTATGCGAAAGATTTATAAAATTATTTATTAACGCCAGTATTGCGTCTCTAGCGCGAAGAAAGCCGGAGAATTGGAGCCGGGAAAGAGCTAGGAACACTACGCGTCGTGCGCTCGAGCGTGTGCAGAGGACATACTAAGGCGTATATTTTAATAGTTTGTTACTGTTATTATTCAAATTTACAATCATTATAATTCGTTTCAGTTGTGCAATGACGACCTTTCCACTGGACGAGCTGTATGAAAAGTTGGGAGAGTCGGATAAGCAGAGAATTGAGCTGAACCACAAACGACGGGATATCAGATTCAAAGGAGACTTTGACAGTCAGTTCTCCACTATTCTTCAAATGATAAACCATTATGGACGGACTTAGGACGTATCTTTCTCTGCAATTCTAAACTTAGTTCATCGATATTAGAGTGGAGGGGCACTGATTTGCACTCAAGAAGCATGTTCTTACTTTGAGACACTACAAAACGGTATCTCTATCTGCAATTGCTGCTCAACTTTCAGAACATGCCGCGCGTATTCTCAAAATTTCGCGATTCTGTCGCGCCGATGAGGAAGTTATGTGGCTGAAGCAGTACCGACCAGACATTCCCAAGTACAAGTGCAGAGTGAGTCCATGTCTAGCATCAGAATTAATCACCATTAGCAAAATCATCGAAAATCCATGAAATAGTGTTGATTATAACTTGAACGAGTACTATGTCTTACATTCAATCAACTTCACGTCGGCAATTAGTCAAATCGTGTCAAAGCTGCGATTAGTGAGAACCTGACTCTCCGCAAATTGCGTGTTCTCTCGTATTTCTAACAGACGAGGGATCATGCGAGTTGGGGAGAGTATCCATGAAATCACCAATCCTCCACTTCCAGATGCTGGAATGGCAGTTGCTGGTCAATTTCGACGTTGCGAAAACCGCGGCCTGGAGGAACATGAGGAAGCTGCTGCTCCCGGCGGCCGGGCAGTACAGGAAGTCCACCGAGTAAGGAACATTCCGTTGTTCAGGGATAGAAAAACACAAAGAGGTTGAAAGAGCTCGGCTCAAAAGGAATATTTTGACACGTCCAAAAAAGTTAGCCCATTAGGTAGAGAAACCTCTTGCAAAACATCACCTGCGGGTGGGAGTCGAACCTGCCTGCGTCAGCATGCCGGTCAGACACCATGCCCATTAAAACACAAAGAGGTTGAGAGAGTCCAGCAAACCATTTTTTGTCGGTAATACAACCATGTTGGGTAAGGAAGGTGGTATTTTTGGGTGGGAAACATGCTTTCACTGCCTACGTAATGTATCCTTGGTCGTTTCAGCCCTGCGCACTCCGAGATTTGCTCGCATCTCTTCCACATCGTCTGCATCGAAGTGATGGGCACTGACAGAGTCATGAACAGGATCAGAGGTACGTTTATTTGCATAATGAGTGATGGTTGAAACCTATATTGCATGCTGAATTCTTGATGGTTGTAATATAATGCTGTGGAACGAATTGATAAGGGGTTTAAAAAGCAAAACACCAGGGAGAATTCGTCCTAAAATGAACATACAAACGATGACGCAGATGTAAACATCGAACAAAGTTGTAAGTCATCCAGCTTTCTTTCAGAGTTTGTTCGTTGCTTCTCGGACGAGGAGCTATCCCGCTTCATTCATTCGGCTGCTGAGTTCAAGCGAGACAAGATTCCCACTTACTTTGTCGGCTTCATGCTACTACGACCGGATCTTATCCAAACTCAAAAAGTGAGTTATTTTTCAGACTGTGTTTCAAGAAATCGACTGTTCGATTGCTTTCTAAGCCGGTTTGAATGCAGGATTACATCATCGACCAGATGCGAGGTTCTCCACACAAGTATCGTGGTTTCGGTCAGTTTGCGATTTGGTGATCGAAGTCAATTAAAATTATTCATGGTTCAGCAACGAAAATATTAAGAAACAGTCTACAGATCGATTATGGAGTAGATACAACTACGGAACTTTCCGGTTTCTGGCCCAGATTGCAACAGCGCAGATTGGAAGGAGAGGGTTTGAATGGAAATCAAAATAGGGAGGAAGAGATTGCAATCACAGAATTTTCTGGGCCAGAAACCGAAGACGTGCCAAAATTAAATATAAACCTACTATTTTAGAGCGAATCTGCCGTCTGATGGCTGGTCTCAAGTTCTTCTTCTACACCCCGGAACAGGCGGATGTCTTGGCCGAGTCGTTTGTGAGAGAGATAGAGGTGAGATTATAAAGCAAACGTGTTTCGGAATATCAAAGATCTTGAGACACTGCCTACGAAATATAGAATAAAATACTTCATAATGCATGCGGTTGGATGTTTCAGTCCTTTGGGTCGTGAACACCTAACCGAAAACCAACCGCAAAAGTAAGCATTTTTAGGAAGATAACGTTAGTGTTTTGGTGACTGGTCATAGTATTTTAATTTTATCATTCCAGGACATGTACGCTATCAAGGAGAAGGATCCTCTCTCTCATGATCTTGACAAGTGAGTTCCACTGATGAATTGAACCGAATAATGATTGAAACGAATTAGTAAATAATGCATTTTCCAGTTACGGATCGTGTGCGAAACATCGCGAGAACGAGCAGAAGATGTTCACTGAGACGTTCCCCTTCTTCAAAGAGTATTGTATCAAAAGAGGTGAAAAAATTACATATTTGTGAAGCAGAAACGGACTATAGTGAAGAGAAGAGTTCGCATCGATGTTGATTGGCATTGAATCATTCAGAGAAAAATATATTGTGATATGCACAAAAATGCGCAAATGGCTATGTTACTGCATTAAATCGCCATTCTTGAAATTCAGGATTCTGTGGCGAAACAATCACGAACGTTGGTGATCTCATCTGTGTGATTCCGACTGATCCCATCAAGTCTCCGACCGATCCCCTGCACCATCCCATCAGACGGGTTCTCACCTTCGCTTTCCTGGCCCATCGCAGAATGGTCCCGTCTATTGAAGAAAGTGAGTAAAATGTTTAATAGCTGAACGTTTTGTGCAAACATATATTATGGTTCGGTGAGCGGTAATATTGTACAAAAAATATGTGCAACATTCACAATCTTTTCGCAGGAAGAATTATGGGCATGTGGATGAACGATTTCGAATGGGATATCGACCTGAATGGAAAAATTGAAGCAGTGAGAGACGACGTGGTGAGTGACAACAAGTTGCACGTTTTATTCGCATTTTGCTAGCCTAACAATTACAAAGTATCATTCTTTCAGTTCTCCTACCATCAGTGCTTCAAATCGCTTGCTCGATTCATCAATCGTTTCGATATGAAGAGTGAAGGATTCAAGGTTTGAGTTGTGTTTTTTCTCTCCATTATTTCGTATTGCCATCGATACAACCTTTCTATGATACGTCCGAGTAGAAGGCACATAATAACGGTTGTGAACGAAATGCAAACAATGAGAACGAAATACCAAACCAATACATCATTACAGAGATCAATGTCTCAAGCTGGAGGGGATGGCATGGTCCGACTGGTTGCTCTTGCTCTCTTCTACGAATCACAATACGAAAAAGCGCTTGAGATCATCGATGTGGTAAGGTTGTTTCCGTTTTGTCAAGAAAATAGTGTATCGAAGCAACCGCACCATTTAGAACCGAAACACCTTAAATCATGTCTTGCTCTCTTCAGTTTCTGAACAGTCGACCCTACGAGGAGATCCCATCCCTTCACTTCACTCGATTGCAAGTTCTTATTAGACTGAAGAAGTTCGATGAGGCGATCGGAATCGCTCTACACGCTCTGATTCATGCTGCTAAAGTGAGGAGTTATCACGTTTATTTGATTGTTCAACGTCATTAGAGTCTGACAGCGGAAATAGTGAAATGGCTGAAATAGTATGTTTGCAGCGCTTGAAAAAATATTTCTTCAGAAAGGCTGGACCTCCTCGACAACTGCTCCTCTCCTTCGTCGTAATGCTCGCGTTGATGAAACAGACGAGGAAGAGGAGTGTCTGGATGAGTATCTCGATGATGATGACGATGAGAAGAACGAGAAGAAGAGTGTAGGTCATAAAATCTTTGATTGCTTGGAAAAAGACAAAGAGAGCAGAAAATATTAAAATTCGGGTAATTTCGTACATATCTCGAGCACCAGTGCAGCTAAAGTCCTGAACTTTCTTGAGCAGTTGAGATAACCTGTATATGTAATTTATATAAACGAGAAGAGTGTCTGATTTAAATATGATGATATTACAGACCGTCCATTTGATAACTGAGAGAGATACTGGATTCTACACGTGCCATCTTCTCGTCAATTTGATTCGATCGAGATGGAGAGACAAGAAGCTGATGGGATCCACGTATTACCAAGCACTCATCACTCTATCTCAGGTGAGCAACAAACCCGCATTTTGTGTAATTTCTTCTATCTAGAGAGGGAAAATTCGAAACAACTGCATCAAACGCATGAATAACTTTAATTTCCAGCTGAACTTTGCCTTGTCTGGAAGGAATCTTTTCAAACAACTCATATCCGAAATCGTAGCTGCAAAGGTAACTTGCCTCTTCCGAACTTTTTTGACATCGCTATTTCTTTTTATTTCTTAAAACTTCTAATTTACCCGCTTTTCAGACTCTACAAGCACCGACTCTTCTCTTGTCCCTACAGAATCGATTCATGATATCAACCTTTTCGCGCATTTTCCGTGAATCTAATGATGATACCATTGTGGTTTGCGAGGAAATGAATCAGAGGTGAGTTTCCCCGCGAATTTAAAGAACATATCATTTGTACATTTGTTCAATATCCATTTCTTTTCCAGGGTCAGAGACTCGTATGAGGAAAGAACAACACACAGGAGTGAAATTATAGAGGTAAGCAGTATGGATGTATTTTCGGTTTTGGCTCTCCCCATTCTGCACGCGAATGCTCAGAATGAAGAGAGTCGGACGTCACTAGTAAGCAGTTTTATCATTGCAACCAATTATATTCTATCTTCTTTCAGGTATTCCAACAAGCCCTGATAAGTGCGACTGAAAATGCGGACACGCTCATTCAGTCTATTTCGAGGTAAATATTTGAACTGATAATCAAGTATATCAGAATTTCAGGCCAGAAAAAATGTCATTTGTGCCTTTTTATGAATAATGCTCTTGCAGTTTCATCGAAGCACACGCCACCGATATCTTCCAAGGAATCGATGGAAACGAAAAGAAGGATTTCATTTTGAAGATCGAGGTGAAAAACGTTGAGGAAGAGAAGAAGGAGAAGAAGACCGATGATTATGTTGTGGAAGGAAAGGCCGAAGTAGAAGAGGAAGATACTAACCAAGAAGAGATAATGGAGAACGATCAAGTTGACAAGAATAATGAATATGATGAGCGAAAAGGAGAAGAAGCGGTTGAAGAACTCCAGAAGGACACAGTGAGCGATGATGTGGAAATGGAAGTGCCCCGTATCGAAATTGCCGAGTCTGAGAAAGAAAGTGGCGTGAATGAGGAAGAGTCTGTAAAAGATGATGAGTTAGAGAAGATGGATACTGGAGAGGTTGAAGCAGAAGGACCTGCGTCTGTGAGTTTTGCTTTCCTTATGAGAAATTCGGATATGCATAGAAAATATTTGTTATTCAGTGCAACGCAATATTTTTTTTGCTTTTTCAAAACTGTCTTCTTCGACGTGTTAAATGTCTTTCACTTCATAAAATTATAATTTTAGCCTGATCAAGCATAGAAGATCCTGCTACAGATGGGAGGGACTAGTCAGAACAACAACTCAGGTGAGCATCATTGCCAAACATGCTTATTTAAGACAAAATATTACGTTGATTGAAACCTGTACTCTGGCATTCAAGCTAAAATGTAAACGACATTTGAAACATCGAGGTGCTAATAAACTTCTTTCAGGGCAATCACTTCAGAACGGGCTACACGCAAAGTAAAAATATGTTATGTTTAACACTATCATCAATCACAAGTCATTCGATTTCTATGTCTCGGGTATTTTACTTCGAAAGGGAATAAAACTATTGTTGAATTTTCTTCCTAATCTTTCAAGTAATTGTTTGACGTTGGCGCGCAGGGTCAGCGTAATTGAAGTTTAGATCTCACTTTTCCCTCCCTAATTTTCGGCTCTCTTAGAGGCCAGCATGGTCTAAATTTTCAAAGTGCGTCCAAGTTCACCAAACTTGCTGAACTTTGTGTACATGGTATACACTTGTCAGCCGAATCGGGGAAACTATTTCCTAAGTCTGCAGTGTTCTCGAAACTTTGACAATTCCTTTCATATTCAGCAGGGAACACGATCCCGAGATTGTTTTTTGTCGCTTATCCTTTTTCTCCTATCCTCCCACCGACACTCTCTTCTCAAGAACGTCAAAGCGGTATTTAACCGCGCATTCAATCTCAAAGTCCATTCGCTTATCAGCATGCTTGGGCTAATAATCTCTACACTACTGGGATCATTTATCAAGTCATCTGAGACTTGCCTTGCAACTCCGGAAGTGACAACTCCAACTCCAGAGTTGACTCGTCAGTTTTATTAACTTACCTTTTGGAAAATAGATCATTGATTCTACTTATGCTTGACCTGATTTATATCACAAAGATTGTCGGTGCATCAGTCATCTTTACTTAAATTCATCGTTATCACTACTTTTCCATAGTAGGTCGAAAGAAGAGGGTAGTATCTCAAGGTTCTGCGATGAGTATGTCCCCGAAAGCCTAGAGTGGATTATAACCGTTACCTTTACCTTCCTCCAGCATGTAAATAGTGCGCTGCGGATCTCATTACGATCAGTCAAGATGGTGCAGGCTCGAAACCGATGACCTACGATATCATCGACCGAACATCGGAAGAATGCGCTACGAGGACATCAATCTGTGTGGGGAAAAATTCGAACATCGAGGTGAGAAGTAAAACGGCTCTTTCCCGAATAATCATTTGGCGATTCACCTTTTTTTTATAGAACGTTTCTTACACTCGCATAGAAAGTGAAACTCTTCTAATGTCATTTCTATCGAAATTGAAAGTACTGAGAATAGCACAATGTCCTCATCGTCTCTTCATTGTTATACCCGTCTCAACATCCCATCATGATCATTATCCTGACAACGTTGCACTCCTAATATCTTACCTAACGATGATTCACTCTAATTTTGCAGCTAGATGGCCAATTTGGGGGATAACCGACGACGAAGACGGAACAATCGACGGCGTGACCACTGTGGAACTATTTTGTGGCGATACGGGCGATGTTTGGTGGTACGATTGCTATAACAATTGGTGCCCGCCGGATTGGAGTGGATTGATTGTATCTGTCACTGAAGCTGAATGTGCATCCGCTTGATTGTTAAAATGCATTTTTGGCGATAAAGGCCAATCCAAACGTTTACGTGTCATACCATAGTGGACATCATCTTTTTTCCCAGTGGACAAACATACTAGCACAGCGTTAACAGGACTTTAAGATCGGAAGCACTCCTGAAAATTCCGAGCATAAATATCACTGATATAGCTTAGGCTTCAGAAATCAAAGACCGAAAGATATCTGCTCAACTTTCCATTTCTTTTCTGCTCTTAGAGATCAACATCTCTTAGAGATCTTAGAGATCAATGGCCAATCTTGCATTAAAAAAATCACCTCTTTTCTCTCTCTAACCACACCATAACCGCATTCTTTCTCTCGATGCTCGAAAATACTAAGAATTCTTTCTCTCAGCTCTTTTGGTAGCTATTTACGCACTTTCTGTTTGTTTTTTTTCTCATTGCGATCCAGTAACCCATCGATTGACGGTCATCGTTCTCATCTTTATCTTCTTATGTCTATGTGTCGTTCTCTCTTCATAAATAAGAATGTGTGTGTTTTAGAGCAGGGCAGTGAGGCTGGATCGAGCCTGACTCTCCTCATTTCGTGTGTTCTCTCTCTCAGAGAGACGAGAGAGTATGCAAATAGAGGAGAGGCTGGTCTCGAATGGCCATCACTAGTAACTGGGCAAGCATATTCGGCAACGGTTTGGAACTCGTTTTAGATTCCTCTTTTTCTAGAATTTCCGGTCGTTACACAATATCAAAATACTGGCCGAAGAACTGTTCAAAGTTTATCATGTAAGTAGATATTTCGATAAAATCACACGCAATTGGTCTTCCAATAGAATGGCCAGTAAACGATGCGCCAGAACAGCGACCAAGACATGTATTCATAATAACCGGCGTTATCGATGGTCTCGCTGTCGTCGATGCGATTCTTCGCCATCTGCCTTCTGTCTCTCTCCTGAACATAAATACTTTCGAAATGTGATGTTGAAACGTACAGTAGTCAAGAAGCAATGCGATTTTGGTCGGGTATTAGAATAGTGATGACAATTCGGCATTGACACTCCTTATTTCACGCGCAATCTCCTCTGATAGAAAAACGGCAGAGCATGCGAAATGAGGAGAATTGGATGCCGATTTACCATCACTAGTGTAGAATTCGGTGCATCTCTAAGTAACCAATACTGAAACTGACAGTCAGATGCTCCTGAAGGGTTCCTCCTCGGATCCTCTTCATAATCACATCGAATCGGTCGAGTTTCCGCGTGAACATAGGCACCGATTCATTCCCGCGCATAGTCGCCTTGGCCTCCAACCTGAAAAAATGAAATAAACAAGAAAAATATGAAAAAAAAAACATGAAAATATAATACTCACAATCGCTCCGTGAATTTTCGCATTCGCAGCTCGTCGATCTCCCAATCCGAAAGCAAGTCTTGAAAGTTTTCGATTTTACTTCCAACTAACTCGATAACAATGAACAACAAATAATGCTCACCTTTTCCAGGGCAAAGGATGTTTCGCTCGACATCCATCTAGGAGGCTCTACTTCTTCGGCAATTGAGAATCTTTCTTGGCAGAGCTTGGTGTGTGTCCCGAATTCGAGAAAACGTGCTCACTGGTTCTGCACAGATCGCCATCGAGGAGCGAGGAGATGACAGCACGCAGATCGAACTGGCTGGGCGCCTCGCTGACGAAGAACCATCGCTCGCCATCGAAGTAATCATCCGAAGGGCAGATGGAGCGCATGAACTGGAATCGGAAATTTATTAGGAAATTCAAAATATGTAGACCAACGTCTTCAGTGCCATCCATTACCGAAACAAAAAGTTTCTTTGAATTAACTTACTGAGCAGTGTCATACCTTACTAGATTCTAAAGAGAATATCAAATAAATACTAGCAATAAGACGCCATCAATACCTGGTTGTCTCGGTTGTTGTCCGATAGCAGAGAGCATCTCGAATGGAGTCGAGTGAAATCACGCATTTTAGTGACAGCCGCATACATTGAGCGAAGTGCTGCGAATTTCGGCGCGGGATCCTTCACGATCGACTGGTAGATCTGCAAATAAACCCTAATTTACCGCGTGATCCAATAAGAAAAATACGGGAATGGAGTAGTTAGGAGTGGAAGTTGATCGCTTGTGCATTCCGTCCACTCTCCACGTCTGAATTGCGTCTGTGGTCTGCTTCAGTCGGTAGTTCTGAGTGTGTCGATAGATCCTTACAGAGATCATGACATTCCGCATCAGACAAGTCATAAATATGCTCGGGAGCTCCTTCCTCTTCCTTCTTCAGTCCCACTTGACTGATAATCAGTTCTGACGAGCAGTAGAAGTTGTTTTGAAAACCTAACGCCTTTTCTCTGAACAGTTCTGGTACTCACCACCGTTTTATTCCAAAAAACGATTCTGCTATCCGCGTGGTCTACTTCCTTCTGATGCGTCTGGAACTCCAGAGAGTACGATGTAAGCCAGTCCGGGCACATGTACTGCAAAGCGAAGGTCAACGACAGGGACTTCGACTATGCGTGCGGTATTTCACTGCTACATAGGTGACTGAAAGAACTTAAAAGAAAATTTTTTTGATATTATTAACGAATCCATTCTCTAGAATGTGGACGAGCTTCTGGGTCAAGAATGCAAATCGCCGGCAATCTTTAGTCGTACCAATAATTCAGGAAATAACGATTCATCAAAATAAACTCACTCTGGCAACCGTGAAATAGACGTTCTCAGCGTTTGGTCCGGCCTGCATCCACACCTTCCCAATTGCATCCGCCCTTGATTTGATGCGCGACCGCATCAGATCCTCCAGGAGCTGGAAATGCGGTGAGAGATAGGCCACAATAAGATGTTCAAAAATATCTAAAAACGTGATTATGTTCTGCGCTTACGTCACTATCAACGTCTCTCTTGAGTGTTTCGTCCACTGCGTTTTGCAAATTCTTGTGATCCAGGAGAAGATGCTTTATGATGGCATCAGAAAGGATCCACGACAACAAAATTCACCGTTTGAGGGGCATCCTGGTCTTTCTTCACTGCCTTCGCATCATAGGCGGCCTTGAAGAAGTCACCGAAGGTGCTTGAAAGCGGCTCCGGTGTGGGAAAAGATGATGAGAAGGCGAAAAGCGAGAGAATAAAGAGCGGTAACCGTCCCATCTGATAATGGAGTGACAATGACAGAGAAGAAGTACGAGTACGATTATAGAAGCTGAGATGAAAAATATTAATGGCAATGATCAGCGAAGTTTGTGATCTGGTGCAAGAGACAGTTGTGTTAGAAAGGAACAAATGGTGCACTTGCAAAAACCTACTCGCACGTCACAGATGAGTTGAGGCTTTCTTTCTCTGCAAATGCCCTCCCATCTGTTTAAGTTCCTCCCTTTCTTTGTCCCTCTGGCACGTCTTTGCTTTGCACAATATGATTTATGAGAAGGGAAAAGACGAGAGCGAACTTTGTCCAAGCCACGATCTCCGAGTTCACCCAGCTATTCGTTACAGCGTGGCCGGAGGAGGTTTACAAGAAAGTGATGTTGTTCAGCGATCAAACATCGCTGGAGAAGCTGACGTAGAGATTACAGCACTGGCAGAATATTACGCTGGGTGTGGCAGCAGATGGGTTCTTTCGGGGGTCGGAAGGAGTACGAGCTCCACGCTGCATGTAACCACACTAGTAATTGGAAATGCCTGTAACGTGAGATGGTATGAATGAGCACACGGCACTGCGCAGCTATTGCTCGAGACGATTGTTCAGGGATATCTATACTTGGACATCAACGCATACGAGAGCAAAGACCTCAGCAGGGTACTACGATTGGAAAAAACATTTCATTGTCCGTTGAAATGAAGTCAACACTCTCATTTTGTCGAATAACAACCTCAACCATTATTTAGGTGCCAAACCGCCTTCCCTCTTCAATCGCTCGTCCCTTTGTGGGGATATCTGAGATACTGGGGATGAAGCCAGGTGTGTTGCTCGTGTTTATGATATTTGATCTATATTTGTTCCAGTTATCTCCTACGCGTCGATCACTCTCGCTAATGTCAGACTCGCGAAGGGAAAAGAGGATGCAGGTTCGAACTTTTTTATTCCCAGAGATAACCTAGTTATTCAGAATTCATCGCCGAGAACTTGGAAGTGCTCATGCCGAGAATTTACTTCGAAAATTCTGACAAAGAAGGTTATGACTGGTTCTTCAAAGTGACTGCAGAAGTTAGTTGACATTTCTACTCGGAAGATACCCGACATGTACAATCTGTGAAAAAGTTGGGAGAAAAACTCGTGACAAAAGGTGCGAGCTTTTTCGATAAGAAATAAACTGTTTCTCTTGTTTACATACGCTATTTTCTCTTTCTCTAACCAGCTCGTCAAAAACCTCGTCCGAAAAGCTGCGAGAAAAGCTCGGAGAAAAGGTGGCAGAAAAGTTAGAGAAAAGTGAGAGAGCACGCGAATCGAGAGAGCGCAGAGGAAGTAAACAAGTTGTTACTTCCTCTAACCTCTCCTCAAATACACGCTCTCTCGCTTTTCTCTAACTTTACTGCCACCTTTTCTCCGAGCTTTTCTCGCAGCTTTTCGGACGAGGTTTTCGACGAGCTGGTTAGAGAAAGAGAAAATAGCGTGTGTAAACAAGAGAAACAGTTAATTTCTCATCGAAAAAGCTCGCAACTTTTGTCGCGAGGTTTTCTCCCAGCTTTTTCACAGATTATACAGGTCGACCAAATATATATTTTCAGATTGAAGCCTCTTTCGCTCGTGCCATAACTAGCATCGGCTTTGTCTGTTACGAGCACAATCGAAGTGAATTATATGTAGAAGAGGCTCTCACTGCTATCATCAACACTTGCGAAATGGCACAACAATCGATCAAGGTTCAACGATTACTCTGTGAATATTTGTACTCCTTTTGGCTTCAGGGCTGAGCAAGATTTTTTTTGAATACAACCTAATTTTGCTTGCTCTCACACCGGCCATAGAGACGAGAGAGAGTGGGAAATGAGGAGTGTGGGGATTTCTCACAAGGAAGGACGCATCTCTCTTTTTCAGAAGTACTCTCTCCGTCTGTAGCCTCGAGTCTTTTTTACGAGGTGTTGACGCATCTTCATTGGTGTACAAAAAATATAATCAAATAAAAGCAGATTCTACCCTGTCTTCGGGGCTACGATCAACTTCCCAATGGACTCAAATTCGGAGAAAACGAGGAAGGATTCAAGTATCGAGGAGCTTCCGCTGCCGAGAGCGCCTCCATCCAAGCCATCGATGCGTTTCTCAATGTCAAGTTCAATGGTACGTTTACTTTGATAATCGACAGTAGTTAACGTGTTTTCAAACCATAAACAATATTTCAGCTGCACAGAAAGGCTTCATTCACCACATTCGTGACTTCATGCCTTCAGGACACCGGAGATTTATCGAATACATCGAAGTCTGCTTTCTCCTTTCGTACTTTCTGTACTTGTTGAGGCTTCAGTGGAGTACGATGAAAAAATAAATATATCTCTCATGAAATATTCACAATTATGCCTCAATTTGGTTTCAATTTAGGAAGTTGTGAGCAAGGACAGCGGCCAGCTCGCCCGTCTCATAAACGATCATGCACTCTTCCCCTCTGCGATCAAGGCACTGCGAGAATTCCGCTGTGCGCACATCAACTTGGTGAGCATTCTTCACTCTTTTCCCATCGGTTCTAAAAGAAAACAATCAGGTGACTCTCTACGTCGTCAATCAGATGCCATCGATGCAGGTGGTAAATATCTTGTTTTATCATTTACACTAGCGAGAATAGCTAGGGATATAAATTGAAGGGATACCCCATAGCGAAATGAAAAAAAACTATCTATTCTATTATGAGCTTTACAAAAACATTTGTAACTTCCAGACTCCGGACTCCCATGGTAGGATGATCCTCGACTTCATGAAGTACTTTCGCGATTCGTGCGTCGTGCGTGATAAGCCGGAGTGAAAACCCCATTTCGAGATAGCAAATATATAGTGACAATTGAGAACATTATTTCTAAATCATATTCACACACGAATTGCAACCGTGACCCTTCATATTCATATTGTACAGATGGGGATATATCTTATTAATTAGAGATGTTGTCAGATTTTAATCACTACTCTTTGTTTACCGCTGGAACTCCAAAGCTCAATCAAACAATAAATACAACGTAGAATATTGCGATTAACTCAAATAACTCTCCCTTCTAGGTCATTTTTTTTCCTAAAGCTATCTTCAAGAATAAAAATTGACGCCGGCGCGTAGAAACTATAAAAAAAAAAGGACATGACTAAAATAATTTTTCACGGTGACCGAAAAAATAGATTTCGGCCCTTTATCGATGTCATTTCGCTTCCAAACTATGTTTTTCGTTATATAAATCGAAAAATAACCTGATACACCTATAAGAACGTACTTTGTTCTGTGATGAAATTTCGGACTTTTTTTGGGACACCTCTGGTATTTTTCGGAAAGTGCACCCCAACCTCTCATATTGGGCCAGCTATCAGCTCTATATATGGGGACTTCACCCTGAACTTATTGGCATAGGTTGCAAATAAGTCATCCGTGAGGTAGGTGCAAAAATCCTTGGAACGTCTCTTAACAAGAGGCGAGGGCTGAACAGCGCTGACAAAGATATCGATTTTTCTCGATAGTAGATCAAAACGGGCACTTTTAAAAACAGAAATGTAATGCCCTTGGGGTCCCTATTGAGGTCCACTCGGTCTCGTACCATAATTTTACGGACAACAGTTAACATTCCCTTGTCCGTCTCAAAACGAGCTCTATGGATTTACTATATCTCGATCTAATAAGTGATGTTCTCATAGTTCCAAATTCATAGAAAGTCTATGCCTTTTTGTGGACTTTATCTGCACACTTGCGGTCTTGTCTACTTTCCGAGCTTCCAATTATTTCAAACTTATCTTCTCTTCTGTGATTGTTACCGATATTGGCCCGTTCAATATAAGTTTTTATTCATATATTCATACATTATATTCAAAGTTGTTGTCGTCCGTCGCTCATCGTCACTGGCAGGCTGTACGATCACGAGCGGATCGCGAATGTTGACCTCCTGAATGATAGCAGTGTTAGTTCAGAGTGCATCGAATCCAAAAATAAATAAATCATTCAATTACTCAAGCATCAAAGGATGTGCAAGTGATCGTCTGAATTTATTTCTTTAGCTGAGATATTTGAAATAAGAAAAATTGCGGGAATTCAAATCAAAGATCGTATCTCTACCGGATTTTTATAACATGCTCAACACCGTTTTTAAAAAAAAACATCGCATAAATGCTGAACGAAAAATGAGCGCTCGATGAGCGTGTGATACTCTACCGACGAAAGTTCACCTATAGGTCAGAGAAACTAAACTACAGGCGGATTGAGGAGTGACGGTGTCAAGTTCAAAATACGAGTACCATTCATTTCGGACACTCTTTCGTCAAAGACAACATCCGAAATGAAGAGACGGCCACACGTATTTCTAGAGCTAGTGTCGCTTGGACATCCGGCTAATGCAATCTCACCTGGATTGTATCTAGTAGGAGTAGTAGACCACGCTTCCGGAGCCGTAGGGATGGAGATGAAAGGACGCTTTAAGAATGCACTGGAAATTATGATATTTATACCTCTTCGCCATGATTTGCTTTGATTTTGCTTTGCAAAAAAGCGTGACATGATTCTTCCAGAGAAACAAGGCTGTGTCTAATTGATTTGATCGGCTCGCTATAATTTCGATAAGTAGTTATCGCCAATCGTTGCAAACATGAAAATTATCAAACAAGTAGGGAAAATATTAATGGAAACTCACTCCGTTTTTGTGAATGTAGTTGACCCAAGTTTCGAAACCTTCTTGAGTAGAAAGAAGAGAGAAATCCGTGAGTAGAACGGGGGAACTGAAAAAAAATCTGGATTTACATGAAAGAGGACATAGAACATTTAATAATGTGATATAGAATAGTAACGTTAGGGGGGAAGGTGAGGACACGGGCGGAGAGAAAGAGATTGGACTGAGATGGGGAGAGTTGCTATAGAGATATGAGATGCCCGGGATAGAAGGGGAAGATGGGAGAGGGTAGAGAAGATAAAGAGAAAGAAGAGATGCGATGTCATAACAACTATTACTCACCTCTTCAGCGTGCAAACCTCTTGGTCTAACATCTGGATTATTCCTGTATTGCCGATTTTTTGCTCATAACGAAAACTTCCATTGGACTCCTCGTTCCTCCGTACAAGGCAGAAGGGCAAAGGAAGATGAGAAGGAAAATAAAACTGTCTCAACTTTCCTTATTCCCATTTTTTTACGTAAAAGCATCCATTTAATTCCCTGTATTAGAACATCTTCTTGCATATCCCTTTATTTTGAACACTGTATCATCTTCATTGTTTTGATGCAACTCCCCTGACCAAAATTCCACTCGAATTCAATCGAAAAATCTTTATTCAGTCTTTATGAACAATTAGCAACAGAACAGAAAACGAATGCTCAGTGGCAATTCTAATAGCCATCCATACTGATAGATGGAAGAGTGGGAATGGAATTATCACTCATCGGTTCTTCAGTACTATTTCAGTAATCTCTATCGCGTTTATCGAGTCCTTCCCACAGATTGGGCAGACAACTTTCGTGCGATACATCAAGATCATCTGCTGTGTGCAAGCCGAGCAGACCAAGTGGCCACACGAGATAAGGACGCATCGACACAGGGGCTCAGTCACGCAAACTTCACAGTCTCTGGAAACTTCATCTTCGAAGAAGCGCACGAACTCAGTCGGAGAGGCGCAGAGCGGGCAGGTGGCAGCTTCGTGGCTGCAGGTGCTGCAGAGGGCGTGGCCGCAGCCGGTCGAGAGGAGGCGGTGGGGTGGCACGCTGCCGCAGCCGCTGCAGGCACGTGAGAAGCGCTGACCGCAAGCGACGCTAAAAGCAGTGGTAATGATTAGCACAAATCATGATTTGAGTTTTTTATTACATCTGTGAGCAGAGATGGCAGAATGAAGGATATGTGTCATTCTACACAGTCTCTAGAACGGTCGAGTGAAAAAGGAGAGTGTTGAATGATGAGATGATTTTATGGCGCCGAAACACTATCGTTGATCCAAAGCGATTTTAGTCTGATAATATTTAACGATCATTACGAACCTCTTTTCGGATGCTTTCCTGTGCTGATCCTTGATCCAGATGAGTAGTGAATCGTTGAGTCCAAGTCTTTTGCGCGCGAAGAACATCTCGGCTAGCTCGGATTGCGTCGGGGGCGTGAGATCCTCGTCATTGTCTGATATGACCGTACTGTTAGAATCTAGAAGTTGTGATCAACTTCTAGGCAAAAACTTTAATTACAATAAAACAAGGTTCGGAAAAGGGACAATTAGGAAAACTGCCGAGAGGAATCAGAGGGAATAGTCAAAAACACTTCCTAGATGAATATTAGCACAGGTATTACGTCTACAACTAGATTTCTTAGCTAGTCAGTGGAAAGGCTAGAAGTTTTTATAGTAGCATACCAGAGTAATTCAGAGGAACAGGCGATGAAGAGAGCGAGGGAGCCATGGTGGAGTAAGAACTGATTGATCTGAAGACGAACGGTGTAGATTGGGCCTTCGATGCCTGGTGGCATCCGAACTCGAGATTGGACGCGCGATTCCAAATAGGCAGGAGAGAAAGACGAGAGGAGCGAGGATGGGGGCTTCCAGTCTCACTATTACGACCTGAGAGTTGCAAACAATAATTTTGCAGTAAGAAATGGTGTTGGACTGATGATGAAAGAATGATCCGTTCAGAAGATTGCGTAATATGACGCCGTTCGCCTTATTTCTGAGCAAAGGTTGGCACAGCTCGAAAAAGTCGATTTTCCGAAACTTCGTATATTGGGGTTATCGAGGGTGCTAAAGACGATGGGCGTATCCATTTTATCCCTAGATGCCTCGTTGGCTCCAGACGGCGTCAAGTCGAAATCACATTTTAGCGTTTTACTCGGCGAACGAAGGTGCTAATTTTAAGTGAAATATGTTTCCCGGGGTAGAATTGAATGACGAACACGCCTGTCTAGTTCAATTTTCATGATTTTCAAAAATAATTTTTAAAATACCAACTTCTCGCAGACTGAAAAGCGCGAATGCCAATGTGCACCACGCGATCGGGCTTAACGAGAGGATTCTAAATCTATAATTTTTGAAAATTTTGTCATTAGAAACTCGAGATAGTCGATTTATAGTGTCTCGATGTTGTAAGTAAAAGAGGCTTTCCTCCCTTCCCTCCCCCTCCTCTCTCGTGCGCTCTCTCCAATCCCCACGCTCTCTCGTCGCGCGGGGTCAGGGAAACGATTGAGGAGGGAGAGGAAGGGGCAAGGGAGCCCCTTTAACCTATAAATCGACTATCTCGAGTTTCTAATGACAAAATTTTCTAAAATTCTAGATTTAGAATCCTCTCGTTACGCCCGATCGCGTGGTGAACATTGGCATTCGCGCTTTTCGTCTGCGAGAAGTTGATATTTTAAAAATTATTTTTAAAAATCATGAAAAATGAACTAAACATGCTTGTTCTTCATTCAATTCTACACTGGGAAACATTTTCACTTAAAATTAGCACCTTCGAAGGCCGAGTAAAACGCTAAAATGTGATTTCGACGTGACGCCGTCTGGAGCCATAGAGGCATCTAGGGACAAAATGGATGCGCACATCGTCATCAGCACCCTCGATAACCCCAATACACGAAGTTTGGGAAAATCGACTTTTTCGAGCTGTGCCAACCTTTGCTCAAAAATGCTGTGCCAGATCCGATCATATTTAAGTAAATAAATCCTCATTTCCTTTGTATCGTACATGCTACGAAAATCAGAACAAGTACCGTAAGTTACGGTGAAATATTCACTTTTCGTATCTTTGCTGATACTAAATATTACGACTTGAGGTTGTGCTCTTATTTTTTCTCATGGCCACTTTGCGGGAATCGACACGGATATGCTCGGTGAAATATTCCTAGAAATCGATATTTGAAACAGGTCTCTTTTATGGTGCGAGTTACGGTAGCTCGTTCAAGTTTTATCATTTTAGCTTGCGATTACGCTCAACCGTTTTTTACTACTTTATTATCGTTTTTTTGTGCACCGAATTTCAAAAGAAATGACAAATTACATGAGAAAATCAAAGGAAAGTGCTTCGCGAGCTAAAATGATAAACCTTGACCGAGCTACCGTAACTTGCACCATAAAAGAGATCTGTTTCAAATATCGATTTCTAGGAATATTTCACCGAGCATATCCGTGTCGATTCCCGCAAAGTGGCCATGAGAAAAAATAAGAGTACAACCACAAGTCGTAATATTTAGTATCAGCAAAGATTCAAAAAGTGAATATTTCACCGTAACTTACGGTACTTGTTCTGATTTTCGTAGCATGTACGATAATCACGAATTACTCACAATGAGAACTCTCTCAGTGGCATTTTTTGTCGAATCCCATTGCGACAAGATCAGAAACCTTCTTTTCCTCGACTGTGAATAAATGAGGAGCCAGCACTGTAATTCAAAATTCTTCTACAGTAATGAGCAAAACTCTATCACCTTGTATGATTTCGGCCATAACTCCTTTCAAACTGAATCAATCCTCAAGAAATTTTGTTTACAATTATATTTTCAGATTCATAACATATGCTGTGAATGTTTTCAATCGATATAAAATTCTTCGGTATGCAATCAAAATCAGTTTTTACTCAAAATGCCACATATTTCAAATGTATGAATGGATAAATTCTATGCGAAAGCTAGCAACACCATCACATTACAGATTCGAAAGGGCAACCTGAGAGCTTTCTAATCCACTTTTTGAAAAACACAAAAGTAGCTTTTCGACTTTGTTATGGTAAATCAAAATACAAAATTTTTCGAACTTCAGAAGCTGTAGTTTTCTCCGTAATGGATATTTCGAGCTCAAATTTATAGAGTATCTTCTACAAATGGTTAGTAAGTTTCTATGAACTTTTGGGGATGATAGGTCTCCATTTCCAGAAAATCGTCATTTTCAGTACTACTCAGTAGAAGAGTTGTCGCTTCTGAGACGAATTTTTAACCAAGTCGAAATCAAAATTGGAGACTCTACAATACATATACGAACACTGTGCGAAGTTTTGTGATGACTCGCTTGCGAAGTGCAAAGTTATTATACTTCAATTTTAGAGAAATCGAGCCAAAATACGCCATTTACAGTCCGGTCAGGTCCCAATGTGAAAACTGGACGCCCCGGGCGTCCCCGGGTGTCCCCTGGCCTTGCCACGCCTCGTTGAAGTACTGAACCACATTCAATTTGTGAAATTCGGATTCCTCGTGCAAAAATGCACCAGAATCACTTATTGTTAGATTATTTTGAAATAAATAATTTTCAACTTTTTCATGACATTTTCATTTTGTGGTCAAAAAGTCGAAATCTCAGAACTATCTGAATATAGTTGTTTCCGACTCATTTTCACTCGTAGAAGTCGATTTTTTAGACCAGAGCTCACCAAAATGTGAAATTAAAAAGTTACGCTTGAATTATTTTAATTTTATATTTTGTTGTGTCACTATTCGCCCCCTTTAAAGCAAAACAACTGAGACCACGTTCAAAAATATGTAGACATGAGTCGATAGCCCAGTATCGCCTCTACCCGACTTTCAAAAATTCAATTTGGTTTATTGCTCCCTCGAGGCGTGATAAGGCCAAGGAACACGGGGGGACACCCGGGGACGCCCGGGGCGTTCAGTTTTCACATTGGGACCTGACCGGACTGAATGCACAAAATGGCTCATTTGTGACGTTTCTGCCACTTTTCAATGACTTATAAGACAGGAACCCGTTTTCTAATCTTTCCAAAACTTCGCACAGTGTTCGTACATGTATTGTAGAGTCTCCAATTTTGATTTCGACAAAGTCAAAAATTCGTCTCAGAAGCTACAGCTCTTCTCCGGAGTAGTACTGAAAATGACGATTTTCTGGAAATGGAAACCTATCATCCCCAAATGATCATAGAAACTTAGGAACCATTAGTAGAAGATACTCTCTCAATTTGAGCTCGAAATATCCATTGCGGAGAAAACTACAGCTTCTGAACTTTGAAAAAAGTTGTATTTTTGATTTACCATAACAAAGTCAAAAAGCTACTTTTGTGTTTTTCAAAAAGTGGATTAAAAAGCTCTCAGATTGCCCTTTCGAATCTGTAATGTGATGATGTTGCTAGGTTTCGCCTAGAATTTCGGCATTCGTACATTTGAAATATGAGACATTTTGTGTAAAAATTGATTTTGAGTGCATACTGAAGATTTTGATATAGAATCAAAACATTCATACCGTATGTTACGAATCGAAAAATATAATCGTAGCCAAAATTTCAACAGGATTGATTCAGTTTGAAAGGAGATATGGCCGATAACATACAAGGTGATAGAGTTTTGCTCGCTACTGTAGCTATAATAAAATTCTGTGTTATTTTAATCAGATATTTTCGAACAATTTGAAGTTCGGCATTCATCGAATGTGAATAACACGGAAATAGTCGATTTCGTTTTGGTTTTATGCTCTCTTCATTCTGCACACACACACTCAATTTTCTGACTGGTGAGAGAGTGAACGAATCAAAGAGAGTCGGTTTCGAGTAGGCAGCTTTCACCTTCGCGTCCAGCCTCCCAATCATCGATCTCTGCCTCAGAAAGAAAGGAAACGTGCATTTGATCATTGAAAATGAGTCTGCAATTTATATATTAAATTTATTATCAGAGAATTAACGAGTAGTGATGCCGTACCGAATAGTGCTCTCTCCATTCTACACACTCTCTAGTTTGTAAGAGAAACGAATTAGTGTGCAGAATAGAGAGTAATTATTCGTTCCGGCTTCTGTAATCGAGAGAGAATGTGTTTTTCTCTTGCCTGTTTCTGATCAGATCGATGGTACACTTGTGACGACGCAAAAAGTCCAGACCGATCAGAACGTCATATGTTTTCCTTTCCCATACCCAGAGTTTTGTGTCGAAATCAGTATCATTGATCACGAAAAAACCTGTAAGATCATTATAAAAAATATGAATTTCAAGGTTATGATGAATCCTAGTAGTCATGATGCCGAACGAATAGTTGACTTTCTTCATTCTGCGCACTATCTCATTTCTCTAACAGGCTAGAAAGTGTGCAGAATGGAGAGAACATTATTCGATCACTCCTAGACTGAGAAGTGAGGTAGAGGTAATTAACATATCCAAATGGTTCCTGTAGTGGGCTCTGTCCCTCCAATTCCTCTCACCCGAACGGGTTGTCTAGTGTCAACCGATCGCTCCAAATGAGCCGTCTTCGAGAATGACAGGGACAGTAACGAGCTAGTAGCACCTATAAAGGATTGTTTGAACTGCAAGTATACTCCTCAACTATGCATAAATGGTTGTCGCATAGTTCAGGTACATCATCTTTGAATTAGTGGTGCCTGATCGAGACCGAGCTCTTATCAATTAGCTTACTTTATAATTTTCTGACTTTCAAAGGAGCACACGAATTGAAGAGAGTCGATCTCGACGCGACACTACTAACCAGTATCGACGAGGGCGATTGTGGAGACTCCATTGATAGTTATTTTAACGTAGAGTATATGGATGTTAAGGAATGCTTCAGGGGACTGTTTGTACGCCTGAAAATATTTAATTTAGACACGTAGAATATGAGGCCGTTTGCGTATTTTCCGAGCAAATTCGACTAAGTCTGGCACAGCTCAAAAATGCCGATTCCCTGAAACTCTGCGTTTTGGGGTTTTCGAGGGTGCCGAAGACGATGGTCATATCCATTTTCCCCACAGACCCCTCGGTGGCTCCAGATAGCGTCACGTCGAAATCACGTTTTAACGTACTACTCCGTTTCCAAGAGGGCTTTCTGGGGTAGAATTGCATGGCGAACCCGCCTGTCTAGTTCATTTTTCATGATTTAAAGAAATAATTTTTAAAAATTCAATTTTTCGCAGTATCATTTTAGCGGTGTGTGACCTACATAGATCGATCGGGCGTGTCGAGAGGATTCCAATCCTATATTTTGAGCCAAATCTAGGGTCAGAAACAAATTTAAGTTAACTTAAAGTGATCGAAATCGGCCAGGAAACGAGAGTCTCACCCCTTCCCTCCCCCTCCCCGACCCTCTTCCCAGGTCAGATGGACGAGAGAGTGTGGGGAATCGAGAGAGCGCGTATGTGAGGAAGGGGAGGGAAGAGGAAAGACTCTCGTTTCCTGGCCTATTCCGATCACTTTATATTAGCTTAAATTTGTTTCTGACCCTAGATTAGGTTCAAAATATATGATTTGAATCCTCTCGCCCGATCGATCTATGTAGGTCACACACCGCTAAAATGATAAATTTGAATTTTTAAAAATTGTTTTTGAAAATCATGAAAAATGAACTAGACAGGCGTGTTCGCCATGCAATTCTACCCCAGAAACAATTTTTGCCTAAATTTAGCCCTCTTGGAAGCGGAGTAGTACTTTAAAACGTGATTTCGACGTGAGCCTTCTGGAGCCAACGAGGGGTCTGTGGGAAAAATGGATATGGTCATCGTCTTCAGCACCCTCGATAACCCCAACACGCAAAGTTTCAGGGATTCGACATTTTTGAGCTGTGCCGGACCTTGCTCGAAAATAAGGCGAACGGTCTCATATCATCGTTGCAACTTCGAAAATACAAACATTTTGTAACATCTTGTCCAAGTTTTGGTGCCTGATTTGCTAAAGACAAGTTGCTGTCCCTCTGCAGAACAGGGGTCGTTCATCATCTCTTCTTTCTTCCTTTCAAATGCCATGCATTCCGCGTGCTTGCGTTTGAAGCTTTCTGAATGTATATGGTCTTTATCGAGAAAAAAACTGTGACATATCCAGAGTCAATTACCATAGTCAGATGGATTAGAGACGTATGCATCGTGCAGGGAAGGAAGTGTAGTGTTTATCTGAAATTGTGCATTTTTGCTGACAATGAACCTACGATTTTTTATCGATCTAACCTTGAGTTTGACGAAATTATCGGACATTTCGCTGAAGACTTTCAGCAGCAACGAGCAACGAGAAATGTAGCAACTGCAGAAAGTAGAACCGTTAGCCTGAGTCCTTCCACAGCATTCCTTTCAGTGGCGTGTGAGGAGAAAACGGAATTTTCTGCCTTTTCCTAATCGGGCTGAGTTCTTAGGTCTTGACACGAAAAAGCATGATTGTTAGACGGAGATTACGGTAGTTTCACCATCCCCAGAAGTCTGGTGAGCACGAGCGGTGCCCTGGGAATGGGTAGGCGCACACTATGGGTGCATTTTCTTGAATTCCGTTTTCTATTGCTTTGGAATACTGTGCTTCAAATGTATCTGGAGTACGTCACGCTTGGGCGCTTGTGTGGAGTCAGACACGCACGCTTTCTTGAAAAATTGTTAAGACCATCAAACTATGGAAAATTCGTTTTTTGTTGTTGTCATATTTCAAAAGATGCATTGCAAAGTTTTTATTTCGTGATCTCGAAGAAATTAATTCAAATAAGTTGAGGTTTGGAAAAACGCGATTTCAAAAACAATAGATTAGAATAGAAGTAAACAGGTGATACATGGAAACAATACGCGTCCTAATAGGAAATTATGCGAATTAATTCTGCGAAAATTGTAGTGGAGAATAGATCATGATTGAGTGAACAAAACAACCATAACCAATTAATTTTTACTGATAGTTACTAGTGATTTTCAATCGAGACCGAATCTCCTCGATTTTCATGCTTTATCGTTTGTCTTGCCGGAGATAGAGCACGCGAAATGAAGAGAGTCTGATGCCCAATTGCCATCACTGATGGTACTTAGACTGTGTTCGTGTCCTCAGGGTTAGTAGCGGTAGTGGTGATTGGATTGGGAGGGAGAGTGGCGGTTTTAGGGACTACATTGAATCGATCATTGCACAAAGGAGTCGCGGATGAGGGAACCGCAGAATCGACGATAATAGGGTCGATAGTGTTAGGATTGAGGATGATAGGGGTGGTAGTGATTGCCCGGATCATTCTCTCGATGTCCATTCCAAGCTCCTCATCCTTCTCGGTCGAAGCTGGACCACTCTTTCTGCTTCGCTTGACGATCTCGCGATTCTGCAGACTCATTGGTCTTTTGATTCCTCGCTTCTTGAAGTAGAGATAGCAGGAACTGAAACGGGATTCAGTAGTTGGAATCAGATTCGTTAGCCTACCGTATCAGGATGCTTTTCAATACAAACACGTTGATATACTTTCCTGTTTTCCCCCTCGAAAGAACTCCGACCAATCATTTTGTTGATATACTTTCCTGCTTTCCCCCTCGAAAGAACCCCGACCAATCATTTTAACCCCATCTAGGCATAGATAGGGGTTGTGCTCTTTCTAGAGGAAGTTTCATGAAAAAAATTTCGGGTTCTGATTGACCGAGAGTAGACCGCTATGAAGACAGTGATATATGATAAATGAGATGGGTTATTTCGAGGGGGGCCAAAAAACAGGAAAGTACCGATATTTGTTCGGAACTTATTTTATATTTTAAGCAGTTCCCGACTTGCCTACCGTATCGAATGAGTCCGTGATCGCCTACTGTACTACTGTATTCTCACTTGCACTCGATCGCTCCTTCCTCATTGCGTCTCCACAGAGTGGTCTCGCTCGTCCCACAGTTGGAGCAGATGGAGCTGCCATGAAGTATCGGCTGGAAGTGAAGAGATTGGTCGTTGATCTTTGCAGGATCTTTGCTAATATTCGATCGAAATCAGAAAGCATGAGTCTGTGTTCTATCACAAGAATTATTAGGAAAATATAGAACAGGTATCACGAAAGAGTGTAGCAGAAAGCGCCTCAGCAGGAAAATTTTTTTTCAATCATGTTCTAAAAATTCCATAATATTATTGGAGAACGTCCTGGGCAAGAGTTTTCGAACGGCTTTTAGGAATTATCCGGTTGTGGATCCGGCTCTACCGTATCTCAGCTCACAGATGAGCTATAATGATGGATTAGGGCTTAAAATGTGCGGAAAATAAAACAAACTTTCCTTGTTTTCTGAAGAGAACAAAAGGTTTGGAGCAGAACTCAAAAAGTTGTGGCTGAAAAACTAACTTCAATTTAAGACAAAAATATGTTTACCGTAACGTAGCGCATTTGCAGTGGATTTTATTGCAGTATATTAAAGATCTAGGAGATATGTGTATAAGAAAATTATAAAATGGGGCAAATTGGGGTACCGATTTTTAGATAATTGTGATCAAATGTGAAAAAAGTGCCATTTTTAATAGTTTTCCGACAAAAAAAATTCTTTCGTTCTTGTTATCATTAGCGCGAACCATAAAATTCGGAATCTACGCGTCGAAATACGTCAGAAACACCTATAGTGAGATTATTCGGAGACAAAAAAAAATTCAACTTTTTCATGACCCCCGTCATGGCCATTTTTGGGACAAAAAAATCTAAATCTCTGAATCTCGTGCCGATAGGATTTCCTGGTGTATTTTGACCTGTAGAAATTGATTTTCGAGTCTAGAACTCACCAAAATTGCAAAAGAAAAAAGTTATGCTTGAAAAAACTTACAATTTTAGGGTTTCAGGACATAACATTTTTATTTTACAATTTGGTGAGTTCAAGAGTCGAAAATCGGCGTCTACAGGTCAAAATACACCAGGAAATCCTATCGGCACGAGATTCAGAGATTTAGATTTTTTTGTCCCAAAAATGGCCATGACGGGGGTCATGAAAAAGTTGAATTTTTTTTGTCTCCGAATAATCTCACTAAAGGTGTTTCTGACGTATTTCGACGCGTAGATTCCGAATTTTATGGTTCGCGCTCATGATAACAAGAACGAAAGAAGTTTTTGTCGGAAAACTATTAAAAATGGCATTTTTTCACATTTGATCACAATTATCTAAAAATCGGTACCCCAATTTGCCACATTTTATAATTTTCTTATACACATATCTCCTAGATCTTCAATATACTGCAATAAAATCCACTGCAAATGCGCTACGTTACGGTAAACATATTTTTGTCTTAAATTGAAGTTAGTTTTTCAGCCACAACTTTTTGAGTTCTGCTCCAAACCTTTTGTTCTCTTCAGAAAACTTGTTTGCTTTATTTTCCCGCACATTTTAAGCCCTAATCCATCATTATAGCTCATCTGTGAGCTGAGATACGGTAGAGCCGGATCCACAACCGGATAATTCCTAAAAGCCGGCTCTGGGACTCGTGACCGGTATCGTTCGAAAACTCTTGCCCAGGACGTTCTCCAATAATATTATGGAATTTTTAGAACATGTTTGAAAATTTTTTTTCCCGGCCTTCTACAGTCTCTCGTGATTCCTGTTACAGGTCTTTGATCAAAATAGAAAAAAAATAAGGTAAACTTTGGGCGTTAATCAATAATTTTTATTCATTTTTTAATTATTTTTTATTTCTCACCAACTTGCGGTTCCTCTTCTGTCCAGGAGTTTCGACGTTAGGCGAATTCCCAGATAGAGTCGGCGAATTCGCATTGAATCGATCATTGTTCAGAGGAGTGACGGGAGAAAGGACAGTGGATTTGAGAAGGATCTGAATCGATTATATTCAGTGTGAAAATAGTCCGAAATACTGTGAAGTACATAGATTTTACAAGTTTTTTTCTCATTTTCTGATGTTTGCTATGATCAGAAAGACCAACCGACGGCGCAAGTTTTCTCTTCTTTCCCATCTGTTGGTTGGACAGGGTCTCCGACTGCTTCTTCTCGATGTGAGAGTGATCGACCTAAAAACCGAAAGGTTGACTCAACAACCCCTGATTGTATTTGAATTTGATCGATTATTTGCAGTCTAATTTACAAAAATCATGTCCTTTTTCCTTTCTTACCTCCTCGTTCTCCGCAGGGGTGTTCTCATCAGTAGTCTCGGGGAGCGCCTGAAAAATCGATGATGAGATTCCCGAGGACATCTACAGTATGGGAGAAGGATCACAGCATGGCTTGTTTCAATGTCCGAATGGGCGTAGTCTGCTACCGTACCATAAGTTTGATATACCGTATCCCATAAGTTTGATATACCGTATCCCTGATACCTTGGCGACCAACGCCAGCAGAATATCCGTTGAGGAGGTAATGCCATCATTGCAGACTTCGAGCGATTCGAAAGGCGGGAGAGTGAGAGGAACTGCCTTCTTAGAGGAGGAAGGAGCGCGATTGGAGAGAGCCGCCGCCTGAATAATTTTGATTATCAATTAATTATGCCTATGCTTGATTATTACACTGGAATGTCCACTCTTCGCATACTCTTGCCTGAGACTCTACCAATTCTGAGTGATTATTCCAGCGAACTATGCATGTAGCGATGAATTATTAATTAATTATTCTAATTATTATTTAATTAGTAATACTCACTTTGGGCGTCTTTTTGCGCTCTCTGACTGGTCGACTGGCAGTGGAAGGAGTGGATGAAGTGGTGAGAAGGGAGTTGAGAGAGGCAGACATTCTGAAGAAATCGACGTCGAAATTGAATATTACACCGAATAAAGAGGTACTCGGCACGCTCTAACATGGATGGGACAAAAGACAAATTTATATATAAAAAGATCTGACGAATATTTAGAGAATTAGAGATACTTTCAGTGAAATGAGAGAGGTGGACAGGAAAGGAGAGAAGTGAGGTAAGCGAATGATAAGAGGGGCTGTTATATGGGGAATTGAGATGGGATGCGCCCCTCCATCGATGGGGGCATCCGGTCAGGTTTGGCGTCTCTTCATTCTACACACTATCTCGTCACTGGAATCCGGACTCATAAACTATTCCTCGTCCACCCTTGGCGTCCCTTGTTCACATGCCTGTGTCGCAGGCCAGCCGGAGGGGGCGAATCGTGAGGGATGATAGGAGAAGGGATGCTTGGGGGATTAGTAAGAGCGAATGATCAGACTAGAGAGACTTGGAGAGATCATTGATTTCAATTATTCGAGTGCAGACCGAAGGATGAGAGCAAGATTCCGCGTTTTAGACCTCGGGTGAAGCACAGACTTTCGATGATGGTTTGGATAAGGTTCCATGAGACCTGTGAAGGCGCAGCGATTGCCAATCTCCGGTCATAACTAACTGCGACTAGTGGGATCGCATCATATTTGACTCTATTTCCAGGGTCCCTTCATATTTTCTAATCGAATTTCTAGTGGCTATGGTGTCTGACTGAAGAACCCAATCCAGTCTCGACTCCCCGGTTCGAGCCCCACGATCGACCATGTTTTGCAAGATGGTAGAAGAAGGATCGCGCCAGTCCGGTCAGGTCCCAATGTGAAAACTGGACGACCCGGGCGTCCCCTGGCCTTATCATGCCTCGGGGCAGTACTAAACCACATTCAATTTGTGAAATTCGGATTCCTCGTGCAAAAGTGCACCAGAATCACTTATAGTTAGATTATTTTGAAATAAATAATTTTCAACTTTTTCATGACATTTTCATTTTGTGGCCAAAAAGTCGAAATCTCAGAACTATCTGAACTAGGGGACAATAAAAACAAATTCGAAAAGGAAATCTGATTTCACACTTGTTCAGCTCTTCTCTTAGCACCGCTTGAAGCTGAATCACACCCATTTTTCTTGTCTTCCACTCCTTTCGTCGATTAATCATGGATTTCCTCCTCGTACATACAAAGGCGCTTTCTCCTATCTTCTTCTGGTCTTTTCCTTATTTCGATTTACAGTTTGCTTGTAAAAGCAGATGATGTTGTAGAAAACTCCAGCTGAGAAAAGTCTATTGCGAATTTTGTATTTGGTTACTGTATCGCGAAGTACTACTTTGATAGCATCGTTTCCGTGCAAATCATGCGCTGCTGCTGTGGTGTTTTGTCGATTACGGTAAGTTTTCAGGTTTACACTCAAAGATGAATCCATACAAAGGTCACAAAGCATGAAAATCGAGAAAGGTATTAGCTAGAATAACCAACTCTCTTACAGACTGGAGCTAAGATGCTGGCAACTTCGAAGATCCTGGTAGCCGTCGTTTTGTGCGCGCTTGCCGTCTCCTTCATATTCGAGTACTATTTCTCTGGATTCGCGGTTGGGGTGGTTAGTTTCTCGAATCATGGCCACATCGGTTCTCAAACGCTCTCTTTTACGCCTGGTCTTACTACGTTTTCACGAACTTTTTCAAGTATCTGAGCGAGCGCGCAATGGAGGAACCGAGTGACTCCCCGGAACACAATCCGACCTGTCATATTCAATCCATTCTCGAACATACCAGCATCAAATTTCACAGAAATCGATCCAGACACAGTCTTGCCTGAACGGGGCACTATTTAGAGATTTTGATCTATGTTCGAATTATCATGTGATAGATTAGCATTCATGTAATCTTTTCTGAATTGGATTCACAAGATATCTTAATGAATTCGACTACCGTATAAAGCTCCACTTTCAATCCCAGCCTCCTTCCGGCAACACACTCCTCATAATATCTTCTATAATTCCAAAAGATTTATTGGAAGAACAATAAAGAAAATCCCCAATGCCTACTATTGCACCTTAAATTAAAAGGGAAGGAGATAAATCTTCAGAAACGATATATTCTTTGGCAACGGTTTATTGTGTGAAGTGTGAACGACAGACCATCTTCATGTTTTATTCTCTCTTACATTTTTTCCTCATGTTCTCATGTTACTAATGAAATCGACTGAAAAATTTTGAAATGTGTTCTCTTCAAATTGCATAGAAAATAAGTACATGAAAATAAATTCGAAATCGCACTCACATGTTCAGTTGTTCCGCTCTTCTTTTAGCACCGCTTGAAGCTGATTCACACCAATTGTTCTTGTCTTCCACTCCTTTCGTCGATTAATCATAGCCTTCCATCCTCATACATACAAAGGCGCTCTCTCCTATCTTCTACTCGGCTTTTTCCTTCATTCTTTCACTGTAGTCTGAAATATTCATCAGTTTACTGCTGCCTCGTTTCAGAGACACATAATGCGCTGTTGTTGTGATGACTTCACGGACCTATCCCGAACAAACCAAAATCGAATTTCACAATACCCGAACCAGACTCGTTCTTGCCGAAGTCAGATAACAGATGAGGACTATTTATCGGCTGCTTCCAAGAAAATGCGAATACCCGCGATTCTCAATGATAAACAAGCATTCATTCTCAATGATAAACAAGCATCACAATATACTACAACTGTGTATCAAATGGGAATGACGAACATATTCTGTAATCTTTGGCAGTATCTTCTGTGCACGATAACCATCTTCCTGTTTTATTCTCTCCTTCAGTTTTCTACATCCCACGAATAGAAAGTATTGGAACATTTTGAAATATGTTATCTTTTCAATTTGTGATAAAGAAAGAAGTCAAAAAATAAAATCAAAATATTTGTTTTTCACTTGTTCAGTTCGTCTCTTGGTGATTCATATCAATTCGTTTTCTATTCCAGTTGGCTCGATTGCTCATTGTCTTTTTTGGGACATACGAAGGCCTTTCGTATCTTCTGCTCGGAATTTCCTTCTGTCAAGTTTCACTTCCTTGAAAAGGTAAAGATATTCAAATTGACTTATTTAGAACTTCACGTTACTTTAGCCTAAATTGTTCATGTTGATACTGTTGATTCTTTCAGTATTTTCAGCATGCACTGCACTTGTGGTGGCTTCTCTGTTATCATGGCTGGTTGGAAGATACTCGACGTCGTTCTAGTGTGTGCTTTTGCCGTTTTCTTAATCTTCGACTTTGACTTCACTGGAATCGCATTTGGCGTCGTAACTAGAATACGAATCACTGGTATATTCCTCTTCGTTTCACACGCAGTGAAAATTATTGAAAAGTGAAAATTAGTGACAATTCGAACGCGAAATTGACCGTAATACATTTCTCGGCCCGAATAGTTTATCGATCTCCTTTTCAGATCGTCTATTGAGCAGTCGAAGCTACATTTGTGATTCTAGCGATCCTCGCTTGCTATCACCAAGAGGCCAAGCCGCTCATATCCATGATCGTCGTGAATGTTAGTTCATTCTCCCATTGGACTGCTTCTTATAGTTTTTTGATCGTATTCTTACCGAAAATAAGGGGAAACTAAAAGTCAGTTATTCAGATATTCGAGATAATCAGACTCGTAATAGCTATCATCTTTGTCGTAATTGTGGTTTTACAAGGAAAGGCTGATCAACAAGGTTAATCAATTTATACCTTGAAAGAAGTGGCAGTTACGATTATAGACAAACATGTATCAATCGTCATCTGCCCCATCGTTATTGTCTGCTGTGCCCTTTTACTCGTTCATTTCGGCCGGTTCTGCATGGCTCTCAATAACTTTGAGCACCTGAGAAGAAACAAGGTCGTGCCTAATGCTCCAGACGTAACTCGCTTCTGAAAACAATATTGTGTGACCCGATATCAAGTGATCGGAATGTTTGCAATATCGAGTGGATCAATGAAAAGAGAAACCTCCTTGAATTTTACGACACAGCATACAGAAGCCGAAAATACTATAAAGTTTACAACAACTTGCTCAATGCAATAAATCACCCGTTCGCTAAATGATTTTGATCGAACTAGATAGCACGTGTTTTCTGAGAGATTGCAGGACACCGAGGAACTAGGTGCAAAAGTTTGAGCTATATTTATGAGATAATTATCATGAAGTATATTGGGGACGAGAAAACGTTGACGTAGACGGAAGTACCATACCCTGTCTGAACTATCGTTTAGTCTGGGGCTGGTGGCCCGAAACTATTACGCACTAAATCAAAAGAAAATGTTTTCTTGAATTTGTGAAAAAATAAATAACCACATGAAAATAAATTAGAAATTACACACACACCAGGGCTGTGCGTAAAAACTATTTCGTAAAATTTTCGTAAAACGTAATTTTACGAATATTTCTCTCGTAAAATTCGTACAATTTTCGTAAAATTTAGTAAGTGGGTATTTACTTTTTTTCGTCAAAATTTTCCGAACATTAATGATCTTTCAAGTGTCTATTTTCCTAGAATGCCGTCTTTAACAGTCAGACGATATTCCTTTTAAAAGAAAATAAATTCAAATAACCATGTCGAAATGTTACGTTATTGTAGTCTGACGTTTTGCACTGTTACTGTTGCGTCTTTCAGTATGTCCGAGACGCAGTACTATGGCGGTGGAATCGCGATCTTCATGGCTGGATGGAAGACCCTCGGCGCCATTTCAATATTCGTTCTCTCCATCTTCTTTATCTTCGAATACTATTTCACTATCTTTTTGGTGAAAATTCGAACACATTCGAACGCAATACTTTATTTCGGTTGGATTCAATCGATATTGTTTTCAGATCGCCTATTGTGCAGTCGAAGCTATAATCGCGATATTCGCAATCACAGCTTACTATAGCAAGGAAGAAGCCCGGCTTCACTTACCCATGATCGTTTTGAGTGTTAGTTTACACTCTCGATGTACAACTATCTACATACGTTTCGCGATCATATTTTGTTGAACATAACGATTAACCAGGAAAGTCAGGACGACACTGCTATTCAGATAATCGAGATAATCGGACTTGCAATTGCAATCATTGTTGCCATAATCATTGCTGCGCAAAGACAAAAAGGTTGGTTTATCAGTTTAGTTTTTTTCATTTTTTTTTTGATTGAGAAAGAAATTTTTTTAAATATTTTATTTTATAGGCAAGGCTGTGTCAATCGTCATCTTCCCCGTCTTATTGTCTGCTGCGCTCTGTTAATCGTTCCTATCGGCTGGTCCTGCTGTGTGCTCACTGCCCACCTCAAGCATTTGAGAAGGGACGTAACCGTGCCTAATGCTGCCCAAATAACTCGCTTCTGAGATACATATTAGCATGTGTAGAACGATATCAAGTGAAATCGGAATATTTGCAATATAGTGAGCATAAAGGAGACGAGAAACATCCTAGGCTTTTACAACACAGTGTACAGAAACGATATATACTATCACGACGACTACAACTTTAGTAAACTATTGAATGCAAAGTTTAGAACGACCTATTGACAGGGAATAGACAGTAGCATTCCATGACCATCGCACATCTGAACTATCGTGAAATTCATCATAGAATCATCGTCTTTGACTCTGACTCTTCTATTCCATCCATCTCTCTCCAGAAAAGAAGTGGTTGCAATATTGATGGAACTTTGATCGTATCTGACATCAATGAAACAATTGCAAAGGGATTGGAATCATTTTTACCTGTGGAAATTTGCGTGGGTTCCGTAGCGATCCTCATGCAATCAGCATTGAACACATGATCGTTGAGGGGACAGTGACTATGACGAGGCGATTTAAGAGAGGAATCGCGAGAGATTCGAGAGTTTTGGGGTATTATGGTCCGAATATGGTCCGAATTTAGTTGGAAAATTTTTATCTCAGAATCATGTACCTATAGGATTTTCTAGATTATTTTTGTGCGTAGAAAACGAATTTGCTAACTAGAGCTCATCAGATATCGAAAGAAAAAAAGTTATGCTATAAAGAAAATCCCAAAAAAAATTTGTTCTGGAATTTGGTCATAACTTTTTTATTTAGAGGATTCATGAGCTGTGGTTAGCAAATTCGTTTTCTAAGTTCAAAAGTAAGCCAGAAATTCCTATAGGGACATGATTCTAAGATTTTCGACCAAAATCGGACCAAAGGGGGGACCACATGGTGAAAAAGAGGTCAAAGTCGAAAAAAAATTTATTTCGAAAATATATGTCTATAGGAGTTTCTGGCGTATTTTTGCGCGCTGATTCCGAATTTCGATATGAGAGCTCATGGAGACGTGAACGAAAAAAGTTATGCTTGAAAACCCACGAAAAACTGCCAAAATCACAAGGTTTTCGGACAAAAGTGCGGGCCATTTTTTTTTCTCACCTCCGATCTTTCTGCTTTAAGAGGAGGTGTTTGACACAAGTATTTTCTCAAATCACGCTTCGGGGATTCTTGCGGTAATCCCGATTAGGAAAGTTACACAACGTTTCTGGAAAACCGAAGGCACCGCTCCGGCACATGAACGGGGAATGACAATATCAACATAAGAAATGTTTTCCTATACCTCCCGAATCGAATGCTTTCTGGGAATAATCTCTAGTATTATTTTAAAGCAAGTCATGGCTGTTTTCCTGGCTGTTTTTTTGGTCCTAAATTTCATAGTGTTCCTATTTTGACCTAAGAATACTCGAAGATGAGACCTGATATCGAAAATCGGCAAACGCAGTTTGAATGAACATCATTCAAAGTACTTAAGTTTTCCTTTTCAGCAGAATCGGGGAAACTATTTCCTAAGTCCTTATGGCTCTCGAAACTCTCGCGATTCCTCTCTTAAGTTGGTTTTTTTTGTATTGTAAAGTTCACTCTTCCACTGTCGATGATGACCATTACCAATATTCAAACGGGTATCTTCATCAACAAGAATTAATAATGATACTAATTTCTCGTATTTTTACAATAATTTACGGTCAGTCTCTTCAACCTTTCACTTATTAGAAATCTGAGAGAGAGAACAATTAGAAGACCATTTTCAGGCATTACGAGCGAAAAGAATGATTCCCCTGAGATGAGAAGATTCAGAATAAGCAAATATTGATAAAGAACGTTGATTGAGAGGAGTGGCGAATCAGAATCTTGGCTGTTGATTGACATCCATCAGTCGAAGGAGCTCGATGTCTTCCAATATCAACGAGGTGACCTTCTGAAAGGAATGATTAATTCTTAATGTAAACTTCTATGAATTTATGCATTGAAGCATTGTGATCGCACTTTTACAAGAATTATTCAACAATTGTCTTTTATTTTTCTGCAAATCTGTCTCGACTTTACATGATCGTGTTGAAATCACCTCAGTGGCCACTAGCAGACAGAACAACTGGCCAATCCGAGTGGCGTATTCACTCATTCCCTTGTTGGAGTAGTAAGAGTGAAGGTCCTGCATGATGGCTGCTCGACTAGCTGTGGCTATCAACGATAGACGTTCATCGCCATAGGGTGACTCTGCGAAATGAATAGCTAAACCTTTGTTCGTCTCTTGAAAACGTAAGATATTTTTTGACGAAAATTTGAGTACGAGAACCAATGGTCAATGTGATAACGGATGAAACGGAAAGCTACAGCTGGCACTGAAAGAGATTGACTGACCAGTGTTCCAGAACGAGAGCGCGAGAAGGATGAGGAACTCATCGTCGGTCGGGGCCACTCTCCGCATTGCTCGCTTTCCACTGCCGGCATTCGCATCAAGAAGGGATCGAAGCGCACTGAAATCAAGTTCTTGGGTAAATAACGCATTTCGAACTGTTAGTGGACTATGAATATCGATGGACTATCAGTCATATTTTAGTATTTTTAATTGCATATCCACTCTGCAATTGTGGTCATATGAAGTACATGAATCAAGAAAACTGACATTGTCGACTCTTCAATGTTCGTTTTCCCCACATAATCACTGAGAAAGACGTCGATAGTGTCAGTCGAGAGGGTCGTAGTGTACGAGACAAATCTACAAATAAGGAATAGCTGGAACGACGTCAAAGTTTTTCAACAATATTGAGTATTTCACTCCATATCTCATAACTCACATTCGGTCATCGTTAGGAAATATCTTTTGGGCGCGAAAATGCGATTCGATTACGTGAATACGATCATAGCAGCCCGAGACGATATGCCACTGAAATCAAAATAATAATTACAGAGAGTAGTTATGGCAAATACTGATCGAATTCTCAATTTTGCATCATTTACCTTCTCATTCGAAGACAGCGTCTCGAATTCTGGAAACGAGATGGAAGCAAAATCGAAGATTGAAGAGATCAGAATCTGAGTCACGCGGAAAGTCGAACCGTGGGTTCCAGATATGATCGGCTGCAATGATTGGATGATCATTATTGACTGATAGAGAGTCTGTTCGAGTAGATTCATGGCTAATGCTGCAAATTATTCAAAACATCTATTGATTGAGCCGTGCACCACCAATTGTGTAATGGCCCTAATGACGCTCATTTTAGTCGTCCGATATTTTCTGCAAAACTTGAGGAACATACGAATGTATTTTCGTCGATGTCGTTCGGATGGACAAAGTTGACCATAGGGCGCACGCACAGTTCCGACGTTTTACGAATTCGAGTCATCACACTAAAACCATTCCTTCGAATTCAATTTTTGTCTTCACTTTAACAATTTCATCAATGAAAAAAGCAGCGAAAACTTAAACTATCAAGTGTTCAAAGAATAGTATAACTGTTGTTTTCAGGTAAAAAATAATTTGGTAACCCAAACTTGTATCCACAGCGAATCCTATCTAGCACGGGCGTAGAGCGAGTAGAGGGACCGATGGTGGGGTATCTGAAACGAATATTTCACCCCTACTCCTCTCTCAATAAAGCAAAGTCCGAAAAAATAATTGACGATGTTATTGCAGCCAATCCATAAAAGGTGGTACTTGATCGGAACGGTGTGGAGAGTTGGCTGAGCGTCAAGATACGACATCGATTCCGGAGACTCCGCGGTGATGTTGCTTCTGATCGCCGGCTCCGAGTTGGAGCTGGCGATGGATGAGGGGGCAATATCCAGATTTGCCCGTTCGAAGATTCCCCTCATTTGGTCGAAACGACAGCGTCGACACTCCAGCACACGGCCGGGAATAGGTCGGGATAATCGAGATAATTCCAAGATCAAGCCGGAAAAATAATGTCTTCCGGTTCTGTTTCACTTACCATCCTCGACGCAATTTCCTGTTGTTTTGCTTCTGCATTTGAAGACCCGCTTAGTTCGATGGGCACGTCTGAGGTTACATAAAATAACAGTGGCTTTTGAAAAACAAGTTGAAAACCTCGATGCGACTAGGACCGATTAGGGTTGGCAATTCGGCCTGTCGTAGCGGCGCCGCTACCACTCCCCCTCGCCAAATTTCGCAAAAGGCGCGGGGGAGGAGGTAGCGGCACCGCTAAGACAGGCCGAATTGCCAACCCTAGGACCGATTGCAAAACCTTTTCAATATCATATCAAGGAATATACTAGCCAAGACTGAATCGAGCATTGCATGATATTCAAAATACCTGTAGAATACTGCACACGCTCTACACGCGTCGATGCTCATATGGAGCTGCGAGATTTGCGCATTACAAATCAAACACGATCTGGTCTGAAAAAAAAACAAATGATTGTTGACAATAACAGATGACTCACTGATTGACCCCTCTTCAATTAGTCTTTCCTCAATGTCAACGATTACACTAAACTAGTAACTACGATTTCATTTCAATAATTTTTTTTTTAATTGCTCACCATTCTCAGCTGTTTGATGAAGAAAGATGAAGATGACAAAGCACTGGGCTAGTGAGCACAATGTGTCTCTTTAATCTTCTCTCTTCTCTCTCTCTGCTCATTTCAGCATAACAAATAGGAACACGCCAAGCACACATTCGGTACGCATTAAGCACGCCATCGGGTATACTTCATTGAAAGATAGTAGTCGAGCGAGAGAAAGAGGAGGAATGGGAGAGAGATAATGACGCAACACAAAGTTCTTATGATAAAGAGAGTATATATTGATCCAGAGGATAGTGATATGACTTCAATCAAATCAGATATCACTCGTTGTGCAATGATATTAGACAAGATGAGGTAAGAGATTAAATGGAATCGGGAATTTCGATAGCGAGACAATGTGTACTACACGACGATTCAAGATACGACATCTTTCAAGAGTTGAGCAACGAATCATGTTCGCTTATTAGAGCTTTTCTAAGATTCCGGGAATGTGCACTCCCTTCTCGTAGGGCAACATTGCCCCACGATCGCTCACTATTCAGACTAGCATGTAGTTTAGCGGTTATTGTTTCCGGTAATCACTCGAAAAGAATCTCCAGATTCGGGTTCGAAACGATTTTTTTGCATTATATTTTTATTTTATTTTTTAAATCTCTTCTGATTTAACTATATCCGAAATACTCAACGCAAGACAATTTCTAGGCACGCGAGGCGATCGAAAAAAGAAGATATCAAGTTAGGAGAATTATTTTGTTCACTACTTGTTGAGATGATGAATTGAATAGCATGTCCGGAATTCTAGTCAACATATGTGTTCGAAACTCCATGTTTACTCACACGCTCCCCGTTTCATGACAATCAGCGATTATTGTGGACAGAAACACATCGCTTCCTCCGTTTTGCTGCATGAGCATAAAACATATAATAGCCGAACTCCGCCTTCTCCACTCCCCATCTCATCGTCGGTTTCTGAGGTTGTCGTACGATGATTCCTCGACCTCAGGTCTACTTTTTCTTCATTCCTCTCACCGCAGTCACACTCATCTTCTATGTCAAGATGCTGTACGTGCTGGCACGGAAGAGGAATGAGTACCACTCCGTATTCTACAAGCTTATCTGCACACAGGTACCTGGCACCAGGCTCGCTTATGGGGAAAACATGCTTAGGCGCTGTTTGACATCTCTTACGTAATATCGTTCATGGTGTACGCCATTCCACAGGTTTCGTTCGTCCCTTCATGAAGCAGTCATACAGAATGCTTAAGGACTGGCCTGTCCTGTATCCGTTTCTCCTTGGCATGAATGGAACAATTTGGCCCCAAATCCTCTACGCATATATTTACTGCTGCTGCAATGGACAGGTTGCTTCCAACCACGATCTTCACACAATTTCAAGTCAGAGTAGAGTTAGAAATAGGAGTCGCCGTCTCATTTCATACATTGTCTTGGTCGCTCGAGAGGCGAGCTGTGTGAAATTTATTCAAGATTCTGGGAGTGACCCTCAACAGTGTGAGCAGAATGCTGCTAGTGTGCTATCCGGGAGAGTTCCTTGCAGTCCTTCGATACACTGTCCTTCCCTCTAGTCATGTTACTCCACTATCCCTTACCCTTTGCCTTGGCGCTCTACATCTACTCCGGCCAGCGTCCCACTACATTTGTCTACGCTCCTTTCCTGGTCAAAGTCACCCGCGTCACTCCCGTGGAGTTCGTTCAAGTGCGCGCTCAGTGGGCTAATCACAGCCGGATTAAATCTCATCGATTCTCTTGCCAAACGCCCAAAGATACTGCATACGCTAAACGGGGAAGTAGTGGCGAATGTCATTCCGTGCACTCGTAAACCTCATTGACAAATCGCCATCGACTCTCCTCATTTTGCGTGATCTCTCGTCGATTAGAGTGGTTAGAGTCGGATGCCGATTTGTAATCACTAAACCTCATTAGCCGGCGCAAAGTAGGCGCCGTCTGGGTACTCCAGGATCAATACGGCAAAAGCGATGGGAGAGGAGAACACACGTTTTGAAATTGAAATGCAGATTCCGGAAAGAAAGGTTGAACTTTGTGCACATAAAAATCATTTCGGAATGTAGTCCGCCGGTCTTAAAATGAAAACAAGACCGGGTACAGAGAGGTGCGAATGAGAGGTGGCATTCAGACACGCGCCGTTTCATCAATGGATCAAGTTTGGAAGTATTACTCTAGGGTGGTAGACGGGGCTTGTGGATTTATAAATATTCATTCATTCATTCATTCATTCATTTATTCCGTTGCTTTTGGTAATGTACAAGAGATTATCGAGAAGAGTGCAAGAAACGGAGGTCCGTCGATGGTGTCGAATCGGTTTTTTTGCCGGGCAGCAAGGGTTGGGTAGGGGGAGGGTGGGGGGAGGGGGGTGAAGAAAGATTAAAGATCAAGCCAGTTACCAATAATTGAGTTGGGGTAGAATGAGGGGGGTTGAGAACGAATATAGTTACGAAAAACGTTGTGAGAAGTATTAACAATTTCGGGTGGGAGGGAATTCCAGATTGAAATGGTTCTAGAGGCAAGGGTGGAAGAAGAGTTATGCGGAATAAAAGGCAAAGAGATACGAAAATTGTGACAATTACGAAGAGTGCGAGTAAGAGGAGTACAAGTAAACAGAGAGGAAACATCCATAGAATACCGGTTATTAACAATTGACTGGAGAAAAGTGATATCCATAATAAATCTACGGCGTTCTAAAGTAGACAAATTCAAATCGCGAAGTCTGGATTTATAAGAAACAGGCGGAAGAGAACAGCGATAATAAAGTCTACGTGTAAAATCTCGTTGAACTCTTTCAAGTTCTCTAGTCATATCTACACTGTGCACTGGGTTCCAGATAATAGAGCAATATTCTATATTAGGCAGGATGAAAGTAGTAAACGATTTCAGATACAGATCGGGACAGTTACTACGAAAGGATTTAAATAAGAGGTTTGCTTTAGAACGAGCAGTAGAGATAATTTTAGAGATATGGAAAGAGAAAGAAAGGGATGGGGAAAAATGCACACCTAGATCCTTGATGATACATTTACTTGGTTCGGTAAGGACAACATCATTGATCGTAAAACGCCTACGGGGATTATGGAGACCATAATGCATAATATGACATTTAGTCTCAGAAATTCCTAAATTCCACTGAGAGGACCAATCAGCAACAGTGTCTAGAGCAGATTGTAAATGATCGGAATGAAGTGGGGCTTCAGCAAATAATTTGAGGTCATCGGCATATACAGAGTAATAGATAGACTTGTGGAATTGAGAGCAAAGATCATTAATGAAAAGGATGAAGAGAAGGGGACCGATACAGCTGCCTTGAGGCACGCCTGATCTAACTGATGAAGGGGGAGAGAAAGACGAGTCAATAAAAACGGATTGAGTTCTATTGGACAGGTAAGAATGGATCCAAGAGACAAGATGATCAGATAGCCCTAGATTAGACAATTTATGCAGAAGTAATCTGTGATCAATGGAATCAAAAGCTTTGCGGAAATCTATGTAAACAGTGTCGAAAGGAGAGCCTTTCTTAAATATACGAAGGTAATGAGAGTAAGTCTCCGCAAGATTGGTGGAGGTAGATCGACAATTACGAAAACCGGTCTGATGGGGATCAAAAAGATTGTTTTGGTCAAGAAATGTGGTAATTTTGTCAATGAGTATTTTCTCAAGGACTTTACAAACAGAAGACGTGAGAGAAATTGGACGAAAATCAGAGATAGAGTTACTCGATTTCTTTGGAATTGGTTTAACAAGTGCGTGTTTCCAGAGAGAGGGGACTTGACATGTGAGGAGAGACTTATTGAAAATAATAAGGAGAGGAGAGATAATGGATTCTCGACATTTAGTGAGGACTATACTCGGGATATGATCAGGAGAAACGTTAACCTTAGGAGCAAGTTTGCTTAGAGCGTAGATAATATCTAAGTGTGAAACAAACGGGACGTCAAAAATAATAGAGGGACAAGGCTGAGGGAGTGGGGAAGACTGAGGATGAGTGAAGACTGAACAAAAGAATCGATCGAAAGCAATACATTTTAAATTATTTGTCAACAATAGGGTTCCGTCAGAATCAATTATACCAGATGGTGTGGTTTTGGGAGCGGTGAGTTTACTATTACAATATTTGTAGAAGAGCTTAGGATTAGAAGAATTTACAATACGATTTTCGAGAGTACAGTGGAAACGGTTAAGGGCAGTGTTAAATCTATCTGTCATTTTAGAAGAGGCATAGCTATTTGGGGCGATGCGGGTTAAGTTTTTACTCTTACTGTAAAGGATCTTGAGGGATTTAGGGTATCTAGAGAAAGGGGAGGGTTTTGAAAGAGGGACAAAGGAATCGAGAATATTACTGATAAAGGAAACGAAATATTCATAAGCTTGATGAACGTCTAATCCACTTAATGCAAGGGTCCAATCATGGGTGAAAATTACTGAGTTAATTGAGTTCCAATCAGCAAATTTATAAAGACGAGATGGGACATACTGTTTGGGTGGAGGAAGGGGGATGTAGAGATTAAAAACCACAGAAAGATGGTCGCTAAGTGGTGTGGAAGGAGATACATTACGAATTACATCCTTATTACTAAAGACAAGATCAAGATAATTGTGTAGTCTAGATGGAAAAGTTACAAATTGCGTAAAATGATTGTCGGAAATGAAATCGAGAAGATCACTGTGGACAGGAGAAGAGAGGGTTGTCCAATCAATACTTGGAAAATTGAAATCTCCAAGAATGACGCACGGGAATGCAGTGGAAATATGCGTTTCTAGATGAGAAAGGAGTGCAATAAGAGAGTTAGTGGGGGAGGTGGGAGAGCGATAAACAGTGACAATTCTTATTTTTCTAAATGGAAATGAAGAAGTGAAAGGCACGTTCAGATCTACTATACAGGATTCAATAAGAACGGAGGAAAAAGAGGAAATATGCACGGGACTAAGTGAGTTATGTACTAAACAGGCGACGCCACCACCTCTACCGTAATCCTCAGTCATAATACGATCACATCGAAAGGGGAAATACTCAGGGTATCCACAAACTAGAAATGAGTCGCTATCAGAAGGATTAAGCCAAGTCTCGGAAATGCAAATTACACGATAGAGAGAGCTAGAGAGGAGAAAGGAAAGCTGGGGCGACTTGCAACGAATCGAGCGCGCATTTGCATAGTAGATAGAGACTGGGGGATCGGGACTAGAGGGGTGCGCGTGCACTTTGCGACCGGGAGATGCAAATTGGGTTATCGATTGACTGACTGGTAGAGGGGAACGAGGGGAGAAAGGTAACGAAAGAGACATGAGGGGGGTGGGGGTGCCCTTGCTGCCGCGTACCTAGTGTCTCCTCGTGTTGTTGACGTAGTTGGGCGGAGCGGACACGGGAGTGGCATCCAGGCTAGAGAGGGCAGAGGCATCCGAGGGACGAGAGGTACCATACTGAGACGAGGGAGTGACGGGGTAGTTCTGTAAGTAGTTCTGTAAGAGGGAATTGAATCTCTTTTTCACGACGAGAGAGTGCGATGACTGGGGAGCGCAACTTTTTTGTGACATTTATCGAAGTATTCTCTTCTACTCAGGTCCCTTTGCCTATTTCCAAGGACTTGGGTTATTTCGAGATAATAAATCGGGATTGATTGGACTCGCGCCCAATGTGGCTCGAGTAGATGAGAATGTGTATGACTGATTGGTGTCAAAGGGAATCTTAATTAGAGTGTGGAGAGGAAGAGGAAGAGGAAGACTCTTCCCCGCGCGGGCGGTGTGGAATGAAATGACAATGAAGAGGAGAGGGAAGGGATTAACTCTTCCGGAAGAGTGAAAGACTATAGTGCCTCAGCTAAATGGACGGCGTTAAGCGGCTTTTGATCGTACAAATTTCTTCCCGGTTTAGATCGATAGCCCTGTGTTTTCTGCATCTTCCACCACTATTATTTAGCCCATAGTCCCTGCAGGGAATTAGCCACCTTCTTGAATATGCCGTTTTTGACTGTCCAGAGTCACTAAACCTAGGGCTGAGTCAATGCGTAAGCACTCCTGTACTCCAGATGAAGTCAGTACCTACTTATATCATGCATCAACAAACCTCCTTATTGAGAACATCTCAGATATTACTTTGCGCATTTCTACAACTGGTTTTGAGCGAATCCGCGTGAAGAGAGTTCACTCTTCCGGAAGAGCGACCGCTCTCCCCAACTCTTCCGGAAGAGATAATCGAATTTGGCTCACTCTTCCCTCTTCCTCTCCGCACTCTAATCTTAATCATCGGGGTTGTGAGTAGTGTTGGTAATTCAAGGGTTGACTCTCTTCATTTTCCGCACTATCTCGCTTCTCTGACCGGTGAGAGAGGACCCTTCCGATCTCGGCCGAAGGAGGTGTCAATATACACCACTTCCTTCGTTCTTTTTATGTCCCTCTGTGTAATGCCTATCTATAACTTTCTCAACTTTTTCTTCTCTTTCGCAAACATGAGCATTAACTTACACGACTCTGTGTATGTCATCAATTTCAGCTATATACCATATACCTGTGGTGTAATTGCTACTACTACTTTTCTTTCACGATGTCCCTTCTGAATCCGTGGTGCCTGATTCTAATAAGTAGTGAGTGTTGAGGGCATTATTTACATTATCAGGTCATTCCATTCTGCTTAACTTGGATTCTCTCATACATCATTATATGTCTCTTTCTTGATTTTCAGTGAAACTGCGAGTTGCTGTATTGGGCAAGTTTACAAGCACGATTTTTCACACGCTCCTCATCTCATGAAATCGCAAAGGAAGTGAAAAAATCGAGAAATGAGACGACACCTGTCAATCCTTCAGTAATCTGAGCGTTCCTATTGTTTTTCGACAACCATCCCGGAATATTCCGGAATGGTTGTGGAAACAAATTGTCAATTGTCGATGAATAATTAATAAATAAATAATATAACATCGTAGGTTTGTATTAATACCGATTTTTTCGCCAACTATTCCAGAATATTCCGGAATGGTCGTCGGAGAATATTTGTGACTAACTCGTGAATCCGTAGCGCATCCGGAAACATCATTAGCAGGTGCAACGTAGGCGCTGTCTCGGAGATAACACTAGGATCAAATTGGCGGAAGTGATTTGAGTAAAGAACGCCCATTTAGCAGTAGACAGGAAGATTTCTGAACGTATGGTCAGTTTTCGAAAAATACCAAACAATTTGAAGTTCAGCTGAGCGAACAATTGCCAGTGATCGAATAAAACTGACAATATGATAGTAGATAGCCGCATATCGTGCTCTGAATGTTTAATCCATGCTGGTTAAGATACTAGCGTGACTTTTATTTATCCCCCTCTTTATCCATTTTATTTTCATTCTGAGGCATATGTTTTAACACTCTTTATATATTTTTCTCTCTCAAAAACATTTTTATTTACAAGAAAACTTTGAATTTACAAATCAATTATCATCACCAGAATACATTTCTTAGATCAAATAGTTTCGTTTTAGTTCTGCACGTCGCTGGCATACCTAAAATATGTAAAATTCTTAGGAGATGAATAAATAAGTTATTTTTCATCCATTTGTTCCCATAAAAAGTGAAACTTACCCGATCACTGCTGACTCAGTTCATCATAGTCGATTGACGGACTCTGCGGGGTGCATCCGAAAACTGTAGAACACAGTAGAATGAGAAGTGAAGTGAGCAGCAGAGTGGGAATGAAGGTGCGAATCATGTCAGATCAGTGATCAGAGAGTATCGGTGAGACTGGTGAGACCACTAGCAAGCGGCTCGCGACTCTGCTTGAACAAACAGGTCTGAGTTATGATGTTTGGAAAGATCGCCAGAGAATGAGAAGAATGTTTCGTAGGTGAGCCAAATGTAACGCATGCGTCTAAATATTTTTTGTATTGTACTGTTTTTGAAACTCTTCCATTGTCCATAATGAGCAAGTAAAACGATCATGTCCATCAACAAGAGTGAATAATCTGACTAATTTCTCTTAATTTATTACAATCATTTACGGACAATCTTTTCAGGCATTACCAGTTTCAGGCATTTCGAGTGAAAATAATGATTCCCCTGAGATGAGAAGATTCCGAACAAGCAAATATTTATAAATTATTTATAAATAACTCTTTTCGAGAGGGTAGGTGATTCAGAATCTTGGCTGTTGATTGACATCCATCAGTCGAAGGAGCTCGATGTCTTCCAATATCAACGTAGAGACTTCTGAAAATTTTCAACACTGGCATGTATTTGCATTCTTTTTTTTAATTTTTTGATATTGGTGCTCATATCGTCGAAAGTATAATTTCTTAAAATATTCGTGGAATCACCTCAGTAGCCACTAATAGACAGAACAGCTGGCCAATCCGAGTGGCGTAGTCTGCTAATCCCCGGTTGGAGTAGTAAGAGTGAAGGTCCTGCATGATGGCAGCTCGACTGGTTGAGGCGATGAGCGAGAGACATTCGTAGCTCGATGGAGATTCTGCGATAAATCAATCAGTCAATCAACAAATCATAGACAATTGAAACATGCTTCTCTGAACTATCGTTCTGATATTTTGCGAAATTATTTGAACATTATTTATCTGAAAATCCTTCGAGTTTAGTATCCCAGCAGAATATCAGGAGGATAGGTGAGCATGAAACAGTTCGATTGACCGGTGTTCCAGAAGGATAGGGCGAGAAGGACGAAATCGAAATTTATCTCCCACTTGCAATGCCTATAGCGTCAAACTCTAAGGACGAAGGCTATCAGTCATCGGAAACATTGTTGCCTCATCAATGTTCCTTTTGCCCACATAATCGCTGAGGTAGTCGTCGATAGTCTCCGTCGAAAGAGTCGTAGTGTACGAGACGAATCTGCATGGAGAAAATACAGACCCCATCACATTATAGCGTTTGCCAATTCGTTACACATTCCACTCACATTCGGTCATCGTCCGGAAATATCTTCTGGGCACGAAAGTGCGACTCAATGACGTGAATTCGATCGTAGCATCCCGAGACAAGATGCCACTGGAATTGAAATTATTTGCAAAAGTATATCTGGAAAAGTTATATGATCAAAAATGTGAGCAGAGATCTTTCAGGTTGATTTGACATTGAAGCCACTGAATCTTTTGTCGCAAAATCAATGTCACGACGTTCACCTTTTCATTCGAAGTCAGATTCTCGAATTCAGGAAACGAAATAGAGGCAAAGTCGAAGAGTGAAGAGATCAGAATCTGCGTTTTTCGAAAGGTTGAGCCGTGTGTCCCAGCGATGATCGGCTGCAATACAAATATTTCAGGAGGTCAGTGGGTCCAATCTTTTACTGATTTCTTTTTCCTTTTATAAGTGAGTAGAGAGAGCATGCTGTATGTGTGTAGAGAGAGCATGAAGAGATAACGCTTCCGCCGAAATAACAACAATCACGATTACTACCCTGTAGCAGTTCGAATGATCGAATGATCATTTCGAATGCACGAACGGCTAGTTCCCCATACTTATCCTGATTAAATTATATTCAGCATAATCAAGGAACGTACGAATGAGTTATCGTCAATGGCATTCGGGTGGACGAAGTGGTTGAGTGGGCGCATGCACAGTTCTGACGTTCTCCGAATTCGAGTCATAACACTAAAAAGCGAGAAAAAAAATTATAATTCAAATGAAATATTATATTTGAAATCACACGTTCTTTTTATTCATTTTTCCAGGTAATGAAATTTTTGAGAAAAAAATCCAAAGCATTGTAGGATCAACCTCACTTGTATCCGCAGCGAATCCGATCGAGCACGGGAGTCGAGCTACTAGACGGACCACTGTTGGTGCATCTGTAATAGGATTCTTCATCCTTTCCATTTCACTCCAAAAAAATCGCAAAAGCACAAAAATGCAGATAATATCGATGAGTACCTGATTGAAATCATTGGGATATTTGGATAAATCGAGGCACGTTCATGACAGCAATCTCGGAGACTCCGCGTTCCGACCGCTGCTGGTTTGTGGTTCTGACTTATCGCTGATTGACGGAAGGATCTCCAGATTAGCCCTCTCGAAAATGCCTTCCATAATTTCGAACCGACAGCGTCGACACTCCAGCACACGATCTAAAGCTCACACGATGAGTTGAGAGATAAAATCCAAAATAACAGGGGCTTTCGTGAACGTATTCTCACTATCTTCGACGCAGTTTCCCGTTTTGCTCTTGCATTGGGACACGCGCTTAGATCGGCAGGCGCGTCTGACAAGATATTGTGAGGTAGTTTTATGTTTACCACGTTGTTTTGATTAAATCGATATAATATTTAAAATGCTTGTAAAAGACTGTGCATGCTCTACACGCGTCGATGCCCATGTGGAGTTGCGAGATTTGCGCCTTGCAAATCAGGCACGTTCTGGACTGAAAAAGGATCATCGACTGTGTAATGGAAGATTATTCAACGATTATTACTATTGATCTAGCAGCCAACGATTCTTTTTGCGATATCTCTTATTGCACTGAACAGAAAGTAAATGTGAAAATCCAAAATACTCACAGATAAAGATAACTCAAAATAATCAATAATGGAAAATCACCATTTTGACACGAGGGAACAACCGGTGAAGATGTGCAAAGAACTGGACGAGTGAGCACAACTTCTCTCTTTCTTCTTCTCACCTCTCTCTCTCTCACCCATCAGCAGGGGCAATCAAACAGGATCACGCCATCAGACAAAAGACACGGTTTCAGCACGCCACGGGTTCACTTCGTTGAAAATGAAGAAAGATCGAAGGGAGAAAAAGAGGAGATATCGATTCAGTAAGATCTCGTAGCTAGATATCTCATAGCTGATAGACGAAGGGATACAGCCGGACAATTGTGTCTATTTATAACACATACCCCTTGTCGTTATCCTCAATATGACCTCATTAGGCTATATGTGAAAACAGAAGTGGCGTGCAAATGTTGTATTCAGAATTTTGGGCTGTCATATTTAGAGTGTGCGTCGAATGTTGGACGCGTGGGATTGTTGTTTAAGAAAACAGACAAATGAATTCTATGAAAACGGTATCTATCAGGTTATTCAGAAAGTTTCTGATAGGTTTTTATTTTCAAACATTCTAACCTCTCCTGTCCTTCGCATTTGAGCTATCTGTAAAAGTCTTTGTATAATCGACGAGGGCTGAGATACTATTTATTGCGCACACCGAATCAGTTGTCACTAAAAAGCAATACGGATATAATGGCAAGCCGAACACGCCGAATCCGACCATGAGAAATACTTTGCTCTTGGATCAGCGCTCTATGAAGTAATGTCACTCCATTCTCCAAGAAAATCGCACCTCTGCGAAAGCAAGAGCCTTTGTCAACAAGTTGTATTGACGTAAAATAACATTGTTTACAGACCTGCGATTCCTAAAGGAGCTCGTCGTATTCAAAGTGGAAGAAGGAGAAGTCTACTGCAGAGGACTGTCTATGTCGTTTGATAAGCACTGATGCGTGAAGAACACCGCAAAAATGTCATTGGAATAAATCGAATATGATCATTGCATGTTCGTTGTCAACAATTTTCATATAACACAAACACACAAAAATATATTTTTTCTGTTTGGATATTCCACCGCCAACTTCATTGGAATTAATTGAATTGATATTGTGCGATTGGTCTCGGCATTCCACGAACAAGCAAATTGGTATTTATTTTATAAAAAAAGTAGTGGAAACTTACTAGGTACATTTATCTTGAAAATTTGAACACAGTTCATTTGAACATCTGATCACAGAGAAAAGAAGGCGAGTCGGATAATTAGGTCAGTTCATGAGAGGACCTGGCCAAACAGGAGTACTGCACAACGATGAGAGTAAAGATCGAACATAAGCGAATGAAGAAGCTTGACCCGTCATTGATATTTCATCAGTGCAATGTATAGTATTCTTCGAAATGTAAGCATTTAAAATCTTTTTTTAAAAGGTGCGACCTCATAAAGTGATTTTGCAATCGTCTTGTGACGACTACACTAGGTGGTGCAGACGATGAAGCCGACGGTTGGACGGCATACAGTCCGAGATGCTTCTAGGACACTTTATCTCGCGTTACATCGCGCCTCCTCGTGCACAGATACCAATTTACCGACACCGGAGAGATATGCTTGGATGGAGAGAATCGGAAATCCTAAACAAACTGTTTATAATGATTTCCTCCTCCAGGAAGGATTATACTCGTGAAGAAAATATTCGTTCCGACAAGCATTCATTTTGCAATTTTTCTTCTAGTCTGTGCAGTTTGTTCAGCGTCAAGCAAAGAGAAACATTCGTCGTTCTCGACAAAATAAACACGGATTTCCCACTATAAAAGGGCAAGCGATCCCTCTATCATTACTTCAGCGGTCCGCATCCACCGCAATCAAGTGAGTTCAGTCCAATAGCTAGTCCAAATCTGTTCATTCTCCCATACAGTATGCGTTTCCTCGCCCTCCTTCCTCTCGTCTTCGCTCTCGGTCTCGGGGGAGTGCTTCCTCACACCAAATTCGAAAAGGAAATCGAGAAGCAACTCAACGTCGAGGAATTCAAGAAGGACATGAAGGTGAACCATTCAGTGATAATTCGTTAATAGGTACAATTAAGTCATTATTAATTCCAATAGCCGTAGGTAAAGGTGAAGAAATATTTATTTAAAAATACAAAATATTAACGTTGACGACTTCAGATTCTGAACGCTCATCTCGCCGTTGAGACTGATGCCGAGCGAGAGGAACTGAAGCAACTCCTTGCCGTGAGCACATTATCCTTATTGCAAGGAAAATCCACATCGTATGATTGATTCCTACACAAAGCTCTGAAAGTCATCAATTTACAGTTAGCACAACATCATTCAAAATGCTAATGATAATGCACTTTCTAAACTACAGTTCCTTAAGAGAGCAGATCGGTTATTTTGGACGACCCCCCGGAACCGTTGCGCTAGCAATGAGAACTACAAGCTCATACTCGGGTACTAGGAGGGTCTTGGTCCCGTATTTAACAAACGGTCACTTATTTGTGGTTACTGCCTTGCCGGAGGGAGAATAGTGAATTACAAGGTAAAATGGTCGAAAAATTATATTTTCTCAACCATTCGGGATAGACACAATTTATCTTTTGCGTTATTCTAGGGGTGCCCTGGGACTCTGGAAAACCCGTTCTGCTTGATTTCTAGTTGTTTCCAAAATGGGTTTTTCTACTTTCAATTTCAGTTTTTCGGATAAAGTTGTAACTTTTAGGCCGAACTACAAGTAGTCACTATGTGCGTTTTGTAGCTATTGCATGTATGCATCGGAATCACTGTTCGAATTGTTCCGCCAGGGACGCCGAATCCTAATATTTTTTAACAAAGCCAAAAAAGTCGTAATTTTGAAGGTTTTTAGATCACAACTTTTTTAGTTCTTGTTTTTATGTGCTCTAATAGCAAAATTCGGATTCTACGCGCAAAAATACGTCAGAAATACCTATAGTCAGATTGTTTTGAGAATACAATTTTTTCAACTTTTGGTCATTTTTGGGTCAAAGTCGAAATCTCAGAAATATCTGACTATAGGTGTTTCTGACGTATTTTCACCCGTAGATGTCGAATTTTGATACTAGAGCTCACCAAAATGCGAAAGAAAAAAGTTACGGTCTCAAACTCAAAATGTTTTAGTTTTTCGAGTGTAACTTTTTTCTTTCGCATTTTGGTGAGCTCTAGTATCAAAATTCGACATCTACGGGTGAAAATACGTCAGAAACACCTATAGTCAGATATTTCTGAGATTTCGACTTTTTGACCCAAAAATGACCATGAAAAAGTTCAGGTTATGAAAAAGTTGAAAAAATTGTATTCTCAAAACAATCTGACTATAGGTATTTCTGACGTATTTTTGCGCGTAGAATCCGAATTTTGCTATTAGAGCACATAAAAACAAGAACTAAAAAAGTTGTGATCTAAAAACCTTCAAAATTACGACTTTTTTGGCTTTATTAAAAAATATTAGGATTCGGCGTCCCTGGCGGAACAATTCGAACAGTGATTCCGATGCATACATGCAATAGCTACAAAACGCACATAGTGACTACTTGTAGTTCGGCCTAAAAGTTACAACTTTATCCGAAAAACTGAAATTGAAAGTAGAAAAACCCATTTTGGAAACAACTAGAAATCAAGCAGAACGGGTTTTCCAGAGTCCCAGGGCACCCCTAGAATAACGCAAAAGATAAATTGTGTCTATCCCGAATGGTTGAGAAAATATGATTTTTCGACCATTTTACCTTGTAATTCACTATTCTCCCTCCGGCAAGGCAGAAACCACAAATAAGTGACCGTTTGCTAAATACGGGACCAAGACCCTCCTAGTACCCGAGTATGAGCTTGTAGTTCTCATTGATAGCGCAACGGTTCCGGGCAGGGGCCAAAATGCTCCAAAATAACGGAGCCGGTCTCTTAATTTTGCAATTCGCACTTTGTGAAGTTCTGAGATTAACAAACGACCTTTTATTTAGGCCGTCGAGCCTGTTCGCCCACTCGCTGCTCAGGCCGAGCGACTGGAGGAAGAATTGAACAAGAAGAACAAAGGAGACCTCTTCGAGGGAGATATCGTCCTCACTAAGTAAGCGTGTCCAATTAGTTAGTTTTGTCTAAAGCCTCATCATCTCCTCAATTTAGTTGACTAGATTGATATTTATATAATTATTATACGTTCATCTCTATTGAGCCCCACGTATTACATTTTTATAATGATACGATCATAATAGTGACCAAAGGATGAGACCGCGCACGTTTCACGCTTAACTATTCTCCGGTTTTGCGTACTGGAATCGCCTTTTCGCATATTTGAATATATTTTCTTTATTTATTCTTTTGCTAAATTGCTTCTAAAGAGGTCCCACGCCCAGCGCACTAAGGAAATATAATTAACGGATAGCGTAAACAAATAATTATTACCGGAACAGTTATTTCCCGGAACAACTTTTTGTAAAATTGTAATATATGATCTTCTTTTCAATAGTTTCGCACTCTTGACACATCTTCTCCTAGCTAGTATATCTTCAATCATTCTACTCCCGTTAAAAAAAGGAAAAGGTTCATCCCGACTTCGAGACTGGGCTCGCGGGAGATCACTGCTAGGCCAGCGATACAATGGGCTTGTCAGTCTGGAGTGCCCACCTTTCGCCAGACCTATTTACCACGTGATCTTAATTCCCGTACTCGTTCTTAATTTGGCATCATTTTCTAGTGCGCAACTCTCCTACGTCATGGCCAATGAGACTGAGCGAGCTAAGCGACAGGCCTCGATGACCTCGGCCATCTGGGGAACGGCCCCCATTCCTTTCTCGTTCGCGGCCGGAGTCAGTAAGTGAAGTTACCATTCAATCAGGGTAGACAGAATATCTTAATCTGTTCATATCTTATCATGGTTCGACGACCCAATCAACCGATTTCACATTAAGGCGAGGAGATGAAGACGATCGTCCGTGCAGCGACCGCCTTCTGGAATGCCAACACCTGCGTAAACTTCCAGGAAAATGCAGCGGGAGTGGACAAGTAAGCAAAAACAAATATCAAAAAGAGTAAAAAGCCGATTATAGAATTCTCGTGGTGAACAAGGGAGGTTGCTACTCGAATATAGGAAAGACCGGAAAGACACAGGAACTGTCCCTGCAGAACAACGGATGCAATACGGTAGGATCGAATCCTTGCACAAGCCCATTACTTTTGTTATTCGAACCTTGATCTTTGATCTCTAAGTGATCGACTCCTTTCAGCTTTCGACGGCAACTCACGAACTCGAACACGCCCTGGGCGTGAACCACGAGCAATCTCGAGCTGACAGAGAGGGATTCGTGCGAGTGAACAAGGACAACATCGTGGTATGTACCTGAAAAGCGCCCTGAGATGATGGAGAAAGACACTAGGAAAGACCGATCGAAAAAGCATATCAGATTAACATAGTACTCAACACTTCAAGAATCTACCTGTACTAATAATGAAATCTATGATAAACTCTCTCATCGCAGAGTGATGCTCTGAGCAACTTCGACTCATACCCAACATCCTCGTCGATGGGGCTTCCCTACGACTTTGGAAGCAACATGCACTACACCGCAGACAGGTTCGAACCATCAGAAAAGCTTTTGATATGCCTGGTATAATGATGCTACGAAAAAAGGCATACTCTAACCGTATTTTTCTCTCATTGTTCGTTCCCTTATCGTTTTCTTCCAGTTTCGCCAAGGACTACCGTATCCCTACGCTGGTCGCTGTCGGTGCATACGTCGACTATCAGAACTCGATGCGCGGACACATGCCGTCGTTCCTCGATGTGCTCAAAGTCAACAAGTACTACAAGTGCGATCGTGAGTTGAATTTAATTGGAACTATAATCGCTATATTTTTTTTAGCTTTGATTCCAGTCTCATAAATTAATTTTCCATTCAGAAAAGTGCGCGAACAAACCCAATCCGTGCAAGAATGGAGGATATCTTGACGTGAAGACCTGCGCAAAGTGTGTGTGCCCGGAAGGACTCGGAGGAGCTGACTGCACTGGAAATGTAAGCAATACAGAACCTAATGAGTTACCGTTATCTTTATCGAAATACAAGGAAACACAGTTTTTGTGTAATATATGTTAGAGAAAGACATTCAAAGCATCGAAAACCTGCTTTCACGTAATTGAAGCCCGACGGATGCGTTTTCGAGCTGAATGCTGCCACTTCCTACACTAAGCGAACAATCCAGGTGATCTCAACATATTGTCTTCTACTAAACAACTGCATGCTTTAAGATGTCCTCGCCAACAAAGCAGATGAAATACAACAACTGTGCCTACATGATCAAGGCAAGTTTCTACGAAGTTTCTTCATAATAAGAAAGGTATGAGAAACAGCATCGGTGTTCCTTCTTTTTTCTTCAGCTGATCAAGCACTATAAGGCACTCGCTCGCTATTACATACTCCATTTTCAGGCGCCGGCCGGCAAGAGAATCGAGGTTGTCGTCGACGGTGTTTGGTCTGGAGTGCGACCCGGATGCACCTATGGAGGCATCGAGCTGAAGACCAAGACAGAGATGACACTGAGAGGATTCAGGTACGCATATTCCTTGCCAACTCTATCAAACGACTAAACGCTAGATTCTGCGAGACTCCGACTAAGAAGTCCTACTGGTCCGACACGAACAAAGTGCCGATTCTCGTGTGGAACAATGAGGGATCTCTTCGTGCGGATATCCAGTACAGATACGGTAATTGAATGATCACAGCGATTGCCACTGATCCCTCCATCTTCAGCCTAAGAAGATCCTTCGGTTGCTCAAAGCCATTACGATTATCTGAGTTCGAATAAATCTTTTCAAAATAATTGCTTTTGCTGCAAATTGTCAGAAGAAGAAGAATTTCCGAATTGAATAGTGATGATCGAAATATTGCCAGACCGGAGGATAGTTTCGATAGTGTTTTATTCTTTTCATCTCCGTTATCGAAACTGCTCCCATATGTTTATAACACGAGGGGAGGGGGCACGACATTGAGAGACAGACGAGATAGTGGGTGCTAGCGAGAGAGGAGATCCACGCATGAGCGGTTGCGCAACAAAAACAGACCACCGCCTTCAGGAACCCACTCTTTCACGTTAGGAATTTCGACATGACTAGTCCTCTCTAATTGATTGATTCACTCGATAATGTGTAATTTATCAGCACATGGTTTGGTGGTAATACTAACTTCGAATTACTTTTAGTTTTGACTCGAATTCGCGCTACAGCATCAGTCTCTCCTCGGCGTTTCTCATGGCATCTGCCAAGGCTCGTCTTTTCGGTGGCATCTTCCCGATCGATCATACTAATGCCGAACATATGGTGATTATGTTTTCACACCCACTGATTCAGGCGTCGTGTTTGCATGGCGTCCGACACCTCATCCTACAGGAAGGCCGTGGCTTATCATTGTCAAAAATAATCGCTTTTATTGACAGAAAAGGGTGTGGCGCGGAGTGAAGGATCTCAACGAGCTTTCGAGCAAGCCTCCTCCGCACTACATAATTCCCATAACGGCAAGTTTTATCCTGATTCTCTCTCTCAACCGATCGATATAACCGATTACCGTAATCATCATTCAGATTGTATCGGCGACCTCGCAAAACGTTTGCTGCAGCCGATACGTGTACGAGGTAGTCGTGAGAGAGTCGGAGACCCTCCGCGAGGATGTTGATGTATCTCAGCTCAGAAAAGTACGGTAGCGGAAGATATGTTAGTTTTCATTGAGAAGTCAAAATACGTTGAATTTTTGTTTTATTCTGTTTACTTCACAATATATTCAATCCATCTCAGGCCGATTGCAAGCCGAGAGAGGGAAGCGATCGCTGGCTGTACAGGTTCATCGTCTGCGAGAAGACGTGGCTGAATTTTGAGCAATTTACCATTGAAAAGATCCGTAAAGTCAAAGCCAACGAGCAATTCGGTGAAGAACAGGGCCCGAATAAGAAGCCAGCATCCCGAATAGCTAAGCCCAAGAGAAGGCCCGGAAGGCGATGGCGACACGGCCCAAAAGAGTCAAACCCAAAACCCTTTAATTAAGATTTTGAACAGGCTTAGCAATTATCTCACTCATTTCATCCGATTGTGTATGTGCATTACAACAGTTTCTGATCCTTTGTTTCTGTCCATTCCCTTCTTGTTTGAGGGCGAATGAAGAATAAAGTCATTTCTCGATAGAGCTCCGTGCTGACAGCCTGTGTGTGGGGTCTACGGTAATCGTGTGTGCGTCGCATGACCGCGGATTTGTTTGCCATTGGCAGTAATTCCATTTGAATAGCTTAGCTATTCTTATTGAAATCATCTTATTTTATCCTCATTGAACTATTCTTTTCAGAGCTTGTTTTCACACTCCCTGATTCAGGCGTCGTGTTCGCATGGCGTCCGACACCTCTTGCTTCCGGAATGCCGTGGCTGTGCAGGTACATATTCACTCATTCATTACTTATTCGAGCAGGAAAGATTGCATAGAAGCTACTAACTGTGGTGAAGATTATAACGTTATCAATGCTCAGTACACTAGCATCTGAACAACTTTTCAATCTTAATTTTCCTTCCAATTTCAGTGTATGAAAGATGAGGTGGAAATGATTGAAGTCAGCTTCCACCTTCGTTCACTGTCAGGAGTTGAAAGGTTTATTTTATTTCTATTTTACATTTTTTTTTAAATCAAATATATTTAACTGATGAAGGGAGTGCATGATGGCACTGGGTCAGAATCATATGATACGTGTTGAAATGCGAAATATGCATAATATTCCTCTTTTGAGTGGTCCCCACTCATTCGGGCAGATGATGTTCTGGTATCGGCTCCACGCCCTCCATCCACTGGCCGATGTCAGCACTGATGAGGGCCGGACGTGGACTTCCATCTGTATGTTTCAACTTTATCGATGTGAAAGCGATATCATGACTTTCGGGGGGAGGAGTTAGACAAATAGTAGACAATTGAGCAATAACGCAAGAATATAGATTGATTCAGTGGAACTCCGCTGTCGGAATGGACCCCTCAGTCCCTTCGTTCATCGAGACAACATGGAAGAGCTCGCGATGGAGATGGAACCCATTATGATCACCCGAGAGGCGAGTCAATAGTGTTATTTGATTGTGCTTCAAAATGTTTAAAATATGTGAAATAGCGTTACATTGATTGACATGGGGTATTTGATTTATCAGTTCAAAGTTTTCACAATTTATAATTTGTAGATAGTGCGTGAAGCGGAGAAGAGAGCTGATTTCATTGAGAAAGAGATGGAGAAAGTAAGCGAAGTGCTGAGACACATGGAGGACAATTGCGGGAAAACAGTTAACCGAGTGAGTTGATTTACTGAATTACTATGGGGTAGTACTTTTAGCAGAACATTGCCTTGATTGACTAGTTGCTCTGATATCAGCTCACGTGTGTCGGATATCGACATTGCTCGGTCGACTCACATGCATACTTGATATAGACATGACAGCATCTTTGAACAAGCACCTCTGGATAATCAATAAAATTGCGAAAGAATGTGAGTAGAGAAACGTGGTTCTATTCGGATCTATCGTGTGTCTTCGGCAATCCGACTACTTTTATTGTCCAATTGTTGAAAGTTTGAAACACACTTGAAACGCACTTTGGTCTATCTCATCTGTCCGAACAGGAATTGCTTGGAACACCATTATCTTATTCTCATCCATTTCAGCAGAACAGCCAGACCTCCTCCACCGAGGACAACCCTACTGAGTAATAGTCCTTCACAGATATCTGGTTCCTTCTATTTTATCCCTCAATCATACCAATATTCGTTCAGGAACGAATCCGAGAGCTTGAAATCGGAGCTGGTGGAGGTATGCTAGACACTTTTTTTTGGGTTTCCTGTGATCATTGAGGATAGCTTGGATACATAATGGTTGCGCATTGGTTAGGCTGGGATGATAAACGTATAGTACATATCAGAAACTGAAGAAGAAAAGATACTCCAAAAGGACGAAGAGGAACAAGGCCAAACTACAAGGAGTATATACTGAAAGGGTAAGCTCATATCATCATCATTTGTTTTCATAATTTGAGACTCAGATCAGTAATCACGTTGTTGATCTTCTGTATCAGAGAGATGGTGGAAACGCCGACGAGATCGAATCCAAACTGGAAGCAGTCTCTATAGAGGTAAGCGAAAATGTGATTTAAATAAGATTCATGTAGTATCGATATCAATTGCAGAAGGAAACTACCAGTTCTCATGCTGATTCTGGTCCCTCTTCTCCTGCTGAGAAACCGACAGAGAATGAGTGGGTGTGCATTAAACGCCACATGAAAGTAGCGGCACTTATAAAGCAGCGAAATAAGTTATATTATCAGGGAGCCTCCCACTCCGACGCACTTACTTGCTCGTCCAGATATTTTCCCCATGCTACAAGCCTCGAGCGTCCCCGCCGTCAACGACTCTTCACGTGAGAATCTTTGGGCTTCTTGGGTATCGGAAATGATTTGAACATACTGATGACATTCTTAGACGGCTGAGCACAACTTCGTTAATATTGCGTATCACTATGGGCATCTCATTGATACTTCAAACTCAACATATTGTCGCAGAGTCATAATGAAGAACAAAACGATTTTTTGATCAATTTTCAATTCTCAAAAAGATTTCATTTCCAGTATCTGGTGCTCTTCTCACTTGCCTACGCCGCCGGATGGAATCCCATGCGATCCCAGCCATTGTTGCTGCAGCCACAGCATCAGCATTCGACCCGGTTAGAGCATGTTTTGCGATGTCGATGCCTCTTGAAACTGCATCTTTCCTCCATTAAACTCTGCGTCAGTCATTTTATTTCAATCAGTCTTAGTCCAGTCATTCAGAACTTACCTAGTTTTAAAAAGTCCAGGATTGAGCACTATTTTAAATGATTGTATCCTGTGAATATTTCCAGCCCCCAATCTGCGAACAATGCGAGAACGTGCAACCTCTGGCTACCCTCCTCTCCTTCATGGAGCACGTCCTTTCGGAGGACCATCTTAACAAGGTTATCTTGCATTACTATCTATTAGGTGCAATAAATCAGATACATTACTTGAGAAAATAGATATAAGTGAAGCTGATAGGCCACTTTATCAGTCTGTCACGGTAGGGTACAATAGTAGCGATGAGCAGATGCATTTTCAATAATTAATCAATCTTATGTGCCCATATTGTCAGAGGTGTACCAAAATGTGGCTTATTGAGAAGATCATTCAGATCCGCTCAACGGGAGGCGATATTTCCTCTCATCAGTGCAACTACTGGCTGGATGTCGTGCAGACCGGCTACACCTCCAGACGTCCACTCTAGTGATGAGGGAACATCTCTCTTCAACTCGCATGGTCTCTAGTCGGTCAGAGAAACGAGAGAACGAGAATTGAGGAGCGCCAGGTTGCGATTGTACGATAATACTCCTCTCTAATAGGGTTGGTAATTCAAAGATCGACTCTATTCAATTCGCGCGCTCTTCCGCTTCTCTGACCTGTGAGAGAGTATGCAAAATGAGGAGAGTCATCCTTGAATTGTCAACCCCACCTTCTAGCCAACCCTCTAGCCCTCAAGTAACTCTCTAGCCAATTTCAAATCAACACATTACGCTAGTATTACATTTTCTCCAATTCTCACTGGTTCTGATGTCAATAGACTCTTTCCACATATTCTGAGATTCTAAAGTACATACATTATCTTTCTCATGAATTCTTCATTGTGCTGGATCTTATATTGTAAGAATACGTCTTTCTAATGAGATTTTGCTCGGTCACAAAATATGTTTACAAATAACGTAATAAAGTATTTGACTTGATGAGTGGTTTTTTCAACGTTTTCCATCTCTCCTCTGCATTAGTCATTTTCCCACTCGATAACTCCTACCTCTTGTTTGACTAGTAACCTGAGGCTGAGGACTCGCCTGCCTCCTTCTTTCCCCAATTCCATCCTTTCCTACCTTCCGCCACTTCTCCAAGATGAATTGGCGGGACAAAATATCGTTACTCGTCCTTCTTATCCTCGTCAATCAATCGGTGGACAGTCAATCGACCATCGAATCGGTGAGGACGATAGTACCCTTTGATTGCTCGGATTACTGTGGGGGATAATGTAGGGTTACAGTAGCTGAGGGAAACAATTGCAGTTCTTGTCATCTCTTCCCACTCTAGCCCCTACTAACGAATCGGAGAACGCCACTGAAGTCGTCCTCATCGACATCAATGACATCCTCGCAGTCGTCAACAAGACTGGTGAGTGAGGAATCGGGACAGAACTTGAGCTCAAGAGTTTTAAACCACCGAGTCATCGAAGTACCAACACGATTCATCTATTCGTTCGTCGCAAGTGCGAGAATTATCGGATATATTCATGTTCCATCTAATGCACTCATATTCACTAATGTCTTCCAGAGTCGCTCCTCACAACGGCCATTCCTCCTGTCGTCTCGGGCTCGGCTTACGGAGATCGCATGTACATGGTACGTCTCAGATCTACCAGCAAGAAACAGGGCGCTTTCCAGCATGCCATCAACAACAACTACAACAAGCAAGATCTCATGGGAAGAACCCTGAGATTGGTTGTACCCAAGATCGAGCCGCCCTATGTAAGTCTTATTTTGCTGACATTATATCAGACTAGATCAGACTCATGTGTATTTTATGTGCATAAGATGATTAGTGTTAGGTGTTAGGCTCCTTCTTTCATTAAATTTATCCAGGTGAACTACGTGAACTTCTCCGATGCCGAGCAGCTCGCCAGAGGCTACGGCCCCGGCGTAGTTATCGAGATTCTCAAAGAGATGGGGCGCAAGCTGAATCTCACCTACGAGATCATCCCCTTCCCTGACGGGCAGTGGGGAGCACTCGACAATGGAACATGGACGGGAGCGTTCGGAATGATGTACAGAAAGGTGAGTAAGCTACGTGGATCTCATCATTAGGTGAGTTCTCGAAAAGAAAGGATAATTTTCCGCGAATCCGTCCGTAATTCAAATCTCGCGCATTTCACATTGTTGCTCAGGAAGCGGACATCCTCGGAGGCGCTGCCATCATGCAGTACGATCGTGGCCTCATCACCGACCTCACCTTCCCCTTCCAGTACGCGCCTACGGCCATGCTCATTCGGTGAGTCCATCGTCTCATTAGACTCCCAAAACGAGTACTTGAATGGCTCAGAAAATGAGTACTCGTTTACTTTCGGAACTCTTTTCCTTTTCGGTTGAAAAATATGCTAATTGTAGATCGCCCGATCGCTACAACGACAACACCTGGCTGATAGTCACGCAGCCCTTCAAGTGGGAGGTATACTCATATTCTCTCATTTTTTTCGCGGACCTCATATGCGAAACTTGCCTCCATTCCTGTTCACTTTGAAACGCAGAACGTTTCTTTATCTCATCACCGGAATTTCTGGGAGTATTTCTTTTTCAATTATCTGCACATTACTCATGTCATGATAGTGCCCACCAATCGATAAGTGGGAAGTTGTGAGGATGCGCCTCCTGAGCTTCCGTTAAACAAATACAGGTGGAAACTTGAGAATGGATAAGTGAGGGAAATGAATAATTTGAGGTTTGGGGCCTGACGGGCTTATCGATCGTCTTATCTGGTGTGATTCTCTACGTCTTCGTCCGCTTCCTGAGATGCACTGATGAGGTTCAATACACCATGGTGAACAGCGTATGGGTGTTCTTCTCGATCAGCGTTCAGCAAGGTTCGTGGTATCCGTTGTTTGATAATCGTAGAAGGGCTACGATGTACCCTCATCTTTCCCGGGGTCTTTGCAGGACTCCCGGTGCAGCCGCGCTCCTGGTCCTGCCGCGTGATGCTGGCCATGTGGTGGCTGGCGTCGATCACGCTCATGGCCACGTTCACCGGGTCCCTCGTTGCGCTTTTCGCCGTCGACAAGACCTACATGCCCTTCAACAGTGGGTTCTGAAGTTATATTAGGTTGGTCGGAAAGTCTTGTCGCGTTTTCAGAATTAAATATGCCTAATTCATTCGATTTTGACCGACCACCTCTCGGTTTCACGTAACATTCGAAGCCTTCAAAGCTCTCTTCAGCGCACGTTATCTCAGCTCTCTCCGATCGGGAAAACGGGAACTATGCAACATGACAATGAATTTGGCTTTTAACAAGTACCAGGACAAAACGAAATCGAGCACCATTCCAGTTTAGACATCAGATAGAGCACACATATGGCTTCTCATTTAACTGTTTTTGAAACCGTGAAATTGATTCATAGCAAAGCACAGCCTTTTTGAAATTGACTCTAATTTTTTTCGAGAATACGCTTTTGGCTAGACTTAAAATTCTCGAACATCCAGCAAGCTGTGCACAATTCAGAACTATTATGTTGAAGCCCGAGCATTCCTCTAAATAATACTAGGAAGACAGACCGGGATGATTTGAGACAGCCAAAATAAACGGGCTCAAACTTTGAGCCTGAAATACGACAGGACTTTCCGACCAACCTAATATATTCCGATCTTTGAGGTGTCTCATGCAGATTGCAGACACTGCATGCGTTTTGCTCTTGTGTATTATAGTTTCGAAACTCAATGTTTGGTGTATTTCTTCCCAATCAACGCTTCAGACATCCAGCAGCTCGTTTCACTCGTGCAGCGTGGCAGCTGGCGCATCGTCATGGACGGAACGACGACCACAAGGACGAACATGATCAGAGTAAGTCACTGCCTCCACATAGAGATCACAGATCACGCGCTCAGGAATCGGAGAGCCAGACGTACAAGGACCTCTGGTACGAGATAAGCGTCAACAAGAAGGTCACCTACGTGAAGGGAATCGACGCTGGTGAGCGTTGCTAATCGAATACAGAAACCATATTTCTGTGACCTTACTACGCTAACCTATTACCGTAATTTGGCTGCGATTAGCGCGTCTGCAGGAGTCCAGTACGTCATAGACAACGGTAACTGCGTGCTGCTCGGTCCCGAAGACGCGCTCAAGTACTGGGACACAGTGGACTGCCGGCTGAAGAAGCTGGACGAGGGCATCCTGCCCACCTACCTCTCCATCCCCTTCGCCAAGGACTCGGACTACTCGACGTACGCCAGCAACATGTGAGTTCGATCATGCAATCGAATTAGATACGATAAAAATTTTAAAAGCCGTTTACAAAAAGATTGATACGTGCAGGATTCGTGATCTGGTCGAGCGTGGATTCATCGACAAGTGGATCCACGATTACACGGCATACATGGCGGCAAAGAAGGCCACGAACAAGTGCAATCGCGCCAAACCGGAGGACAGTGAGTTGACCATTTAGTTTTCTTTCGTAGTTCACAGTGCGTTCAGACACATAAATGTAGTGAAAACCAAATAACACCTAAGTGTTGTTCATGAAAAGTTGCTGATTTCGGTATTAGATATCCCGCTAATCTCTTTATTCAGAGTATCTCGATCTGTCCAAGGCACAGGGCGCCTTCTGGGTGCTCTGCGGAGGATTCGTACTGGGAGTAACTGTCTTCATCGCCGAGTCGATCTACAAGGGCATTCGCAAGGTTGTTATATGTTTTCAAACTGGAGATTCTCAACTATCACTTCCAGAATCATTCAAAGGGGATTGATTGACCGATTGGTTGATTAGTGATAATATTACCCTTGTCAGCTCTGGAAGTACTACTACCGCAAAGATGTCGAGAAGAACTTCGAGGTGTCGTTGAGGAAGGAAGAGATGAAGAGATCATCGAAGAAGTACGTGGATTGTGTAGAGCAATATACAACTCGATAAGAAGTAGGGTTTTCAATACAACGCTTTTTCATTGTTTATCTTGAGGCCTTGATAGTGTGTGATGGTATTGTACCCAATATATTGTGTTTTGAGGAAAGACAAGTGTGTTTTTTACAACTCAAGAACTCAGGCACAGCTTCGGTTCGAACACGACTACGTCGGTGACGAGCAGTGATACCGGAGGTGAGCCGGCGATAATCAAGAGGAACTCCAAGGAGATCGATGACTACAACACCAACTACTACAAGAGAGAGGGAGACCACAGAACCCGATTCTGAACTTGTTATCTGTACTCATCACTTCTCTTACCCCCCGTTGTACAGCTTCACCAAATCAACCATATTCTGAGTACTCCATCATTATTCAATACCTTTTCACACCCCTAGTTGTACATTCTCGCCGAGTAAAGTAATACTATGTTTGCTTAGAGTTGCATCGTGGTGATTTATCTACCGGTTCCCTGCACTTTCCCTCGATCGCTGCTCTCTACAGAACGTCATGAAAGAACTCACGCATAGAAAGTGACAATGTATTATAAATGAGCGGGGAAATCAGCGATGGTGATGTCACAGGTTGCTCGACTGCTCCCAATCCTCATAATAATCCCCGTGCTGTCGTCTTTCGATGAGAATCACGTGAAGAGAGAGGTGAACTTTGGACTGATTCGAGTAGATCAAGGATCTCTTTGGACTGATTCGAGTAGATCAAGGATCTCCAGGTGACGCTCCACATCAGATCATCTCCTACTACAATCTGCTGAGGGATTTGCACGACTCGCCTCCGCTCATAGTCGATGAGCAGTTGAGTGGGAGCGCCCTGCAGTGGGCTCGGCAACTGTCCGTCACAGATAATCCGGATAAATGTCTCTATCACTCACGTCTAGGTTGGGTGCCTACTGTACTCTGGTGAACCCGTTCTTCTCTCTCAGGTGGTGAGAACATCTACTTTGCGTGGTCGACCTGGGGCTATTCGGAGTTGGAGTTTTCGCGTGCTGCAATCAGAGCGTTCTACGAAGTAAGTCTGCTGCAGAGATTGAATATTGACGTTCTCCGTTCTGCACGCTATTGTGCGGAATGGAGATCAGATCAATCTGCAGACAGTGCATTCTATACCCTTCATGTGACCGGATATCATCTCAGTGCGCGTGCTCGGCGCGACAACACATTCCCCTCTCTGTTCATTACAGGAGATCAAGTTCTACAATTATAGCCGGCCGGGATTGAATCTACCCGCCGCCCACTTCACTAATATGATATGGCGGAACTGCGAGAAGATCGGCATCGGCGTCTTCCATATGAATTACACGTGAGTGGTAATCCCCCTGCTCCCCCACCTCCCATCAATCCTCTCGATCCAGGTCCACCCACGGCGCCTGCAACGTCATAGGCACGATCGATCGTCCGGCCCGCGGCTACATGCTGGTGGTGCACCAATGGCCGCCGTCTAACGTCATCTCTGCCTCGGAATTCGAGCGAAATGTCCTGCCGCCCAAGCGGACCTACTCGTTCGCCTAGACGCGATTAGTAGATTAGAGGATAAAGAAGTGCGTAATGAACGCAGCGAGTGGAGTACTGTACAGTGCGACGATGATCACTAATTCCACCTTCTCTCTCTCTCCGTCTCTCTGTCAGTTCAATCTCGTGCTGTTGCTCTCTTTCCGCCGCGCCATGTGATATCTCGAGAGATGATCGTCAATCGAATGGGCACACGTGAATCACTGCACCCCCCCCCCTCCCTTGCACCCCCTCTCTTCTCCCTTGCTCTTTGCATCCATCTATCTATCACCAAGAGATACAGCGCAGCAGAGACCCCCTATTATCCCGAAAGAGGAAGGAATCCCCGACTTTTCCTCCCGCTTCTTTCTCCATTTCGTGCCAGTCAGCGAGCGAGTGTCCCTCTCTTGTCTCTACTCCATTTAGAGGAGGAGGAGGAGAAGAGAAGCGCTACTGCTTCTGCAGTCAAATGATTCGTGAATCCTCCCTTGAGAATGGGGGGGGGGAGAGTCGGGGTTAAGACTACTCCTCCATTCTATTGGGAGAGGGGGAGAGAGCAAATTGATCAGAGAACGATCAAGAGGGATTCTCTCGTGATGGGAGGGAAATGATCGATCCGTTAGTCGAATGGTGCGAGAGAAAGTAGGAGTCAAAGGCCAGGATCGCATTTCGTGTAGGAAGGAAAAGTCCTTCGTTCATTTGTCTTGCAGTCAAACGACCCTTCTCTTTTCTCTCTCTGGGAAGCGATTTTCCTCTTCAGGAGTTGTGCAGATCTTCGCTCATTCACGCACTTCCCCGTCACTTTGTTGGAGAAGACCTCAGAGGGTTTCAAGAGTCTCTCTTCTCCTCCTTTTCCCTCCCCCTTCTTCCTCCTTCTCTTCGAAGAATCGACACTTCCTCGGAGTCTTGTGCCGCCCTCAGGACATGCAATTACTCGTTGGCTGCAACGCACCCGAAATAGAGGGGAGAAGTGTTGAGCGAGAGGAGCGATGTTATCTCCTCTCGCTCGCTCACTTATCTTGTCTCAGCAGAGGGAAGGAATGGGGGGGGGGAGGAACTTTGACCCCTCACCCACAACAGACACTCACACAGGGGATTGTTTCATCATTGGCCGCGAAGGATGAGGCACTAAAATAGAGGGAGAGACGGGCAGGGGAGAGGGGATAGACGTGGCGTGTCCCGGGAATGCATCGCCTCTCTAATGCGCCTAGACAATCTCATTCTGGCGTCGCGTCAGAGCGAATGCCATGGGAAAGACACGCTCGAGGGGCTGTTCCCCGGCTACCGTAGTCTAGGAGAGACATGACGTCTTCGCATACGGTGAAGGGCCCTTTTTGATCACATATTTTGCATTGGGGAGAGTTGTTATCTGCGAGTGTCTCTCTGATAAGCGTGACTCAAGAGAGTTCGGGGTGCTCTTTTGATGGTCAGCCATCATCTCCCCTCTGCCCAACTACCGTACTGAGAACACGAGGCAGCCCCCCTCTCACCAGTGCCAAATCCGGTTCGATCATCAGTGTCTTTCTTCTCCACTCTTTCTTGTTGTTATCGTGAAGGGAAAAGGGACGCAAGCAGGTACTTCCCTACTCACGTGTAGTCGTCTAATTGTAGAGTGGGCCCTGGCTATTCCTAGAAGAAGAAGAGAAGAGACACCCATACATATACAAACCTCCGTTGTTTGGTCTTCATCTCTCACGGTCTCTCGCTCTCTGGTGATTTTCACCACGTAGTGGTGTCAAAGTCCAAGCGTGGGTCCAGGGGCCCGCAACTTCCGACGGATCAATGATCCAGTGCTTTCTCTCTCCTCTCTCGTCTCTCCATCCATCCCGGCCTCGCTCTCCTCTCTTGATCTCACTACTCCGCTCCCTCCCCTCTAGAACGAGGGGAAGGGGGACTCCTCGGGGACACGTGCCAGACACGTGGACCCCCCTTGCTCCCCGCCCCAGCCACGTTCTCTCGCTGCACGCACACACACACACACATTTCCCCTCCCCCCTCTCCCCGCCCTCCCCCCCTCACTCCTCCCCCTCCTCCTCCCTTCTCTCCTCTCCCATCACTGACCCCAGCCAGTGTGGTGCGCTGCCACAACTGCAGATTCCCCCACTACTTTAACTATGGACTTCTCATCTCCAATCGACGTCGACCAAATGATCACAGCTGCCCGAATACTGGAAGAAGTGCAGGCCAGGAAAATCGGAGGTACTGTAGCCACTATTTCCCGTCAAGGGTAGCGGTGTAATTTGGCGGCGCGGACAATGGGAGTGTTGTGACCTACCTGATCATCGATTTCGCCTCCCCATCCGACCTTGTCCTCCCTTGCTCGCTGATCGTGGTCTCTTTCACGTGTTGATCATGAGAATGATACTCATCCTCCTCTAATCTCCCCTCAATATCTTCCACATTGTTTCACGCCATCATCATCATCGCCCCCTTTCTTTCCCTCTTATTTGTCTTCGCTTTTCCCAACATCTTCGACGATGATTCGAGCGCATTTCCATCTTCACGATGATTCACCCCACACCGCGCTCAAACCACCTCTCCCCGATCACCCCTCTATTTCGTCAATCGTAGCTTCTCTCTGCCCACTCTGCGCTCTCCCCAATTCCCGCAGTCTCTCGACTCTCACCTACTCCATTCTCATCCATAGCACGCAACCACCATTTCCAATCCAGTCTCTATCCTAGCGTCTTGCAAGGGGAAAGGAAGGGGGAGGAAAAGATTGAACCATCTGTCCGCTTTCATCACGTCTCGGTGCGAAAGGGGGGGGGAGAGAGAATGGAATGTGCTCATTTCAGAAGGCATGAGCGAGATGGACCTACGAGCCCTGATCAGCAACGCTCTCGTCGCTCATCAGAGCAGCTCCTCCGCCAGCCACTCTACAGTACCCTCGCCGCAGTCCGGTCATCGATCACCTTCGTCTACCGTATCCTCATCGCCGTCGGCGCTCTCCCCACGTCGCCGATCTTCGATCGCCTCCAAGCACAGCAGGTACACATCATCGATTGGGCGCAAACTAGTAATGGGAGTGGTGGTGAGTGGGGGAGCACTCCTTTCTCGGAATAGAGGAACGGGTACCGGGCGAGGGGAAACGAACGATCATTGTTGTGAGGGGGAGTGTGTGCAGGGAAGTGATAGGGGGACGGAGGAGGTTATCATTTGCTCCCTCTCGGAGAAGATGAGAGACGAGTCTGCGTGGCGTCTCGAGTCGAGAGTGAGGATAGTGAACACACATTGAGTCATCACTAGGAAATCGAGGAGAGATCCCACCTCACTTCTTCTACTTCTTCTCCTAAAAGACACGTCGCTCTCCCTAGAGAGGGAGATAGGGGAATTCCCTGCGTGTATTCACTCAATTCCCCTTCCGCCTCCTTCACTGACCTCATTGGTCGCTTGAGTGAGAGAGAGACTTGGCACATATGAACACCGGTGACACTTGGAGGGGTTACCCCCTCCCTCTCTCAATTCTCATTATCTTCCCTTTCGCCGACTATTTTGGCACGCTGTGTCGGATGATCTCTTGCCGAATGAGATCACGTGTGTGTCTGAGTGTTCACCGAACGTGACTATCACATTAGGAAGGAGGAGGAAGGAGGAGGTCGCATACCATATTCCTCCCCTCTTCCTCTTTCTCGGCCACATCCTACGCTGTCTGACAACCTTCCCGAGACGGCTTTCCTCCCTTCATTTTGTTTGAACGTCTAAGAGGGAGGGAATTCCCATTGTCGGGAGTGGGAGATGAAAGGGGAGAGGGGAGGCATGGGCAGAGACAGGACCAGACAAGAAAGTAGTCTGGAGGAGGGGTGGTGAAAATGGGGGACAGCTAATGGACTCGGATGACACATATCCCCATCATCATCATATCCCATTGCAGGGTCGCGCATAATGAGCTGGAGAAGACGCGACGAGCCAACTTGCGGTCGTGTCTCGAGAGGCTGAAGGAGCTCGTCCCCGCGGTATCCGACAACGCCGCCCGCAACACGACGCTCGCCCTCCTGACCAGGGGCAGAGACCATCTGAAGGTAAGGGCAAGGGGAGACAGGCTGATCAAGGGCAACCATATTGCGATCTCCCCCTTCTGCACCCATCACACACGTGAATGAGCAGGGGTAGGAGCCACGATAAACAAGGGAGGGGAGTCTCGCCCATTGAGTGGAGGAGAGACGAGTCAGTGACGACCTCGAACGAAGAACAAATAGAGACACGATGAGCAGGGGGCGAAGTTACTGTACTTACTGACTCATTGCAGGAACTTGATACGATGCTGGAGCAGATCGATACCAGAAAGGAGGCTGCTCTAGCCAGAAGGAAGGAGCTTCTGGAGAGCGTCGAAATGCTCTCGAAGGACTGCGATCCGTCGTCGCCGTCTGCCTTCTCAGCCCCCTCCACCTGCCCTTCTTCACCGTTCGCCGTAGAATACTCGCCCTCTAGCAAGCCCCATCTTGACACCCCCACCCATTCCTCGTTCGATCTCATCTCCTTCTTCAAGGCGTCCCTGCCTAACGGTCCTTCCACCCCACCATCCTATAAGATCGACCCTCTCCTCGACGGTCTCATTCCCATCTCCCCGATCTGCTACCCCCGCCCTACGGTCCTCCCATACACGTACGATGATCTGATTCGTGTCACTTACCCTCAGCTGACCACCATCGGCAGTCACTGATTAGTCCATTGCCTAGTCCTTCTAGTTCTCCCTCTTCATCTTCTGTTCACGGATTATCTCCTACGCTTCCTGTCATTTTCCATACGTCTCGTTGTTTCACAAGCGAACAGTATCGTTGTTGTCTTCTCCCTCTCCAACTAGATCTTATTCCGATACGGTCCACCGCCCACAAACCTATCCTCAAACAGCCTTTACTCGATCCATGGCACTTCCTAGAATATTCAATTGATTCCGATCGTTCGACTCTTGCCATCTCCCACTCGACGAATCCACCTCACAATACTAGAGATATAATACCATCTGACTACGATTCTCTGTTGTCTTCCCGACCCCGTTGTTGTTGCTTTGTAGGTTGTAGTAACCCCCTCCGTCCTTTCTAGAGACTATCGATGCGTGCGGGGAAACCCGCTTAATCCAGAGAGCTTTATCCCGTTGATAGCTGACCCTGGCAGGACCGCCCATTCTTCTCCTCTCTCCACCTTGCGTGTTTCTCTCCCGCTCTCGCTGTATTCGGTTGCATCCTTCTATGTGTCTTCTCCACGAGAGATCATATGCGTATTCCGACGACTATTTAAGAAATGCTGGCCATTGACTAATCTAATAAAACGGAGCTTTTGTTCTTTGCCCTCGCACCGATCATCACAACAATTCCGATCAGATAGAAGAAGAGGGGGGAGGGAAAGTGGTGGGGTGGCAGGAGGAAGAGACGGGGGGGGGGGGAGTAAACAGCCACGTGCGATTCCTATGTTATGCGTACTTTGAACTGCTAACGTCTCTTCCCTTCCACTCTCTCTCCTCTACCCGATCCCCCCGCTCTCTTACACATTCGTGTCGATTCTCCTCATTGAGAGGTAGCAGCAAGGGGAAACTGGTCCCTTCCCTCCCCTCACCATTCGCGATGGGACGAACCAAAAACGTGAGAGAGCAAAGTAGTCAAGAGAGGAAGATAATGGGTGTGACGAAGCCGAGTAGCCGATTTATTATCGAATCTTATAGCATATTGCTTCTCTTTGGGTCATAGTTAAGTGACGGAAGTGGGGAATACTCGTGATCGATCGAATACAATTACTAGGTGATTGTTGACAGCAACACAGAGGGACGAGATGGACAATTATGATCGACTATCTCTTGATATGTACAAACAGTGGGGTATGGGCTTCAGTAGTTTGCAAGGATTACTCTCATTGCCGAGTAACGAGAGTTATTCGTTGAATTGTCAGTCGGATAAGGCCGGATCAGATGGGCAGGGCGGTCTCCGTGTACCCGTCGCGGTCCTCTCTCTTCTCCTCGTGCTCCTCATCCGCGTCCAACTGAAAGAAGAGAAGATACACTTCACTGATCAACGTCAGCAAAACGGCGGGCGTAGTAACTCGCTGGGCCATCTGTCTAGGAGAAGAAGAAGGGACGGGGGAAGCACTCAGCGATGTCATACTCCCTACATTATTTCGCAGTCATTTTACAGTGTTCTACTTCTGTCAGGGCAGCGAGGAGTCTGGCTTCGCCCACTCACTGCAGCTAGCTCCTCTGTTGTGAAGATCTTGGGAATCGCTGTATGCCGGAAGACGATGAAAAGAATGAGGACGAAGGGAAAGGCGAGAGCAGTGTACGTGCCCTTAATGGACACAGATCAATGACGGAGCGATGCTATTTCTGAGTGCTCTATCGTCGGTCAGAGACACGAGAGAGTACACCGGATGGAGAAAGCACTAGTGGACAGAGATCGATGACGCGGAAAAAGAGAGAGAGGGGAGAAAGCACTAACTTGTTTCACGATTGAGATTATGACCACGAGCACGAGTTGGATCACAGTGTACAGGTGGATGCGCCACACCTTCATCTGCAAGTTCTGGTCGATGCGGACCCCGCGGTTCTCATGGTACCGCTAAGCCCTCATTCACTCACCGTCTTGGTGTAGCTCGTCACCCAGTGGTACTTGACGGGCACGAAGAACAGGGCGGTTCGCTTGACCAACTCGACGCCAGCAAGATTCATGATGCCGAGGTAGAGAAAGACGCCAAAGAGCGAGGCCATCGGCAAACGAAGTACCTGATATCATGGATATCTCCCTCTATCTTCAATGCCCTTCTTTTTGTTTCGAATTCATAGTGTACGGGGGAAACCGATCTCGCCTAGCGGAAACGTGATAATGATGATCGCTCTCTGATCTATGGATGAATTGAGAGCGGAACCTCCCCCCATTAACGCTCTCAGAGAACGAGCAGGAATGAGGAGAGAGGGAAATGCACTGACAGATCCGAGAAAGGCGAATGCGCCGATGAGGAGAGACACGCAGATCGTGGTGACTCGCTGCTCGATCACACGTTCCACCACTGCAAACATCGAGCATTATAGGGTAGTTGTCGTCATTTTTGTAGCCTACTCCCTAACTAGCCACATCCTATGATGATAAAGAAAAAATTAGTAGAGATTCGGGTGCAGAGAGAAAAACGTATAGTTTACAGGATAATTTCTCATCTATCACCCGACTTTCCACGCTAGTCGTTAGATGTAAATAGCATCTCGTTTTACTACTGCAAAGGAAGGCTAAAGTACATTTGTTGTTAGTGCCGACGCTGCCAGTACTCAATCGCTAGAGATAGAAATCCGTGGTAGTAGTCAGATTATCGAGCAGGATGCCCATATCTTGTTCACCTCACCTACTGGTTCAAACTATAACAACATGGGACTATAAACCGTGAATCCTCGTACCCATCACGTTCGGATTCAGCTTGTCCTTCTTCGTGATCGTCAGAGAGGAGCAGTGCGCGAGACTTTGCACTGCCGCAGCACACATCCATGGAAGACCTGGATAATTGTAGTAGTTCACCAAATGAACGGCATTCCGCGTGAATCGTGTGATCATACACGCTACTTAGTGCCCTAAACAGTTGATTTTGCAAACATATCCACTATGAAATTATCACCCCTTTGTACCCTGATACATTGTAAATTAGCCAGAATTGAACACAAATCGCACCGAAAAGGGAGCAGAGAAGGCAGCAAAATCCGACGAGCACGAGGTCCCAGTTCATTCCGGATCCCTTGACCAGCCCCCTTTCCTTCCTCGTCAGCAACAACCTGTAATCGCGTTTTTGAGGCCTAAAATCTAGGAATTCCTCGAACTCGGTAATTTCCGTCTCGACGAAGATGAGGATGAAAACAAGCAGAGCTGCCGCTGCAGCCACACCGATGGATATGGGAGTGTCGGTGGAGCGAGGAATGACAAAGATGCCGTGCCCTGGAGGAGGAAAGAACCAAGTTTGCTATTATAGTATTCTATTAGTATTTGCGATTGCCCATTCTCAGAATGCTATTAGCTGTCCATAGCCGTGTCAAAGCTAACCAGTAATAGTGACTAGACATATACACCATGGGATAACTACTGCAATCATCCAGATCATGGGGTGTTTTTGCATCTTACAATTATGCATGCGACTAACAAGATAAGCAGGCCAAGTGACCTGCGCGACAATTCAATGTTATTTGTCGTAATTGCTGCCAGCTCACCACGTTTAGCAAGATTCGTAAAGTTGAGATGCTCGGGCATTTCGAGTCTCTGAAAACAGGATAACGTCATTCTCAAGGTTTCCGACGCATTGGATTGAGGCACTTACAGCAAGTATGGGGTCGGGGAATAGTTGCTGAGTGAGGAAAGCCACGACCGAGATAGCGATAAATACTCCGAAATCGCCGAAGATGTTACGAACCTAAAATTACAGTATTCCTGAAACATATCAGTTCAGCACAAAAACGTGATTTTCTACACATTCCTTGTTGTAAAGCTGCGCGGTCAGCGATCCATTTCTCTTCCCTTCCCTCATTCCTCATTCCAATGAAATATTCCGGAGAGAGAGAGGATGAATGCACTGACATGCTTGCCGAACCAGATGGTGGATCGCACGTAGCGAAGTGAGCACGCGAGGAAGAACGTCATGAAGAGAATGAGGCCAGTGAGCAGCGTGGTGTTGGGCTCGCCGAATTGGCAGGGACGCACGGAGACCTGACAAGAAGTGTATGTTGAGAACGATGGAAGCGGAATTGATATCTATGGCAGCAGACAACTTCCCCTAACCCCGAGTTGCCGTGAATGAGAAGAGAAGTATCCTAACATGCCTGTCCTATACTCTCATTTAACTGAAATAAATAATGTTATTTGGCGCCATTTAAAAGATGGATACTACTGTATCAGATTAAATCTATGAGATGAGTCACCAAAGCGATATGCAATTCCATCACGAATGCATGAGGACTAAATGGTTTGATGAATTATTGTTTTCAGGGATAGAGAAGTAACGGCTTGAAGTTTCACCTCGGTCTGATTACAATCGTGATGCTGATGCTCGTAGAAGCTGTAGTCCTCTACAGGATTGTCCATATTTGTCTAAATATTCACCCATTTAATTTTTTCTCTGATTTCGAAAACAACCTTTCGGATGAAATTGATACTCTCGAAGATGAAGATTCCGGATATCATAACGGCAAAGATTTCTTCGGTGAATCTGTAAAATACATGTCATCTGGCTCAAAAGTGCACACTAGTGGCGGTGACCTGGAACTCGATTCTTCTCATTTTTATTCACTCGAATGCGAATTGAGGTGGCTGCCTAGTGTCTGTGTTTTTCTAAGTCTACGCTATTTTTGTGTTTTGCACTACATAGCTTCCGAACCGTTGCCAATAGGCATGAGTGAGTGTCACTTGTCTCATTCGGTCCACTGATTTGTATGGTTCTCATGTTGGAATTCGAATAAAAAAATATGCGTTTAAGGGTGGGGTAAATGATGAGTGATTGAATTCCAGTTGGAATTCTAACGCAAGTATAATTACTTCAAGTTTACCCTACTGATTTTCGCACCTGGTTACGTATTTGAGCATCCACGATCCCTCGAAGGCAACGACGATGAGACATATGAGGAAGATCCAGATGCCTGCGAAGAATCGGACGGAAAGAAGATCGAGCTCGAGTATGGTGCATAGCTGAAATTCGAACTGATTCAACTGTAGAATTTTACGTGTTTATAACATTCGTATTCGAAAATCCATTTCGAACTTGAGCTCAACAGGGTCATATGATGGCAGCAATAATGGCGCCATCTTTTCTAATGGTCACTGATAATTTTCGTATAGTATCGCTTCTCCTCTTTTTTGCCCGTTCGAATCTTCGACCCCTATCGGCTCCCTTTTGTTTTCCATCGCACGAGAGGTGATAAGAAGCCGAAAAGTGGAAGGGGCGAGAGAGACGTCAAGTGCACACAAATGAGTGGGAACTAAGTGACCACTCGAAACCGATGAGATCACTGACTGAGAGCCAAATGCTCTTCAAAGAGCTCTTCACTATTCAAACCCTGACGTGAACCATCAGACAGAGATTCAAAATAAAACATTATTCGCTTTAGACGTTCCAGTAATCGAATCACGGAAGTAGTTGAGTGAAACGATATGCTAGAGATGGCAGGACGGAACACTATTTAGTTAGAACATGTTTCATGCAAAAATATGTTTTCCGGAATATGCCTATTCCAGGTCACATTCTCTATTACCAACCTACCCTAGTGAGTGATGCTTCGAAGATGAGTACAGGTCCGGTGGCACTCTGGATGATGAAGGGCTGACAAGAGAATAGTCCCCAGATGACTCCGCAGAGGGATTGCGCGAGCAGTGTCTCCGTCGTGCCCATCCTCTCATCCGTGTACTTGCCTGCGCACGGGGTGTTTTCTGTTTTTCGGATGTTTGCCCATTCAGGATCACGCACATAACCTTCGAAAATACATTTCACTGCAAGGCACATTAGTATATGCGAAATCATCCACTTTTCTTGTTTTAAAAAACGAAATTTTTGGTCATTTTTGAGAGACTCTCGGCGTAACTCTCACTGGTGATGGCATAACGGAAACGACTATCTCCAATTTGCGTGATCTCTCGCCAGTCAGAGAAACGAGAGAGCATGGAAAATGAGGAGAGTCAGATTCCGATTTGTCATCACTTACTCTCACCCATCAGTCCTCCAAACGTGATGGATGGTGCGATACAAGCGAAAAACATGAAGATCACCGTCACCAAGCAGCGGTACTCTAAGGCATCGGTAAAGTCCGAGCTGGAAAAGGTGTTGAGATCAAAGATCAAGGCTCTAAGATGAGAACCCACGCATAGTATGGAAACCGCTTCCGGAAGTCATTGAAGGCGCCATTGAAAACTCGCAGGGTAGGAACCACATCCTTGATTGAGTCGTCGAGATCCTTTTTCACCTCGTTCTCTGGCACTAAAAATACCGATACCGATTTGTTCAAGAGGCATGGAATGTGTCTGCTGAAAATTGCTTTGAGGATTCAATCCGAAATCGAAATCGCTGATCGACACACAAATTTTTCCAACAGAAATCAGATCGCTCACCTCCTCCTTCCGCCATTTTGTTGCCGTCTTTGCCGCTTCTTTTGTCCTCCAAACTTCGATTGATAGCGACAGAGCAGCTGGAAAAAAGAAGTACAGAGGGAGTAAAAGTGCCCAGAAGAGGAGAAGCAATGAGGGGTGGAAGACAAATAATGTCCAAGGATCGGACAAGATCCCCGAAAGAGTGAAGAAGATCACACGGCCGTGTAGCAAGGACTGGAAGAACGATATATACATGAGGAGATAAGGATTGGCATTCGGCCCCTGAGGCTATTCTCCCCTATCAGGTGAGATGACCAGAGAATGCAATGGCATCATTCTTTAAAAAAAGAGGAGATTGGATGGACACTGGAATGGGGAGGAAAACAAGAAGAGAGGTGAGAGAAGGTATATCCGGGATATTGACGATCCAGTACAACCAGAGTTAGGGAGGGAGAGGTCACAACACGCAAAAGTGTGAGGAGGGATGGAGCAGGGGGATCGTCAAACATGGAGAGGGACCTTCCCCTCCTCACGGGTGTGTGTGATCTTGTGACTTCTCTTCGCTTCCCTTCAGGGGATGCCAAACTAGAGTCCATTAGAGGGGAATCCAACCACTCTCCGTTCTCTCGCACCCAAAAAGATGATTTGTGCCGATAATTGGGGTGGGGTGTCTCAAAGGGGGCAAAGTCGTGTGTTCGAGTTGAGTGTGGAAGGGGGAGCGGAAACACACTCAATAATTTGTCCCTGAGGGGATCGCCGATAGTAATGGCAAATCGGAACTCTCCTCTCCTCATTTAGCATGCTCTTTCGGTTCTAAGATCGGCGAGAGAGCATGCGAATTGAGGAGAGTCGTTTCTGATTGAGCATCACTAATATCCGATAACTTCTGATAGACTAATGGAGAAGAATGGATAGGGGGTGAAAAGAGGAGTTGAATGACCAAACAGTCCGAAGACCCTTGATATGTACACTCTCGGGCGATTGGTGATGGAAGAACCCTCGCCGCTATCGGAACTCTCAGAGATAAGAAAATGACACAACAATACTCACCTGATCGCCGATTAGTGACCCAATCGAGCAGGGAACAGCTGAAGACTCAGTTAAGGAAAGTTCTCCCCCTTCGCCCCCATCAAACCCCTCTGTTCGCATCTCCCTTTTCTCGCAAATGAGAGAAGGGAGGAAAAGCTGGGATCGATCTTCCTTCCTATCCATGATTTCGCCTCTCTCTCAAATGGGTCATTTTCTCACTGCAACCCTGCGCCATTCGGCAATTTTCACTTTCACTTTTCTCCGCCATTCTCAGAGCTTTCCAGATGCCTCGATCGCTGGCACTGCTCGTCATTCCACTGTCAGTAACTACCTGGGTGATCTCGCCGCAGTATGGTGAGTATTATTGACAGTGTGACTGCTGAACCACCCCCTTTCTTTGCCAGCCGAGCGCTGCTTTGAGCGACAGGAGAACAAAGCGATTTCGACCGAGAAACCGATGGCTGAGGTGTACCAGGCCACCGTGTTCGACTGCTTCAATTACTGTGTGTACTCGGCTTGGAAGCTGGGGGTAAATTCGAAACGGTTATAATAAAAAAAACGATAGTTGTATTCTCTCAGAACAAATGCGGATCCATCGTCTACCACAAGAAGGAAGCCACATGCCAAGCATATGCTGTCGTGAGGAACAGGCGGGACTACTACAAGGAAGAGACGGTGGTCAAGGCGGATGACCATGACTTCTATCACCGAACCAGCTTCGACGGGCATTGCTCGGGTGAGTTCTTTGTGATTCACGATCTATTTGTTCTTCTTCAAAATTCATATTCCTCACTCGCCAACACTTGTAGAGGAAAGATGTAGCGAAGTATAGAAACTAGTGCTAAATTTATGCCCGTTCGATTGAAGATGAGTCAATGCCCGTTCAGCCCCGCAAGATCGGCCTCCTGCCCGAGCCAGAGCCGCTAACACGTACACTTGGGCCAATGACAAGGAAACAGCTCCCATTCCTCTCAATAATGACAAACTGAAGGGATTGGAAGAGAAGGAGGCATCCTTTGTTGTTAGTCATTGTTCATTAATTGTTGCAATATGACCAATTCCGAATTCCAGCATAATTTGGCATCATGAGAATCTTTTCAGGAGGCGATCTTCCGCTCGGATAAGGGCGAGGACGGTGAGTATGAGTACGATGATGAGAAGAAGCAAGATGACAAGGCGACAAGTGCCGAGAAGCTGGACAAACAGGTCGGTATTTTCAAATTTCTTGGAAAAATCGATAATTTTTATCAGGGAGAAGCAGCTGCTAGCGCCATTTCTCTGTCTGATCTGGATGAGATCTATTCGAAGCGATTCCAGAACGCATTCAGGGAGGGCGTGCTCTTCCCCAATCCTACTGATGGATCACGTGGGCTTTTCATATCTGAACTAGAATATAGAGAGACCAATCGACGGAGCATGTTTTATCGAATACCACTGTGAATGACGATTGAATGAGCATGTAATGGAATATTATTTGCATGCTGATAGATCGTAAACAAGAAAAACTCTTTTCAGAGTGCACGAACGATGCTCGTCCTAGCTTCTTCGTCCTCTTCGGCTACACCCTTCTCTCTCCCGCCGCTCCTCGCTCCATCCTCAAATCAGTCGATCAAAACACTTGCTTCAGAGAGTGCAGCCATCCCAAGGTATATATTGCTTATCGTATTTCATTCTTTTCGCACCTTGGAACAACACTAAGGATGTTGAATAGCTCGAAAGCCCGATAACTAATACTCAAATGAGATTAAGTCACTGTTTCGACTAATTGTTCTTTCGAAACCCTATCATTTAGGCTGACCAGGAGCCTTGCGTGTCCGCCAACTATGATCTGTCCAATGGCGAGTGCTCGCTGTTCGGGCAATCCGCCAAAGTGGAGCAGAAGCAGGCGGTGATCATGGAGAATGACAGCATGATGTTCGCCGACAAATTCTGCCTCGAGTGTGAGTTAGGCATGTCAAATCGACCGTCTCGTCTGTCAAACAATCGAAAGAGTGCAATTCGCAGAAAGTGGTCGCAGATTTGGCATCATTAGTGTGCGTTGTTCTGATCCACCCATAAATTGAATCCAGCAGATGTGCGAAATACGCCTATTTCTCTCGAAATGTCTGAATCATGATTGAAAAAATACCACTTTCAGCTCAGCGAAAGTGCTCGCCCTTCATCGTGTATCCCTTCAAGCAGATCCACAAGAAGATCTTCGACTGGCAGGGGCAGGTCTACTCGCCTGTCGAGTGCCTCGCGCGCTGCATCGACACCCCCAAGTGCAAGGTGAGCATCGTTTTATTATATTTTGACTATTATTGATGCATCGGAGGGGTTGCGACTGCATCAATCATCCGTTACATTATGAAGAAGTAATGCTACATCACACAATCTTTGTGCTGTGAACTGTAGTGCTAAATATGTGTCACTTTCTCATCATTATGCGCTTTCTCTAGCCAATTCAAGTGAACTGATAGCCAATAAGTTGTCGTATTCCTCATAATCTTATGATTGGACTCCTTCCAGGCGACCACCTACAAGTCTGGTCTCTGCATCATGCACAGCGAGTCCCCGATCGGAGATCCCTCCATCCTCATCGAGGGATCGACGGAGACTCTGGTGATCGAGAATGGCTGCTCGCCCTTGCCAGATGCTTCTCTCCTCGTCACTCAGAGCGATGCCACAGGAGAGCAGGAGCAAGGTGAGCACTAGTGACGTCGTTTCGGTTTTCAACTATCTTCATTCTACACACTTTCTCACTCTGACCGGCGAGGTATTGTCCAGAATGGAGAGATCCAAACCTAAAGATTTGAGGAGGGTTGTTTCCGATTTGGTGACAATTTCATGATGATACAAACTCCTCATTTTGCTCTCCCTTTCCGATCAAATTTGTCAGTCTGTGTGGAATGCATATTAATTTCTTAGATTAATATTCCTACCAGGTCATAACTTGCATACGCGCTTCAGGTGATCAGCCGGGCGAGTGGGAGGAGTGGTCGGGCTGCGTGTTCGGCGGGTCGAAGTACGCCCCGTCCGGCAAGGGAGGACGAGTGCGAGTGAGACATCGCGAGTGCCCCGATGGAATTCCCTGTGAAGATCTCGAAGTGCAGAACTGCTGATTGTTTTCAGTGATTGCAATTAGGAACCGTATTTAGTTCAATTCACATGTTATCTATCGTTTCACTGTTTGTCGACGGTGCACGCGAGTTGAGGAGAGTCGTTTCCGGTTTGTTATCACTATTTTACACCATTTCAATGCTATTTTTCGTTCAATACCTCAATAAACCCATGATTCTAGAACGACGCTTTGATCAAACACAGAGAGTGAGATGTGAAAAATTTCCTGGAATGAAGAGCGAGAGTACTGATAGCGAGGAAGGGAAAGGCTAGAGGAGGAGCGAGAGACGGACATTCATCTTTGTCTCAGCTCTCCAATGGATGGTATCCATACTCAACGAGTTTCGTACTCTGAGAATTGACTGACCCAGAAAACGAGAAATGACCAGAGTGAGAGAGAGACAAAAGAGAATTAGAGAGACAATTCATTGAGGTGTTTAATCGGCAGGCTCATCTACAGCTGCCCAGTGATGATTGCACTATTATTACTGTTGCCATCCGTACGAGCGTCGGGTGTCGATGATACTTGTGAGTTGATTCAAATACTGCTATGTTTTCCATTAATTTTTTCTCAGTTCAATTACTTATTCACCATGGTAAAAGATGGTTGGAGAAGGAGGATAGGGCTTTGGGAAGTGTTGTTCCATACTGTTTCTGAGTGACGCGTTTTTGAAAATTTCAACGGTGCTATTCTTACTATTTTTCTTTCAAAGTTGCGTCGTGTTTCAACCGAACAACCCGTCGTTCCATCGATAACTATCCTCCCATCGCTGAATTTACGCGGACAACGGCGGTTCAGTGTATGAGGGAATGCGTGATAGCGGCCGGAAATCGAGAAGTGAGTTGCGGGCACTAGCTGGGATGAGAACATATGGATGATGACCTACTTGATGAGAACTATAGCGTAATACCATGTTCCGCCCAATAGTTGTTATTCGTATGTAAATGTTGTTCACCAAGTAGGTCACAATTCGAATGTGCTCACATCCACCAACTGTTGTGCTCTGATCAAATTGCCAATCTCTGCGATTATCCTAATCTCCTTTCGCCTCTTGCAGCCTATTGTCTGCCGTGCTTTCACTTACGAGAGATTTACGAAGAAGTGCCGAGTGTACGATCATGATGGATCGCAGCTGCCTGCGGTTGTTTATCCCGCCAATGACATCGATCTGTTCGTGAGGATCAACACGCAAGGATCTTGCGGAGGTTAGTGAAGACAAAACTAGGAACCTGCCTCAACATACTTTGCGTTCTCTTAACTGGTGAGAGCGGACGCAAATTGAAGAGAGTAATTTCCATTACGGACTCACGTATACAATCAGTCTGGAAACATTATAGGTTTTGAAGAATCAACACATGGCTAACTTCCTGTGAAGTTATAAACGTATTTGTTGCCTTGAAACACAATTCCCTAACTTGAAATAGCACATTTCAGGTTCCCTCGCCACCCATCCCAACTACCACCGCAATCGCGAGAACTTCCACGTTCTGCGTGAGTCCGAGGAGGAAACACGAGTGGCTGAGATCGACATGAATGATATCACCGGATGGCCTAAGGAGATTAAGGTAAAAATGTGGTTAGTCTAGAGGTTAGGATAACTGACTGCTAAACGGTGGACCAGGGTTCTAACTGCCGCTTCGCACTGTATTAGATTTTGTGATATGGAATCTAATGTAAATAAAAATATGACATAGTTTATCACAACAACGTTTTGGAACCGATACGGCAAAGATATCAATTCATTTGTCTATTGCCCTCTCGCTTCCCAAACAATTGTTGCGTGAAACGATTTGCAAAGTGTCCCATCACCATTTAAATCTGGAATAGTTGATAGAATCTCTTATGTAGACCGACAACGTCCGTGAGTCTTCTCTCCTTCCTGGAAATGCTGCGACAACAACAGTGCATGATGGGGACTTGTGAGTGAACTTGCAGCGGCGTTTCGATGGACTCAATCAGTTCCTCATTTATCTTTAAAAAATGCGAATAAAAGTGTCTTGCTTTTGCAACTTTGCTCAAAGCGAAGACAGTGTGTCCCGTATTGCTAATATTATATGGAGATGAAGTCTAAATCATCGAAACAAATAAATTGTTTGCGTTCAGTGATCATCGATCCCGGGCTCGTGCTGTACCCACGCATCCGCACGCCAAGGGAGACAGTTTCGAGAAGACGAAGAAAGAGGAGACAAAGCAGAAGGGCCAGTCGAGAGGCCAGAAAATTCAGTCGGTCCAGAAACTGCAGACGGGAGCAACACTCAAATCGAAAGCGAAGTCCGAATTGGGTGCGTATTCATGATTAGATTTCGAAAAGGGACTGAAGAACTAGTTGTTTATCAATCTGATGGCGCTCGTTGTGAAGGATGTAGAGAATGAAGAGGGGAATAATTAGTCGTGTAAACAACAAGTTCCTCAGTTCCCTTTCGAAGAACACTGATGATGTACCGAGAATCCTCGAAAACAAAGTACATGAGGAAGTACAGGCTTGTATGCACGGAGAATACAGCGCTAATTATACTGTGTCTTCGTGTACTCTAGGGATGTCATCCCAATACATATATTATCTCTCACGACCCAAAATATTTGGTGGTGGTATTGTACGCAATGTACTGGGTATTCAAAGAATAACTGGACTTTGTTTGGACATTCCTATTCTATTTCAGAACTGAAATGCACCAACGGCGAGGGTTACTACGTCGTGCTCGGTAATCAGATCGTCGCCCCTACGAATCTGAAGACGTCCATGAGAAGTTTCGACAAGATCGAGCAGGGAGAGTGCGCCCGATTGTGCACTGAAAACAAGGTAGAAATATAAAGAATATCATGGTTTCTGAGAAAACTCTGTTCAAATCCCACGGTGTGTTTTATCTGTAGGCATTTGCACAATGAGAAAATACGTGGGATGTTCTTTAATGGTATAAGATTTAGCTTTGTTTATTGTCAGACAGAAGGTCATTTCGTAGTCAGCACACAGCCAGACCGGTAGTTTGTACACTACAGAAGCGGAATGTAGGATGCGATTGTGCGATTCACGTAAAGTGGGAGTTATCGCGCCTTTGTGCGTGTGCCTTATCCGTCGTTTAAATTAAATAAAAATCAAGCATAACAATACTTGTTTTGCGACATGTCTGAAATTTCAGACGCCGACGAAGGAACGATTCGAGTGCAAATCCATCAACTACTTCCCCTCCAAACGACGTTGCGAGATGTTTTCGATCCTGTCCGAGCCCCATGGGCCCGGCAACTTGCTCGAGAACCGCCACTCGATATACGCCGAGAAATTCTGTATTTCGGGTAGAGTAGAGGAAATTGCGTCTGTGCGCGTCAGTCATCTATTTTGTTCGTCCATTCAGAACTGGCGGATGATTGTGAGTCCGAGGAGGTCTTCATCCTGCATGTGCAGAAAACAATGAAATCAAAGGCGGAAGAGACGCTCAGAGGAGATTCCATCACTAGCTGCCTCGAGAAATGCTTCAGCCGAAAGTTCTGTCGGGTTAGGCAAACGATTTTATGGTATCGGGGAAATTATATTGCTCTTCAGTCTGTTGTGTTCGATTCGTCGAAGCATCAGTGCAGATTACACAAGGATTCTCCCGGAGACGCGCGCAATAACGTGAGCATTAGCACTTTTCGAGCTTCTAAGAAAAGACACATCAGGTCATCGAGACTAAGCCGGGCGTCGTACTCATCGAGAATGGATGCCGACGAAATGCTAAGCCCATCGAAATGTATGTCATCATCCTCCCCTTCCTGGTTCTTCAATGCGCTATTGTAGTCCGAAGAGCCGCGGACTCTCTCGGAAGCTAGTGAAAAACAGCATCCGACGAGCTCCCGAGCGCAGTGTGGTCGCCAATAACGTCGAGGTGGGTCATAACTCCACTGCAATTTTATGGCGGTGTCCTTTAAGTTTTCTACGTCGGTGGAGGCCCCGTGGGGCGAGTGGTCGGACTGCACATTCAAGTCGGCGGGCAAGAGGTTCCGAGTGCGCACTCGCGACTGCGGCGATGACGCCGAGGCGCCGAAGTGCAGAGACGGCGGAATGGAGCTGGAGAATTGCTGAGTGCTATTAGACAGTGACGCATCAACCATAACATCATCCCCTTGTGCAATACCGCCCTTTCTGTCCATATCAAATGATTTTACCCTCGCGTGATAATAACACTTATGACAAATACTAAATGTTGAATGGACACGCGATTCAATCCTGAGCAGACATGACAAAGACTTGGAAAATAACGAGTTGGGCGTCACATTGGATCCTAGGATATGATCATTGTTAGTTTGGAGTAGGAGTACCCAGTGAGGGGGGAAATTACCAGACATGTACGGGTAAAAAGGAAATGAAAGGGAGGGAAGTATCTCGCTAATTCGATATACAACGATTGGTTGACTCGTAATCAATTAGAGAACAGACACCGATTCGGTATCGATTTGCGGTCTCTCGACGGAGAGATTGGCTGAGCTCTGATCCCTCCGCAAATTCGGTCTATTTGTCATCGAGGGAGTTGATGACTTGGAACGGAAACTGAAAAGGGAGAAATTGTTATGCGAAATCCCCGCACACAAAAGGGGGAATGGTGGGAGAAAGGCAAGAATAGGTCCAATTCGAGTCAGATTGAGTATTCCCTTATACCTTGAGAAGCCTGTGGTTTCGGTGTTTAGGGATCTCATCCGACGGAAGGAGCCGTGAATGGATCGACGAATGGTCGAGAAGAGACCGTCATTATCCGTGTTGTCGATTCCATTCCCATTCGATGAACCCCTGCGAAGACAAATAGTCTGGCTCGGCAATAAACGGTCCTTCCGAACCTCAGCGTCACTCCGACGGACGAATATTCGGGATGGAAGGCGCGTGAGGCGTAGGCCAATCTCCTCTCACGCGGCGCACATCTAAACAAGTGGATATTGAGCATCACGACCATGTCCAGACTCATATACCGTAGACAGTATGTGTAGACAATCTCCGTAAACTCGTGTCGGAAGTTGGTGTTGAGATAACCGTACAGAAAAGGATTGATGCAGATTGAGAGCATTGAGATGACCTGAATGAGACTCGTTTGGCGGTGTGTCACTCACTCTTTGCGTATAGTGGCAAACGACACGTAGTCGGAAAGAGTATCACACGAAAACACGGCTATTTCAAGGATTAGACATGTCGTGCACTTGTAAATGTTTTGCACGTGTGATCTACTGGATAGTTCAACGGTTCGTAGATTCGTCATTGCACACACACTCTCGCCAATAGACCGGTTGAGAATATGTTCGAAACGGTGACTCGTATCTCGAACTTTAGTTTGATGCGTACCTTGCACATTTGGTCGACACGTTCGATGATGGACGCATTTCTCTCCTGAAATGAGGAAGGACGTGAGGGGCGCTAATTAGTGGGGATGACTGACTCCGCTGAGAAAGTCCATATCGATCACGAATGAAATGATGTTGAAGGGGAGCCAAAGGGCGGCATACGAGCACGCCATTGCGATTAGCAGGGATGTCGTCCGACTCCGTCTGAGTATGACTAATACTCCCTCATCATTCATGCTAGACCCACCGTTTCTCGCTCGCTTCCTCGGCGGTTGGTCCTTGGAAGGCGAAAGAATCCTTCTTCGTTCTCTGAGAGAAACACAATTTCATTTCCTCCCATCCATTTCCGGTTGTGAATAATTTGAGGATGCATCGTGGATAGAGCGACAACACAACGCGCCCGAATGCGTTTTCGACTTTGATTCCCATTGCAGAGTCGTCTCTCACCTCTGAAGAAGCGAGCGAATTGAGATTGAGTCCGATGCCGCCACGATTGTTTTGTCGCGGAGTCCTGCTCGGAGATCTGTGGTCATCCCTCATCTCTCTTCTGCATCTCTCACCTCTGATTCGCTCCGTGCTTGCTCATCTGATTCGCGTTCATCTTTAGGAACCGCGTGAGTTTCACGTTGAAGAGGGAAAGGACGACCAGGGGCACGAGGTAGAGGAACAGCACTTGCATGACGGTGATGCCCATCTGCAATAATGGCAATTAGTCATAGGAAACCGACTCCCTCATTTCCCTCGTTCTCTCTTTTGTCTCTCTACGAAATTACAGAATCAGAGAAACTCTATTAGCGATACCGTTCGCGCTCACTGCGCTTAGCACTTTCTCGCCAGTAATGCCTAAGATAAAAAGGTCTCTCTAAATGAGCACCTAGAATGCATAAGCAATGCAGTTTTCTGCACTTCCGGCCTATAACGAGCATTAGTCATGTCAAATAGGAAATGACTGTCTAGAATGCGCCCGATCTCGCAAGTCAGAGAACCAAGAGCAAACGCGAATTTGATTCAAGAGGGTTCGATTTGACATCAATAATAAATAAGTACCATCATGAATTTCTCCGCATGTCTGCCCCCCTCTATCTGTGTGTTGATCTTGCACATGCGCCAGCCATATGACTCCAATCGGGGCTCCTCATCCTCGCCTCCAGAAACGAGCACTTCCTGAAAGAGGTACAGTTACTTCAGCCTGAGATCCCCATTTCTTCAATCTCTCTTCACTCTTAATAGAGGACCATCTATCAGCGCGTTGAAGACATGATAAATGTTGTATTGCAAAGGACCTTGGCCACGTAGAGCATGACGGTGTCGTAGTAGAGGAGGAGGGGCAGGGAGAGGAGGAAGGAGAAGATCCAGATGAGCAGGGCGATGATCATCGCCCTTACGATCCTTCCTCTCGTCGACGTGAGTGACAGCTTGCGCACCGAATAATATCTGACAGAAGGGAAGCGATGCGATGCGAATTGAGAGCAAAACAGTAATCCATAAGATATAAGTAATTTTCCTAGCAGTCTTCCTGCTCACAATAATTACACTTTTGTATTAATCATGATTTTGTGTAATAGAGAGATTTTGTGTATTCCGTCACATTAGGTATTTGTATTATTCATTATATAAAAATGTAATGCAACATTGATTCCTGCTCACCGGTCTATCGCCATCACCGATATTGTGCACGTGGAGCAGTAGACATTACTGCCAGGAAGCACGTTTCCGAACTTGCAGAAGAAGCGCGAGTAGGGAAACTGGAACAACAATACGGCGGTCTCCGCTCATTCTGCCTGCGCACTCTCGCTCGCTCTGATCGCAGAGAGAGAGAGAATGAGGAGGCTGTCAGCAGCCTAATTATGACCATGCGCCTGTCTTTCCCGGTAATTAGTTGTGCCGTTCCTCGTATTCACCTCAAAATTAGCCGAAGGCAACCATAGCAGTGGGATGTTAGTCACTGCTAGGATGAGATTGGATATTGCGAGATTGACGATGAGTACATTCCGGCTCGTCCTCATTGCTTTCTTTCTGATTACTGCCAGGATGACCTGGAATTTCAACGAAACGTAAGGCTTCTTGCCAGACTTCAGACTCCTTTCAATTACGTCGCCGCCGCCTCCCTCGCCCCCAGTACATGCGAGCGAAATCCATAGAGCGGAGAGATGTCTAATCTACCTGTTTGTGTCTTCCTCTATCTCTTTCTCTCTAATTCGGGAAATGACGGAGAAACGCAATAACTACTAGACACTGCACCCATGAAACGAAAGAGTCGAGGAGGTGTTGTCAGATACAATGGAAAGGGACATCTGCGTCTGGCATCGTTCCTCCCACGAGGGGAAGCACCTCTTCGATTCTTTTTCTCTGGTAACAAGTAGGGATGCCATTTCGGATATCGCTCGGAGGTGAGGTGTGTAGAATTGTGAGAGATGTTAGCGACATCAACTAGTAACTAGTAATTGGAGAAGAATAGGGGATTCCACATCGGAGCAAACATATGGCCTCGCTGACTCCTTCACTCACCAGCCCATTTCCGATGACGGCCAGGAAAGAAATAACCGCATAGATACACGTGAAAGCCGTCTCCTCCCATTCCGAATACTTGCGCAGCTGTGAGGTCAGATGGGCGAAGAAGTCCTGAACGCCAGTGTTGTTACCGACCAATAAAGCAACTGGTGAACTCGTGTGCGTTTTCACAGGCCAAAGAAACACGAAAGCAAGTTAATTTAGTAAAGGTAAATTCAGATTTGTCATCCCTATAGAGAACTGCTCACTTCCAAACACGTCGAGTTGAATGGAATAGGTGGTCCGGTGTGGTTGGCCTCCCGGGTGTCATTGGGCCGCGGACACAGGCGCTCGATATCGTCCGCGTCCATCATGACCTAGAGACAAGGACTGAGATATTGGAGAGACTCTCGGAAACAGAATTGCTTGTCCGCATCCTCGTTCATTTGACCCCTTCGAGTGTAGGAAAATTGAGAAAGAGCAGAGGCGGAAAATTGGGACAGCAGACGCGCATGAAGGATTGCGGGGGATGTCTAAAAGCCAGACCGACGCGCCAAACCAGGTGCGATGATTGCAGTTAGCGCTGATTCATAAGGGAGGCGAGAGGAGAGAAAGGGCGAAGAACGTGTAAGTGTGTTGAACTAGAAGAAGAACGAGAAGTGGGCCGATAGATGTGTCACTGTCGAGATGCTAGAGGGAAGAAGTGAGAAGAGGGCAGGGAGGGCCGCCAGAAAGAAAAATGGGTATGCAGTATGCAATAGAGGCAATTATACGCTTCCGAGTCGAATTTTTATATCCTCCGCCGCCCTGGGATCGGCGCGCAATCGACATGACTATGCAGCAGGATCCTCATTGAGTATTCTAAGAGGTGGAGGAGGAGGAGGAGGAGGAGGAGGAGGAGGAGGAGGAGGAGGTGGGAACAAAATAGAGAGGTAGGGAGAAGCAGATTGGATGGACAGTCTGTCCTATGCGAATACGAGACAAAATATCTATAGGTGAGAAGAAGGGGGGTGGAGCCTTGAAGTTATGATGATGTCAAACGAGTGTCTGTCATGTGCACGACTCTTCATTAGAAACATCTTTTCGGCTAGAGAGAGCGACTCTCTCGAATTACAAAAGAAGGGGAGGACAAGAGGAAGGGATCACTCCTAAGAGTAATGGGTAACGTAGAGAAGAAAAGATGAGCAGTAGTAACAACTGAGGAAGAGGAAGCGAGAGCATGCAGACGCTTCATTGAATTCATTCCTAAGCCAAGGAATGCCCATGAATTTTCGTATCTGAATGCTTCGAGGAAAACTTCAAACGAATGTGTGGAAATAAGGGGGTTGTCGATAAGATTAAAGGTTTCGACGTGATTTGAGAATTGACGCAGCCTGATTTGGTAAGAGAGAGGGAAAATGACGACAGAGGAGGAGAGAAGAGAAGGATGGAGTTCACTTTGTAATCTTTCGAGTGACTGAACAGACTGAAAGGTGGGGAGAAAGAATCGCGGAGCGACGCACCCGGAGAATAAATATGGGTGGTGAGGAGGGGTTGAGGATGGGGAAAGGCTGGAATTTTCTAGACCATCGCATATATGGTAGGATGCGCTCCTCCTCCTTTTCGTCGTGATCTCTCATCCCTTCTTCTCCCCCCCCCCACACCCTTCTTTCCTGCATTCATCCACTCGCTGATGGGAGCATTCGGAACCTCTTTTCTACAGGTAATTAGGTTTTAGACAGAACATATTTTGGAACAATGCGTTTTGGACGAATAACACTTTTAAAACATTATGGGTAGTAGATAAGGAGGGGGAATCACAAAAGTAGCCATAGCAGTGTACTATCATCTTCCACTGACCGTATAGGAGAGGTTTTCAGTATCGTTGTGTGGAGCCATGTTTTCCGCCCGTCAAGCAGAATCTGCAACCACATAAAACAATCGAGTCGAGTCAGGACGGCAACAAACACACATATGGCGGGCAAGAGATTAAGAACGGAGAAGCGCGGAGGCAATATTGTGAGAGCGCACGGATGTTGAGATAGACTGCAGTAATGAGAGATAAAGAAGGTGGAAGATGATGACTCCGCGCGGGAGTAGAAGTGAAATAGTGGAATGAGAGGGGACATGGGGGAGGAAGGGAAATATGATCTCGAGATGAGGGTTCACCGAACAGAGAAGGGGGTTGGGAGTGCTTTACCTCTCCCAGCCAGCCCACTCGGTCTCGTACTCATATGACAGTATCAACCACTCCTTCGTTCCTTTTCTCCTACCCCCTTCTCGGCCCTTCAGGGGTTTCGTCGGCTCTCTGTCGTGAGCAGCACAACACACACATCCACACACGAAAAGAGGAGCCGAGCGACGAACGAACTCATTTGGACAGCGCCCGGGAATATCTCCCCTCCTCCCTCTCTTTCTAGCGCCATTCCTTCCCCCACACAGGCAGCTTTTATAGTCTATCCAATCTCTCTCTAGATCTGACCTACCGCAATTTAGATTCACTCAATTAGGGATGCAATATCAGAGAAAAAATGTATTTTGCAGACAGTCGAGGAGCGCAAAAATACATTTCGGTGCTGAATCAGGCTATAACGGCTAGAAATAATCGCACCTGCTCCCAATCGTCACATCCTTTTCAAAAAGAGCAGCTGCACAGAAAAATATGGCCAAATTAGAGCGGGAAGCAGAGGGATTGCCGAGTGCAGAGTTCTCACAGGCTTCAAGATGCATCAAAGCGCGTGGGAAATACATTGCTTTCGTGAACTATTTCTCCGGATTTCAAAGCTAGTCCCATCTATAATGCCGCCTGCACTGCTCAGATCGTGGAGCCTCAGAACCCGGGGTAAATTTCTAGATGCGTTTTTATACGCATCTTTCCTCATCAAATGCGCATGTATAATTTCTTGCGATGGGCGGATGCACTGTACTCCCTGTTCCCTGAAAATATTAATCAATAAAGAATGGACATAGCAGATAATGATAGTCGAATGGGGAAGGAATATAAGAATAGAAGGAGCGTTTCAGCTGAATCGTTGAGACACTGTACATACTCCGCCTCGTTTGTGTGTCCAATTAGGTTTTTTCAGCAGCACAGGGCCTTTTCGCGTGGCTATTCAATCGAATGAGGAGGAGAAGGAGCAGAGGCGGCCTAAAGTACTGACACTAAGCGGGGATACGAGGGGTTAGTTCCAGGAATACAGTTAACCCAAGAAGCCAATGATCTATTTCTCCGTCTTCTCAAAACTTCCATACAATGATCCAGACACTGTGAAGATCCCATCGCCTTCGTAAAAGGTGTCATCTTACAAGACCAGTACATTGTGGACAGGATAATTATATCGATCGATCTGGTTCCAGAAAGATGGTTGAGAGATAAGTATCAGAGAGTCGACACAGGACGGCTCAGGAAAGTGTAATACATTCAGAGAATGTTGCGAGTCGTGTAGCAAAAGAGACAGCGGCGCCGAATATGACACACTAATTGTATACATGCCTACTCTAGGACTGCGCAGTTTCTCAGAGAGAGAACGAGAGAGAGATAGTCGGCGAGACGACAAGATATGGCATCTGAGCCCTCGAATCGCAGTCTGAGCCCTCGAAGAGCGGAACTGTGAGAACGTGAGAATGTAGAGGCAGGGAAGGGGCAGGGCGCGAAATCAGGAAGAGGACGTGTGTGCGTACTGTGACCGTTTTCATTGTGTTTTCGCTCGTTTTCGCTTTTTTCGCCACATTGGATTTACCGCTCGAGCATTTGGAAATTACTCGAAAATCTTATGCTCGTCATCATAGGAGAACGGACAGCTTCTTCGCAAATTCGATTGGGCCATCAATCGCATCGCAAGAAAGTAAACATGCGCATGTATGAGAGAAACGCGAAATAAATGTTGGACTGGGACTCGAAATAGAATTCCGGGATCTGAGACTCCATGTTCCGGTAGAATGTGCGACAGTGCGAGATGTAAGCTGTCTGACGGGACCAGGCAAAGGAAAGTATAAAAAGTCGGAAAAAAACATTGTCAAGAAGAAGAAACAAACGAGCGGCAGGAGCAAACCTAAACAAATAGTTCATTTTCTAAGTGGAGGGAGAGGGGGGGGTGGGCATTCCCCTGTCCATTCCCTCTGCCGGAGTAGTCAATCTTTTATGGCGCTATCAGAAGCCAGGAAGAAAGAAGAGGAAATGCGGAAAAAATGGTAGACTGCTTCCTAGTTGAGCCACTTTTAGGACACACAAACTTTCTCACGTTTTTTTCTTAGTGCCTTTATTTTGTATAGCTACTCCTGAAAATGATCTCAGACAAAGTATCATCACCATCTGTTCGGTGAGTGGTAAATGAATACAATGCCTACAATAATTAGTGATCACTAAGCGTCGGTCATTAATCGTTGAAGAAAAACTCGCGGTCGTCCTATTAGTCTCACTACAATATGTATGGCACCACAAAATGGTGGAGTGAAATGGAAATAGTCGAGAAGACGGACTATCTTTTCTCCTCTCTCTGGGGAGGAACGACGCTGCCTCCCGTTATGTCTTGTGGCTGTCGCAATGCATGCAACATGAAGCGCGACGTCTTCCATTATTCCACTACTCCTCCTTTTCCCGATCACTCTTCTCTCTAACTTCCGTTGCTATACTCCTACTCCTAGCAACCACTCCACTCATCTTCTCGTTCCATTTCTCCGCTTTTCCGTGTTTAGACAAATTTGAAAACTACACTAAACTTATTTCTTTGTGTGCAATAGGGTTCCTGATTTCTCGAATTCTCTAGAGAGATGTGCTTAAAACGATAAAACCGTATTTATCTCTTCTCCCTTCTAGATAGATGGAATTCGCCCAAAGCGGGGACTCCCCGTGCCCGGCGTTTGGTGCCGTGGCCTCGGTTGATTGCGGCCGGCTCCTATTGTGGCACGGCGGAACCAAAAGAGAGGGCGGTCAGCCGACCGGAAACCTCGTCCTCTTCGACACCACACACGAGAAATGGTGAGCGACTGCAGGAAAAGCTCAGTCCAAATAAGCCAGAAATAAGTCCTAAAAGACAACGGCGAGTACGTGCCCGCTAGCACCTATGTTTACACTTATTTTTTCCTCATACTATTAGACATATTTACATGCATGAAGAATGTTTCTCGATTCCGCGAATTCGTAGACGTGCGAACAGCGAGAAAACTGTATAAATGTTGAGATCAAGCGAAAGGGAGTGAAGTGCGAGCTGCAAATTGAATGAATTGGCGGAATGGGAAAATAATAATAACCACCAATGGGAAGGATATTCTGCAGATATGTATATCTCTCTCTCTCTGCTTAGATTCGGCGAGTGCATTATGCCAATCTAGGCAAAAGCGGGGCTTGGCTTTCTCATTGAATTCGAACGGAGCGAATAGGAAAGGTCGGCATGATTGCTGGTGTTGTTTGACCCATAGACGGATGGAAGGAAGGGGCTGAAACTACGGTATGGATATACCCTGCGAAGACGCTCGATAAAAACATACTTTCTCTATCTCAACATTACAGGTACACCGTCGAAAAGGGTCCAGCGCGTTCACATCACGGCGGGTTTGTCAGCGAGGACCGATACTTCCATGTGGTGGGAGGATGGGACGGACAGAAACGAACACACGACGTATGGGATCAGTCCAACAATAATTCCAAATATTCAGTCCAGACATCTGCATCAGCCCAAAAATTAAGTCCAAAGACCATTCCAGATTTCGACGTTTGACACGCGCAACGGCGAGTGGATTAGGCACTGGCAACCGACCTCATTTCCCGAAGGAGGAGGTAAACGACGAGGGACGAGGGGAAATTGAGAGAGGGATGAAGGCAGGTGAACCGAATTACACCTGCCCATGGAAATAACTAAGCGAGAGCTGTGATAAACAAGAATTTGTGCCTTTTACAATTGGCCAGATCTCGCTCTCCCGTGAATAGAATTCCGCCGTGATAGAGACCGGGAAAGGACAGATTTCTTAGACATGATGGCTGGGTAAAGAAATTGTGAATAGCCGCACAAAGTGATGGGAGAAATTCCTCAGAATTCGACTAATTCCATCAGGACATTTTATCTGGTACAAAAGTGATAAATAACTTCTCTGCTTTTTCAGCAAGTTTCGATAGCGCCGTATCGAATGAGTAGAAAAAAGATAATAGGAATGGACACAGGTGAGCATCAAATCTGCAGCTTTTTCAGGCCTGAGCAGTCACACCGTGAACGGACTCAATACGCGCGGGGAGCGGATAGGCGCTGTCGTGATCGGACGCCTGGGCGGACTGCGCACGCAACGATGCCACTCCGCCCTGCTCAGGATACGGGGTACTTTGAATAATCATCAAGAGGTCATGTGTGGCCAGCCATGCCCATCAGAACCTACTCTTGATAAATGTGTTCTCCAAATAATAACAAGGTACGGCAAAAGGAGATTAGCAAAACTGTGCCAGACTATGGATGAAATAGGTAGAGACAGTCACTTGCTGACACTATTGGAGAGTAAGGATACGAGAAAGGAAGGGAAGGGAGATGAGAATGGCGGGACAGATTGACGTTGACGTTAAGGAGACCTGCGCGCCGGATTCGCGTACGTCGGCCCAATTGAGCGAGGGATCGAGTCGCGGGGAGGGCATTCCGCTGTTGGAATCGGGCCGCGCTCGCTGCAACTGCTGGGCGGTCGGTCGGATACGTATGTGGGCATTCAGGTGATTATGAAGTGAACGTGATTTGTCACGACAGAGATGGAGAAAATGGCGAAAGAATCAAGAAAAAGAGACGTCCTAAAGTGAGCATGTTTCGGTCTATTGGGTCGTATACACCCGGCCGCCTCACCATGGGTGAGCCTAGTAAGACAACGGGAACGGCGGAGCGGAAATAATACAAATGGGCTTCCAACGATGAAACATAGGTGAATCCGTGCAGATAATGAAGAGACCAGGCATGATATCATCAATGATCAAAGTTCCCTTCGCTCATTACTATTTTCCTGCACGGTTTCAGCTATTTTTTCCTGGACGCACAATTTATGATATGACCGTAATAGAATGCAAAATATTGTCATAAGTGACGGGAATAGGCATATGATATCATAACATGCACCATATTATAGTGACTCTGACAAGTATACAATATTATTAATTTAAGACCGAAGAGGTTCAACTACCGGAAGACTTCCCTGTATTGCAGAAGATCTTCTGGAAGCGATCGTCAATAGAACTGACGTGAGGTCCAATGATGCCGAATCTATATCTCTCATCGGTTAGAGATACGAGAGTGCGAGTAACCGGTGCCGATTTTGTCGTTCCTAGTTAGGTCTAGATCGCTATTCGATGACACGTGAGCGTTCCTCTCAGAAAAAATCAGAAAAAGTAGCTAATATGGAATATGTATACGAGTTCCAGGGGATCTACCAGCGAAAATCGGAAGTTGTAAGCGAAGATATCAAATATCCAGGACCGAAGTGCAGGCGCAAACAGCCCTGAGCGGAAGACGGTATCAAGCGTGCGTGCCCCTCTCTGATCAGACAATTCTAATGCACGGAGGCGAGCCGTTCGGACGTATGATGATTGGTGCGTCAGAGGTTTAAATAGAAAAGTGTTCGCAATAAAAATGGTTTCTATGTTATCTCTTGCCGATCAGATTCGTGAGAGAAACTGCGAAGCGAGAAATTGTTTTTACTACGGTCATATCATAAATAGTGCGTTAAGAAAAATAGCTGAAATCGTGCAGGAAAACAGTAACAAGGAAACACTATATTCAGAAAGGAAGCAGCAGAATAACGCCCGTTGCAGGGCAGAATACGATATCATCCGAGTTGTGGATACTGAATCGAGACGGCAAGCGATGGAAGGTGTCTGAGAACGAATTGCCTGCGCTGTACGGTGAGAAGACTTCCGCCATTCACACACTACTCTTACTTGCAATCTAAGCGGAAAACAGTCTCTCATTCTCCATTCCATTTATTTATCAGAATCGTGAGATGGAAAGGTGTTGGTATTGACTGCGCAATCTTTTCTTTCTCTTTGAAGGTTCTTTGATCTACCATAATGCGTTGTAGGCCATGCCATCATCCCGATCGATCGTGGCCATCGATTGGCTGTCATGGGCGGTCTGAATGCGACGGGTAAACCGAGCGCGCAACTCTTCATCATCTCCTGATTTGTGGCTGGAAAAGCGAGCATAAATGATTCAAGGACCTCTTCTACACGTCTCCTTCCTCACTCTCTCATAATGCGTGTAACAGGGGGGAAAGAGTATTGGCACTCAATCAGAATTCTCCCCCCTTCTCCCCCTAGCCGTCTCTCCTTCCACTATTCACTCGACCGTGTATGGTCTTCTCCCCGTCTCAATTGATTCCCTTTCTGACATTGTTGGAGAGATGAAATCCGTATAGACTCCTCCCTCCACTCACTTCACTCTCTCTCCATCTTGTTTCGTCCTTCCAAATTGCCTTCCTCAAGTCGGTCTTTTCTCTTTTGTCTCCTCTTCTTTCACCCATCATCTCCTTTTCCCTCACTCCTCCTCTACCGTCTGAACCTTGTCTCCACTTATTCATTCTCTCACGCCTTCCATATCCCTTCTTCCCTCCCTCCCCCCATTCTCAGCTCTCCCCTCTCTCCTTTCTCTTTCTTCTCTACCCCAAAATCATCAAAGTTTGCATAAGGATGAAGAAGCTCGAGTTCTCACTACAAATTCGTCCTTCTCCTCTTCTCTTTCTCTTTATTCCCTTCGAATCCTCAAGAGTTCCTCTCCGGCCCTCTCTCTTGTATACAATTCTAGTCTTGACTACCCAATTCAATTCGTTCTCTTCATCTGAGATGATATCGCCTACCAGCAGTCTTAGCTTTTTTTTGTGTTTTGTTTTACCCCCGTTGTCTCCCCTGCCTTTCCTACCTCTTTCACAGGTCCCCCCCCCCCCATTCTTCTTGCTTAGTTCACCCCATCCTTCTCTCTTACGACTTTCTCATCACTTCGTTCAAGGATGGGCCTCATTTAGGTGGAAGGAAGAAAGAATGAGATCTTTTTTTCCAAACTTCCCTTTCCGTCTCCCCAGATTCCAGTATGAGATGTCATTGTGTAATTGAAGCCTGTCTCTTCCTCTATCTATTTCTCTGCGTTTCTCACAACCAAATACATTCATCTGTATTTCCTCCATTCCAGCACATGGAAGTAATTTCATTTCCCTCTTCGAACTCTCGATGAGCACGGATATTCCAGCGTCGTTGACCAGTTGAGAGATACGCTCCAGTCGAGTGAGCCCCTCTTTCCCTTACCTGCCCTCATTATCCCATCTAGATCCCGCGAGGAGCTGTCGCCTCCCGCCCTTCTTCGATGTGCTGTTGCACACGACTCCATCGTCACCAGATCCATCTCATCAGGTATGCGCGGTCGTTCTCGGTCATTGTTCCCTGCGTGGGAAATCCTGCGCTCGAGGTGAAAGAATGTGTCAGAATTTGTACGCTCTCAGCGGTACGAGATGATTGACGATTTTCTAGAAATGCTTTGCTTCTCCGTATCCACCACCTTGATCTTCCACGACCATTATTCTGCCTTTAAAAAGTGAAACTCATCCAATATTCCTTCTTTCGAGACCATGGATACTTGAAAGTAAACATCGCATTGTGTTGCGTCAGAATCTTTTCCGGGGCTCTTAGCTCCAAGATGTGCATGGTACTGGCCAGTCCGAAAGAAAGAGATTCTTGGTTGAGTGATGCCATCTAGAGAGGCGAAGCCCATCCCTCAAGTGTGTTATGCAAAAGGGGCCACGTTGATCAGCAAGCCCTCGTTTTTGTTCGCCACTGTCGATTACTGTCATAACCTCGTCACTTTTTCTCTACACAATCTCCCTCCTTAGCACTCAAACGTCGTCGTCTTGAAGTCTCACTCTTTCTCACTTATTGGATAATGCGCGCGCCTCTGTATTCGATTTGGCCGAGAATAAGGGGGAGGAAAGAGTGGCGAACTAGAGAAGAAAGAGACTCGCGCACGGCTTTTCCTCTCCTCTTCAGCCCCCCCCCCCCTTCCCGATAGAGAGAAGAGGTGGCCGTGGATACAATGGGATGAATCTCGGAGGGAAGAAGTGGGAGGGGGAATCATGTCTTCCATTTCCTGGATCGGTTCGGTGCACCACGGGAAGGATCTAGTTGTTGTTGAGTCGAAGGGCCTGGGGTCAAAAGAGTCTTAGCCTTCGTCGCTCTTTCACACAATGCTCGCTCGCGTATGGTGGTGGTGTGGGCTCGAGGCACAGAAAGTGGAGGCCTGAAGCCAGTGGAGGAGAGAGAAAAGACGAAAAGAATAGGTACCCCTACCACCACCACCCAGCCCAGTGCCAGAAAGGAGCCACCGAGCGCAAATAAGTAGACAGGTGTGAAGAAGGGAGAAGACGAGTGATGTCATGCGTGGAGGAAGAGAAGGAGGAAAAAAGAGAGAGGGAGAGGTGATTGGAGGCAGGGCAAGGGAGTAGGAAACGAAGTTGAAGGACCTCTGGGAGAAGAAGAAGAAGCAAAAGAGCGAATATGCAAAAGTATTGGGAACTGTTGACGGGGTGTCCTTTGAAGGGCACGAGTGAAGTCGTAAACAGTTTAGGATTTGAATATTCAAAACTGTGGGAATTGGTATCAGCTTCGTGAGTGTGTGAAATGGAGAAATCTAGACCCGGAATTCGAAAATTTTCAGCTATGGATGCGTCTCATTCGGTCTCATCACGACGGGACTCGTGTTCACCGTGTTCGCCATCTTCCAGAAGGACTCGCAGATCGGAAAGGTATACCAAATGGTTGAATGAATGTACCAACGGTTCGATAGTCAGTGAACATCTAAGAATATGTGGGATGATAAAGAGCTAAAAAAAACAGAAAAAAGTCAAATGTAGCACTCGCCGCAAAACGTTTTCTGGAAAAAGTAGCAAAGTGGTCACTTCGCGTCCACTTATAAATGGCAACACATGCGAAAGATGGAGTGAAGGACAACAACGTTGGCTTTGAAGTTGTCTATGACATTAAAACATTTACGATATACTGATATCATATGACTTCATATTATATCAGTATATCGTAAATGTTTCTGGTGAAATGAACAGTCAATGAAAGTGTGGTTTTCAGGTGTGGCTGGCTGGTCCTACCACGATGGTTGTCGGGCTCGTGTTGTGTGGAAAGGTGTGAATCTGATGCTTTTTTTACTTTTAGTATCCATGCGTTTACGTATTACTCGCAAAATGCGCGGCACAGTCAAAACGATCGAATTTGTGCAGAAATTTACTTTCCTAAATTTGCGTGATCTCTAGTCGCTCTTATCGGCGAGAGATCACGCAAAATACGGAGACTCGATTCTGATGTGATATATTGTATTCGATCATTTTAGGTAATCATCGACTGGGGTCCAGCAATGATGCACGCTCGCGAGGGATCAATCGACTCGCGATTAGACGAACACGTGAGGCCTTTCCCACCCTTCTCTCGTTTCTTTCCGAGCCTTCCCTTCTTGTTTCTCTGTCCTCTCTTTGACGTACGGATTCAGATGCTGGCCCAGCACATGATGATGAAGGCGCCTCATCAGCATCCCAACAACAACCATGGCTACCGCATGCATCCCTCGCCCCACATGCAGTTGCCAGGTCAGAGATCCACGTGGAGAAAGATGACACAGTGAATGAAAAATGAATAGTAGGACTCTCCATTAGGGCTGGCAAATGAAGAGCGCAATTGAAGATTTCATTCCCTCTAACAATGGCGAGGAGAGCCGCGTCATTCTTCATGAAGAGAAGGGCGTCGCGGTCTGCTCTTCATGAAGAATGACCCGGTCGTTCGCGCTCTTCATGAAGAGCAATTCTCACAATAATGGCTCTAAATCGAAAACGGTTGAATATTTTTGCTTGAAACTTCGACAATGGCTTCATTAGGTCACTTGGAAGAAACCCTCTCGTTGACATCTCAAAATTCGATTATTCAAATTTGAATTAGTTATTGATATTTGAAAAACAATCTGCGTTTTTTTAAGCTAGAGGGAGGAAGGAAGACCTACTGAAGCCATTTTCAAATTTTCAAGAGAAAATATCAATCCGTTCTTTAGTAAGAGTAATTTCTGTGAGAATCGCTCTTCATGAAGAGCGAGAACGACCGCGTCACTCTTCATGAAGAGCAGAATGAACGACCGCTCAACTCCCCTCTTCATTTGTCGAATTTCTCTTCATTTGCCAGCCCTACTCTCCATTCCACGCATTCGTTTGTCTTACCGAGGAGTGCTCAGAAAAGAGCATACAATTATCGATATTCACTACAGTGAAGGAGAAAGGGAGATGAGAGATGGGTCTCTTTGCAGCAATAGAGACGGACTTGGGAATGGGGCAGAAGGGCCTCGTCCATCCCTCGCTCCACCAACAGCACAACAATCTCGTGTACGCGAATGTGAACACGCACTCACCTCCTCCCATGCACAAGAGGAATGGCACCGTGTCGAATGTGAGGGCGAGCGAGCATCCCGACTGCATCATCTACTCGCAGTATGACACACCCCAAGGATCCACCAGTGTGAGTATCACGTATCTCATGAAATGGTAGAGGAATGCAATAGGGAAATGAGCTTCGTTTTTTTCTTCACTTTATATTATTCGGTAGAAATACATTGAGTAAAATATTATATTCTTGGCAGATCTACGCATTGTCCTGAGTAAAAGACAGGGAATATTCCTTCAATTTCAGAGAAAATGCCTACCAGTTTGAATTCCTTAGATACATTGTTTTCCTCAGTACAATGTATTCAACTACCGGTTAGAATACCTGAAAAGCGGGGAACTTGTTTTTACAAGTATTCGTACTGAATACAAAGAACTGAAGACAAAGAACGACCCCTACGTTGTGCTGACTTGAGATCAAATGTGGCGATTTCAGGGCGCCGATTCCTCTTCTGTTCATCACTCTCAGCTATCTACGCACACGTCTTCCTCGGCTACGATTGTATCACCCGAGCACTCAGTAAGCACCAGAGTTATTTTGTTGGAATTAAATTCCTATTATCACATTATTCGTACAAAGGATTTGTCTCTGTTCATAAGAGAATGCGATGAATGATGAGAGATGGAATTCTGAATTACAAAAAAAGTAGTAAGTACATACATTTGGTCGCATTTAAATCCATCCTCAATCTCCATAGATTTTCTTGTATAGATTGAGTGATATTTCCGGTCCGCGATACTGAAATAGCACCAGGTCTCGCTATTTCAATATTTCCGTTGCTAATAGTAGTGCGTCGCAGGTGAAAGATGCTTCTTGCGGGTGCAAATACGGATCGATGAAGAAACCCCTGCCGCCGATGCGAACAATGTACCAGGGAGAGTCATTCGTCATGAACGAACGGTCCTTTCTCATCTAGAAGAGCTGATTCCAAGATTTGGCTCGTCTAAGCGTTGCATCAGGTTCCTCATATTCCCAACACAAGTTTGTGATATTTGATTGATATCAGAATTGTTTCCCTTCTCACTTACACAGACTAGATCAAATTCCCTGTTGCTCAGTCAATCATAGTAGAGAATATTGGAATAGTCTTTCTGTCGTTAACTTGTTCCTATGCTATAACCAAATCCTTCTGGTATGTCAGTGTCATATTACAGAACAATTTGTGCCCAGTGACCTATTCTAACCCTATTCTGACCAATTCGATCGTTTGTTGGCATGATGAATACAATTTATCAATGTGACGTGATCATTGATTATGTAGTAACACAATTAGTATAAATGGGAAAGAATTTTTCTTCTGGTGCAGATCAAACAAATCAGATTTTTACATACATTTTAATGCGATAGGCTGGTTACGAAGTAAAATAAATTGCAAAAAGCAGAATAGAAAAGAACAAGCGAAAACAGAACGAAATACAAAAACTTTGGTTCCGATGCCGGGAATCGAACCCGGGCCTTGCGGGTGAGAGCCGCAAATCATAACCACTAGACTACATCGGACCATGCTGCTTACGAGGGAGCATTGGGAGAAATTGTGGTTGGAAAAATGCAGAAAGAACATGCAAATGAGTGGAAAAGGAAAACAAATTGGATCTGATGGCTGTTTTGAAGCATTCAGATGGCGCAAGACGAGAACATCAAAACTATCTCGTGTGAACCAATCATATTAGAAAAATACGATTCCAGTATGATCCCGTATCCAGTATTCGATTTTAGAGGATTGAATAAAGACATTGTTAAACATTATCGAATGCAGAGATAAAATACTGACGCACGCGGGATGAAATGTGTGCTGTGAATGATGCAGTGATTGATGTCACAATTATCGAATAACGGGCTTTTCTTGGGCTCATATAAGAGTGACTTTCTGACCCAGTGAACATATGCTTGGCACTAGGCAAAAAAATGGAATTCGCTCTAAATGTGTGTGGTGGTAGTACTCGGCGAGTCTAGCTCAGGCGCCACTGGTTTAGTGTTCTAGATCGATCTCCGCTAAATGGCAGAAGTTTCAAAAAAACTACCGTAACCCAATCGACTTTGCTCTTTCGCGATCGTTACAAGCGAGTGATATCTCAAAAATTACCCAATATTCATGTCATCACACCTACCAAGTTTCATCCCGATTGCATTGGAAATGTTCGAGAAATTTCGATTTTTCGAAAATAATTTTGTAATTTTCAACTTTTCACCTTTAGGGTGCTATACAATATACCTTTTCTATTGCATTATTCTGTAGAGCAAACTATTAAGTAACTATTGTGAGAAAATAAAGAAAATTGAAGCTGCATCCTGGGAGTACTTAATTTTAAACGGTGCATGACTGAGGGCTTGAATTCAAATTTATTTCACTATGTCTAGGCATTCGTGCAAATTGAAATATCATATACATATTTAAATGTTTAAACATTTACTTGTTCAGTTTATGTAGGAATAATGAGACTTTGCGCGATTTTGTAAACGTTTTTTTTGACCATGACGAGTTATGAATTTCGCGACACTTACTTTTACAAACGCAGTAATAGCGCAGGATCTTACTAATATAAGCGTGTAGTCCCGTTACTTCTGCATCTAATCCATGTGAAATGGTGCTCTGGCACTTCCGTGCAAATGCTGATTTATTCGCTCAAAAAAGCAATCTGCAGTCTTGTCTTCTTATCAATGTGGTATTCGTATTTCTAAGAATGCAACTGGTCGTCATGCAAGAGCGGTAAGCTTCTCTCTAAAGATTTCACAAAGATAAGCTGTACGATTATAAATATCAGGTTATCGACGGGAACAACGTCGAGAAGGGGAAGTATCCTTGGCAAATCTACTTTAGGCCCATAGGCTGCGGTGGTTAGGGGAATTATTCATTTCTCACGTAATGCAAATTTTTGAGGAACAGTAATCAGTGATAGATGGATTCTAACAGCGGCGCATTGTCCGGAGTGTGCTTTCAAATTCCATTCTTTTGAAGGGAATATTTTCAGGAGCGACGAACTGAACCGCATCAGTATGGTATATGGAGGAATTTCTCACACGGACGAAATCATTGACAACACAGATAAAGTACTTATATTTGTCATTCTGTTGGTCATAAAAAATTTTGAGATCGTAAAGGCTAACGTCGTCTAAGGTATATCGCATCCTGATTACATCAAGAGGGAGGATAGATGGCAACCAGGGTCACCTGGAGGAGATATCGCACTTCTGAAGGTGACGCTTGTGGGATTATTTTATTCACGCGACTCCTGATTTCAGCTGGAAACCCGCCTTGTCTTTGATCACCTCGTTTCTCCTATCTGCTTACCAAGCAAATTACAGTCGATTCCCGATGACGGACAAGCTGTGATAGCAGGATTTGGAACAGCAAATGGTGGCAAATCAAAACAGATGCCTTTATTCGGCAAGCAACTAATTCTTTCAGAAAGAGACACGACGATTTTGAGTGATGGCCAGCTTAAAGAGTCCATTGTTCCAATCGTGAGGAACGACGTCTGCGAGTGAGCGGGCAGTCCAAAAAAATAAGTGCGATAACTCTTCGTAGGAAGGAACATAGGGGAACAACTCTTCGCGAATGGAGTCAAATGAAGCTGGTGTGTGCGGGATCGATCGGGCATGACGCCGGATCGGTAAGCGAAAATGTTCCAACTAAGTGGAGCATATTTTTGAGATGATCCATCTCTCCCAATACATTGATTCTCGTTCGTAAAATGGCGTTAAGTAATCATTCATTCAAATTTGCTTTCAGGGCGATAGTGGAGGTCCCCTAATGATGAAAGCCAACGATGGAAGATGGTTTGAAGTAAATTGCAATCGATTCGAATAAACTTTATGACTTCCAGATCGGTCTAGTTTCATTCGGAGCTCCTAATACAATTGCCGCTGCGGGGAGCACATTTCCGGGAAAACAAAAAAAAATTATTAAGAGCAATTATGTAAGCACTAAAGTAATCATAAAAATTCTTGAGGCGCATACACTGATGTGAGAAAGTACTGTGATTGGATCGAAGAGACAACTAATGGCGAGGCGAAATGCGAAGAAGAAGATGTGAAGTTGGTTAACGTCAATGTTACTGTGTGAAATGAGCCAGTTCATTGCTTCGTTTTCTCAATAAAATAATGCATGCACGTTACACAATTCAAAAAGTTCCAACAATTTTTTTTTCCTCTCTCATGATGTTCACAGAGCTCTCAAAAAGCTCTCTCCTTTCTGTTCAACTGGCTACGATAAGATTCCTCAGATTGTTTTTCGCAAATGTGCTCAGGCTCTTTCTCTTCCTCTTTGTAACATTTTCAATATCAGTATGCTTACCGGTATTGTTCCTTCTCTCTGGAAACCTCATTACACCATTGCCTAAACCCGAAAAGGACGCCAAATTTCCCGACTTTACCGTCCTATTTCTATTTTGTCCCCCGCTTCTAAAACCATGGAACGAATAGTCAAAGAAAAATTTCCTCATTACTTATTTAGATTCGATGTTATTCCAAAATACCAGCATGGCTATCGCCCTGGTGCTTCTGTGCTCACAAATGTTATTGAGTCTGAGAATGATTGGACCCTTGCACACTCTCGTAATCAATTTACTGATGTGATCTACCTAGATTTCTCTCGTGCTTTTGACACTGTTCCTTTCACTAAATTGCTCTCTAAATGTTCTCACTACGGTATTCATGGAAATCTTCTTGATTGGATAGCCTCATTAATCACAGATAGGCATTTCTCAATTCGTCTCGGTGATTGTATTTCCCAGCCTTTCCCCGTACTTTCTGGCGCGCCCCAAGGATCAGTATTAGGACCGATTCTATTCACTTTGTATGTATCTGATATTACCCATGTACTTTCTAAATTCCCGGATGTTCGTATCCAAGCCTATGCCGATGATATCAAATTGTACATTTCCTACTCCCTTGCCTCTGCCCATTCCATGACCTCCCAACTTCAGACAGCACTTGATGCAATTCATTCCTGGACCATTGTTAATCAGTTATCACTATCTGAGTCTAAGTGTACTCACCTCCACATCGGTTTTTCTCCCCCTATTTACAAAATCAATAATGTCACCCTCCTTAGTAAATGCCCTCAGCGTGATCTAGGTATTCAAGTTCTCCCTTCCCTTCTCAGGAACGCCTCTGTTGTCGATCGTGCCAGCAAAGCTAAGACTGCCCTTTACATTATGCTCCGTGCTGTGTCTGTTAACTCTCCTGAAATCCTTATCAAATGCTACCGTACTTATGTACTTCCGCATCTTGACTTTGCTTGTCCCTTCTGGAACCCTTACATCAAGAAAGATAGTCAAACACTAGAGAAGGTCCAAGAACAATTCACTCGAATTCTATTCTACCGCTGTTTTCCATCCTCTTCTTATCCTCTCAGTCTTCCTTCCTATTCTGAACGTCTTTCTTTTCTTGGTCTTCAAGCGCTTTCGGAGAGGAGAGTCATCTTTGATCTAATTTTCGCCCGCAGATTAATGAATGGCGATACGGTCCTTGATCGTAATAGATTCTTCACTTACAAACCCCTTAGAGACAGATCAAACACATTCGGAATACATATAGAATTTACGAAATCCACCCCACGTTTTCATTGTTTTTCTAGGAGAATAGCTAGAATATTGAATAAGTTGCCTACCCATATCCATTGTTCATCGAGTATTGATGTATACAAGAAAAGATTACTTGAATTAGATCTTTCTAGGTTCATCATTTATCGTTAATAATTTCTTTCATGTTTGGTTAATTACCTTGTTAGTTTCTTTCCCCCACCCCTGCCCCTCTTTCTCTATCAATCACCCCACCCCCACCACCCTTTCCATATCCCTTCCACCCCAATTCCATCCCCATCACTATTAGTGATCTTTATAGTCTGGTTCTCGGAGCCATGTCAAGCTGGTATATACCGAGTTCCTCCTTCTCGGAAATGCTCCCACTCTCATCTCCTCTATGAGATAACGACCAGAAGAAAACAAGAAGAGACCAGACTATTAGATCTTTTCTTTATCATCCCACTCCTCCTTTCTCGTTTCCTCTCCCTTCCTCCCATCCTTTGAGAGTCGTTCTTAGAAATATATTATTCAAATGTATCATTATTTCGTTGCACCCTCGGGCAAAGATAAAATATTTTAAAAATATAAATTGATGTGTATCCATATTTTAAAAAAATTTCAAAGAAGCAGCAAGTCATTGAATTGAATCTTCTCTAAATAGTGCTATCCCAGAAAATGGTGCTAATGGATTTCACCTCAAGCAGTGACTGGCTAACCATGAATTTTCTGGGAAAATATATTTTAAACTGACGAACGAACGATATTCCGCCCATCCGCCCATCAACTCTATTCATACACACAATGTCTTAGTGTAACTTGAGCGTCGCTTCTTCGAAGATTCCCGTGTGAAAAGCGCCCTTTTCTCACCTGAAAGATGTCTGAAGAAGTGACTTGCCTCTTCCGGAAAAGGCGACTCCTCCCACCTCCCATGATACTGAGCTCCTCTCCTTTGTGTCTCCTCCTTTCCACATGCCCTTTCACGGGTCAGGGCAGAATGGGAAGCTGCGAATTCTCATCGCTCCAAGTAAGTCCGTCGCTTCCTTAGAATCCGACAGCTACTGAAATTCTATCATCGAAAGTTTAGGCGAGACGGAGGCAAATGCGACGTGCTCTAACTATCCTCAGTACGCTCCCTCCGTGAACTGTCCCTTTCCGGGGTGGTGTCTCGAGGTGATGCTAATCCCCACGTTTTTGTCATATTGATTTTTGAACTTGAAAAAAAAATTTAGATAATGAGTGTACTTGTTCGCTCGGGTAACATCTCCCACGAATTCGTGGTAGACAGAAACGCGACGGAGTACCTCGACTGGGGTCGATTCCAGGTCGGTTACGATGGATTGCCAATCATGAACTGACTTTATTCAGGATAACGGCACCTTCTCGGGGGTGCTGGGTCGGGTTGAGTCGGGAGAGGTAGACATGGCGTGTTTGTTCTTCCAGAAATCAGAGCTGAGATTGAAACATTTCGACTTTTCCGTTGCCGTCTCGGAGGTTCGATAGTATGAGCTAGTGGTCAGACTTTAAAAAAATCAGATTCGTCCGGTATTCATTGTTCGCGAGATACCGGAGACTATCTGGAGTCTTCTTCTGAATTGTCTTCGTCCTTACGATACCGGAGTGTGGATCGGCATGTTTGTCGCAGTGATAGCTCAGGTGAAATTACGCTATAATCAATTCATCCAATTCACATTCAGATGCTCATCTCTACTCTAATTGGCCGTACTGAGATCAGAGTCGGACTGCGACCTGAAAGGGCGAACGGGCAATACGTGAAAATTTCTGCCGATTTGTTTTTAATCATCATTATTACAGTTCTCGTGGGATGTCTTCAATGAAATGTTCAATGGCGGCGATAATTCCTTCTACTTCATCTCAGGTGCGACATGGCATTGTACAATAACACCTTTTTCAACTCAGGAAAGCTGACTCGTCTCCTGTTCTCCGTTTTCCTTGTTGGTTTGATCCGTGGTATGTACACGGCCCTCCTCTTGTCCGCCCTTATCACTCCGCCGAACGTCGAGCCCATAAAGGTATGTCGGCGCGCCAATTGCGAACGCAGATAGTGATGTATACCAACTCATTTCACCCACCCACGGCATTGATATTGGGTGGCGATATCCTAGATATTGGGTTCTCAGCGAAGTTTTGGGTGTTGTATTGACATCCCTAGTCGGTATATCGCACTATCTCGCTTAGATGGTCTTATGGAAGCACCCAGACCATGCCAAAAGGATTTGTACAAAAATTACATTACACGCATGCAGTATTAGTGAGGGAACAAGAAGCAGTATCAAAGGAGATTCGAGATCATCAGTAACGATATCAAGAAACCATTACAGTCCCAGTCTGATGCCGTCCGTCTAATCGAGTCCGGAAGCTTCAAACTGATCTCCGACAAAAGCAGATGGTGACAGTTTTCCGATACATTGGGCAAGCTAAATAAAATATACAACAGGTTCGGACAAGAAGTAGCAGCTTCCTCAGAACCTATCTTCGCCGAGTTTCGAGAAGCCACCAAGAACAATCCAATGGTATAGTTTTCATCATTTTCACCCACATTTTCATTAAAAAAGGCTTTATGTGCAGAAATTTTCGGTTCTGCAATACCTTTCCAAACGAGATATGTTTTCAGGTAGACCCAATATCCGATGAGCACGCGTTGGCTCTAGTGAATCAGGGCGGATACATCTATCAAACACAGGTTCGCCTTATTTATTTCACAAAAAAATTTGAATTTTATTCAGAATGATGTGGCTATTATGACTGACGAGGCGAGAAAGTGCTACACTTTCGTTTTCACTCGAGGTAGCGGGAAATTACGGTGATGATACGTTTTGGAACGCCCATTTTGGAACCCTCGAAGATGGCCGTTTTGGAACCTTCCCAAAAGAACGGAAGACGATTCAGATCCCTTATTTGAATACAGGCGACGTTTTTCTACTCTCCGATATTGAATTGCAAGCCACCCGTATTCAAATGATGATTCAAACCCGTCTTTTTGCTCTTTTGGGAGGGTTCCAAAACGGCCATCTTCGAGGGTTTCAAAATGGACTTTCCAAAACGTACCATCACCAGTGCTACACCTCCGTTTTCACTCGAGGTAGCGCGAAATTATTCATAAGACGCCGCAGAATTCACACGAAGCAGGAAGACTAGCAACCATAAACTCTGTAAATGACATGTTTGAAAGCCAATACTCTCACAAAATGAGCACTTCCATTGTATCGCACACGAAAGAAACACTGACGATTAAGAGTAGTCAACACATTTTCTTCAGGTCTACCCTTCCGCTCCGCACACTTTCTCGTACGAAAGGGCTCGCCATGGCTGGCCGCACTCAACAATGAAATCATGAGGAACTATCCCTTCCTTGACAGCGTGTACAAGCGGTACTTCGAGGCGAGTATTTCCATTCTCTATTGCCATGTCTGAAGAGTATAGATTTTTTCCAATACCCGATGAACACTTGTTGATCCTAACGCAAACGGTATATAAACGATTACTACATCTGCTAAACCCAGATTTTATCAAGTTTATGAATTGCAGACTCGCCAATTGCTACATGTCCGTCCGTACTGTGCACCCGGCCAGTTTGCAACGCCGGTACCAACCGACCCTCTGAGTTTGTAAGGCACCGTAATCATTTTTCATCGGATATGTTGCAGATTTCTGGTCTGTTTCGGGAATTTTCATGCTGGCCTCGGGAGGATTGATCATTTCCGCGATCGCTCTAGTTGTCGAGATGATCGTATCACGTGTTCATTCTGCTAGTTTGAGTTGATGAATCAATACAAAATAAAGCAATTAAATCGCAAAAATGACATAATCTAGTTGACTTTGAACCCGATCTTATGAAATTTCTTTAAATTGATTTCGTTCATGACTTGGAAAGAGACTAAACTCTGCTCATAGTGAGATAAGTGCATTTCAAGCTTAAATCTAATACTCCATCCAATTCTCTGGCGAGAATTGGGATGTTGGGTTTCTGAGAGAAACACTAAACCCTGCGTGAATTTGGGCCGCCCTTCACCTTATGTCTGTGTTCAATAAAAGCTAATGAATCACGCACGAGTATTCCTGTTTTTTCTACAAAGCATAAATCGATAAACAAAGTATAAATCATTCATGTCAGTTGCAATAAAAGTGATGAAATCACTGAAAAATCAGGAACCAAATTCGAGCCTGTCGTTTCGAGCTACCCTGAGACAGACGATTAAGAATAATCAGGTAAAACCTTAGCATTTCAGTTGAAAAGCCAATACTATTCTTTCAACTAATTCAGAAGGAAAATGAGTATAGTATATTCGAATGTAATATAGTTTTCTTCTAAACATACGCATGCGAGAAGCGACAGGCTCGAATTTTGTTCCTGATTTTTCAGTGATTTCATCATGGATCGAATGTGAGGTTCAGTCCAAATTTTGGAATGACTTTTCATTTGGCATGTACTGGTCCAGGACCCATGTGGATCCCATGGTGGGAAAGAAAATAGGTTTGGCATGGATCAAATGTGAGGTCCAGTCCAAATTTTGGAATGACTTTTCATTTGGCATGTACTGGTCCAGGATCCATGTGGATCCCATGCCTTGGAAAGAAAATAGGTTTGGCATGGATCGAATGTGAGGTCCAGTCCAAATTTTGGAATGACTTTTCATTTGGCATGTACTGGTCCAGGACCCATGTGGATCCCATGGCGGGGAAAGAAAATAGGTTTGGCATAGATCAAATGTGAGATCCAGTCCAAATTTTGGAATGACTTTTCATTTGGCATGTACTGGTCCAGGATCCATGTGGATCCCAAGCCGGTGAAAGAAGGCGGGTTACGGTAGCGATCGGTACTGTAGCCGGGTTACGGTAGCGATCGGGTACTGTAGATGGGCTACGGTAACGTTTGGGTTACTGTAGGCGGGTTACGGTAACGATCGGGATACTGTAGGTGGGTTACGGTAGCTGTGGGATACGGTAGCGATCGGGTACTGTAGATGGGCTACGGTAACGTTTGGGTTACTGTAGGCGGGTTACGGTAACGATCGGGATACTGTAGGTGGGTTACGGTAGCTGTGGGATACGGTAGCTGGGTTACGGTAACGATCGGGTACTGTAGCCAGGTTACGGTAGCGATCGGGTACTGTAGCCGGGTTACGGTAGCGATCCGATACTGTAGATGGGCTACGGTAACGTTTGGGCTACTGTAGGCGGGTTACGGTAACGATCGGGATACTGTAGGTGGGTTACGGTTACGTTTGGGTTACTGTAGGCGGCTTACGGTAACGATCGGGATACTGTAGGTGGGTTACGGTTACGTTTGGGTTACTGTAGGCGGCTTACGGTAACGATCGGGATACTGTAGGTGGGTTACGGTAGCTGTGGGATACAGTAGCCGGGTTACGGTTGCGATCGGATACTGTAGATGGGCTACGGTAGCGATTGGGTGCTGTAGCCGGGTTACGGAAGCGATCGGGTACTGTAGCCGGGTTACGGTAGCGATCGGGTACTGTAGCCGGGTTACAGTAGCGATCGGATACTGTAGATGGGCTACGGTATCGTTTGGGTAACTGTAGGCGGGTTACGGTAACGATCGGGATACTGTAGGTGGGTTACGGTAGCTGTGGGATACGGTAGCCTGGTTAGGTAACGTTTGGGTTACTGTAGGTGTACGGTATTAACATTTATAATTGATTGGCTGATGAAATCATGAATCTGACCCAGCGTCTGACCCACTTGAAAGGGTTACTGCTGTAGGTTTAGATTACGGTAGGTATACGGTAGGTCAAGATTATCGATCAATCGGATGAGGAAACAGGCGAAAACGGGCAAGTTGATCTACTCTTGGACTGGATTGATCTACTTTTTGGAATTGACTGTAACGGACGCACCAACCAATCACCCAACCAACCAACAAACATGACGTTTTTGGTCGTCACGCAGTCAGTTTTCAACTTTTTTGGGATTTCTTTTGTGAGTTTTGATCAGCGAGAATTTGCGCATCTCCTCACCCGCAACCCGCTTGGGCAGCTCGCCCGAGACAAAAAAGCTTACGGGTTTATAGTACATCGTTATCGTTATTAATTAATTGCATTGTTTGTGAATGAGCTTTTTTCAGACTCTTTTCAGAGACGATAATTTTTACACAGATAAGCTCGTTTTTAGCATGCCTCACAAAATCTACTTATCTCGACGAGATCTTTCTGAATTGGTAAAATCGGATTAGTCTCCGAATCGCGGTCATTGAGCTAACCATCTGTCATGGTAAAGTGGCTGTGAATATACGGTATCCATGGTTGATTTTCGAATTCTACGTACCGAAGACTAACACCACGTTCATGTATCGTACCTGAACTGGAATTTATCGCTTATCAAACAATCCGAAAGCGGAAAGTGATAAAATTTCAAATTCGTGATGTGTGAGAAGCAATAAAACAAGATTCAATCATAAATCTGTCTGGCTCGATGGGAACTCTCAAAGAAACCAATAAAATGGTGGTCTTTATTGTGTCAAATGAATATTCAGAGAGCGAGAAACTTGGTATAAAAGAGGTGGTCGGATGAAGCAAACATCATCCTTTCAGGTCTTTTCCTTCTCATCTTCATTATTCTCTTCATATCTACTTGTGGTGCTCAATCATTGCACTTCAGGTAACAATGAACTCCGTTCTTGTCATCTGTCTCGTTGGTGTCGTCGTGGCGACTTCAGATGAACTTCTCTCCGTCAACGTTGTGAGCCATCTGAATCGGCCTTGGCTCCCCATAATCAGTCCAACCCGACAGGTGATCCGGCACGCCGATCGGTCTGCCACGTCGGGATGGGCGACCCCGCAGTCTCCTCAGATTCTATTCCGCGGAAGCGGCGAATTGACGGATGTGAGCTGCTGCTTTTCTCGACTCCAAGAAAATGAATAATCCTTCAGCTTGGAATCGACAACGCCTTCGCTCAGGGCAAGGACTTCAGGGATAGATACGTCAAGAGTGGCTTCATCGACAAGAGATTCCTGCCTACTGAGGTAGACATTCAAGAACAATGGAATCAAACAGCATTGCCTTCCTATACAGGTCTTCGTCCGCTCTTCCGCAGTCAATCGTTGCCTCATGAGCGCCGCATCGTTCACGAACGCCCTATTCAAACAGTGAGTTTGCTCCGATGCATATCCCTTCCAGCAACGTAACGAATAGCGATGGTAAACCTGAACCCACTCTCCTCAATTCGCATGCTCTATCGATAGAGTAAGCGAATTGAGGAAGTCGACAATCGTTTTGCCATCACTACTAGCGAGCCATCTGTCTCCGACCGATTTAATTCTCGCAGAACCCCGAAGGACCACGCCGTCGTGCCGCCGATCTACACCAAAGACGAGGCGAATGATGGAGTAAGCGACGAGAAATATATCTGATCTTCCTCAAACCGCTTCCATTCTCTACTAGGGATAACAAAACGAACTGGGCATGCCGGCTTCGACTAGAGTTGTCGAACTTCACCGTTGAAAACAACGGGTTAAAGCGGGCATGAAATACCGTGTTGTTATCGCTATCCACTTCCATTGCTCGCCTCTTCTCAGCTTCTCGTTCCGCTTCTCACCTGCCAGGATGGCTGGGAGGACGTCGTGGCGCGCTACAACCTCTCCTCGAACGTCGACGTCTTCCACACCTCCATCGTGGCGATGATGATGACCGAGTGGCCGGCCGCATGCGCGGTGCGTTTACAGTAACTCTGCACACAATGAATTCCGATCGACAACTGAACGGTTTCAGACCGTAAACCCAGGCCTTGTGGATGCAATCATCGCCGAGCTGCCCAACAAGCTGATCAACATGCCTGCCAATTACAAATCCTGCGCGCAGGGACCCGCCAAGGAGTTCATGTACAAGGTACGGTATTGAAACTACAAAAGTATCTACCGTAATCCGCATTACAGTACATCGAACTCCTGGCTGGAGCTGGTGGTCACTTCAACGCGCTTCGCCTCAAGAGAGTCGCCGGTCTCCTCACTTCCGAGCTTCTTTCTAACTTTGCAGCTGTGAGCAATGACCTACCATAACCTTCCTTGTATCGTACTCTTTCAGGCCTCCAACTGCGCTACCGTACCCTGTCCCGGCCAGCCCAAGATGCGCATCTACTATACGGTAGGTCAACTGCTTCAAACTTTCACATTTCCCAAACCATACATTTCAGCACGATGTCAACATTCTTGCCCTGTCTCACGTCTTCGGAGTTCTGGATAAGTTCAACGTAATGTCCCATTTTATGATCCATTTCTTCGAGCCAATTGTTGACAGAATTCAAAAGAGTTCAAGACAGGTCTCTGCCTACTCATTCTGTACTTTCTTTCACCACTATATCGCGTTAGAGTGTGTGAGATGCAGAGGCGACGACCGATATTGTTAACTATATAATTCAATCGAATTACTTCAGGGCGTCACCCCGGCCTTCTCGTCCGCCCTCGTCTTCGAGACTCGTCGCAACGCGAATAATGGAACTTACGTCAAGGCAAGTCTCGACTAGTGATGACAAATCGGCATCGGCTCTTCTCATTTTGCATGCTATCTCGCCTGTCATAGAAACGAGAGAGCACGCGCAATACGGAGAGTCGAATGTCGATTTGTCATCACTAGTCTCGACGATAACCAAATCATAACGTAATTTCTTGTTTAGATCTTCCAGAAGAACGGACAGCAGGCCGACTTCGTCGACACAAACAATTGCGCGTCCGACTGCTCTCTGGCGGCTGTCACTACGGTCAGAGAATTTAAATATATTTGCATATTTTTCAGAAAATACAATATGCATTTTATGATATTTGTTTACAGGCGGCGTCTCCTCTCGCTATCACCTCGCAGATTCCGTGCGCTTGAGTCAATCCACTAGAGTTCGAATTATGGGTGGCCGTCTCTTCATTTCACACACTCTCTAGTCTCTCAACCGGTGTAGAGAGTGTATAAAATGAAGATACGACGAGCCGTATTTCAAACTGTATAATGGACTCATTGTTCTCATTGTCGATAAATAGTCCATTGCCCGTCGTAATATCCTATTATTTGTATGTTTAATTATTGTGCATCAATAAAGGTGTAAGCTAGCAATTTGAACCAGGAACCTGCGTCATTTAGTAATGAATCTCATCTCCATATCTCTCTATTGGTCTCCTTTCTCCTCTCCACTTTTCATACTCAATTAGGCAAGTTTGTTTCGATCTCTATAGCAACGTGCTTTCTCGTCCCATGCCGCGGCCGAATCCTCTTCTCTTCTAACTCGCCAGTCTATTTTTTTCTGTATTTATTTGCATAGTTTAATCTCAGTATTTTCAGTCTGTCCGTTCTACTCACGGATCGCGCTTCTTTCTGCACAAGAAGCATTCAATTATTGGGATATATAACACACATGAACTACTTCAAAACAGTGAGTTATCTATGCTTCTCATCTTCTTTACTCCATGATTTCTATGTTTCGCCGTCCGTGCAATCACGCAATAATCATTTATCACTATGACATTTTCCCCGAAAATAGGTACGACCCGATACATATTGGGAGTGATCTTTCCGTTAGGCTGGGAGAATTGAATTGAGTCCACGTGCACCTACACACGTCTCTGACGGCAGTCAGTCTACTCGGCAGCCAGCTGTTGGGCTCCAATCCGACCCCGGCGCCAGTCTTCTTGGGTTCGGAACGACGCCGGGAAGGTACTGAGCGGGCACATGGTTGATGGTTGGGGGTCGTGGTACAGGAGAGGATGAGGCAGCATCGAGTATGGTAGAAGGGGAAGAGGGAAGGGAAGAGAAGAGAGAATGGGCATGAAACCAGAAGCCTCTCATCCACGATGGCAAGTTTGGAAGCCTATTCTAACACAATATCGGCACTTGCACTGTGTTGAAAGTGGAGCAAAATCTATTGTTCTACCCTTCCAGTCGTCTGGCTCCTGCATCGTCTTTCTGGTCATGTAGTTTACGGACGAGTTTCAACCGAAATTTACCTCTGTTTATGATCTTTTGAAGGAGAAGGATACACATCAACAATAATAAGGAAACACTTAGATTATGAGCAATTTATCAGCCAATAATGTACTGTGGAATTAAGTCTAGCGCAGATTGAATACTCGAATTATTCAACCAATAAAAACGAATGAACTGATGATTAATATTAAAACTGTTTAGCTACTGGTGAAGAATCTGGAATGGAAACGCGTACGGGTTGTGGGCGTGATTTTGAGAGTACTGTCCAGTTGCAGGTGGAACTTGATTGTAGGGCGGGGCTGCATAGAATCCATTCTGGTCGTGAGTATATAAGGGCAGGGAGGGTCGCATTGCAGCAGGATGCTGCAGCTGCAGGTACTGCTGTGACTGTTGCTGCATCGGGGGCTGCATTGGCTGCTGCATGGTGATAGGAGTGTATGGACTACCGCTATCTGAAGACGAATTTCCTGTGGAAGAAGCTCCGGCAGAGCAACGACTCTGCTCCGACTGGGGCGAATCGAAACACGATGAACCCGAGGCCTGCAAGTGGTGTGGTGAGGTGAGAAATGACGGAAGCATCTGGTATGTTGAATATTTGACAGATAAGCGATTCGTAAAAGTCAGAACACGGCGTACCTTGAGACCGGACGGCGAGGGCGTCGTGTCGAAAGAAGATTGAGCAACAGGGATCTTCCGTTTCTGAATTGAGACAGTTTTGACTAATCACTTAAGTTATTATTTGATTACCTTCACAGGAGGTTCCCTGATTATGCTTGGTGGGTGAATAGGAACGACGGGGAACATCGACAGACCGGCCACTCGAAGCCTGAGAAATTAGAAAATGACAGAACGCCTTCACGCAATGGGAACTGCTGATTAGTGGGAAAGCGCAGAAACTGATCGCACTCACCTCTCGATGATCTCCTTGTATCCCCTAGATTGTGCGAGCTGGACGGGCGTTCGCTCCATCTGATGATCTTTTATGTCCTGAATAACCAAATATTGCCGCTTATTACGTAATCAATTAATTAATTAATTAAGGGTGACGCAATCTGTGATTGCCTATTGATCATGCAACCAACCTGATTCGCTCCTGCCTTCAGAAGTACGTCCACGGCGAGGAAGTTATTCTGACTGACGGCTAGCCAGAGGGCAGTGGCACCTTCGGCATCTTTAGCGTCCTGGAAATAGAAAGAATTTATTCAATAGGATTCAAACCATGCATAATCGTTACAATAATAGAAAAAGAGGAAAAATTATCTTATCCGCTCTTTTTAATACATATTTTTTGCAAACAAATTACGCACTTTGTTGCTCATTTTGTCCGCATGTTCTGCGAGGAGAAATTCAAACATTTTCTGATTCGTTCTGTTCGACATTGCTGCATGGTGGAGCGCCGTTCTTCCTTTGTAGCGATCCATTCTCTCCTGTAAATGTGAACGATTGATGATGCTCCGTAATAAGTGACTAGAGATCAAAGATCACGAACCATGTCTCCAGCGTAGTGGACATCAGCTCCAGCTCTGACCAGTATCTCAGCACCCCTGGTGGAGGGATTCGATACTCTGCTCGAATTCGCAGCATACATCATCAGAGGAGTTCGATCCTCCATATCAACCAGATTGAGATTCTTCTAGAATAGTCAAATATTAATTGATTTCTAATGGCGATGAGAAACAATGTGAACCGTACCTTTCTTTTGTAGAATTCATTCCCGATAAGAATCTCCATACAGAGATCATCAGCGCTTTTCGCCGCAACGTGAAGGGGAGTCTCGTCGCGCTGGAAGATCAAAGATCAGGTTACCAAGTATAAAAATTGAATGTGCAGACCTCATTCTGGATGGAAGGATCAGCGCCAGCTTCTAGAAGCCTCCTCACGAGCGAAATCCGGCCGTTGTAGCAAGCATAATGAAGAGCGGCGTTTTCCTCTGAATGAATCAATCTATTTTATTGCATGTTCTACGGGGAAAACTATCACGTACCATCGTCCTGAGCGTTCAAATCCACTCCATAAGCGATGAGCAAATCGCAATCAGATCCTATATCTGCAGCTCCTTTCGTCGTGTTTAGCGCCAACCAGTGAAGTGGAGTGCGATTGAATTGGCCGATGTGGCGAGCAGAATGGCACATCTGGCATGTAGAGATTATGAAGGAAAAGCAAAAAGATTATTTCGATGTTAAACGTAGAGATACTTTATAAAATGACAAACTTTATAAAATGTTTCTGTTCTTTGGATCAAAAATCGCTCCACTCAAAATCGAATCTTTATAGCGAATACCTCAGCAGAGATCCGCTCATCACCAATTGCCGCCATTTCAAGCAAAGTCAACGGCGGCAATGCGGTTTCCTTGGGTTTGTCCTTGGTGACGGCCATAGTCGTTGTAGGGTCGATGATATCCTTGAAAGTAAGTGGTTGAACACAATGCTAATCAAAATATACAATTTTAGATCTCTCTGTTTCTTGGAACGTCACGAAATTGAAACTACCGAAATTATACTTACAAAGAGCTGATTGGGTAGATCGACTGGGTAGAAGAGACAATAGTCGGGCTTCTTCTGCGGCCCTGAAAATCACTAGTATAAACGCAGTTCTCGATCAGCCGACTATCCTAATTTAATCAAAGATCAGGCGAATGCAAGGTACTCACCAGGTTGTGGCGGGACCCTCCAGACTGCCGCATTCTTGATATTTCTATTCTTGATCACCGTCCCTCCAACAATGACTACTCCTACCAATCCGACCAGTGCGAATAAGATGAAGCAAATATTCCATGGAAATCCTGCAAAGAAAACAATAATATTTGATAAATTGTCTCTGGATATTATTGAAGAATTACCAGAAGCGGGCGGCTTTGGGTTTGGCTTCATCCGAAGAGGTGAGCGAATGGGCATTTCCGGGTTCAGAGGCTGAAATTGCATATTTTTATACAGTACTCGGCCACAATCGGCTACAGTAACTACCACAATCGGCTACAGTAACTACCATGGTCAGCTACTTTACCTCCTTAGCTTCCATTGCTCCGATGAAAAGGGACACGGCGTACGCATCACTGAAGCATTCCCTGTTGCATTCTGCAAGCTCGACCTGGAATTGATAGTTTACAGTAATCCTTGAAATCTACACAAAAAAGAAAGTGAGAAATACCTGAAAGACCGCTAATACACCATCTTGTTCCTTTCCTTCCTGCATGGATCTTTGCGTTCGAAGGGAAATTTCCGTTCCGAATCTGATTCTCTGTCCCTCTCCATTCTCCGAATTCCACTCGAACAAATCCATTTCTCCGTCGGTATTCTTGATGTTGACGTTGGTTTTCAATCTCTCAGTCAGGGCGTTCAGAGTGGTGTCGATTTCCATTTCGAAAGTCTCCGGCTTCACAAGGAAGATCAGAGGGAGGTCGGCCTGAAGAATATTCATTAAACTTCTGTCAAATTTATCTTGCGTGCACATTAGTAAATGTCGTTCTCACCCACGTTGGATTCTTGCGAGCAGCCGGATCCGGTCCGGCACAGTCAAAGCCGTCAAATAGACAATCCTCGTTGTTGCATCGCTCATCACACTGTCCATCATGGAATCGATGCGCGCAGAACAATTTATGCTGACATCTGTAAGGAACCAAATCTATTATCGATCGCTAAGAATATGTTGTCAGATCTAATAGTATCTCTTTCTGCAAGCTAGAACTAGCAATTGATATGTTCAATTCCGTGGTCATGAGGTTACGGTAGATAGTCAATGATAGGAATTAGTGCATATCTACCGTACCTCTCGAATGGTTTCGTTCCCTCCGAGCAGTCTCCTCCGTCGTATTCGCAGGCGAAATGGTTGCACTCCTGGTTGCAGACTCCGTTTCCGGCGAGTTCCGAGCATCCGCTGAGTGAGCACTGCTCAAGATCCCTCCTGAAAAGATACGGTTAACGATTGCTGCTCCGACAACAAAATGTGCATTAAGAACCCATTACATTGAATGGGCTACGGTATCCAATTATCGATTGAAAACTCAACGCGACCGATTACGGAGCTTGACAATCATTTAGATAGGAAGGATTACGGTATCTATTGAAAACTCACTCGTCCTCTTTGTCGGATGGGTTGTGAATGGTCTGTTCGCAGTATTGGCCGATGAGTCCCGGCTTGCAAACGCATGAGAAGCCCCTGCGAACTTAGTTTGATGAAATGTTTGAAAATTGTTTGATGTAACGCACATGATTTCCGATTGGTTCCTAATGCACATTTTGTTGTCGGAGCAGGAATCGGTGCCGCACGGGTTACGATATGCTCTTTCACAATTCGGCCCGTCAAATTCTGGTTTGCAGATGCATTGGTCGTCCGCGCACATCCCTCCGTTGAGACACTCCCGGTCGCCTGAGATTATCGATTGGTAATATTGTTCATGAGGTTACGGTAGTTGGCCATTGATCGGTTTTCTACGGTACTTGTGAGCTTACGAAATCTATTCATTTATATTTATGCTACTGTATTTAACAGGCTACGAGAGATAGCAATTTCTATGATGGTCTATTCCCTGGTTATAAGGTTACGGTAGCTGGTCAATGATAGGAAGTTACGTGGTTACGGTAGTCGGGGTAGGTCTCAAAATAACTTACTAGCACAGGTGCCCGACTCGCACCTATGTCCGGTCCTTCCGGGCGGGCAGATGCACTCGAATGATCCCTGCTTGTTGATGCACGTCGATCCTGGAGCACATGGCGACAAGGCACACCGGTCGGTGACATTGTCTGAAACGATATGATGAGATCCAATTGCTACTAAAATCACTCTCATACATTGTTTTTCTGAATCACTCCTGTTATAAACCACGCTCTGTTTACAATTTCATCGCAACTAACGATCCCGCAGTATCAATACCTTCAATAGTTTCCAGCGCTTGTGGCTTAATCGAGTCCCGTTATTTATTAATGAACTACCAGTTATTTGATCCGATCGAACTGCAGCAGCCAGAAGTGCGAGGAGAATGAGGAACTTCATGGTTCCGAAGTCCCTTTCTCTACTTGTCAACGGCTTCTCTTGATGTCGACCTCGATTGCCTGAATTATACTGAATTCAAAGGGGGAAACGAAACAAGCAACGGAGCAGTGAACAGAGAGGAGCGTCAACGCAGGTGGTTTGAAATGAAATGGAGTAGCGAGTGTAGGAGGATGAGCGAGGAGACAGGGAGGAGTGCCGGAGGGTACGTAACGCACGCCTGGGATCGGGGGTGTGGGGTGAGAACAGCGAGACAGAGGAACACCTAGAATGAAGCAAATGGGGAAGATTGTAATCTAGAGATTTCAGGATTACTAATACTTTTTCAATTGTACATAAACATTGACTATCTGAATAGCACATCATTGGAAAATAAAATCGTAAAAATATTGCTCTTCTGACGGAGATGGTGCGACATCTACCAAGTGATCAGTTACAGGAGGTATGGAACATCAACGTATCACTGAGGAGATCGAACGATCAATACTTGTTCAGAATAAGTAAAGAAGTCTTCGGAAGGCATCATAGAGCGCGTCATGTGAACGGTATGGGATGCGACACTTATCAGAATAAAGATGCAGATGTCTTACAAACGGTTTCCTTGCGTAAATACAAACAAGGTACAGATAGGGGCAATCGAGAAACTCTAACAATAGGCGACTACTACTAAATTAAGTTTTGGGTTCGGTGTCGGAACTAGTGCTCAATAGTGAAAAAAGTGGGGGAAATGAGAGCGTCAAAGATCTGCACCCGATCAGTGTGGAGATAAACTCAAACAATGGACTACTAACCATCAGTCTTCAGCCTTCATTTCGTCTCAGTCCACGCCCTCTCGATCTATTCTCAAATTAGCACCTCTCTCTTCGTGAGGTGGGACCATCCGGTCACATATTCGCCTCTCGTTCATCTCTCTTTATGCCCTCAGGCACGTCTTGCACGTGCTCACAAAGGCAAGCGATGTCCTGAGAAAGGATTGTTAGAGTGTGATTATCGAAACCTTTCGCTGTCTAAGAATTGCAATAATAATCCTCTCAGCGGTGTGATGAAGGGAAAGAAGTGATGGCCTGAGAACGGGATAAAAGGATTCGAATCAGCGCAAAATATTTACGCAATGGAATGTTTTAATTAAGATAGTTAGTTCACTATCAACAGATCGGATCTAAAGGATTCCTTTCACACACCCAGGAGAATGTGGGAAGCTTGCAATTCAATCCATCGTTATCACTATTAGCCAAACTTGATGTCTTGCACAAAAAATATTTCCCAATTTTCACTGTAATATGAAAGGTGCAATGCATTCTCAAGAAAACAGAGGTCCAAAAAATAGTTCCAATGCCTGGTATCGAACCCGGCCCTCAAATCAAAACCACTAGACTACATCGGATTGATGCAGATATTCCTCTGAGTCTGATTGACTTGTCAGTATGTTTGAGTGGAAGCGTAGAAAATAAAGAACAGAAGCAAAACATTTGTTCCGATGCCGGGAATCGAACCCGGGCCTTGCGGGTGAGAGCCGCAAATCATAACCACTAGACTACATCGGATTGATGCAGATATTCCTCTGAGTCTGATTGACTTGTCAGTATGTTTGAGTGGAAGCTTATAAAAATGAAGAATGGATGCAAAATATTTGTTCCGATGCCGGGAATCGAACCCGGGCCTTGCGGGTGAATCATTTCAATTTTTTCTAGCACTTTTCGAGTCATTCATTAGGGTTGAAACTATAATGCAAAGGACTTGTACCCACTATTCTTCGACAGTCTTTGTTCAATAATCACCCACATTTCCAGCTCGGCTACACCAAAGGCACACCGCAGTTTGAATATTTGATCGCGCTTCTTCTGATTACTCATTCGTAGCGATCAATGCACCACCTGACTGAAGCTTATCTCTCTTTGTCATCCTCAGAGGGTGACTCGTGCCTCTCAAGGGGTCAATGACTCACGCCGTTACTCCCACTTCTCGCCCTTATTAGGGCTTATATAAGCTCAAGTCGTCCTCGTCATTCCATCAGCCCCCTTCTAGAGAAGGTTTCCCCGATTCTGCTTTTGACTTTACTTTTTATTTGCTCACTTACCTTGTCCATGACTGTCTTTGTTTGATCTACCGTGCCTTGGACCTACGGTATTCCTTCCAGAAATGTACCACCATCATCATCACCCCGTTGCTGGAGCCGTTGTTGCCGGAGCTGCAGTAGCCACTGCCGCCCACGTCGCAGTCCATCATCCCGTCGCCGCCGTCGTCCATCACGAGGCTCATGTACGTTTTTCGACTGGCGACCATTACTAAAAGGCGGCGGCTGTGTGGTTTATTACGATAGCGACTCTTTGGAAACGTCGGTGACCTGTTGAAGTACGGTATTTGCAGCACCACCACCATCACGGAGGAGCCGCTGTTGCTGGTGCCGCTATTGGAGCCGCAGCCGTCATTCATCACGAGACTCATGTGAGTTTTCCGAATAACGACGATTAGGAAACGTCGGCGACAGTGTGACGCACCAGATAAGAGATTACATTCAATTTCACAATATTTCAGCACCACCGTCACTATTGAGCAGAGACGGGATATCGCCAGATCTACGGGATTGAACTGTGTTCTTGTATCATCAATGATTGAATAAACTTTGCCAAATGATTTGTTTGTGCTACATCATGAATTTGCTCAAAATTATAGTCATTTCTGTGGTCTTGACATTCAGTGATTGCCAATATTTGAAGTTTGAAATCGATATGGCTTTGAGTATTACAATTTGCGGCTTTGTGCCCATTGTACGATCGACTGTTTAGACTTATTTTAACGAGATAAGTTATGACAAAATATTTGAAATATTTACTTTGAGTTTCCTCGAAGCATCATCGGGAATGGTGTCGTAAAAAGTAGGGAGTATGGATAGAGGAAACTACGAGAAAACGGGTATGGAACAGAGTTGCATAGCCATCAAGATGTAATAGTGTGACGGTCGAGATGCGCTGAAGCATTCGTCATATTACCCTGGCAGTTTGGTGGTTCAAGCCCCCGTACGTCGCTATTCTCTCCTCATCAACTAACTCACCTTTGCATCTACCATAACTAAGCATTCTTTGGATCCTCTCTGGTCTTTTCAATATATTGCTCATACTGCATGCTCAACTATGGTTCGACGTTGACGAACTGGGCTGCTACTGAGACACGGTTGTATTGGTGCTCATATCGTTGTTTTATTGTTGTTCTCTCTTAATCTTTTATTGGGAATCACTTTGAATATATTCCAGTGACTATTCACTTTTGGAGCATCTAACCAATTTGCATAAAGCCACGTGCCTATTGACGTGTCAACCTTATCACTCAAATGCGTACACACTATCCCTTTCCCCATTCTTTTCGATTTCGCACTAAGGTCATTCGATGGCGCACTTTTCACATCGATTCCGCGAGTAATTTAGCGTTTTTTCCACATTTAGAAATGAAGGTTCCATTGGCGCGCATCATCTTAAATGTTTTTTCAAGTCAGTAGGCAATGACCGAGGCCTTCCGAGACCTCGATAGCCTATCTCTGTTCGAACGACTCCCTTGGGAAGTTGTGTGCATCATCGTCGACTTTATTCCGGAATCCGCGCTCGCACTTAAATCAGTCAGTGGAAATAAATAATTCTAGTATTTAAAAAATCCTGGACATGACCAAGCAGTTTATTACAGCTCTCTAAACGTTAATTAAACTCGAATATTCAGACTTCTCGGATCTTCCGATCTCATCTAACTTCGTATGTACACAAACGAGTGACAATACCACTTGTCACACATCTCAGTATCAAGCAATCAGTGAGTGTCAAAATTTCGAAATTTACCAAATCGATATAAACTCTCCAGAAACAAACAGATTCCATCGAAATTCAAATTGATGTGGCAAGGGCTATGTCGGACCTGTTTGGACTCCTTCTCAAATTTCGTAATCTTTCTATTGATTTGAAACTCTTCTCAAAAGTTCCTAACAGTCATGGAAGTCACATGGTGAGCAATTATAGTTTTTCTATAACTATCAACCATTTTAGAGATTTTCTATGAAACTGGATAATGATAGCAACAATCAAGATACTTTGCTACAGTACGTGCGACAGTGCATGGGTCATCGCATAGGGAAGGTGATACTGTATGACTGCAATGAGCGGACTATAAGCGCTGTCTCGGAACTACTAGTGGGAACACAGTTTGAAAAACTGAGCTTTGAGTCCGAATCTATCTCTGAGGCAGTCGCGTGAGTGTTGTGGTTCTATAATGCATTTCACGATAATGAGAGAAAATTTATACTGCAAATAAGTCAAGAACATTACATTCCAGAAAACATCTCATAATGTCTCTCCAAGTTCACAACGTCAACCAACTATCTCTACGAGTGAACAATTTTACTGTTCCAGAACCAAGTGAGAGAGTCATGAAGGGTTTATGGCGATTTTTTTCACTTTCAGCGATTGTACTAATTGAAATAGCGACACAAGTGAGATCACTACACATCGATCAGAAGACTCGGGATTTATTCGGCATTCAGAATCTTGAATGGGCAACTACACTTCTTGAGATGCTTTCGAAAAAGCTGGATAAGCTATTGCTAGACAGCTCGCATTATGAATTTTATGGATCTTTAAATGAAAGCACTTCAAATTTGCTCAGAGAGGTGATTCCTTTAGTAATTCTATAATTCACAGGAAGTTCTCTATTAATTCCTGTCTATCCCCAACCGGCAACTTTGAAATCATATTTCTGATTTCCAAGAATGCGTGATAAAAAAAACCCATTCCAAGTCATTCTTTCAGCTAAGTCCAGAATTACCAGCCGTTCACTAACACTGTTCAATACTTAGAAAATATTTTCAGCAATTGCCCGCTCTCAATAAGAAAATATGGTTCAAGGCCAGATGCAGTGCTTTTAGAGATGGTCTCAATTATTCATCAGACGAATACTCGGTGCAAGGTATATTTTCAATAATTGTGTATAATCGAAAATGTCTTCATTGTCGATATTACATGATTATGATCTTCAGCTGATTCCTCCGATAAGTACCACCGCTTCCTGAGAATCGTTCATTCGACCAGAGAGGACGAGCACTTTGAATGATAATGACCATTCTTCACAACAATACATTTTGATGTCGCTTGATTGTACGATAGACAAAACCCGTAGCATGATGATGATGATTTTACATTCACTGTGTAAACGACGTTGATGATAAATATTATTTTATTATTCTGTGGATTAATGCGTAATACGAGGTGCGAGGTTGTTGTTTCACAAGAGATTGTGCTGTTCAGCATATGGATTATCACGTATATTCTGAGAGATTGTAGTAATCCGATCCTCCTGCGGAACTGGGAGCCCCAAGTTTGGACAATCATGATGAGATAGATATAACAAAGTATAGTGTGGATGAGAAAAACTTTGACGTCGACGATTTGTCACAGAACCGGCTTTTAGGTATTTTACGGCTCCGAGCCCGGCTCTATCGTATCTCAGCTCCCAGATTAGCTACGAAAATGGCTTTGGGCTCAAAATGCGCGGAAAAATATTATAAGAAACTTTTTCGTTGACGAGTAAGAGCGAGGATGCCGTCTTCATTTTGTAATATTTGAAAAACTAAGCTGAAAATCACAAAATAAAATCCACTGATTTCCCAATTCCCCCATTTGAGCGAGGTTAGAGCAGATTCGAATTTTACATACTCAAATTAGTCAAGGAAAATATAGGTCTCTTTTCGGGAGGCGGCGGAACATGGTTTTTTTTGCCATCAAATAAGAAAAATCTGCAAATTCAACAGTTTTTTGAGAATAACTTTTTTCTTTTATTTTTTCATGAGCTCTTGTATCGACATTCGAATTCTACGTGCTAAAATACGTCTGAAAGTACTATAGTGAAGTTATTTCGAGACTAAAAATTTTCAACTTTTTCATGACCATGACTTTGGGTCAAAAAGTCGAAATCTCAGAATTACCTGACTATAGGAATTCCAGGTGTATTTTTCACAGTAGAAACCGAATTTGTATGTTAGAACTCACCAAAACGAGAAAGAAAAAAGTTATGTTCGTAGAACTTAAAATTAGTGGTTTATCGATGAAAAAGTTGAAAATTTTTAGTCTCGAAATAACTTCACTATAGTACTTTCAGACGTATTTTAGCACGTAGAATTCGAATGTCGATACTAGAGCTCATGAAAAAATAAAAGAAAAAAGTTATTCTCAAAAAACTGTTGAATTTGCAGATTTTTCTTATTTGATGGCAAAAAAAACCATGTTCCGCCGCCTCCCGAAAAGAGACCTATATTTTCCTTGACTAATTTGAGTATGTAAAATTCGAATCTGCTCTAACCTCGCTCAAATGGGGGAATTGGGAAATCAGTGGATTTTATTTTGTGATTTTCAGCTTAGTTTTTCAAATATTACAAAATGAAGACGGCATCCTCGCTCTTACTCGTCAACGAAAAAGTTTCTTATAATATTTTTCCGCGCATTTTGAGCCCAAAGCCATTTTCGTAGCTAATCTGGGAGCTGAGATACGATAGAGCCGGGCTCGGAACCGTAAAATACCTAAAAGCCGGTTCTGTGACAAATCGTCGACGTCAAAGTTTTTCTCATCCCCAGTATACTCTGGCATAATTATCTCATCATGATTGTCTAAACTTGCGGCTCCCAGTTCCTGGGGGTCCTGCAATATCTAAGAATACATGTGTTATACACTGAGGTTACCGACCGGAGGTTGAGAGGACAGGCTACGCGTGTGATGCTAACTCGTGAACCACAGAGAAACTAAAATGCGACTATGGTAACGAATCTGGAGTGAATGGTAAACATTGAATAAAAGGAAACATGTACTGAGGGGGGGGGTATAGAGTAGTGATGGTAATTCGGAAAACCAACTCTCCTCGTTCGTAGAGTTTTTTTATGATCTGTGAAAGATTATACGAATTGAGTAAAGTCGGTTCCGCCTTTCCATCCCTAGAGGTGTTGTAGTTCCTATCGGGAAATTAATCCATAATCGGTAACTAGAGAGATACATCGTGGAATAAATACTGTAGTCATCAAAATGATAAATTAATATGTAAACAATGCAATGAATTAGGTAGAGGTAGCTGCAGAAGCAATTGCACGGGCTCGTTTTGAGGCGGATGCGAAGTCTCGCTCGTTCTCTATCTCAATCGTTGTGGGAGCCTGATCGATATCATCGCCGCAAGCTCGGTAGAAGATGATGTTGTACTCCTCGTAGGATGCCTTGAACAGTTCCTCGGATCCATGGCAGGAATCGGTGCTGGACCCGACTCGGAAACGATAGCCAGACCTCTTGTAGTTGCCGGCAGAAATCTCGAACAGGGTTGGCTCAACCTGAAAATGGAAACGTATTTAATTGCCTAGCACTTATCTAGGAAGGGTTCTCAAAAGATGACACGCAATTCTATGACAATGTGGTTCCCTTCAGCGGGGGGATAGGTATTCATTTCAGTAACAGTGAAAGGATACGTCGTGACGGACCTTACATCACCCCCGTGTATGCCACTCATCATGTTTTCTATGTTCTAATCGGACAAATAAACCATGTGTGCTTGTACCTCGATAGAGGTCGGCATATTGAGGTTGATGCGGAAGTATCCTCCCTCGGATGGGCATTCCTCCTCCCGGAAGTTCAGCAGGTGCCCGCAAGACTGCACGAACATTCCTGGCGGAGGCCTGGAACATATCAGTCAGTGATGCTCGCCAACTTCTTTCTCTGATCACGGCGTTGTGAGTAACCTCTCGTAGTTCTAAGTACTTCTCGAGTTACTCATTAAGTTTTCAATTATATATTTCCGATTTACAGTGAATTCACTAACGTAATTCTAAGCAGGACAGGAGTGGTGGGCATGTAGGGCGAGATCGGTACGAATAGGTGGTATCGGCCTTTCTTCTCATTACAGGATCGCTCGGTGCAGTAACGGGAGTCGATGGTCATGTTCATGCGCTCGACCTCGAAACGAGTCCCGGAGAGGAATGGCTGAAGAAGGAGCAAGATTATTACGATCAATTTGCGCAGGTACGACCAAAGAAACATGGCACTGTAAACTACTTTGCACAAAATACAAGATACTGTAAGTTATCGCACCTTGGGGAAGAAGGCAGTGGGTGTTATCTTCTCTGCTCCAGCAATCACTGCGAGGAACGACCTCTTGGATCCGGCCAGATGCGCTACCGAATCAACGTTGAATCCACCATGTCGCTTCTCCGTAGCATAGCTGAATTGGTTGTCGCAGCAGTACGATCGTCATCCGGCGTGCAAGCAAATGTCGTGTAGTGGAGGCGCACCCGGCTGGTGCCGAGGCATCGTCTGCAAGAGGGTACTGTAAGAGCGCCGTAAATAACACCAATATCCGATTCGTGAGCTAGGCTTTTGAAATCAATCGATGCTTCGTTGTTCCGTATTGAATACGTTATTTTCCCTCAAATCCGTGAAAAAGTAATGGTAAACGTAAAGGTTCATTCCGACTTCGAGACTGGGCTCGCCAAACATCACTGCTAGGACCCATGTTGAAATATTTTTTTGAAGAACCACTCACGATGGTCTTCTTCATGAGACCCAGACTTTCGTCCTCTCCCGCCTTCGCTTCCATCTCGCTTATCGCGACGTGATGACGGCGCCAGTCAATAAAGTAGAGGGCGGTCATCAACATCAGACACACCGCCATCACCGCCACCAGAGCGACCAGAGTGACCTATAATAAAGGGCATCGGTTCGAAGCAAACAATCAACCCGAACGTTTAACATGAAGGAAATGTCAGACCTGTGTTATCTTGGACACAGAAGCGTGCAATCGGCCGCAGGCGACATAGCGACTTGCAACTAGCTGAAAATATATGAAGGTGCTACTGCAGGCTGCTTGACCTCCTCTAAAATCCCCTGGCCTTAGCAATAATACCTGACCCCCGGTTCTCTCCACATGTTCAATTAATATTAATTCATTTCAAGAGATGTTGCGTCTAGTGCATAGATTAATTATTAGTATTGTTACTTCTTACCTCGCTGTATCTATCAATCTTTCTCTTGTAGGTAGAAGCGATCGTGATTTGAGAAGAAGATATGGGTCTCTTGTTGACCAGGCCCTGATCATCATAGTCGAGGTAGCATCTTCAACTTTCGGCTTACGAATGACGAAAATCTCCGACCATGCTTGCATGTTGGCCACTTGAGCAATAATACCTGTTCGCAAAGCAAGATCGGTTGAGAGCCTTCGGATGATAATATACGAGACGAATCGCGAGAGAATCGAGAGTATTGAGGACCCCGCGGCATTAGAAAATGGGTATCCCCAATCTTGCTGAAAAATATAATTTATGTTCTTCAAATGGTGCTCTATCAAACTACATTGGCAGAATTTTGATATCGGATTTCATCTCCGAGTAATGGTAGGTCAAAGTGGGGACTCTTTGGGATTTTTTATTTTTTAAATATTTTTACTCAAGAAAAACGACCATAACTTGCTTTAAGACGGCAACTCTGTTATTTTCGACCACCCTCCGGTCACGTGCCCCCCGGAATGAAACCAACAGGCCCATACTCGAGTATGTTGGGTACATTAATTCCATATTTTACAAAACTCAATTTATTTCGCGATGCTGGCTGGCCGCTGGCGTAAAAGTTAAAATACATGTAAAATGTTCGAAAACTCATATCTTCTCAACCGAATTAGATTTATTGGATATATTAACTGCGTTATTCAAGTGGTGCCCTGAGGCACTAAATCTAATGTTATGATTGGATTTTGCATAGTGCTAAAATCAATATTTTGAATTTATTTTTAGTTTTTGTCGATCAAAATTAACTGTATTTAAAAACAACACGCGCTCACCATGTGCATATTGTAAACCTCATGGACATGCATCGAAATAATACAAAGATGGACTGATCATAGACGTCGAAAATTGAAATATGTTCAAATGAAGTTGCTCAACTGAGGGGTCCGAACATGAATTTGTTCGCAAATGCTTAATTTTCGCGCAAACCAGTATGATTTAAACTTCAACCAACATTTTTGAAACAATAGAGTCGATTGACGTTGAAAACACCGCATTTCGAAAGCATCTGGAAAAAAATATTTAGGAGATAGAAAAACGATCTACAATTTTTGCTGTAGATAGAAAAAACGATCTACAAAATGTTCACTTTTTCAAAGTTTGCAGGGCTTATTCTTAACAATAAATAACTAATTATTTTTACTCTATTGAACAGAGGTACATTCGCATCATTCCAATAGGTTTGCAAGTATTTCCTTACAAACTAAAAGCATAAAAAATGGAAAGTTGATCTGCGGTAATTGCAGTCTAGATGCAACAATTTGTTTACCTCAGTGTGGTTCCTCTTATGGTTGATGAAGCTACGGACGGTTTCCGAAGATCTGAAGTTCGTGTCGTTGGCGACAACGATTGTCTGAAATACGAAGAGTTTGCAATCCCGAAAATGCCTAATTTCTGAGCGAGATCGGTCCTCACCCGGATGTCAAATCGGAAATGACTCTACCCAATTCCCATGTTCTCTCGCAGAAGAGCAGCGTTCGGATTTCTGATCACTAGTCCTCACCTCGATTTTCACTGGCTTGTGGGACTCATCATAGAGGCACTGCCACGTCTCATCGCGATAGCGAAGGAAGCGCAGGTGTGGGCGCTGAAAGTAAGTGTAGCGGTGCTTGAAACCTTCGCTATTAAATAATCAATGGATATTTCACGTGTATTCTCAAAGATCGCATGACCCCTTGGAACTGGGAGCCCCAAGTCTGGACAATATCGATGAGATATATTTTAAGCATATTTTAAGCTCTACGCCGTCTTTGTAGCTCATCTGGGAGCTGAGATACGATAGAGCCGGACACAGAACCGGAAAATGGACAAATGCCGGTTCTGGGACAAATCGTCGATGTCAAATTTTTTCTCGTCCCGATATTCTCTAGCATAATTATCTCATCGATTTTGCCCGAACTTGGGGCCCCCAGTTCCTCAGGGGGTTCGATTTCCTGCAATCTCTCAGAATACACGTGATATAAACTATCACCTGGTGAAAATGAGATCCTGGCTGTAAATTGGTGCCATTATCAAGTAGGTTTTGTCTCGAAGTAACAAAATCGTTTGCATCCTCGTAAACGTCGTTGTCATCGTCGTTGAAGCCAGTCATCGATTCAAAAAAAGAGGGAGGGTTATAAAACATGGACCAGAAGATAATGATGTCTCACCCATTAAGCTGGTAAAGTATTCCGGCGAGAGCCTCTCAGAGGGTGAGGGGGAAGCCTCATTACTGCCCTCACTCATGCAAGTGCCGGTAGGGGAATCAGGAAACCGTGAAGAACTCTAAAATATTCGCATCGATCAGGTGAGCAGCAACTCCAGATTTTGCCAAAATTTCGGTTATTTAATCTAACCGGTATTGAATTTGATCCTTCACTGATTTGATGGCTGTTCAGATCACTGTTCATCATTAGCGGCTGTTGGTGATGGAAAGGGTGGCCCGTGTGGTTGTTCCATTCTTGAACAGGTTCGTGCTGCGAATTGTGTGGGTACTCTGCTTGCTCGTGACCTCCTAGGCCATTTTCTGACATTGCTGTGTGGCTGAAATCAGCGCCGATGAAACCAAATATATTTTAAAGATAATATAAGTTATTACCGCGAAAATAAGGTTGATACGATCACACAAGTAATGTGATTCCGTAAGAGTCAGCTCGGATTTCTCACGCAAGATTTTTCAACGATCAGCGAACTCGGTATTGCGCGTTGTCTCATTTCAAAGGACTTTTGTGATCAATAAATGCTAGTCTGGGTAGCACCACTCGACCGTGAGGGGGAAGCAATGTGTGGAGCCTCAGATACTAGCCTCCATACTGCCGAAATATTGTCAAATAGTTGATAAAGCGAGCATAGTCAGCAAAACATGTTTGCTTGAGATAGTGGTGTGTAGCATCATCGAATATTGACTCTCATTTCGCAACAAAATGCCTATTTGTATATATTTCGAAATTGTTTCAATAGCAAGAGTTTGACAGATGACGTGCAATAGTAGATCAGATGAGACTGAAAAGGCAAAAAGGCCGTGTGAGTAAATGTTTCCGGAAATACTTGCAAACCTATTGGAATGATGCGAATGTACCTCTGTTCAATAGAGTAAAAATAATTAGTTATTTATTGTTAAGAATAAGCCCTGCAAACTTGAGTTTTACAACTTTGAAAAAGTGAACATTTTGTAGATCGTTTTTTGTATCTACAGCAAAAATTGTAGATCGTTTTTCTATCTCCAAAATATTTTTTTCCAGATGCTTTCGAAATGCGGTGTTTTCAACGTCAATCGACTCTATTGTTTCAAAAACGTTGGTTGATGTTGAAATCATACTGGTTTGCTCGAAAATTAAGCATTTGTGAACAAATTCATGTTCGGACCCCTCAGTATAGCAACTTCATTTGAACATATTTCAATTTTCGACGTCTATGATCAGTCCATCTTTGTATTATTTCGATGCATGTCCATGAGGTTTACAATATGCACATGGTGAGCGCGTGTTGTTTTTAAATACAGTTAATTTTGATCGACAAAAACTAAAAATAAATTCAAAATATTGATTTTTGCACTATACAAAATCCAATCATAACATTAGATTCAGTGCCTCAGGGCACCACTTGAATAACGCAGTTAATATATCCAATAAATCTAATTCGGTTGAGAAGATATGAGTTTTCGAACATTTTACATGTATTTTAACTTTTACGCCAGCGGCCAGCCAGCATCGCGAAATAAATTGAGTTTTGTAAAATATGGAATTAATGTACCCAACATACTCGAGTATGGGCCTGTTGGTTTCATTCCGGGGGCACGTGTCCGGGAGGTGGTCGAAAATGGTCAAAAATAATCGTCGTCTTAAGAGAGCAGATCGGTTATTTTGGACCACTTCCCGGAACCGTTCCTCTAGCAATGAGAATCCCCAATCCATACTCGGGTGGTAGGTGGGCCTTGGTCCCGTTATAGACACCATACCACTTATTTGTCATTGGTGCCTCGGGACAGGGAGAAACACGATTTTGAAGTAAAAATGGTCGAAAAATCATAATTTTTCAACCAAGCAAAATCGATCCAATTTCTCTTTTGCGTTAACTTGGGGATGCCCTGAGGCTCTGAAATATCTGTTCTGATCGATTATTGGTCATTGAGATGATGCCTTTTTTGATTTCAAATTTTATTTTTTCGAGCAAGTTGCCGATTTTTGCCAAAACTCAGAGGCTCCACTATATACATTTTGTAGCCCGTGCATTTCTGTAACGGATCTACTTAAAATCGAGTTCAATTTTTTTTTCTTAAAATCGTGCAAACGCTAATAATTCCACCATAAACTTAAACAGTAAATGTTGAAACATTGACTTATGTGCATGATATTCCAATTTGCACAAATACCTGGTAGTTAGAAAATAACGAACTAACTTTTGAACGAGTTGACCGTCGTTTTAAATGATTTTCGTCGAACCAGTATTTTTAGTTATTTTTCATATATTAACTATAAGAAGTAAAGTGCTTGCTCTCCAATTTTATCAAATAAAAAAGGTATATTGTATACCACCCTAAAGATGAAAAGTTGAAAAGTTCGAAATTATTTTCGAAAAATCGAAATTTCTTGAACAGTTTCAATGCGATCGGGATGAAACTTGGCAGGAATATTGTGCGTTGTTTGATATATGACACGATTGAAATGATTGCGAAAGAGCAAAGTCGGTTTGGTTACGTTTTTTTTTTGAAACTTCCGTCATTTAGCGGATAACAATTTATAACACTAATCCCGTGGCGCCTGAGCTAGAGCTATACTCGTCGAGTACTACCTCCACACACATTTAGAGCGAAATTGATTTTTTGCTAGTGCCAAGCATCTGCGCACATATGTTCACTGACTCAGAAAGTCACTCTTAATTTGACCGCAGTGCACGAATTTTTCACTTTTCCCATTTTTTTTCTACCTATCTTGGGTGATCACAGTTCCAAACGCCATCTTTGTTCAATTGAATTTCCTGGAAATGTTAGTTTTTTTTTTAAAACTTTTTTTTAGAGCATTTGGATAACTATCGCGCCCGCGGTAACCGAAAATCCGAGGTCAATCGATTTTCAACCCAAAATACCATGATATCATTAGTCGATTTTTTTTCTCAGAACTTTATGACTTATTTTTTTCTTGAATATCATTGTGTGCTGAATCCTAATATATATATGAGAGCCCATGAGATCATTAATGAAAAAAATTAAAATTCATTTTTTCGAAAAATAGCCGATTTTGAAAATCGATTGACCTCGGATTTTCGGTTATCGCGGCGCGACAGTTATCCAAATTTTCTAAATAGTTGGGAACCGTATATACCATGAATATGCAACTAACCTGTCCAGGAATTTCTTTTGAAAAAAAATGGAGCGTGGGACTGCGATCTTCCAAAATAGGGAGAAAAAAATAATGTAAATAAGTGAAAAATTCGTGCCCTGAAGTCAAATTAAGAGCTATCGTTATCAAACTTTGGGGATTATCCGAAATTGTGGTAAGGATTTGAGCTTTTGAACGAGTCTCTAGCATGTGCACGAACGAAAATCCATTTTTTCGAACCTTAATTTGATACAGTCTAAACCCACTGAACGACATCCTCCCATGAGTTCATATTTTTATCGAAAATGTATTGAGGCTTTCTATTATCACACCGAGTAGGAAGGCTCAGCAAAAATCCATGTAAGAATTTCGATTGTTTGAAAAAGTGATGCTTGATTGTGTCATCACTACGCAACAAGCAGGGAGTTCTGTGATATCCCAATAGCATATCCCTAACACTCGGTGGGAGTGCTATGTCATGACCAAGTACTAGTCAAAAGTTATGAAAGAAAAAGTGAGCAATGACTTTCCGAGGCTACTGTAAGTTGCGGATTTGTCATCCCTCCATTCTTTCACCTTAAGATGACGACTGTTATTTTCGACCATTTTCGACCACCTCCCGGACACGTGCCCCCCGGAATGAAACCAACAGGCCCATACTCGAGTATGTTGGGTACATTAATTCCATATTTTACAAAACTCAATTTATTTCGCGATGCTGGCTGGCCGCTGGCGTAAAAGTTAAAATACATGTAAAATGTTCGAAAACTCATATCTTCTCAATCGAATTAGATTTGTTAGATATATTAATTGCGTTATTCAAGTGGTGCCCTGAGGCACTAAATTTAATGTTATGATTGGATTTTGCATAGTGCTAAAATCAATATTTTGAATTTATTTTTAGTTTTTGTCGAGACGTCGAAAATTGAAATATGTTCAAATGAAGTTGCTATACTGAGGGGTCCGAACATGAATTTGTTCACAAATGCTTAATTTTCGCGCAAACCAGTATGATTTCAACATCAACCAACGTTTTTGAAACAATAGAGTCGATTGACGTTGAAAACATTTCGAAAGCATCTGGAAAAAAATATTTTGGAGATAGAAAAACGATCTACAATTTTTGCTGTAGATAGAAAAAACGATCTACAAAATGTTCACTTTTTCAAAGTTTGCAGGGCTTATTCTTAACAATAAATAACTAATTATTTTTACTCTATTGAACAGAGGTACATTCGCATCATTCCAATAGGTTTGCAAGTATTTCCTTACAAACTTGAAAACTTTTTTGAAATTAATTTCTCACTCGCTATGCGTAACGTCAATGCGCTTGAGATCGGTAGCAAATTTTTTAGCAATTCTTCAACGACAATATACCTTGCAAACTTGAGTTTTTCTTTGAAAAAATAGAAATTTTGTTGATCGCTTGCTGTTTTTAAATACATGTAATTTTGATCAACAAAAACTAAAAATAAATTCAAAATATTGATTTTAGCACTATGCAAAATCCAATCATAACATTAGGTTTAGTGCCTCAGGGCACCACTTTAATAACGCAATAAATATATATAACAAATCTAATTCGGTTGAGAAGATATGAGTTTTCGAACATTTAACATATATTTTAACTTTTACGCCAGCGGCCAGCCAGCATCGTGAAATAAATTGTGTTTTGTAAAATATGGAATTAATGTACCCAACATACTCGAGTATGGGCCTGCTGTTTTCGTTCCGGGGGGCACGTGTCCGGGAGGTGGTCGAAAATAACAGAGTTGCCGTCTTAATCATTGAGTGTTCTCTTCAAAACCTTTGATCTTCCTTATTGTTATGAAATTGACGATATATTACCACCACTTCTTGAATTATTTTTTGATAAGTGATCTATGCCGGTTTTCTTTTTGTCGAGCTACTACCAAAAATTTGTTTTGAACCATGTCTCGAATGTTTTGAATTGTTGGTCACAGCTCGCGTTAAATGTATATCATTTAACAGTTCTACTCACCTTCGAAGGCCAACTCGAGTAAACGAAAAGGGAAATGCGGCCTTCTACTGCATAGAAAACCGCCCTATTTATTTGCAGAACCGGAGACAGGTATCCTGCGTATCGTACTTGGTGAATAAAGCGTGACAAATGATCATTTTGGAAATTTTTTTGACATTTTTTCTAAGCAATTAAGCAAATATGACGCGTTCGTCTTATTTTCGAGCAAAAGAAAACGATCGATTTTCTGAAACTTCGCGAATTGGGGTTATCGAGAATGCTGAAGACGATGGATATATCCATTTTGTCCACAGACTGGCCAAAGACGGCTAGACTCGGCGTCAATTCGAAATCACATTTGATGTGTTTTTCAAATCTCGAGAGGACTAATTTCAGGTGAGAATTGTTTCTGGGGCAGAATTGGATGACGAACACGCCTGTCTAGTTCATTCTCCATAATTCTCAATATTAATTTTTAAAATATCAACTTTTCGTTTCCAGACAAGTGCACTTAGCAATGTGCACCACTCGTACGGGCATATCGAGATGATTCGAAATCTATTATGTCATCAAATTCCAGGGTCGGAGAGATATTATATTTGATGTCTATCGAGATTGCAAGTATAGGGGCTCCCTACACCTATCTCTACTTTTCCTCGGGCGCTCTTTCCTTTCACCTGTTGGGGCAAGGAAGCTCATGTGACGGGAAAGGAAGTGCCAGCGGAGCCCCGTTTACTTGCAATATAGATACAAAAATGGAAATTCTCCACGATCCGACCCTGGAATTGATGAAATCGACGAATCCTCTCGGGATGCCCGTTCGAGTGGTGCACATTGCTAAGTGTTTTGCTCTGTCCACGAAAAGTAAAAATTGTTCTCGAAAATTATAGAAAAAAATATTTTTTTAAAAATTAACTTGTGTTCGCCATCTAATTATGAACCATGCACAATTCTCCCCTAAAAATAGCCATCTCGAGATTTGAAAAACACGTAAACGTGTGATTTCGACTAGACGCCGTCTGAGACCCAATCTGGAATCTGTGGATAAATTGGGTATGTCCATCGCCTTCAGCAACCTCGAGAACAACAAAACAAGAAGTTTGTGAAACTCGACCTTTTTGAGCTGTACTCGAAAATAAGGCAAACAGCCTCATATAAATTGCAATTTCTCATTCTTTTTTAGTCCACCTCTGTTTGCCTAAGCTGGCTGATCATATCCGTGTGAAATATTCAAAAAAATAAATATAACAATTGAAAATGAATTACGAATTACAGTTATTTTTTATATACAAGCACGAGGAAAAAGAAAGAGAAATTGTGATTTTATCTGCGTATTCGCACAATGTAAAATGTGAAGGAAAAAACTACAAAATGTATATGATATAGGGGTGATCCGAATGTATTTAAGTACTTGAACACTGTATGTCCTCATGTTATTGACAAACGGCACTATTTTGACCAAACCACATCAAAAGTGTCCAGTCTCAATTTTCATTTAAAAAATCCGTTCTTTGTTTTGCGCATAGATAAAAATTATGTTATCGTCTGAAGGGAGTTTGGAGTTGACAATGCTCAAATTGCTCGCTACCTAATCTTTTAATTTTCGATTGCATCATCACAACAAACTCGAAATTCCCACACATTTTTCTGAAAATGTGCGAATTTCTTACCAACAATATTTTGAAAATATTACACAAAAATCATAACTGAGAAATATCAGAATATGAGGGAAATTCACTGCCAAGAAGGATAAAATTCAAAAAATCGACCATAAAAAATGAAAGATTTCGACCTAGTTCTTTGATCATTTTAGGTATTTTCTATTAACAATTTGTATTTGATAGTACAGATCCCTCTTCTTCTTTGTTTCCAATCCGCTGTTGTTGCCCGAAAACACACATTTCAGCCTATTTCGTCATCATTACGCAATGTTTTCGCAAAATTAAGATATAACATTTTAGATCATCTACATCTTCAATTAATACTAAATAGAGTTTGGGATTTTGCTTTATAGTTCGCAAGAAATAAAAGTTTTAAAAAAGCGGAAGATAGTTTCGGATCACCCCTATAGTTAAAGTAATCCAATCAGGTGAGCAAGGAAGGGGAGAATTCAAATTGATTTCCACAACCCGCGCAGTAGAACATTTTAAAGTCAAACATATTCTTTTAAATAGTTAATTTATAGTCATAATGGTAAAATGAGAAAGTGTGAGGGTGCTCTAAAACGAAACCCGTAGTTCATCAGATTACGGTAGCGATGGATATCAATGAATAAATCAACGGAATGCCAAACTAATTTCAGAGTGTCTTCTACGGAGATGAAGGACCCGGATGATGGTGAAGGATGGGGAGAGCCTGATCATGGGTATTGGGAGAGGAAGAAGAGGAAGGAAGAGAAGAAGAAGAAGATAAGGTTGATGTTGCTTACAGATCAATGTATTCTAAAAAATATCGAAAAAAATATGCCGTGAAATAAGTCAAACGAAGACATTATTTTCGATAATTTTTGAAATTTATTTCTATGTTTCTGTTTTTGTTCTAGTGAAGGGAGTGTTTTAAGAATTTCATGCAAGGAGTAGGATCCATACAGCAACAATGTAATTGGAACTATATATGTATGTAGAGCTTGCAAACAAACTGATCTATAAACTTTCCACTAATTTCCTCCTACGATATCGCCGGCAGAAATTAGTGGCATTTTAATCGTCATCCGTCCTGTGATCGCACCAACTTGAAGTTTGTTCAATTGGACAGCCATTTGTTTTCTGCACAAGAGACCCACTTCAGTTCACACCTTAGTGTTGAACGGAATAAGTCCTCCTTTAGATTACCCTCTTTTCATTATTGGTAATCCTCCCTCTGGTCTGAGGAGAGGAAGAGGGGCCGCAATACGGTCGGACCTCAATATTCGAATGTCAAATGTTTTCGACATCTGTTACTGCTATTTCTAAGCGGGGCTTGCGAAAATTACGAAAACGAAACTGCAACACTATTATATTGCAGAGCTAATCAGAAGAATAATCGAGGTGGATTAAACACTCCTTCTTCTGAAGAGTTGGAAGCACTGGTCAGTTATAATTGAACACATATCACAGGACTTTCGATATGAATGAGATTCTGCCAACTCTTCAACTCAACTCCTTCTAACGATTTTGTAACATATGCTCAATATTTGGCCCTACAGTCAACTTTGGACGTAGAGTTCGAAAATCTACCTTAGAAAGTTTTATCTTCAAAACCCCATTCCCTGTGGCATACTTTACGCTGTGCGGTCGGTTTTCATATTTCGTGAACGGCGCTTCGGAGACCCACAAATATAGTAATGCTGAAAGATTTCGACGAGATAAGACTTTTAACAATTATGAGTGAAGAGCTAGCTCATCTGCGAAAAAAGTTATGATCTGATTTTTAAAATTGCCACACTGAAATTTTTTTGTTCCTGCCGTGCCAAATAATTTTTTTCATTTGATTCCCCGTTCAATTTTACATCCAGGCGCGTAATTAATAGGGAGCTAAATGGTACCGAACAAGCTCATCTCTGGGTCGAACGTATTGAAGTAGCCGATTTTGACCGAAAAGTGTAGTTTTTCGAGCTCAATTTTTTCTTTCGCATTTTCATGAACTCTACCATCGATTTTCGATTTCCTCGTGTAAAAAAAAAGACAGAAAAACCTATAGTCAGGTATTTTGGAAAATATGACTTTTTGACCGCAAAATGGTCTCGAAAACAGGGTCTAAAAGTGCGAAAAAGTCATGAAAAATACGCGCCTGGGGGCAAAATTGCACGGGGAATCGAATGAAAAAGTTAATTTGGCACGGCAGGAAAAAAAGTTGTCAGTATGGTGATTTTAAAACTTCCGGAGGTCATAACTTTTTTCATAGATGAGCTAGCTCTTCACTCATAATTGTAAAAAGTCTTATCTCGTCTATATCTTTCATAATTATTATATATTTGTGGGTCTCCGAAGCGCCGTTCACGAGATATGAAAACCAACATCACAGTGTAAAGTGTGCCACAGGGAATGGGGTTTTGAAGAAACAGCTTTCTAAAAAAAAGGTTTTCGAACTCTACTTCCAAAGTTGACTCTAGTGCCAAATTTTTAGCATATGTTTCAAAATCGTTGTACTGCCCTATCTCATAAATATCGAAAATCCTGTGATATAATTGAACGAATCATTCGTAAATTTTGATGATATTTTATATGATACATAAAAGTTCCGATATATGAGCCCGTTCGCCTAAGAGTCCGACAAAGTCTGGAACATGAAAAAAGTAACGTATGCTCAAAAGTTGGTCCCAGAGGTAACTTTTGATTCGGAATCGATTGGCCTTTCCCGTTTTTCGATCCGAGCCTTCTGAATCAAGGTACGATCCGACCTCGATTTGGCCAAAATCTTGTTCTTAGATAAAAAAACTGCCCCGGAAAAAGTAAAAATGGCCACAAATCTCGCGGACCCGAACAGAATTTAAGTCTCTACAAAATGAAACTTTGGTCAAGGTTCTATCTTTATGATCGATTTTTGACATATTGTTTCGGCGCAAAAAAATACTTATACAGTAGAAAGAGCATGTTTTTGTGATCATTTTTATATATGGGATGAGGGCTTTATCAGTCCGCAAAGTTGTTTCTCATCACTTTTAGTGACGAAAACCTGCGATTTTCACAGTTTTTCGAGTGTAATTTTTTTCTTTCGCGTTTTCAGGATCTCTAACATAGAAATTCGATTTTTACGTGCGAAAATACCCCGGAAAGTGCTATAGTCTTTTTTGTATTTTTGAAAATATTACTTTTTCGACCCTGGTTCTGGTTCTTGGTTCCATTTTTGGGTCAAAAAAGTCATAATCGATAAAACAAATCAGTATAGGATTTTCTGGGGTATTTTCTCACGTAGAAATCGAATTTCTATGTTAGAGATACTGAAAACGCGAAAGAAAAAATTTACACTCGAAAAACTGTGAAAATCGCAGGTTTTCGACACTAAAGTGATGAGAAACAACTTTGCGGAATGATAAAGCCTTCTTCCCATATATCAAAATGATCACAAAAATATGTTCTTTCTACTGTATAAGTATTTTTTGCGCCGAAACAATATGTCAAAAATCGATCATAACTCGGTACCGGATGAAGACAGAACCTTGACCAAAGTTTCATTTTGTAGAGAAATAAATGTTCGGGTACGCGAGATTTGTGGCCATTTGACTTTTTCCGGGGCAGTTTTTATCTCAGAACAAAATTTTGGCCAAATCGAGGTCGGGTCGTAATTCAGAAAGCTCAGATCGAAAAACGGAAAAGACCAATCGATTCAGAATCAAAAGTTACCCCTGGGACCAACTTTTGAGCATACATTATTTGTTTCATGTTTCACACGCTGGTGGCCTTTTACTGACTCTTAGGCGAACGGGCTCATATCACAGATCTTCTGAGAGATTGCATGAGAATCGGCAGCCTGGATACAAACAATTTAAAACTGTGCCTATCTCTCCCAAGTTTGGAGTGTTGATGTACCATGGGCCAATGCATCTTCACCCAAATGCAGAAGACCGTAGATCCGGATATGACTAATTTCCGGTTCCGGCTATTTTGAAAATTCGAAAAATCGGATTTTACTTGACAATTGAGCTAGAGACTCGTTAAAAAGCGAAAAATGGTCGTCTCGACGAGCTGAACAACTTTCGTGTTGAACTCATCCGTATCGGATAACTCTAAAATATCAAAAGTTTGAAAATGTGTTTTATAAAGTGAGAATTTGAATTTCTCAAAAAAATAGTCTCACATGGATCGCTGAAATATCTCTATAATTGAAATCTACGCTAAATTCTGACCCAGAAAATGTACAGGGCATAGCAAGGGACATTTTATAAGGTTCTTTTTTGAACGTTCAAATCTCTGTTTTCGGTGTTTTTTCTCCACTGAAATACGGTTTTCGAGCTCAACTCACTTCTTTCATGCTTTCTCGAGTTCCAATGTCGAAATTCGGTTTCTACGAGTGGAAACAGCCTGGATGAAGTATAATTTTGTCGATTTTGAGATATGAACTTTTTCACTCCGAAAATGGTACTCGAAAACATCTGAAAAGGGTCGAAAAATCCATTCTCCCAAAATCGACAAAAAGATTTTTCATCTATGCTATTTTCACTTGTAGAAACCGAATTTCGACATTAGAACTCGAGAAAGCATGAAACAAATGAGTTGAGCTCGAAAACCGTAGACGGCAATTAGTCATATTCGGATCTACGGTCTTCTGCATTTGGGTGAATATTCATTGGCCCATGGTACATCAACACTCCAAATTTGGGTAAGATCGGCACAGTTTGAAATTTTTTGTATCCAGGAACCTGCGATCTCTCAGAAGACCTGTGATATGATACAAAATAGTTCCAGTCACTTCTCGAGTCTGTAAACCCCATCAAATTCAAAAAGGACGGTGCGAAGGTCGAGACGTGAGTTGTTTTACGGCATTTTATAAACATTTATAGTTTTGAAAGTATTACAGAGTGGATTCAAAAATTTACATTTTGAAATCCGATCCCATATCTGAAGCAATATGTGACAAGCAAAAGAAAAAAGAAGAAGATTACGATGAGAGGGTACGTGAAACACATTTACACGAGTAAAGTGAAAATAAATATTGTTTTATTATACGGAACCAATTATGGTTGTTAAGAAAGTTTCCGCGGATTTTATTGTTCAAATTTTTCCTCGTCACTTTCGTCTACTCAAAACGCCATCATTTCATAACGGGAGTATCCCAAGTTAGAATTTTTGTTTGAGAATTTCCACTTGAGAAATTTATTTATCAGATAGATCCTAATGAGAAATTAATTTTTTATAAGAAATTAATGTTTGGGAAATTATATTTTTGAAAACAAATATTTGCGAAAATAAATTTACAGAAAGGCATATTTTATATAAAAAAAAATCAGCTTGACATATATTTCCGGATTAACATTTTCAGAAGTCAATTTTGAGAAAAAAAATTCGACCGGAGCCACCTTTTAGGCTACCGTAATCTGGGGGCATATTACGTGCACCTTAGTACTGCGTCATTGAACATTACAATATATTATCAGGTTGTCCGGAAAGTCTTTGTCCATTTTTCAAAACTTTATTTCTTCAAGTAAACAATAGCACGAGATCAATTATACTTGCCATCATTATTGACAACGTATGCCCAACGTTCCTTCAACTTATGGATTCCGTATTCTCCTGACTTGGCCCCTTCGGATTACTGGCTTTTCGCAGGGCACCAAGCAAAGTATTGCTTGAATGCAGCCTCGAGACTTAGAAGGGTATTTGTCAGGTCTACGAAAAGCCAGTAATTCGACGGGGCCAAGTCAGGAGAATACGGGGGATGAAGGAGAACCATCCACCCATATCCAGCCAGTTCCTACTTGACTGGTTTCGAGATGGGGCCGTGCTTTTTCAAGTTTCAGCGGAATCGGGGGTACACGTTTAGTAAGTCCGCAGATCGCCGATTTTTCTCGAATATCTCGCGATTCGTCTCTTAAGAGACCTTCCAGGAGATTCAGCACCTATGCTACGGACGACTTTTTTGCAACCCATGCCAATAAGTTGTGGGTGAACTCCCTTTACGGAATGCTGATATTTGGCCAAATATGAACCGATATGGTACACACTCCGAGAAATGCCAGACCAAGCCCAAAAAAGTCGAAAATTTCAACCCTGAAAAAAGTACGTTCTTATAGGTGTTTCGGGTGTATTTTGCCATGAAAAGACCGAAAAACTTAGTTTGGAAGCGAAAGGGCATCGATAAAATGTCGAAAACTTTAGTTAGAAACGGTAATAGATCTAAAAAAAACATATCGTCTGAAAACACACTCTACAGACTTCTGCTGCTATCTTGAAGGTATATTCTAATGATTTGTTAATGGATGCGATCGTCAGCAATATCACACTGCTCAAAGTCAGTTTCCAACCAAAATCTAATTGATTGACATCAATAGACACCAGAATAAAAAAAATAATCACGATTGCAGGACCGTAGTCGAGTGGAAGAATCAAGCTCCCGCTTGCGTATGATTAGCAAGAAGTCCACTTATCGATTTTTACATGGTGGAGATCACCTCCATTTATATTTTTCGGTGAATTGTTTTCTTAGATTTCCAATTGTTTGTAAACTGCGAGTTTGCTAGATGTTTCCAAGATGTATGCGAAATGAGTATCAGTCGGTTTTAAGAAATAAATCAATCGGATGGTCGAGTTTTATTCGATTAGCATATTGCCTGAAACATATATCCCATTTTTCGCCCACAAATGCCACTCATCCTCTCTATCAGCGAATATCGATCGTTGCTGAGGGTAACACCAAAGCCAAATTAATTGGGATACGCGGGAATCGTCTAATATGGGGAAGTCAGTAACACTAATAGCCTACCATTTTAAGCACAAGTTTGGTCAATAACTTGGCACTCAGTCGATAGTATAGTAAGATAATTTTGAAACCGTATACATTTATATTAGCAAATAAGAAACGCGATCTCATAGAGATATAACAAATTTCAAATATATTTGCAGTAATGTTTCTGCGAGTCGGCAACGGTCCAGTACGGGTCTGTATCCAGAACTGTTCGTATTCTAACCATGGATACGCGGCGATTTGATTATATGCAATCGATGATGACCACCGAACTCCGTGAGTATATAGTGCAAAGTAAAAGACCGTAATTAGGAACTTTACAATAGGTTTTGTGAGATGATAGTTTTTGTGAGATTTTTGTGATCTCCGATATAAGGCAGCATTTTTCAGAATTTTGAGTTTGAGATTCAAACGTCGAAAACGAGACTTCTTAGGTGTGCCTATTTTCCATATCGCCAGTAGGCCGGATATTTTAGTGTCAAATGAATATTCAACCCTTGCCTTAGCGAACCCTACTTTTGTATGATCTTAGGATAATTTGTTCTTTTGGAAACTTTCGGTTCAACGTAATATATGGATACGATTAGACGATAAAATGCTGTTTTCATTCTGGGGGGCACGTGACCGGAGGGTGGTCGAAAATAACAGAGTTGCCGTCTTAATGAGAATATGAGTGACATTCTGAGATTTTGAACATATGTGTGCATATGCGTGGAACTAGGGGAAAAAGTCGATTCGAGGGATCAGCTCCATACTTCCACAGGTGGTAGTACTCGGTGAGTCACGGTGAACATTTTATATTTTGTGTGTTAATCTATACGATTTCATCATCATGGTGAAATTTAATTTTTTAAAATTTGACAAAATTGTGAAAAAATGAGTTTTGAGAAAGGGGAAAATTTTATTTCGAAATATAATCGAATATATTACGAACAAATTAAGAACAGAATATTAAGAACAAAAAATCGGAAGAAAAAAATTACCGCACCCCACAAATATGAGGAAAAGTAATTTGGGTTGATGTAAGAATGCACATTTCTGTCGTTTTCCCGGATTCCCCGTGCAAGCAGTAATACAATAAATTGGTATAAATGTTACAAGAATTTAGTGAATCGATCGATGGTCAGCAAGCAAATTCGAGTTTGCGCGATTCTGGAGAATAAGAATTTTGTAGATGGAAAAACTATCTACAAATTTGAGATGTAGACGTATTGTATCTGCAAAAACTTGTTTCTTCAGAATCGTGCAAATTCTAATTTGCTCATCATCGATCGATTCGATAAATTCTTGTAAGTATTAGAGCAATTTATCGTATTACTACTTGCACTGGGAATCCGGGAAAACGACAGAAATGCGAATTCTTATCGTTACCCAAAATACTTTTTCTCATATTTGAGGGGTGCGGTAATTTTTGTCTTCCGATGTTTTATTCTTAATATTCGTCCTGTAATATGTTCGATTATGATTCGAAATAAAATTTTCCCCTTTCTCAAAGCCCAATTTTCACAATTTTTTCAAATTTTAATAATTAAATTTCACCATGATGATGAAATCGTATGGGTTATCACCCAATATATAAAATGTTCACCATGTACAGAGGAATCGATTGGTACCCATTTCTAATCGATTAGAGAAAAAATGAGCAACAATCGAAAAAGCGAGTTTCAAATTTCGCGCGCTCTGAAGCGCTTCGGACGCGTCGCGGTCAGTCCCAACGTGGTGTAGCTTCCTGACTCACCGAGTAATACCACCTATGGGAGTATGGAGCCGATCCCTCGAATCGACCTTTTCCCCTAGTTCCACGCATGTGCACAAATATGTTCAAAATCTCAGAATGTCAATCTTTTTTTTCAGTTTCTTGTCACTATCTGCTTTACCACATCGTTGCAATAACATTACTCCTAATTTACTCCTAAATGCGATAGACTATATTCCGAAATAAAAATCTCCCATTTTTCAAAACCCGATTTTTCACATAATTTTGTAAACTTTTAATTTTAAATTTCACCATGATGATGAAATCGTATGGGTTAACACCCAATATATAAAATGTTCACCATGCACATAGGAAACGATTGACACTAATTCCTAATCGATTAGAGAGAAACTGAGCAAAAATCAAAAAAGTGTGTTTCAAATTTCGCGCGCTCTGACGCGCTTCGGACGCGTGGTCTGTCTACCCTCCTTACTCACCGAGTACTACCACCTGTGGATGTATTGAGCCGATCGCTCGAATCGACCTTTTCCCCTAGTTCCACGCATATGTTCGAAATCTCAAAATGTCTCTAATATATTTTTGTTTGAGATATTCCTTTTTAAGACTCCGCTTTATTCATAAGTGTGAAAATGATTAGTCAAATCACGATTTTTGTGGATACAAAAAATTTTTATCAATCAGTCGATGATCCCCTGTGGATGGGGACAATGGCAAGGTTGAACTCTATGGCACTGCCTTCTTAGAGCTGATGAAGAATTCGAACTGTCGATTGAAGGACTTGGAGCTGGTGATCGATGAGGACAGCGCAGTGTCAGAGTTTTTGATTCAAAATTCAAATATATAAAACGGAAAAGGGGTAGATTGGATAGAGATGTAATAGGTGATGTCGAAACTGAGTAGTACTGCACACCAAGTTTCGATATGCATTACTACTCAGTTCATAACAGTTAAATAGATATCTGAAAAAAGTATTGATTTCGACCATCGCTGAAGACGATATGCATATCCATTTCAATCAATCAATCAATCAATTTATCATGTCAGGCAATAGATGCTCAGAAGGGGATGAGTCGGCGGTATTCTTCATAAGTTGTCGACCACCAGTTAGCGCCAATAGCTCGCTTCAAGTCGTCTCTCCAGCGCACTCTAGGTTTGCCCTGGGGGCGGTTCCTGTTGTATGGCGTCCAGACGGTAGTCGCGCGACTCCATTGATCCAAGTCCATGTTCCGTACCTTGAGAGCCCAGCGAGCCTTGCGTTTCAATCCCTCCTCAACCCAGTCTCGTTTTGTGATACCTCGCACGCGGTCGTTTCTCCATCGGTCCCTCAGCGAAACTCCAACCATTTTCCTTTCCATCTTCCTTTGGGTCACACTCAATCTCTCCTTATCGCTCGATCGTAGTGCCCATACTTCGCTTCCGTAGAGTACTGTAGATGTGACGCAGCTTTCGAAAAGTTTTCTCCTGGTCTTCATGGGAAGTAGGCGGGATGAGAGGAGACTTGAAAGCTTGCTCCATGCATGGCTCGTGTAGTGGTGCATGAGGTGAGCAGATTGGTCTTAGAGGCATTGACTTCGAGACCTACTCTACTGCAGGCTTCCATCAACTTCTTCAACATCCTTTCCAGTTCCGGTCGTGACTTGGCGATGAGAGCCACGTCATCTGCGTACTTCAGATGGCTCAGGTTCCTCCCGTCTATCCGAATCCCGTCGCTTTCCCAGTCGTTGTCATCCATTGCCGAACGAAGAACCACGTTAAAGAGACGAGGAGACAGAGTGTCTCCTTGGCGGACTCCTCTTCGAACGGTTACTGGGACTAGATCTTCGTTGACGCGGATGAGGGTGGAAGACGATTCGTAGATGCGACGGAGAAGATGAACGAGGGTCGGATGGCATCCAGCTGACCAGAGAGACTGCCAGACAGCGCTCCACTCCACGGAATTGAAGGACTCAGAGGTATTTTCTGCTATCTGCTTGATGGAATGCAGATTGTCGAGTGTGCTGTGCCCGCACCGGAACCCGGTTTGGGTGGGCGACTCAGCCTCTTCAAGCACCACCTCGAATCTTTTCAGGATACACCTAGTGATGGTCTTGAGGGTTACGGTAAGGAAGGAGATGGGTCGAAAGTTTCCGATATTGGTAGGATCTCCTTTCTTGTAAAGTAAGGAGACTACTGCTTCAGCCAAATTATCGGGAACTGGATCTCCAGCTACCAAGCGGTTGAGAAGGTCCGCGATCACAGGAGCGAGGTAGTCTCTTGCATTGTAGATCATCTCGGGTAGGATGCCGTCGGAACCAGGGGAGTAGCCGCATTTCAGAAGAGACATCGCGTGCCGGGTCTCGTCTGGAAGGAAGGGAGCCAGAGGGTAGGTTGGGATCGAAGGGACTGCGAGGGGTAGCTGTACTCCGGGGGTGTAGAGATCCTCGTAGAAACGCTTGACCGCTACCGTAGTTGCACCCTGAGAGAGTGCACCAGTGGTAGGATCGGGGACGAGAAGACGCTTCCTGGAGGATTAGAGATTCAGCGTCACCTTCACTATGCTCCTTCCCATGGTCGCTGCGTGCCGGGCTTGAGCCTCCTTGCGCCTTCTGATGTCATCGACGAGGCTCATTCGGGCTGCTTTGCACGTGGTGGAGTAGGCGATGTTTCCATTCGAGAGGGATTGCAGTTGGTGGCGCGTGGCTAGGAGTCTCCGGGTCGCAGGGGATATCCAGGGTGGGATCTTGCGCACTCTCCAACAGTCGCTTGCTGCGTTCTCAGTGAATGCCCGGATGGAGTGGTAGGCATCGGCAGCAGAGGCGGGGCGGGTGAGAGGCACTGACGCGAAAAGATTCGCGTTGGCAGTAAAAGAGGCTCGGTCTAGATCAAACCTCTCCCTGCATCTTTTGTGCTTCACCGGGTCGGGGAGAGAGAGACACATCCGGACAAGGCGATGGTCAGAGTCGAACTCGAAACGACCAACGACTCCACAATTGACAACTCTCGCCGAGATAGTCGACGCAACGAAGTCAATTTGGCTGAATGTGAAGCCGTTGTTGAATCGCCAAGTCCAGATTCGGCCGTGTCTTCTCTTGGGCAACGTGTTCCAGATGCGCAGGTTATTCCTCACGCAGACTTCAGTGAAGGTCCGTCCTCGTGAGTTCGGGGGAAGCGAAGTTACCGACAAATCTTTCATTGCCAGGTTCCCTTGCGAATCGACAGTTGAAGTCCCCGACTAACACAGGCATCATGCCTCTTGGGGCTCTCTTGACGGCAGCCTCAACCAAGTCCATGAACTCCTCATACTCTTTGTCATCGTAAGACGACGTGGGAGCATAGGCACAGACGAGGAAGAGACGCTCGTTGGGTAGAAGGAGAGTCGCCAGACGAGGGGAGAGACCATTGAACACGGCTCGTTGCGCGAGGTGCGGTCGGAGCAAGAATGCCACGCCATGGGACGCAGTGGGACCGCCCGAGTGGTAGACTACAGTGCCTGAGGTTGTAAGGTTGAACGAGGCCAAACCCACAAGTCTTGCTTCCTGCACTGCAATAACGTCCCACTTGATCTTGTTGAGGGCGAGCTCCATCTCGGTCTGCTTGTCCTTGGGGGCGAGGGTTCTGGCGTTGATGGTGCCGATGTGGAAGTGGCGACTCATCAGGGTGGCTTTCAACTACCGCCTGCCTAGGCTTCTGGTAGAGGGAGACTAGTTCTTAGGCGGAGGGAATCATTGAACGAGAGCGAAAATGACACTCAACTGCTCGCCGCTCGCTTGTGGACCCAGAATGATCCATTTGCACTCAGACTTCTCGTTGGCTACAAATTGAAATAATATGATATATTAATATTTTCAGCGATCACTTCGAGATTAATTATTTGATGAAAGATGCAGCATCTCACACTGATTCACTACGGATTACATTAGCTCATATCGGAGACCGAACAATGCCTTGTCCGAAATGTTTCACCTTCCTACCCTGTATGCAAGCAATTCTCAATGTACGGTAGTAGGAACAGATCTGTGCTAGAAATATCATGCAAGTATAGTAAATGTCATGTAGCATTTATGGAATGATATTAATGAGGGTCACTTTCAGCTGACCGAACTCAAGGTGTATGCGCAACCGGAAAACGCAGTCCAATTCGAGTCGTTGACTACGATGTTTAAAGGTGAAAAGGGAAAGAGTTTGCAGTGTATGTTGAGAAACAACTGAAAATTTTGTTTCTCAGATTTGCCTCAGTGTAGGGCTAGTAAATAATGGTCTATTTAAATAAAGCATTTTCAGCCATTGAACATTTTTTGAGGTACATGACTGGGACATTTTCTAGGTTTCGAATTTATGACTTCTCTGCGCACTCTTCACATCTTTGTATTTTCTGACAAAAAGTTGTTGAGTGTCGATATGTTATATAAGATGGCAGAGGCGTTCAAGACCGGAATGACCTTCCTGAAAGAGGTAGTGTATGCGATAAACGATATGAGGCCGTTCGCGTTATTTTCGAGCAAGGGCTTGCACAGCTCAAAGAAAACGATTCTCTGAAAATATGTGTATTGAGGTTTTCTAGGGCGCAGAAGACGATATGCATATCCATTTGCACTCAGACTTCTCGTTGGCTCCAGACGACTTCACGTCGAAATCACATGTTCACATGCTACTCGACTCTCGAGAGTGCTAATTTTAGGTGAAAATGTTTCCTGCGGTAGAATCGCATGGTGAACATGCCTCTCTAGTTCATTTTTCATGTTTTTCAAAAATAAGTTTTAAAAATACAAATTCTTGCAGAGTCAATTGCGGGCTTAGCAACCTACATAGAAAGATCGGGCGTGACGAGATGATTCAGAATCTAAAATATCATCCAAACCGTCCCTCAAATATGAAAGTGCGCTAGCATAATGTGATGGGAGTTTGCAAGTATACGAGGGTCTTTCCTCTTCCCTCCTCTTCCTTCTCTTTGTGCTCTCTCGCCTTCCCACGCTCTCTCGTCCCACCGACCTGGAAAGAGGTGAGAGGAGGGGAAGAGACCCTCGTTTACTGGCAAGCAAACTCTCATCACATTATGCTAGCGCACTTTCATATTTAAGGGACGATTTGGATGATATTTTAGATGCTGAATCATCCTATTTCTATGTAGGTTGCTAAGCCCGCAATTGACTTTGCAAAAACTTGTATTTTTAAAAATTATTTTTGAAAATCATGAAAAATGAATTAGAGAGGCGTGTTCGCCATGCAATTCTACCCCAGGAAACATTTTCACCTAAAATTAGCACTCTCGACAGTCTAGAAGCACGTGAAAATGCGATTTCGGTGTGACGTCGTCTGGAGCCAACGAGAAGTCTGAGGGCAACATGGATATGCCTATCGTCTTCAGCACCCTTGAACACCTCAATACATAGAGTTTCAGAGATTCGACTTTTTGAGCTGTTCCAAAGCAGGTCGGATTTGCTCGAAAATTACGCGAACGGTCTCATATAAACTGATGCTAAAACTAATACACAATTTCAGATAATGAGGTATCAAATAGTAAACTACTTTGTGTGATTCAGACTCTCGACGAGTTATCAATTGCGAATTACCCTAGACCGATCTACAATTATAATCACTGGACAGAACTGAAATCGAATGGGAAAGCGGTAAACGGAGAATATTTATGTTGCCCTAAACTACTACTCTCACTTGCTCACTGGATCACTCAGATGATGCTTACAGGCCGCTTACAGTAATCTCACGGAGGTCCTTGCTTCGGTCATAGGAACTAATAAGACGAGGACACTGTCAATATCCAGTGTTACGATGAAAGACGACCATCTCACAAGAATTCTCAATGTAAGTCATGATAATAAACTGAGTATACCGTTACATTGTCCAGCATTAACTGTATTTTTTTTTAGAATATCAAGGGCTGCGTTGAAGAGATATGCCTCACATATGTAAGTAGCTCACCATTTGTTGCATTACGTTGGCACTTAGTGCCTATTCCCCCCCCCCCCCCTGTATAGCGATAGCGGGAATCGGATTTGTCAAAGTTCGTTCAATCTCACGAAATTGTGTTCACTTTGTGTCCATGGTCTGTAGATGTCGTAGTCGAAAGAATGTGTAGCTACATTGTTCATCTGCGATCAAGGGTGCCTCGATAGGGCAAGTTTGACCACGTCCTTTTACTTTCCATCATATCTTAGGGATTGACATGATCTCTCCAGTTTTGGTAGTTTTTTTTCAAATCTAAGGTTTGATTCTTCAGACGGACCATATTAGTAAATCCTGCGCTAGTGGGCGTTCATCTGAGGTTGAAACCCAGGGGTCCGTCTAAATCGACCTTCGATGGAATGGGACGGCTGTTAAACCTAGCCTTTCGATCCGGACTGCTTTTCCGATTAAGAGAGCTATTTTTAAGTGAATTGGAAGAGTGGTTCGTGACTTATGGCTCTGTTAAATGTCAAATATATTTTTAATGAAATGGAAATGAAGTGGCACCCATGAGCAATAGAACCCACAACGTGCAGGTAAATATTCGGATTTGCTCAAAAGTTGTCCCTAGGGGTAACTTTTTTATTCTGAATCGATTGGTGGAATCCGTTTTTCGATCTGAGCCTTCTGAATCCGGGTACGACGCGACGTCGATTTGGCCCAATTTTTGTTTTTCGATTAAAACAGCCCCGGCAAAGGTCAAAATGTCAAAACTCGCGTTCCCGACCAGAATTTAATTATCTACAAAATGAAAAAAATTGAGGCTCTCACAATTTTCGCTTCCGATATATGGCCGATTTGTGAGAAAAAAGTAGTAAGAGAAAACCCATTAACACAAGAAAGAGCGTTCTTTCCTGATCATTTTGGTATATAGGGTTCAATATTTCATCTCTAAGGTGATGGTTTTTCATTGATTTTTTTTGTTTTTCGATTCTAACTTTTTAATTTCGTATTTTTATGAGCTGTAACATGGAAATTCGGTTTCTACATGCGAAAATATAGGGGTGTCCCGAAAGTTCGTGAAAAATCTCGAAAAATTTTTTTTTCTCAATTGTGGTAGGGCCAATCCGGCACAGCAAAATTGTATCGATTACATCAACTAGTGATCTTCAATTTCGGCACTTGAGGCTGATTGAAAAGTGGACCGTAGGAAAAAATCCAGTGATTACATCTAACAAGGTGTGTACTGGAAAGGGTCAATTTGAGAGCTATTCCAGAATTCTCAAATTTATTGCATCATCACAATGCAACTTTCCAATTCCCACATACTTTTTAGCTTTTTTATCGATTTTGATATCGATATGCAATGGGCTCAAACGATTGCAAATATTGTAAAACAAATAATTATTGCATTATGAGCGAAATTGATAACTCGAAAATTTTACAAAAAAATAAAATATGAAAAAGCGTTTAAATCGACCGTCGAAATTAGCATTTTTTTAACAAAAAAGCTTTGCTTCAAACGTCGATCGAGATCAAAATAATTTGAAACGTGCAAATTAAAGCATCGTCGTTCCTACTACTGTGGTATGTGTTCGGGCTTCGATGGATCATCCTTCACTGAGATAAAATACATGAAGTGTTCGGTTCCAAACTCAGCATTTTTTTTTCAGTCGTGTTAGTGAACATTATCCCAAAATTAAGGTCGCATAAATTAGTACTGGAGCACACTCACTCGACAGTAATGAGAGATGGGATTTATGTCTTATTGGTTTCTTAAAATAAATAAAAGAAAAAATTAAACGAACTTTCGGGACACCCCTATACGTCAGAAAGTCCTACAGTATCGAGAATTACTAATGGCCCAAAAATTCAAAACCGTGTAACTTTCGAACCAGATGGGCGATCGTTCTGAGGTTTTGATAGATGACAGTACATATACTCCTACATATGCTCACCGTGTCCGACCATAATACGATTTCGTAATCGCACATGGTGATGACGCAATGATGACATTTTATTTCATGGTGGATTATTTGCTCGATGAATTTTCTCTCAGCCTTCCCACTAGGTGTGATAATAGAAGGACTCGATACCTTTTCGATGACAATATGTACTCATGGGAAGATGTCGTTCAGTGGGTTTAGACTGTATCAAATTAAGGTTCGAAAAAATGGATTTTCGTTCGTGCACATGCTAGAGACTCGTGCAAAAGCTCAAAATGATCCTTTCCACAGTTTCTGATGATCCCCATAGTTTGATAACGATAGCTCTTAATTTGACCGCAGGGCACGAATTTTTCAATTTTTTACATAATTTTTTTCTCCCTATTTTGGATGATCACAGTTCCGAGGCCGATTTTTGTCCAAATGTCTTTCCTGGACAGGTTAGTTGAAAATCCATCGAATGTACGATTCTCAAAGCATTTCAACAAAAATCGGCCTTGGAACTGTGATCATCCAAAATAGGGAGAAAAAATCGTGCCCTGAGGTCAAATTGAGAGCTATCGTTATCAAACTTTGGGGATCATCTGGAATAGTGGTAAGGATCATTTTGAGCTTTTGCACGAGTCTCTAGCATGTCTATGAACGAAAATCCATTTTTTCGGGACCATATTTCGAGACATTCTAAAGCCACTGTACGTCATCCTCCCATGAGTACATATTTTAATCGAAAAGGTATTGAGGCCTATTATCACTCCTAGTCGGAAGGATGAGAGAAAATTCATAGAGCAAATAATCCACCATGAAATAAAATGTCATCATTGCGTCATCACCATGTGAGATTACGAAATCGTATTATGGTCGGACACGGTGAGCATATGTAGGAGTATATGTACTGTCATCTGACAAAACCTCAGAGCAATCGCCCATCTGGTTCGAAAATTACACCGTTTTGAATGTTTGTGCCATTACTTATTCTCGATACTGTACAGTATCGACAATAAGTCTTGACCCAAAAATTCAAAATGGTGTAACTTTCAAACCAGATGGGCGATGGTTCTGAGGTTTTGATAGATGACAGTACCTGTACTCCTACATTTGCTCACCGTGTCCGACCGTAATACGATTTCGCAATATTGCATGGTGATGACGCAATCCTGATATGGTTTTTCATGGTGGATTATTTGCTCTATGAATTTTCTCTCAGTATTCCTACTCTGTGTAATAATAGAAGGCCTCAATACCTATTCGATGAAAATATGTACTCATGGGAGAATGACGTACATTGGCTTTAGACTGACTCAAAGTAGGGTCCCGAAAAAATGGATTTTCGTTCATCGACGTGCTAGAAACTCGTTCAAAAGCTCAAAATTATCCTTACCATAGTTTCTGATGATCCCCAAAGTTTGACAACGATAGCTACAAATTTGCCCTCAGGGCACGAATTTTTCACTTTTTCACTTTTTTTTTCTCCATATTTTGGATGGTCACAGTTCCAACACCGATTTATGTTCAAAAGAGTTTCCTGGACAGGTTTGTTGCATATCCATGGAATATACGATTCCCAACTTTTTAGAGCATTTGGATAACTTTCCCGCCCGCGGCAACCGAAAATCCGAGGTCAATCGATTTTCAATCTAAAAAGTGACCATGATACCCCCATCATTAGTCGAATATTTTTTCTCTCAAAACTTCCTGACAAATTTTTTTCTGGTATATTTGTGTGTGCTGAATCCGAATTTCGATATGAGAGCTCATGATATCAATAATGTAAAAAAGTTAAAATTCATTTTGTCGAAAAAATAGCCGATTTTGAAAATCGATTGACCTCGGACTTTCGGTTGCCGCGGGCGGGAAAGTTATCCAAATGCTCTAAAAAGTTGGGAATCGTATATTTCATGGAATTGAAACTAATCTGTCCAGGATAGACATTTGAACATAAATCGGCCTTGGAACTGTGACCATCCAAAATATGGAGAAAAAAAAAGTGAAAAAGTGAAAAATTCGTGCCCTGAGGGAAAATAAAGAGCTATCGTTGTCAAACTTTGGGGATCATCAGAAACTGTGGAAAGGATCATTTTGAGCTTTAGAACGAGTTTCTAGCACGTCGATGAACGAAAATCCATTTTTTCGGGACCCTACTTTGAGTCAGTCTATTGCCACTGTACGTCATTCTCCCATGAGTACATATTTTCATCGAATAGGTATTGAGGCCTTCTATTATCACACCGAGTAGGAATACTGAGAGAAAATTCACAGAGCAAATAATCCACCATGAAAAACCATGTCATGATTGCGTCATCACCATGGAATATTGCGAAATCGTATTACGGTCGGACACGGTGAGCATATGTAGGAGTACAGGTACTGTCATCTGTCAGAACCTCAGAACCATCGCATATCTGGTTTGAAAGTTACACCATTTTGAATTTTTGGGTCAAGACTTATTGTCGATACTGTATATACATATATTTTTGAAAATATGACTTTTTCGACCGTGATGACGTCGTCGATGAAGATTTTAGGGTCGAAAAATTCATATTCTCAGATGTACGGAGTTTCTGACGTATATTCGCATGTAGAAACCGAGTTACAGCTCATAAAAATACGAAATAAAAAAAGTTAGAGTCGAAAAACATCGAATATCGCGAGTTTTCGTCACAAAATTCGATGAAAAACCATCACAGTAGAGGTGAAATATTGAAGACTATATACCTAAATGATCAGGAAAGAACGCTCTTTCTTGTGTTAATAGGTTTTCTCTTACAATTTTTTTCTCAAAAATCTACCATATCTCGGAAGCGAAAATTGTTAGAGCCTCTTTTTTTCATTTTGTAGTGAATAAAATTCTGGTCGGTTACACAAGTTTTGGCATTATTTTGACCTTTGCCGGGGCTGTTTTAATCGAAAAACAAAAATTGAGCCAAATCGACGTCCCGTCGTACCGGGATTCAGAAGGCTCAGATCGAAAAACGGATTCCACCAATCGATTCAGAATAAAAAGTTACCCCTAGGGCCAACTTTTGAGCATATCCGATCATTGACCTGTTCCAGCCACTTGTTGATTCTAAAGCAACGTATATAGCAACGTATATAGCCTAATATAGCAACGTGAATCTGTTCTATGAGGTTTATCATCATAAACCAATATTCCAGTCTAGCTCGACCGAGGAAAATAGCGGGACTTCAAGTCTTTTGCTTTTTTCCGAAGTGTTTTTTTTTCAAAAAAAACTCTCCTTTTCCTGTTTCCAAGTGCTTTTTTCGGTGAGAACTAACCCCACATAAGCATAGGCTGGATTTTGATCGGATTGATGATATCTTCAATACGCTAAACGTACTAAATGTAGTCAACTTCGCAGATCCCCATCCATCCAGTCGTTCAGTATAAACTTGGAGAAGTGAGGAAGACACCCAATCTTCATTGCGCAATGTTTGTACTCGATCGCCGTATATATCACGGTGATCATCACACGGTTGGTTGGTTGGACAGGTATGATAGATTCGTTGTTAACGTATCACATTTTGACAACTTCAGAATATGCTCCGAGATTTCTTCTACAATGTCTATCTCTCTGGCGAAACCCTACAGGGATTTCAGTGTGTTCAGGTGTGGGAGGTTACGGTATTGAGAATGAGTATCAAGTGTCCAGCAGCCACAGTATCTTAGTGTTTCCAGGTCTCTCAGCGCATTCCGGGAGATCAATCTCCTCCGGAAGCTCCATCGGTCTCGCCTTCACTGGCTCCTCCGCTCCTCTACGGGGAATGGGATTAGTTCTGAGTTAATGATTTGTGTCAAGCTCATTCTTACAAGTAACCTTTTTATGTATCCATGGGATAGTACCTAGAATTGTAATGCATTTCCAAAAACATGATTTTATCTGCTACATATATATCCGCACGTCTGAAATTGACTAATTTTACCTTTCTACTTATTATGTTTATGTTTTGATTTGGTAGAGACAGCGATAAAATAATCACTTGCCGAACGGGGTTCTGGAACAATCAAAATATTGGACATGCTTAAATGAGGCGCCCGACGACTGCACATGCAAATCGCAAGGCCAATATGCGAGCCGATTTGCATGCTTGGTCTCTTCATTGTCCACTTATCCCTCTCTCGTCGCCTGCATCGTCAGACCCGCTTGGAATGCAGCCAATTTCTAATAGCAAATTTTGAACAAAACTTCAAAACATGGTAGTTTCGAAAGTCTGGTCGTGTAGAAATGGCGAGAAAATACTCAATGGAACACAAGACATTCGGCCTGTATAATCTGTGAAAAAGCTGGGAGAAAAACTCATGACAGAAGATGCGAGCTTTTTCGATGAGAAATAAACTGTTTCTCTTGTTTACACACGAGGTTAGAGGAAGTAACAACTTGTTTACTTCCTCTGCGCTCTCTCGTTTCGCGCGCTCTCTCGCTTTTCTCTAACTTTTCTGCCACCTTTTCTACGAACTTTTCTCGCAGCTTTTCGGACGACGTTTTCGACGAGCTGGTTAGAGAAAGAGAAAATAGAGTGTGTAAACAAGAGATGCAGTTTATTTCTCATTGAAAAAGCTCCTTTTGTCACGAGGTTTTCTCCCAGCTTTTTCACAGATTATACAGGTCGATTTTTTCACATATATTTTTTTCATCGTTGTTGAATCAAACATCACGATATGAATCGAGTGATTACTAACTGATAATCAGACGGAGACATGGATTCAGTTTAAATCAACGATACTTAACTGCTCAGAAAATGCAAGAAAACATATTACGGACGCATGAGAACTGTAAAGAAAAAATAAGAGTGTCTAGAAACGGAGAAGAAACGGGAAAATTAAAATAATGCGATGTATGTAATTGTTTCGTTAATTAGAGCTCGTGACTAGATTAATTCGATGCAGATTGAATAACGGCACACGCTGATAATGGTATTGGGGTGTTCCGGAATTCTCTCATTATTTTAAAACGCGAAAAAACTTTTTTCATAAAAATTTTGATCTTTGATCTCCAAAAATCGATAATTTCAAATTTGAGTTTTCGGTATCATGTGACATATCGTTCGAACGATCATCAAAAGTTATGCTAAATGACCGAATGAAACTTGATTTGAGCTATTCCGACGCGAGTTATGACTCAACATGTGAAAAATTCGATCATTTTTTGTAAACATCGATACGTCTCCCCATGAAGTCATGATCTCTACCTCTCCAAATTGACATTTTTTGATCAGAATTTAATGGGGAATCGACTAGAACACTTCACTTGGCGGATTTCTTAATTAAAAGTACATCAAAATAAGCCAGAAAATCCTATAGGGACATGATTCTGAGACGACAATTTTTAAATCGGACCTAAGGTCCACATGGTGAAAAAGTGTTCAGTCGAAAAACATTTTTATTAAAAAAAACATGACTATAGGAGTTTCTGGTGTATTTTTGCACGCTGATTCCGAATTTCGATATGAGAGCTCATGAAAACGTGAATGAAAAAAAGTTGTGCTTGAAAACCCTTGAAAACCTGCAAAAATCGCAGGGTTTTGGGAAAAAAATCAACACTATTTTTTTTATACATCTTTCGATGTCTCTAATTTTTTTTATATGTTTGAGGTACATGGATACTCTTTAAAACGTACTTGAGCGCTTGTTGGGGAAATTCCGATTTCAAAAGTTACACTATTTTATCAGAAAACCGACCGCACCGCTTCAGCGCATGCACGAGGAATGACATGGTCAACATAAAAAATTTTACGATCCGCCTCCTCATTCGAATACTCTTTTTGAGAAGTCTCTAGCATAATTTTAAAGCGAGTTATGGCTGTTTCCCCGACGCAATTTTGGTCGTAAATTTCATGGAGTCTTGACTTTGACCTAAGAATATTCGAAGATGAGACCTGACATCGAAAATCGCAAATGCAGTTTGAAAGAGCATCATTCGATGTACTTACGTTTTACTTTTTTATCGGGATTGGAGATACTTTTATCCTACCGTCGCTACCTGTCTGAAGTAGTCGATTCTATCGCGATTCGTCTCATATGAGTAGGGACCGCCAGCTCCGCCCCTTTTCCCTCGACACCATTCCCCTCAAAAGTGAGATCGAGGGAGCACACCTCTCATACGCAACCAAATCACTCGCTCAAACGATTGATCTGTAGCTCTTGCCCTCCTCTATCAATGACCAGAGGCGGAGCTTGCCATTTCATGTTTGAGTAGGTCAATAATCGATATTGAGGTTGGGAATAGGGTGATTAGGGCATTTCCAATGCACGCACAATGTTCCGCCTTTGATAGTCAATTAATTTGTATTTTAGAGGAATTTTAAGCACAACATTGGATTTTAAATATTTTTCCCTGAATTGTGCTCGATCGCGGGAGGAGAGCGGGGGAATGAGAGAGACGCGTGCGAGAGAGGCCTCGCCCATTTATCTCTCGTCTCGCCTCTCTCCCCTCTCTGGCTGGGGGACGAATCGCGAGACATTTGACTACCCTGCAGTGGTAGGAAAAAAGTATCTCCAATCCCGATAAAAAAAATAAAATAAAAAGTAAAGCCTTCGAAAATATTGAAATTGCAACCCTGAAAAAAATTTGTTTCTGCAGTGCAAATTAAAATTTTTCATTCGATTCCTATGCGATTTTACCCCTGGATTTCTGTTTGTCTGAGAGATAAAGGTCCCGGTAACAGGTCATTTCGGAGGCCAAATGTCTCCAACTCGCCGATTTTAACCAAAAAAATGTAGTTTTTTGAGCTGAAATTTTTTCTTTCGCTTTTTCATGAACTCTAGCTTCGATTTTCGGTTTCTACGTGTAAAAGTACGCCAGAGAACCCTATATTCACGTATTTACGATATTATGACTTTTTCACACTTTTTGACCCTAATTTCGAGGCCATTTTTAGGTCAAAAAGTCATAATCTCGAAAATACCTGAATATAGGTTTTTATGATGTATTTTAACACGAGGAAACCGAATATCGATACTATCGTACATGGTGGACAAACCGTGACAGATGATCATTTTTGGCCATTTTTGACTTTTTTGACTTCCAGCGAATAATCACTAATAAATTCCAATTTTCATTTCATATTTTTTGTCCACCCTTGTTTACGGGAATCGGCCGGGCATGTCCTGGTGAAATATTCCTCTAACATGGAGAAAAGTAACTACAGTAACCCAAAAAAATCAGTTCGCATTCGACAGCGTGACTTTTTCAATTTGGAGCCTCAGTGCTCGCTCTCGGTCGTTTCGCTCGTTGTATTTATCGATTTGTTGGTTTATTCACTGTTCATGGTGCTGTTCTTGGCATAAGGAATCATCAGGTGCCTAGTACCGCTGCTGTTTGACCTACATTGATGGTTCTCCGCAGTCTGTTTTAGACGCTCTGCTTTTCCGCGCATTTCGTGTGCATTTGTATTGGTTTATTGGCTCCGCTCTTTGATGTAATTATGTTAAAATGATAATGCGCAGATGCGATCGGTCGGTGCTGCTGCAGCGGCTGGCCCATCTGCCGTCCTCGTCGACCGCTGCAGCCGCCCTACACACGAGCTCGCTGGCAGCCCGCAACAACTTCCTCCAGGTGTGATTTACCCACTTATTCTCACTTGTTTTATTATTAAAACATACGCACTGATATTATAGCAATTATGCACTGCTTTCACAGTGCATTTCGTAGCTTTGAAATTGGTTAGCACCTGATTTTGGTGTGTTGTTTCCGTGTACCCGTTACTAACCTCATTTTGACCTACTTGCAGTTCATCCACGAACGAAATAAGCCTCCCGAGCGACGATCACGCTCCAAGGACAAGAGTCCCATCACCGGCTACAATCACTTCAAGGGAATCGTCCTCAAAAGTTAGTTTATAAAAAAATGTTTACTTGGAAAAACAACCCGATTCGTTCATTCTTATTGTTTATTGAATAATATGTCCTGCTGATTACCGACTCCTTGGTGGCTTGGAAATTAGTTACTACTAGAAGTAAGGCAGAACAAATTGTAATATCAAGGTTATTCATAGTAATATCAAGGCTTTTTACAGTAATCTCCTGAAGTAATCTGATTCCATTGTTGTCGTTATATTGTGAGAAGTCCTTAGGTTTCATTGAAATAAGTTTCATCTATTCTTTAAAGACAATGAGAAATGCAGTGATTCTAGTTGGGGGTCAGTAGAGTGACTAGGGCCCACTCACCAACAGAACCACAGCTTTCTTGTATCATTAGTGCGAAATCATGGCTTGTAATTGCAATATAACATGGTTCAAGAAAAGGACGATTAGGAAAACTGTCGAGAAGGATCAGAGGGAGGCAAGATCCGGAAGTAATCGTAACCAAGAAGCTAATATGTCTCTCTTCAGTGGTAATCCGTCATCCGAAGCAGCCGAACTCTGGCAATCGCAAGTGCGCCATCGTGCGACTGAGCAACGGAGCCGAGGTATATTTAAAAATAAAGATAATATAAATAAAGAATTAATAAATGCGTTGCATCTGATGGCAGTGCGCAGCGCTTCCTGTTCACTTCAGAGTCCGTGTCTGAGGGGCACCCCGACAAGATGTGCGACATCATCTCCGACACGGTTCTCGACGCGCACCTCGCCCAGGACCCGAACGCCAAGGTCGCTTGCGGTAAGCTGAATCATATTTGGGTGGGCGAAGATTGAAACACTGCCCGGGGATGGAAATAACACGGTTCTCTGCTTCAATTTTCAGAAACTGTAACCAAGACTGGAATGGTTCTCCTGGCGGGAGAAATCACGAGCAAGGCTGTCGTCGACTACCAGAGTCTCGTCATAAACGCCGTCAAGAAGATCGGATTCGACGATTCCAGCAAGGGTTCGTACATGCATCCACTGCTAAAAATAGAACTTTCCTACGATTTCACAATGCTCTTCTCTGTTTATCGCTGCAGAGTGATGTGTCGAGAGAGTGTAAAGTGTACTTTCTCAGGCTTCGACTACAAGACGTGCAATGTGCTTGTTGCACTCAAGCAGCAGGCGCCCGAGATCGCTAGCGGTGTCCACGTCGGAAAGAACGAGGAAGATGTTGGAGCTGGAGATCAGGTTAGTATTGACCACGTCTTATTCACTTTTGGCAATGAAAGTATGCCTTCTTCCCTGGTATTATTTGTGATCTACATTTACAAATACTTTTACTATGCTACGAATACTGGATATTAATGTGAATCTGCGTTAAGGTGGATCGATCGGCGGCGTACGGTGCCCGTTGGGTGGCCAAGTCGCTGGTGAAGGCAGGCGTCTGCCTCCGCTGCCTCGTCCAAGTGTCGTACGCCATCGGCGTGGCCAAGACCCTCTCCATCACCGTCGTCTCGTACAACACCTCGCCACTGAGCGAGCTCGAGCTGCTCAGCATTGTCAACGAGAACTTCGACCTCCGACCCGTATTCATCATGAAGGTGAGCATTTTCTCTCTTTCTTTTTTCTAGTTTTGGCTTATAAAGAGTTGCTCTTGAATAAGCTCCTGAAGTTAGGCATACAAACGTGCTTAAAAGATTTATTCACGGAATCTTAGGCTTAAAGTAGTAACGATGGATAATTTGCAGGATCTCGGACTCAAGTGCCCTATCTTCGAGCAGACTGCTCGCAACAGCCACTTCGGCCACGAGTCGTTCCCGTGGGAACAGCCCAAGGAGCTGAAGATCAAGCCCGAGCTTCTCGCGAAGATCAAGGCTCGTGAGGCCAATGGAATGGGCGGACAGGAGGCGTAAATTATCCCTTTGGCCTCGAATGTTTCTAAGTTTGTTACATGTTATTTTGAGTTATTCACCTACCTCATCTGTTGTGTCCATTTCATTGATTGTGTTCAATGCAATCCTATTGCAATTCCAACCATGTTGACTTTAATAACAAGCATAGACCCGATATCAGTTTACGTGAGCTTTATCCACATCCTTATACGCATTTTACTACCATGTCCGTTCATTTCTTGATTTGATAAATATTCTTTGTTAAAATACGATCAGAGCATTATTGGAGCACTTTATCAACGACAAACAAGGAAACGATTACTATGAACAATACTAGCGTCGATCTACTTGCCTCCGGCTGGAGCACAATCGAGCTTGCCTCGGATGATATTGGCTTTGACGGAAATGAGATCTCGTCGACGACCTCCGCGAACCATGACCTGAAGTAGGAGTAGGTTACGGTGGTTGTGATAGCATACGGTAGTCAGATACTGGGAGAGAGAAGGTTTCATCGATTGATACTCTATAGTTAGCTACAGTATAGTTGTGCCATACTTTCTCTAACAATCTAGTTTCAAATCGTTTTCAACGTATGATTTATTTGTTAACACAATAACAATGAGAGGATAACCTACAAGCAATTTGCATCGTGCGCCCATAGCTAATTGTAAATACTTTTCATTTCCAAAATAGGTCTAGGATAAGTGCAGTTTTACGAAAATAGTTACTAACTTTGTTTAGCTAATGTAAGCCTAATGTAAGCTTCCGAATTGAATAGCAAATATAGGCAATTTTGTGAAGTGGTTTGAGTAGGGTAATCTTGAAAGCCATAGTTCAATGAATCCCAATTCGATTTGATACGATAAATGATTTTCTTTAAAGCGACCGACCTGTGAGTGCTCCTGAAGGTTGTGTCCGACATTCGGGATGTAGGCGCACACCTGCAATAGATGAAACGTCAAGCTCAAAGTCTCAAAATCAACCTCAAGCACAAATATCATCCGCACTCAATCATACTCTACTCCCCGTCCCATAAAAGCGTTGGCGAATAAAGAATATAAATATAACAATTTAATTTTACTATTATAAATATTTTAAAATATACCTCGGCTCCGTTGCTCAGTCGCACGATGGCGCACTTGCGATTGCCAGAGTTCGGCTGCTTCGGATGACGGATTACCACTGAAGAGAGACATATTAGCTTCTTGGTTACGATTACTTCCGGATCTTGCCTCCCTCTGATCCTTCTCGACAGTTTTCCTAATCGTCCTTTTCTTGAACCATGTTATATTGCAATTACAAGCCATGATTTCGCACTAATGATACAAGAAAGCTGTGGTTCTGTTGGTGAGTGGGCCCTAGTCACTCTACTGACCCCCAACTAGAATCACTGCATTTCTCATTGTCTTTAAAGAATAGATGAAACTTATTTCAATGAAACCTAAGGACTTCTCACAATATAACGACAACAATGGAATCAGATTACTTCAGGAGATTACTGTAAAAAGCCTTGATATTACTATGAATAACCTTGATATTACAATTTGTTCTGCCTTACTTCTAGTAGTAACTAATTTCCAAGCCACCAAGGAGTCGGTAATCAGCAGGACATATTATTCAATAAACAATAAGAATGAACGAATCGGGTTGTTTTTCCAAGTAAACATTTTTTTATAAACTAACTTTTGAGGACGATTCCCTTGAAGTGATTGTAGCCGGTGATGTAGGATAGAGGACGGCAGATGGGCCAGCCGCTGCAGCAGCACCGACCGATCGCATCTGCGCATTATCATTTTAACATAATTACATCAAAGAGCGGAGCCAATAAACCAATACAAATGCACACGAAATGCGCGGAAAAGCAGAGCGTCTAAAACAGACTGCGGAGAACCATCAATGTAGGTCAAACAGCAGCGGTACTAGGCACCTGATGATTCCTTATGCCAAGAACAGCACCATGAACAGTGAATAAACCAACAAATCGATAAATACAACGAGCGAAACGACCGAGAGCGAGCACTGAGGCTCCAAATTGAAAAAGTCACGCTGTCGAATGCGAACTGATTTTTTTGGGTTACTGTAGTTACTTTTCTCCATGTTAGAGGAATATTTCACCAGGACATGCCCGGCCGATTCCCGTAAACAAGGGTGGACAAAAAATATGAAATGAAAATTGGAATTTATTAGTGATTATTCGCTGGAAGTCAAAAAAGTCAAAAATGGCCAAAAATGATCATCTGTCACGGTTTGTCCACCATGTACGATAGTATCGATATTCGGTTTCCTCGTGTTAAAATACATCATAAAAACCTATATTCAGGTATTTTCGAGATTATGACTTTTTGACCTAAAAATGGCCTCGAAATTAGGGTCAAAAAGTGTGAAAAAGTCATAATATCGTAAATACGTGAATATAGGGTTCTCTGGCGTACTTTTACACGTAGAAACCGAAAATCGAAGCTAGAGTTCATGAAAAAGCGAAAGAAAAAATTTCAGCTCAAAAAACTACATTTTTTTGGTTAAAATCGGCGAGTTGGAGACATTTGGCCTCCGAAATGACCTGTTACCGGGACCTTTATCTCTCAGACAAACAGAAATCCAGGGGTAAAATCGCATAGGAATCGAATGAAAAATTTTAATTTGCACTGCAGAAACAAATTTTTTTCAGGGTTGCAATTTCAATATTTTCGAAGGCTTTACTTTTTATTTTATTTTTTTTATCGGGATTGGAGATACTTTTTTCCTACCACTGCAGGGTAGTCAAATGTCTCGCGATTCGTCCCCCAGCCAGAGAGGGGAGAGAGGCGAGACGAGAGATAAATGGGCGAGGCCTCTCTCGCACGCGTCTCTCTCATTCCCCCGCTCTCCTCCCGCGATCGAGCACAATTCAGGGAAAAATATTTAAAATCCAATGTTGTGCTTAAAATTCCTCTAAAATACAAATTAATTGACTATCAAAGGCGGAACATTGTGCGTGCATTGGAAATGCCCTAATCACCCTATTCCCAACCTCAATATCGATTATTGACCTACTCAAACATGAAATGGCAAGCTCCGCCTCTGGTCATTGATAGAGGAGGGCAAGAGCTACAGATCAATCGTTTGAGCGAGTGATTTGGTTGCGTATGAGAGGTGTGCTCCCTCGATCTCACTTTTGAGGGGAATGGTGTCGAGACAGTGAGTTCAAAACAGTGAGTTATCTATGCTTCTCATCTTCTTTACTCCATGATTTCTATGTTTCGCCGTCCGTGCAATCACGCAATAATCATTTATCACTATGAAATTTTCCCCGAAAATAGGTACGACCTCCCGATATATATTGGGAGTGATCTTTCCGTTAGGCTGGGAGAATTGAATTGATTCAGCACAACGGTGTGGGATGCCACTAGATGGATAGACAATTCTCGCACTCTATCGCTTCCTTCCAGATTCGTCCGTCCTCCGTATTCCGTCAAGATCCACGATTCGGAGAGAAGGGCAACATCAACACCTCGAATATTCGATGGCCTCCCTACAGATGCAGTACGTCGAGAACGTCTCCAACAGACTTCTCCGTGATAACCGTGTAAGGATGATGGTATGATTCTCTTCTTGCACGAAGCGCTGTACAGTGTACACCTATCACTTGACAATAAATTTGTTGTTTTCTACTCGACGGTAAATGAAGTACAATGGGAATACTGCTCAGCATTCGCAAACATTTACATAAGTGAATGTACGTTTCATTGTTTAATTCATGTGAGTTTCGTAGTCATAAGTTAATAGAGAAGAAATTGAGAAGCAATTGCTAGATGAATGCCACCTGGAAATCCAAGCGTGTTGTTGAAGAGTATAAACAACAAAAATTGGGAATATAATCTGGTTAAAAAAATGGTGGAGCATCTTTCTTTCATGCTGAAGATCATCGATGGATATGATGGGCAAATTTGAGAAAACTAACCATAACTCGTTCTCGTCAGTTTATAGCTAAAAACGGAATTGTAAAGCATCAACTTCATTCGTGGAAGGAAGGGGGGATTCTTTGCCTCCTCTTCCCTTGCCCATTTCCTTTTGTCTCCATTGGCGTTACTCATTCCCCATATTGTTTAAGTCTCTCGACTCACCTTTACTAGCCAAAGTTTTACTATCGACAGCAAAAACGGCCCGAGCAAAAGCAGATTTATGAACTACTCTGGAAGAGATCTGGTTACAATGAGATGAATGATTATGGGGAAAAGGAAAAGATCCGAGATCAAAGATCAGAAGATTCCGTAGTCCTTGAGGATGATGGGTCGTCTCGTGTTGAGCAAACGGAGATGGACGAGAGGGGTCAAGACTGAGGCACGATCGTGTCTCATGGGAATCTTGTCTCCGATGGGCTTGACATCGTCCTCATCGGTCAGTGAGAAGTCGATATCCACCTCCTCGGCTGGGTCATTCCAAGCAGCAGCTGCAGCTGCCGCAGTCATTCGCCGGCGGTCGCAAGCACGCTGGCGTACGCATTCTCCTGTCTGTGATCGAGTGCTAACAACGTCCTCTCGGCCTCTTCCTTGTTGGCCGAGTCTCGGCGGAGTATGGAAGGATACACGGACGGACGTACAAAATGGTTGTTGTGATGACTCTCCCTTCTCTCGTGACTCCACGCGCATCTACACACGTCTCTGACGGCAGTCAGTCTACTCGGCCGTTGGGCTCCAATCCGACCCCGGCGCCAATCTTCTTGGGTTCGGAACGACGTCGGGAGGGTACCTGGCTGAGCGGGCACATGGTTGATGGTTGGGGGTCGTGGTATCGGAGAGGATGAGGCAGCATTGGGTGCGATGGAAGGGAAGAGGGGAGAGAATGGGCATGAAACCAGAAGCCTCACATCCACGATGGCAAGTTTGGAAGCCTATTCTAGCACAATATCGGCACTTGCGCTGGGCTGAAAGTGGAGCGAAACCTATAGGTCTACCCTTCCACTTGTCTCGCTCCTGCATTGTCTTTCTGGTCATGTAGTTTACGGAAGCGTTTCAACCGAAATTTACCTCTTTTTATGATCTTTTGAAGGATAAGGATATACCACATGATTTTCGATATTTTAGAGATAGGTCCGTACAAGGATTTTGCAACCTATGCTCGAAATTTGGCCCTAGAGTCAACTTTGGACGTAGAAATCGACCTTAGAAAGCCGTATCTTCAAAACCCCATTCCCTGTGGTACACGTTATCCTGTGCTGTAGGTTTTCATATCTCATGAACGACGCTTCGAAGACCAAATATACAAATTCTGAAAGATATCGACGAGATAAGACTTTTTACAATTGGGAGTGAAGAGCTAGCTCATCTGTGAAAAAAGTCCGAAAATCTTGAAATTGCCATCCTGAAAAAATTTTGTTCCTGTCGTGCAAATTAAACTTTTTCATTCGATTCCTCATGCGATCTTACCACCGGATTGATGTTTGTCTCGGAGATAAAGTAACAGGTCATTTCGGAGGCCGAATGTCTTCAACTCGCCGATTTTAACCAAAAAATGTAGTTTTTTGAGCTAAACTTTTTTCTTTTATATTTTCATGAGCTCTAGTATCGATATTCGGTTTCCTCGTGTTAAAATACATCATAAAAACCTATATTCAGGTATTTTCGAGATTATGACTTTTTGACCTAAAAATGGCCTCGAAATTAGGGTCAAAAAGTGTGAAAAAGTCATAATATCGTAAATACGTGAATATAGGGTTCTCTGACGTACTTTTACACGTAGAAACCGAAAATCGAAGCTAGAGTTCATGAAAAAGCGAAAGAAAAAATTTCAGCACAAAAAACTACATTTTTTGGCTAAAATCGGCGAGTTGGAGACATTTGGCCTCCGAAATGACCTGTTACCGGGACCTTTATCTCTCAGACAAACAGAAATCCAGGGGTAAAATCGCATAGGAATCAAATGAAAAATTTTAATTTGCACGGCAGGAACAAATTTTTTTCAGGGTTGCAATTTCAATATTTTCGAAGGCTCTAACTTTTTTCACAGATGAGCTAGCTCTTCACTCCTAATTGTAAAAAGTCTTATCTCGTCGAGATCTTTCAGAATTCGTATAATTTGGTGGGTCTGCGAAGCGTCGTTCATGAGATATGAAAACGACAGCACAGGATGAAGTGTGCCACAGGGAATGGGGTTTTGAAGATACGGCTTTCTAAGGGCGATTTTCGAACTCTACGTCCAAAGTTGACTCTAGAGTCAAATTTGTTTTTAGCATAGTTTGCAAAATCCTTGTACGGTCCCTGCTGGCAGAATCTCAATTATATCGAAAATCCTGTGATACTTCAACAATTATAAGGAAAAACATACATTATGAGCAATGTATGATACATTATGTATCAACCAATAAAATACTGTAGAATTAAGTCTAACGCAGATTGAATACTCGAATTATTGAAACAATAACAACAAATGAACTGATGATAAATATTAAATCAGATTAGCTACTGTTGAAGATTCTGGAATGGAAACGCGTACGGGTTGTGGACGTGATTTTGAGAGTAGTACCCGGTTGCTGGTGGAACTTGATTGTAGGGCGGGACTGCATAGAAACCATTCTGATCGTGAGCATAGTAGGGCAGGGAGGGTCGCATGGCAGCCGGATGCTGCAGATGCAGCTGCTGCTGCGACTGTTGCTGCATCGGGGGCTGCATTGGCTGCTGCATGGAGATAGGAGTGTATGGACTGACGATCTCGGAAGAGGAATTCGAAGTCGAAGAAGCACTGGCAGAGTGACGGCTCTGGTCCGACTGGGGCGAATCGAAACAAGATGAACCTGAGGCCTGCAAGTAATGTGGTTAGGTGAGAAACGGCGGAAGCATCCGCTATGTTGAATATTTCACACATAAGCAATTAGTAAAACACAGAAAATACAAACCTTGAGAACGTTTCTAAATTGAGACCGGTTTGAGGAATTACTTACTTCATTGAATTACCTTCACAGGAGGTTCCTTGATTCTATCTGATTGATGACTAGGAGTTATGAGGTACATCGGAAGATCGGCCACTCGAAGCCTGAGAAAATAGAAAATGACAGAACCCCCTCACGCAATGGAAAATGCGACAAGACTGCTGATTAGTGGGAAAATGCAGAAACAGATCGCACTCACCTCTCAATGATCTCCTTGTATCCCTTGGAATGTGCGAGCTGGGCGGGCGTACGCTCCATCTGATGATCTTTGATGTCCTGAATGACCAAATGTTGCCGCTGATTATCTAAGGGTTAGGCAATCTTAGAGCGCCTAACGATGGTAGAACCAACCTGATTCGTTCCTGCCTTCAGAAGTACGTCACGGCGAGGAAGTTATTCTGACTGACGGCTAGCCAGAGGGCAGTGGCACCTTCGGCATCTTTAGCGTCCTGGAAATAGAAAGAATTAATTAATATATTTATTAATTTATTTGGAAATATAATATATATTAGGATTCAAACCATTCATAATCGTTACAATAATATAAAATGGGGGGAAAATATTTTATCCGCTCTTTTTTAATACATATTTTTTGCGCCGGCGCTTACAAGTAGCTCAGCTCCTCTGATGGAGGAATTCGAGACTGCGCGAGTTGGCAGCATAGAGCATCAAAGGAGTTCGATCCTCCATATCAACCAGATTGAGATTCTTCTAGAATAGTCAAATAATAATAATTGATTTTCAATGGAATTGAGAAACAATGTGAACCATACCTTTCTTTTGTAGAATTCATTCCCGATTAGGATCTCCATACAGAGATCATCAGCGCTTTTCGCCGCAACGTGAAGGGGAGTCTCGTCGCGCTGGAAGATCAAAGATCAGGTTACCAAGTATAAAAATTGAATGTGCAGACCTCATTCTCGATGGAGCCAGCTTCTAGAAGCCTCCTCACGAGCGAAATCCGGCCGTTGTAGCAAGCATAATGAAGAGCGGCGTTTTCCTCTGAATGAATCAATCTATTTTATTGCATGTTCTACGGGGAAACTATCACATACCATCGTCCTGAGCGTTCAAATCCACTCCATAAGCGATGAGCAAATCGCAATCAGATCCTATATCTGCAGCTCCTTTCGTCGTGTTTAGCGCCAACCAGTGAAGTGGAGTTCGATTGAATTGGCCGATGTGGCGAGCCGAATGGCACATCTGGTATGTAGAGATTATGATGGAAAAGTTGAGATTTTGTCCATGTTTAACGTAGAGATACTTTATAAAATGACAAACGTTACAAAAAATGTTTCTGTTCTTTGTATCAAAAATCGCGCCACTCAAAATCGAATCTTTATGGCGAATACCTCAGCTGAGATCCGCTCATCGCCAATTGCCGCCATTTCAAGCAAAATCATAGGCGGCAAGGCGGTTTTCTTGGGTTTGTCCTTGACGACGGGCCTAGTCGTTGTAGGGTCGATGATATCCTTGAAAGTAAGCGTTTGAACACAATGCTAATCAAAATATGAGGCCGTTTGTGATAGGATCAACAAGGGTCCCACAGGAGCCGGGAACAGGTAAAAACTAACATATGCTGAAAAGTTGGCCTAAGGGGTAACTTTCGATTTTGAATCGACCTGTGGAGTCCGTTTTTCGATCTGAGCCTTCTGAATCCCGGTAAGGCACGACGTCAATTTGGCCAAAATCTGTTTCTGTGATAAAAACTGGTCAAGAAAAAGCCAATTTGGACAAAATCTCGCGTACGCGACCAGAATTTGAAGTTTTTCTCAGTTTTTCGAGCACAACTTTTTTCTTTTGGTTTTTCATGATCTCTAACATAAAAATTCGGATTCTACATGCGTAAATACGCCGGAAACTCCTATTGTCAGGTAAATTTGAGAAAATGACTTTTTTGACCCAAAAATCGACATCGACGACGACGTCAAGTCGAAAAAAGTAATATTTTCAAAAATACATAGGAGTTTCCGGCGTATTTTCGCATGTAGAATCCGAATTTTTATGTTAGAGACCATGAAAAAACAAAAGAAAAAAGTTGAGATCGAAAAACTTTAAAAAACGCGAGTTGGCGGCATTAAAATCGATGTGGCACCACTTTCCGACAATTTTAATCCTTGATCCCATACCGAAAAATGATCAGCAAAAGATTCTCTTTCTTTTAGGTACATAATTTTTCCCAACGCGCATTGAGTCAAAAATTGACTTTTTCTCGAAAACAAAAAAAGATAGAGCCTCGCCCAAAAGCTCATTTTGTAGAGCTTCAAATTCTGGTCGCGAACGCGAGATTTCGTCCAAATTGGCTCTTAGAAACAGATTTTGGCCAAATTGACGTCGTGCCGTACCGGGATTCAGAAGGCTCAGATCGAAAAACGGACTCCACAGGTCGATTCAGAATCGAAAGTTACCCCTTAGGCCAACTTTTTAGCATATGTTAGTTTTTACCTGTTCCAGACCCTTGTTGATCCTACCGCAAACGGCCTCATATAAAATTTTAGATCTTTGTTGCTTGGAACGTTACATAATTGAAACTACCGAAATTACACTTATTAAGAGCTGATTGTTGCTATCCACTGGGTAGAAGAGACAATAGTTGGGCTTCTTCTGAGGTCCTGGAATTCACTAGGATAAACGCAGTTCTCGATCAGCCGACTATCCTCATTCAATCAAAGCATTTATCGATCAGGCGAGTGCAAGGTGCTCACTAGTGTTGGCAATTCGGCCTGTCGTAGCGGCGCCGCTACCACTCCCTCTCGCCAAATTTCGCAATAGGCGCGAGGGAGGAGGTAGCGGCGCAGCTACGACAGGCCGAATTGCCAACCCTAGTGCTCACCGGGTTGTGGCGGGACCATCCAGACTTCCGCATTCTTGATATTTCTATTCTTGATCACCGTCCCTCCAACAGTGACCGACCAGTGCGAATATGATAAAGCAAATATTCCATGGAAATCCTGCATTGAAAACATTAATATTTGATAAATTGTGTCTGGATATTATTGAAGAATTACCAGAAGCGGGCTGCTTTCGCTTCATCAGAAGAGGTGATCCAATGGGCATTTCGGGGTTCAGAGGCTGAAATTGCATATTTTATACAGTACTCGGCTACAGTAGCTACTAGTGTTGCCGGATCGAGACTCGAGACCTCGAATTTACCGCGCGGCCCCATGTCGAGAAATAGAAGAGAAGGCGCGCGCTCTCGCTAATTTCCCTACTCTCGGGGGAGAGGGATCGAGAGTCTCGACTTTTGTCGAGACTCTCGATCCCTATATGATAGAGCAAAAGACGAGAAAAAGCGGGGAAAAGTCGAGACTCTCGACTTTTCCCCGCTTCTCTCGCTCAGCTTTCACCTGTGGAACCGAGCTCTTAGATAACGAGAGGGCGCGCGCTAGACGAGACGGGTAGCCAAGGCGGGAGAGAGGAAGAAAGGCAGTTGGAGGGACAATCGAGAGGAGGGCTAATTCCGCGTGAGGGGACGGTCTCCGGTCAAAACGGAATCATAATAAGATATGTTTTTCGGTGCTTTTGTAAAAAAAACGGGATCCTTGTAGCTTCAAAACCAACCGAGTTCTTGCGATTTTAGTGGACAATCAGTCCTGAAACTCCCAAAAACGAGCAGTTGTAGTGATATTCGAGAGGAGGGCTAATTCTGCATGAAGGGACGGTCTTAGGTCAAAACGGAATCATAATAAGAGATGATTTTCGGTACTTTCGCAAAAAACGGGATCTTTGTAGCTTCAAAAAGAACAGAGTTCTTGAATTTTTAGTGCGCACCTCTTGGCTGGCGAGCGCTCATTCTTTAGGCAAAAAGTCGACTTTTCTCGAGAGTCGGAGTCTCGAGTCCTCGCCCTCGAAAGTCGAGGAATTAGCGCAAGGGCGCGCTCTCCCCCCTTTTGGGCCGAGACCTCGAGTCTCGGTCTCGATCGGGCAACCCTAGTAGCTACCACAATGGGCTACAGTAACTACCGTGGTCAGCTACTGTACCTCCTTAGCTTCCATTGCTCCGATGAAAAGGGACACGGCGTACGCATCACTGAAGCATTCCCTGTTGCATTCTGCAAGCTCGACCTGGAATTGATAGTTTACAGTAATCCTTGAATCAACTCAAAAAGAAAATGAGAAATACCTGGAAAACCACCAGTACTCCATCCTGTTCCTTTCCTTCCTGCATGGATCTTTGCGCTCGAAGGGATATTTCCGATCCGAATCTGATTCTTTGTCCCTCTCCATTCTCCGAATTCCACTCGAACACATCCATTTCTCCGTCGGTCATCTTGGTGTTGACGTTGGTTTTCAATCTCTCAGTCAGGGCATTCAGAGTGGTGTCGATTTCCCTTGCGAAAGTCTCCGGCTTCACAAGGAAGATCAGAGAGAGGACCTGAAGAATATCCATTAGACTTCTGCCAAATTTTATTTTGCGTGCACATTAGTAAATGTCGTCCTCACCCAAGTTGGATTCTTGCGAGTAGCCGGATCCGGTCCGGCACAGTCAAAGCCGTCAAATAGACAATCCTCGTTGTTGCACCGCTCATCACACTGTCCATCATGGAATCGATGCTCGCTGAACAATTTATGCTGACATCTGTGAGGAATCAAATCTATTATCGATCGCTAAGAATATGTTGTCAGATCTAATAGTATCTTTTTCTGCAAGCTAGAACTAGCAATTGATATGTTCAATTCCGTGGTCATGAGGTTACGGCAGATAGTCAATGATAGGAATTAATGCATATCTACCGTACTTCTCGAATGATTTCGTTCCCGCCGAGCAGTCTCCTCCGTCGTATTCGCAGGCGAAATGGTTGCACTCCTGGTTGCAGACTCCGTTTCCGGCGAGTTCCGAGCATCCGCTGAGTGCGCACTGCTCTAGATCCCTCCTGAAAAGATACGGTTAACGATTACTGCTAATACACCAAAATTTCCTATAGTCATATATTTTGGAGATACAATTTGTTTCGGCTCTGACCACTTTTTCACCATGTGGTCACCCCTTTGGTACGATTTTGGTCGAAAACTTTTTGTCTCAGAAGCATGTCCCTATAGGATTTTCTGGCTTATTTTTGAGCGTAGAACACGAATTTGCTATCTTGAGCTCTTGAAACTTCGAAAGAAAAATGTTATGCTTTAAAGAGAATCCCAGAAAAAATTTGTTTTCGATTTTGGTTATAACTTTTTTCTTTCGATATTTCAGGAGCTCTAGTTAGCAAATTAGTTTTCTACGCTCAAAAATAAGCCAGAAAATCCTATAGGGACATGCTTCTGATACAAAAAGTTTTCGACCAAAATCGGACCTAACCCCATGGTGAAACCACATGGTGAAAAAGTGGACAGAGTCGAAAAAAATTGTATCTCCAAAATATATTACTATAGGAAATTTTGGTGTATTTTTGCACGCTGATTCCGAATTTCGATATAAGAGCTCATGAAAACGTGAAAGAAAAAAGTTATGATCGAAAAACCTCGAAAAAATGCAAAAATCGCAGGTTTATCGGACAACAGTGGCTACCATTTTTTTCCTATAATCCGATCTTGCTGATTTTTGGACTGTAGGTAGTGGACAGCTTTTGCTCAAATCGCTTATCGGCGATTGTGGGGGAAATCGGTATTAGCAAAGTTACATTACTTTTTGAAAAAGCGACCACCCCGATCCAGCGCAAATACGAAGAATGACATCATCAACATAACAAATGTTCCCCAAGGCATCTTCATTCGAATTCATTTTTGGAATTCTTTCTAGCATAATTGTAAAGCGAGTTATGGTCATTTTACTGAAGCGATTTTGGTCGTAATTTTCATAGTGTCCCAACTTTGACCTGATAAGAGAGAGAGAGAGAGAGAGAGAGAGAGAGAGAGAGAGAGAGATAGCGCCGCTGTAAATCTCGAGATGCCGATCCTGTCTTACTTCTACCATCTTGCAGAACATGGTCGATCGTGGGGCTCGAACCGGCGATATGGCGGGCTTCAGTCAGACACCATAACCAATAAGACACGATATCAAAATTCCGCAAACGTAGTTTGAAAAAGCATCATTCAAAATACTTAAGATCCACTTTTCATCAGGATCGGAGATACAAATCCCTGCCGCCGCTGGGCTCTCGAAACTCTCGCGATTCCTCTCATAAGTTAGAACAAAATGTTCGAAATATTAGGTTGGTCGGAAAGTCCTGTCGTATTTCGGGCTCAAAGTTTGAGCCCGTTTATTTTGGCTGTCTCAAATCCCCCCGCTCTGTCTTCCTAGTATTATTTAGAGGAATGTTCGGGCTTCAACATAATAGTTCTGAATTGTGCCCAGCTTGCTGGATGTTCGAGAATTTTAAGTCTAGCCAAAAGCGAAGTCTCGAAAAAAAATTAGAGTCAATTTCAAAAAGGCTGTGCTTTGCTATGATTCAATTTCACGGTTTCAAAAACAGTTAAATGAGAAGCCATATGTGTGCTCTATCTGATATCTAAACTGGAAAGGTGCTCGATTTCGTTTTGTCCTGGTACTTGTTAAAAGCCAAATTCATTGTCATGTTGCATAGTTCCCGTTTTCCCGATCGGAGAGAGCTGAGATAACGTGCGCTGAAGAGAGCTTTGAAGGCTTTAAATGTTATGTGAAACCGAGAGGTGGTCGGTCAAAATCGAATGAGTTAGGCATATTTAATTCTGAAAACGCGACAAGACTTTCCGACCAACCTAATATTTATAATTGAGTATCCTCGAAGCATCATCGGGAATGGTGCCGTAAAAAGTAGGGAGTATGGATCTAGGAAACTACGAGAAAACGGGTATGGAACAGAGTTGCACAGACAGCCAGTTGTAATAGTGTGACGGCCGAGATACGTTTCATTCGTCATATTACACTGGCAGTTTGGTGGTCAAGTCCTCGTTCGTCGCTATTCTCTCCTCATCAACTAACTCTCCTTTGCTTCTACCATAACTGAACATTCTTTGGATCCTTTCTGGTCTTTTCAATATATTGCTGATACTACATGCTCAACTATGGTTCGACGTTGACGAACGTGGCTGCTACTGAGACACGGTTGTGTTGGTACTCATATCGTTGTTTTCTTGTTGCGATCTCTAAATCTTTTATTGGGAATCACTTAAAATATATTCTAGTGACTATTCTCTTTTAGAGCATCTAACCAATTTGCATAAAGCCACGTGCCTATTGACGTGTCAACCTTATCACTCAAATGCGTACACACTATCCCTTTCCCCATTTTTTTTCGATTTCGCACCAAGGTCATTCGATGGCGCACTTTTCACATCGTTTCCGCCAGTAATTTAGCGTTTTTTCCACATTTAGAAATGAAGGTTCCATTTGCGCGCATCATCTTAAATGTTTTTTCACGATAATGAACATTCTTCACAACAATATACATTTTTGATGTCGCTTGTTTGTACGACAGACCGTATAAAACCCGTAGCATGATGATGATGACTTTACATGCACTGTGTAAAAGATGTGTATGATAAATATTATTTTATTATTCTGTGGATTAATGCGAAATACGAGGTGCGAGGTTGTTGATTCACAAGAGATTGTTCTGTTCATCATATGGATTATACTCTGAGATTACGGACCGGAGGTTGGGATGGCGAATGAAGAATGAATTTTGTCTCTTCATTCTATCACACAAAGGCGCGCGAACCGGCGTCATTTTTCGTGAAGAAGAGAATGACTCGGTCAATTCTTCATGAAGAATGGGGTTTTCTTCCTGAAGAATGAGTTGAGGAAACGCGTTTTTGATGAAATCTTTTCACAGTTGCTTTTAATATGTGTCATCAATAGCATATTCATGAAGTTCCTACCTCCTCCATACCCTAAATTCCCAACTGCCTCCCCTGTTCACGCCCTCCCCTTCCCCTCCCCTCCGAAATCTCACCTTCTTCTCCTATTCTAACCCTTCCCTGACCTCTAGCCTTCCCTTCTGCTCTGAAATATCACATTCCTTCCCTATTCTAGCAATCCCCTGACCTCTCCCATTCCATTCCCCTCTAAAATCTCACTTTCCTCTTCTATTCTAACCCTTCCCTGGCCTCTAGCCTTCCCTTCTGCTCTGAAATATCACATTCCTTCCCTATTCTAGCAATCCCCTGACCTCTCCCATTCCATTCCCCTCTAAAATCTCACTATCTTCCCCTGCACTAGCCTCTCTCATCCCCCTAGAAGAGAAGGGGAGGGCTAGAACAGGGGAGGAAGGTGAGATCTCAGAGGGGGAGGAGGTACACCAGAGGAGGGCTAGAACAGAGGAGGAAGGTGAGATCTCAGAGGGGGGAGGGGAGGTAGGTCCGAGGAGGCCTAGAACAGGGGCAGAAGGTGAGATCTCAGAGGGGGGAGGAGGGAGGTAGGACAGAGGAGGGCTAGAACAGGGGAGGAAGGTGTGATCTCAGAGAGGGGAGGGGAGGTAGGTCAGAGGAGGGCTAGAACAGGGAGGACCTGGAGAACTATGATGCAATTCATGGTCTGTTATTCCATAGCAATCGAAAACTTGCGAATTTTGAGACACAATTAATAGGGCTCGTGCACAGTGACCTACTGAAACTATCTTTGAAGTTTCAAGCAGAAATATTCATCCGTTCTTGTTTTAGAGCCATTATAGTGAAAACCATTCTTCATGAAGAACGAGAACGACCGGGTCATACTTCATGAAGAGCAGAATGAGAGGGTGGCAAAACCCTCTATTCATTCTTCGAAATTTTCTTCATTCGCCATCCCTTGTTGAGAGGACAGGCTACGCGTGATAGGGTAACTCGTGAACTACAGAGAAACTATAATGCTTGCGACTATGGTGACGAATCTGGGGTGAATGGTGGAATCAAAAATATTTTTTTTTAAATATGTACTGAGGTGGGGGTGAGGCATGTACAATCGTGATGGTAAATCGGAAACCAACTCTTCTCATTTTTTAAATATTTAAAAACAATTTTTTCTCATTATTATTTATCTGAGTTGAGTTGGTTCCGCTTTACCAGCCCTAGAGGTATTATGTATGGGTGACAATAGCGCAAACGACATTTGCGCAACTCGACATAATTCGATTTCTAGACACCCTAGGATCCTAGAAAAGGTGTCAAAATAAAGAGGAAATTATGCTGATCAGAATGACGCCTCCGCCAGGATCCTAGGGTGGCTAGAAATCGAATTATATCGAGTTGCGCAAATGTCGTTTTGGTCGAGTTGCGAAATGTCGTTTTGGTCGAGTTGCGCAAATGTCGTTTGCGCTATTGTCACCCATCCGGTATTATGGTTCCTATTGGACAATTAATCCATAATCAGTAGCTAGAGAGATACATCATGTAATAAATACTGTAATCATCAAATTTATAAATTAAAATGTAAACAATGTAATGAATTAGGTAGAGATAGCTGCAGAAGCAATAACACGGGCTCGTTTTGATGGGAATGCGAAGTCTCGCTCGTTTTCGATATCAATCGTTGTGGGATCCTGATTGAGGTCATCGCCGCAAGCTCGGTAGAAGATGATGTTGTATTCCTCGTAGGATGACATGAACAGTTCCTCGGATCCATGGCAGGACTCGGTGCTGGACCCGACTCGGAAACGATAACCAGATCTCTTGTAGCTGCCGGCAGAAATCTCGAACAGGGTTGGCTCAACCTGCAAATGGAAACGTATTTCACTGCTTAGCACTTATCTAGGAAGGGTTATCATAAGATGAAACACTATTCTATGACAAAGATGGTTCGCTTCTGCAGTTGGTGATCACTTCAGTGACAGTGATGGAAGGTACATCGCCATTTCTTCTCTCTCGTTTAAAATAACACATTTTTGTTTTTACCTCGATGGCGGTGGGCATATTGAGGTTGATGCGGAAGTATCCTCCCTCGGATGGGCACTCCTCCTCCCGGAAGTTCAGCAGGTGCCCGCAAGACTGCACGAACATTCCTGGCGGAGGCCTGGAACATATCAGCCAGTGATGCTCGCCAACGTCATCCTCTGATCACGGAGTAAGGAAAAGTGAGTGACTTCACGTGGTTCAAAGTACTTCTCGAGATACTCATTGACGTTTTCAAACATATATTCCCGATTTACAGTAAATTCACTCACGTAATTCTAAGCAGGACAGGAGTGGTGGGCATGTAGGGCGAGATCGGCACGAATAGGTGGTATCGGCCCTTCTTCTCGTTACAGGATCGATCGGTGCAGTAACGGGAGTCGATGGTCATGTTCATTCTCTCGACCTCGAAACGAGTCCCGGAGAGGAATGGCTGAAGAAGGAGCTAGATGATTACGATCAATTTGCGCAGGTACGTCCAAAGAAACAGGGCACTGTAAACTACCTTGCACAAAATACAAGATACTGTAAGTTATCGCACTTTGGGGAAGAAGGCAGTGGGTGTTATCTTCTCTGCTCCAGCAATCGCTGCGAGGAAGGCTCTCCTAGATCCCGCCAGAGGCGCTACCAAATCAACGTTGAATCCACCATGTCGCTTCTCCGTAGCATAGCTGAATTGGTTGTCGCAGCAGTAGGATCGGCATCCGACGTGCAAGCAAATGTCGTGTAGTGGAGGCGCGCCCGGCTGGTGCCGAGGCATCGTCTGCAAGGGGTACTATAGACTATCGTAATCAACACCAATATCCAATTCGTGAACTAGGCTTTTTAAATCAATCGATGCTTCGTTGTTCCGTATTGAATGCGTTATTTTTCATCTAATCCGTGAAAAAGAAATGATAAACGTAAAGGCTCATTCCGACTTCGAGACTGGGCTCACCAAACATCACTGCTAGGCCCATGTTGAAATATTTTTTTCGATGAACCACTCACGATGGTCTTCTTCATCATTCCCAGACTGTCGTCCTCTCCCGCCTTCGCTTCCATCTCGCTTATCGCGACGTGATGACGGCGCCAGTCAATAAAGTAGAGGGCGGTCATCAACATCAGACACACAGCCATCACCGCCACCAGAGCGACGAGAGTGACCTGTGAGAAAAAGCATTGGTTCGAAGCCAACAATCAACCCGAACGTTTAACATGATGGAAATGTCAGACCTGTGTTATCTTGGACATAGACGCGTGCGATCGGCCGTAGGCGGCATAGCGACTTGCAACTAGCTGAAAATATATGAAGGTGCTACTGCAGGCTGTTTGACCTCCAGTAAAATTCCCTGGTCTAAGCAATAATATCTGACCCCGGTTCCCTCTCAGTCCACATCTTCAATTAATATTAATTCATTTCAAGTTATGTTGCGCCTAGTGCATAGATTAATTATTAGTATTGCTACTTCTTACGTATCTATCAATCTTTCTCTTGTAGGTAGAAGCGATCGTGATTTGAGAAGAAGATATGGGTCTCTTGTTGACCAGTCCCTGATCATCCGAGAAATTCGAGGTAGCATCTTCAACTTTCGGCTTACGAATGACAAAAATCTCCGACCACGCTTGCATGTTGGCCACCTGAGCAATAATACCTGTTCGCAAAGCAAGAACGGTTGAGAACCTTGGGATGATAATATACGAGATTACTATTTGCATACGAGAGGCTATTGTTATTTAGATCAGAATAGTTCCCATTCAGAAACGTATCATCCAAACGTTCTCATTGAGAAATTGCTTTTCGTGTGGACACTGAAGAGTCCATGTCGGCTTTTCTATTTCGAGAGTGGTGATAAGTGCCATGAATTTAGGTCGGAGTGCACCTTAACCTATCTGGAGTACTCACCTGTCCATCGACCTTCAGTTCCAAGACTTCTTGCAACTCTATCAACTTCTGCACGGTCGCAATGCTATCGTAGAAGATTCGATTCTCATCGATTGTGAGATAATCTCCATCGTCGTGCACTGATTCTGGGTGTATCTTTTGCAGTTCCTGGGCAATCAAGCTGAATCGATGCCTGTCCTGCTCACTGATGCCCTTCGCAAGCGCGAACTCTTTCTGAAATTGTGATAGGCTTCATTCGAATACTAAAATCTGCTGCGCAACTAAGCAGATGTGATAATAACAGCCAATGCCGTACCTTGTAAGAGAACTGGACGGGTCTGTACGACCTGAGCCGCTCCATGGCTTTATCCTTATCCAGTTCTACGATGCTAGCCTCGTCCTTAGTTTCGATGTCGGAGAAAGTGAGGATACGCCCAGTGAGCATGATATTCCCGCCAACGGTGAGCTTTGCACCGCTCTGTGGCTCGATACCGATTCCTAGGGACTTGTCGGTGCACATCACTCCGTCGCTATACTTCCACCCCTCAGTGTCATCAGGCGTCTTGAACTGCTTTGCGCTCGAACCCTTAAGGGGTCAGCCGATAAGAGCGTATAGATTGTGCTTTCCTTGTGCTTTTATTCCGTTGACAATTCGATAGAGAATAACCATCGACTATCCAAAATTCCTATCACATTCAATGGCACAACATTGTTGAAATATGGGTTTTTTTCCTAAGAAAAAGTCGTTCATCTTGACCACCCGCTCACTCACTCTGACTATGAAGCGATCCGAGATGTAGGATTGAACCACATGGACGGGGCCGTCTCCAGTAACTGCCATGAGTCGCACGACCAAGCGGTAGTACCTCTAGACATAATTGACGATAACATATTTCCTTATTTGAGAGACAGTGATGTATTGACCTGTTTTGGTGTGCGAATCTTCTGGTTGCCATCTGTAGACTTAACGAATTGTAGTCGAGGAACAACTACATTCTGTACCTTACGGGGACGAAGCATTTCCAGTCTGAAAATGTTCATCGAATCTGGTACCGGAATGAGTGAAAACGCACACGCAAGGCTGGATGAGGTGACTAGTAGCCTTCCTTCGATCGGATTCCATCTGCATGATCTCGACCTCCTCTGCGAGGTCTTCATCCTTTACTCCACAGATGGCAAGTTGCAGTTGAGAAATCGGCTTCCACACTCCGTTTACCGATATGAAAACCGGTGGATGGTCGCTATGACATTCGATGTGGACGGTGATCTGAAGGATATCGAATGTTGATAGCAGGGCTGGATGGTTCAAGCTCTCACAAGTAAAAGCATAAAAAATGGAAAGTTGATCTGCGGTAATTGCAGTCTAGATGCAACAATTTGTTTACCTCAGTGTGGTTCCTCTTATGGTTGATGAAGCTACGGACGGTTTCCGAATATCTGAAGTTCGTGTCGTTGGCGACAACGATTGTCTGAAATACGAAGATTTTGAAATCCCGAAAATGCCTAATTTCTGAGCGAGATCGGTCCTCACCCGGATGTCAAATCGGAAATGACTCTACCCAATTCCCATGTTCTCTCGCAGAAGAGCAGCGTTCGGATTTCTGATCACTAGTCCTCACCTCGATTTTCACTGGCTTGTGGGACTCATCATAGAGGCACTGCCACGTCTCATCGCGATAGCGAAGGAAGCGCAGGTGTGGGCGCTGAAAGTAAGTGTAGCGGTGCTTGATGGAATCTTGTTCCAACCTTCTCTCCTTCGATGAAGCTCTCGCTTGCAATGGACGTTACACTGATGGCGGGAACCTTTGAAAGAATGAAGCTGGAACCAGGAGCCGGAAAATTGTTCGGGTCGGACTTAACGAACTGATTGAACTGCTTCAGAGGCGGCTGCATCTCAAGCTAAAGATCAATAATTAACATATTTGTCGACTCAAACAAGATGTCGAACCTGCTGAAGGTCGTCGTTGGTCCACGTCCTCTTTCTCGATGGTTCTTCTCGATGGCTTAGTCCTCCCATTCCAGACATGTCCAACCTTCCCATCTGCTGACCGTGCGTCGACATGTTTTCTTCACGTCCTGTGCTTCCCATCTGCAATATGCACATATTCAGTCGCCATTTCATAGACTACCGCTACTTACTGGTATGAGTGGTTGAGCTACAGTACCTCGTTTCCATGTCCGATCGCAATCTCGGAAGGTGAAATCTGCGTTGGATGCATCGCATTTGAAGGTGGAATATAGGCGCCCAGCTGAATGTGCGATAATTTAAAACCTTCGCTATTAAATAATCAATGGATATTTCACGTGTATTCTCAAAGATTGCATGACCCCTTGGAACTGGGAGCCCCAAGTTTGGACAATATCGATGAGATATATTTTAAGCATATTTTAAGCTCTACGCCGTCTTTGTAGCTCATCTGGGAGCTGAGATACGATAGAGCCGGACACAGAACCGGAAAATGGACAAATGCCGGTTCTGGGACAAATCGTCGATGTCAAAGTTTTTCTCGTCCCGATATTCTCTAGCATAATTATCTCATCGATTTTGCCCGAACTTGGGGCCCCCAGTTCCTCAGGGGGTTCGATTTCCTGCAATCTCTCAGAATACACATGATATAAACTATCACCTGGTGAAAATGAGATCCTGGCTGTAAATTGGCGCCATTATCAAGTAGGTATTGTCTCGTAACAAAATCGTTTGCATCCTCGTAAACGTCGTTGTCATCGTCGTTGAAGCCAGTCATCGATTCAAAAAAAAAACAGCGGGAGGGTTATAAAACATAAACCAGAAGATAATGATGTCTCACCCATTAAGCTGGTAAAGTATTCCGGCGAGAACCTCACAGAGGGTGAGGGGGAAGCCTCATTACTGCCCTCGCTCATGCAAGTGCCGGTAGTGGAATCAGGAAACCGTGAAGAACTCTAAAATATTCGCGTCGAGCAGCAACTCCAGATTTTGATAAAATTTCGGTTATTTAATCTAACCGGTATTGAATTTGATCCTTCACTGATTTGATGGCTGTTCACAGCACTGTTCATCATTAGCGGCTGTTGGTGATGGAAAGGGTGGCCCGTGTGGTTGTTCCATTCTTGACCAGGTTCGTGCTGCGAATTGTGTGGGTACTCTGCTTGCTCGTGACCTCCTAGGCCATTTTCTGACATTGCTGTGTGGCTGAAATCAGCGCCGATCAAACCAAATATATTTTAAAGATAATATAAGTTATTACCGCGAAAATAAGGTTGATACGATCACACAAGTAATGTGATTCCGTAAGAGTCAGCTCGGATTTCTCACGCAAGATTTTTCAACGATCAGCGAACTCGGTATTGCGCGTTGTCTCATTTCAAAGGACTTCTGTGATCAATAAATGCTAGTCTGGGTAGCACCACTCGACCGTGAGGGGGAAGCAATGTGTGGAGCCTCAGATACTAGCCTCCATACTGCCGAAATACTGTCAAATAGTTGATAAAGCGAGCATAGTCAGCAAAACATGTTTGCTTGAGATAGTGGTGTGTAGCATCATCGAATATTGACTCTCATTTCGCAACAAAATGCCTATTTGTATATATTTCGAAATTGTTTCAATAGCAAGAGTTTGACAGGTGACGTGCAATAGTAGATCAGATGAGACTGAAAAGGCGAAAAGGCCATGTGAGTAAATGTTTCCATGGGAAACGCAAGAGATTTCAGCACATGAAGGACGAAGGTGGGCTCTAGTGGCAGAGCTAAAATGCGGAATTTAATAAAAATTATTTTCAAAAAAGGTTGCACTTAGGTTTGCGGAAGGCCATTGCGAGTGAGGCAGAAAGAGAAGAAGAGTGAAAAAAGCGAGGGATCGAGTAAGAAACGGAGAAAAGAAGCGATACGAGAGAAGGGAGGAGAGCAAGGCAAGCAATTCTGGGGGAGGGGGAGACGAGATAGTGAAGGAAATGGAGAGGCGGTTAGAGCGAAGGCCAAGGGAGAGAACGGTGAAAACGTGGTTGGTACGCTTGACACAGACGGACGATGACTTGGCACGTCTGGCTCGCGAGAAAGGGTGGCAAGTAGAACAAGAATTTGGCCAAATCGACGTCGCGTCGTATCGGGATTAAGAAGCTTATGATCGAAAAATGAAAAACGCTAATCGATTCAGAATCAAAATTTACCACTTGGACGAAGTTTTGAGCATATTCGATTTTTTTGATTTGCCTTTGTTCGTCTATTACGCAAACGGCCTCATAAAACCCGTAGCATGATGATGATGACTTTACATTCACAGTGTGAAAGATATGGTTTTATTATTTTATTATTCTGTGGATTAGTGTGCAATACGAGGTGTGTGGTGGTTGTTTCACAAGAGATTGTGCTGTTCATCATATGGATTATACTCTGAGTTTTCGGACCGGAGTTTGGGAGGATAAACTACGCGTGTGAGGCTAACTCGTGAACTACCGAGAAACTAAAATGCTTGCGACTATGGTGACGAATCTGGGGTAAATGGTGGAATCAAAAATATTAATAAAAAAAACATGTACTGAGGCGGGGGTGAGGCAAGTACAATCGTGATGGTAAATTGGAAACCAACTCTTCTAATTTTTTTTATTTTTCAAAAATTTTATCATTATTCTTTCTCTGAATTGAGTTGGTTCCGCTTTTCCACTAGAGGTATTATGGTTCCTATTGGGCAATTACTCCATAATCAGTAACTAGAGAGATACATACATCGTGGAATAAATAATGTAATCATCAAAATAAATTAATGTGTAAACAATCTAATGGATTAGGTAGAGATAGCCACAGAAACAACTGCCGGCCGAAATCTCGAACAGGGATGGTTCGACCTGCAAAGGGAAACATATTTCACTACTTATCTAGGAATTGTTTTCAGAAGACGAAGCACAATTCAATGACAAGGATGATTCCCTTCTGCAGTGGGGAGAGGTGTACTCATCTCAATAACAGAGAAAAGGTTAGTCGACACGGATTTTCCATCACTCTCGTTTACGCCAATCATCACAATTTCTAAGGTCCAATGGGACAAATAATCCATTTGTGTTTGTACCTCGATGGCGGTTGGCATATTGAGGTTGATGCGGAAGTATCCTCCCTCGGATGGGCACTCCTCCTCCCGGAAGTTTAGCAGGTGTCCACAGGACTGCACGAACATTCTTGGCGGAGGCCTGGAACATATCCGTTAGTAAGACTCGTCAGCGTTTTCCGTCAGCGACAATTCTCATGTTCACTTCTTCGTTTCGCAAATATCATACATTTTTTTAAAATTTGTTTCCGTTTACCAGAGAATGAACTCACGTGATTCTCAGCAGCACAGGAGTTGTGGGCATGTAGGGCGAGATCGGCACGAATAGGTGGTATCGGCCCTTCTTCTCGTTACAGGATCGCTCGGTGCAGTAACGGGAGTCGATGGTCATGTTCATTCTCTCGATCTCGAAACGAGTCTCGGAGAGGAATGGCTGAAGAAAGAGTATTTCACAATTGTTTGACTTCTAATCTTAGGCACCATAACAGCGCTACTTGTTACTGTGAACAACTATGTTTAAGGTATTGGGTACTAAAAGTTACCGCACCTTGGGAAAGAAGGCAGTGGGTATTATCTTCTCGGCTCCAGCGATCGCAGCGAGGAACGACCTCTTGGATCCGGCCAGAGGCGCTACCGAATCCACGTTGAATCCACCGTGTCGCTTCTCCGTGGCATAGCTGAATTGGGTGCCGCAGCAGTACGATCGGCAGCCGGCGTGCAAGCAAATGTCATGTAGTGGAGGCGCGCCCGGCTGGTGCCGAGGCATCGTCTGCAAGGGATACTGTTGCATCATAATCCACATAACGATTTTGATGGATTCATAAGCTATGAAATTATTATCATTGTAGTAGTACTCACTTAACACGTTACTTTCCATCCATGTGGAAATTAAGAAAAAAAATGCTTTACAAATTTTGCCATGAACTACTCACGATCGTCTTCTTCATCAGTCCCAGAATATCATCCTCTCCCGCCTTGGCTTCCAACACGCGCATCGCGAAGTGGTGATGGCGCCAATCAATCAAGTAGATTGCAGTCATCGACAGCAGACAAACCGCCATAACGGCCACCAGAATGATGAGAGTGACCTGTTAGTAATGCAATGGTGTTTTCTAGAATATCGGTAACAAATATAAAGATAAAAGATCGAAGAGCTAATACCTGCGTTACTTTCGACATGGAGGCATGCGATCGGCTGCATCTGGCATTGCGAAACGCCGCTAGCTGAAAGGATGACAAGGCTATATCCAGCTTATAGTTCTTGCCTTGCTCTGCCTCTCAATCTCCTCTTTCAACATGGAGGCAAGTGAGTATCGAGAGGAGGAGAAGGATTTCTTCTCGGTGAGTTGGCCATTCGAAATGGTTGAGATAGCGTCCTTGTCTTTGCTATTGCGACGGAATATCTTCTCCGACCATTCTTTCATATTCGCCACCTAAATATAGTTGTTCATATTTCATCATTTATATGTCCTAGAATGTGCCTCAAACTTTACAAAATATCAGATACACTCACTTGCCCATTTATCTTGAGTTCCAAAACCTCGTGCATCTCAAGCAGCTTCTGCACGGTCGCAATGTTATCGTAGAAGATACGATTCTCATCAACGGTAAGGAATTCTCCATCAGTGTGCACAGATTCTTTATGAGTATTCTGCAGTTCTTGGGCGATCAAACCGAATCGATGCCGTGCCTGCTCACTGATGCCCATAGCGAGCGCGAACTCTTCCTGAAATTAGGAGTTGAAACTACTCGAACAGTTGAAACAGGATGCTGTTACGCAATCTATAATCGTTACAGTACTATATCATCACAATACCTTGTAGGTGAACTGGACTGGTCGGAGCTTTCTCAGACGGTTTATGGCTTCATTCTTGTTCAGTTCAACTATCCCCTCCTTTATTTCGATGTCGGAGAATTGTACAATACGTCCAGTGAGCAAGATGTCTCCGCCCACGGTGAGCATTGCCCCTTTTTGTGGCTTGGTGCCGATGGCGACGGGCTTGTCGATGTACATCCCTCCATCCTTCTCCACCCATCCCTGCGCCGGTTCGGGCGTCTTGAAATGTGACACGCTTGAAGCCTGCAAGGATATCAGAATTCGTGGTTCCTCTGTGTAATTTCGTTAAAAATTCGGCTGATGTAAAATGCCTAGAATGTAGAATGTCTATCAGAGAGCTTTGAATAAAAAGTAATGAGTAAATTCAATTCAGGAAGAAACTCATTTTTGGAAAAAAAAAATTACGAAACGTAGAAAAACGATGTAGAAATTTGAAAATTTTTCTCGACAACTCGCTGACTGACTCTAACGATGAAACGATCAGAGATGTATGATTGAACCACATTGCGGACGTTCTCTGCGGTGACTGCGATGAGGCGAACGACCATGCGATAGTACTTCTGGAAAGGCGAAAGATACACATTTTCCAGGTATCCGCAAGTAGTGAGGATGTCAAGAAAAGTCCGCGATTCAAGGCATTGATATCAGAAGGCAACCAAGGAATTAGGTTATGGGGAATAAATTGGAATCGTCTTGACATATTTGTTCTAATTTATTGGACAGTAATTATGTGTCTTGTATGGACCTGTTTAGAGGATGGGTTCGTATTATTGCCGTCAGTAGCCTTTTCGAATTGCAGTCGAGGTACAACAACCTTTTCCACTTTACGAGGACAAAGCGTCTCCAGCCTAAAAGTGGTTATTGACACTAATGAAACCTGTTCTGATTATCCGAGCGATTGTATCAGTGGGCACGTACGGGACTGGGTCAAAGGCGAAGGGTTTTCTTGTGACGGCTTCGCATTGTGCTATCTCGATTTGCGTGGAAGGATCGTCATCTTTGACTCCACAAAAGGCAAGCTGCAGCTGCGAAAACTGCCTCAACTCTCCGTTTGCCTCGACAAAAACGGGTGGATAGTTGCTGTGACATTCGACGTTGACGGTGATCTGAAGAAAATTGGATGAGCTCGCAAAGAAACTCAAGTGGAACATTATAAACACAGAATCTTATGAGCAATCACATTCTACTCTAACAAGGCAGATTTCACCTCAGTGTGGTTCCTCTTTTGGTTGATGAAACAGCGGAACGCATCAACGTATCGGAAGTTCTTCGAACCGATCACGAACATCTGATATTAGATTTAAAAAATTTAAAATTTAGCATGCATATTTGTTCCTCACCTGTATGTCTACTGGCTGGTGAAATTCTTGGTATATAAGCTGCCACGGATCCTCATGATAGCGAAGGAAACGAATCTGTGGGCGCTGAAATGAAATTGTTCTTTGTTAGTCCGGAATTCAAGCGGACCTTTTCCTCGTCGACGAAGCTCTCGCTCACAATGGACGTTACGCTGATAGCGGGAACAATTGAAGGAATGAAGTATGAGCTGGTAGGTGAAGGGTTGCTAGGGTCTGGTTTGATAGGGTGCTGATCGAACTTCTTATGTGGCGGTTGCATTTTCTGCCGAGGGTAATGTATCGTATTCTTTCACAACACCAAATTTTTTTAATCCCATTTTTTTTATGAAGGTCAGATGTTATATTTGGGAAAGTGGGAGTGAGAATACAACTACGGGAAGGATACGTGTGAAATTTAACAGGAGAAGGGGAAGAACGGGATCGGAAGCCTAATATCGAACCTGCTGAAGATCATCAGTGGTCCACGCCCGTTTCATCGACGATTCTTCTCGATGGTTTAGTCTTCCCATCGCCGGCTGCCCTTGAATCGGCGGACCATGCATCCCCATATTGCCAAATCCCTGGTGTCCCATCTGCAATGGAATCAATATCAATTGTTCACCAACAGACTACCGTAGCCCGCTAATTCCAGTACCTGGTTGTCATAACCGTTCTCTGTTTGAGAAGATGACATCTGCGTAGCGAGCATCGAATACGGAGGCGGATTGAAGGGATCCTCCTGAAGGATGATTTTGTGAAATTACTCATCGCTTTGGGTTGAATCGTCGAAAGAACTGTAATCGCTCGATCACCAAAATACTACGTGCTGCTCACCTTACGACGATGAGCTCCTGGCTGTGTACCCGGAATATTCTCGAATGGTCCTGTCGATGCGAAATCGTTTATTCCCAGGATCGCACCGCCATCGTTGTTGTTGAACGTAGAGAGGGGGTCTGAAAAACGGAGTAAGGACCGAATGATGCTTTATTTGCAAGCGTTCTGCTTTTCCAAAGAAATTCGTCGATCAAAGTAGACTATTAGCTCACTGAAGAAGTTGCCGTAGTCATACGGTGAGTATCTGTCAGATTCTCCGCTGCCCGTGCCCTCATGAGTGCCGGGAGAAGAGACGGTTAGCCGGGAGGAACTCTGAAAAAAATACAAATGAGTTTCAAAATTCAGGTCGCGTTTTCACGCCTTCAACATAGATCATGGACAACAAATCCTGGAATATCAGCTCGATTGAGTAATTCCCTATCCATTTCCATAAACAGCGATTTCAGTTGTGATTTCACCGTCAAGTTGTAAATTTCTATACCGCTACTGCGAATTTGCTGTTCTCGTTATGCAGTTGTCCATTGAACTATTCATGAGGGGCTGCTGATAATGAAGAGTGTGATCTGTTGGTAAGTTCTAGAGCTGATCAGGTTGCTGCTCAGGATCGTATTGTTGATTGCGACTGTCTTGGCCTCCTGTTGACATTGCTGGAGTGTGGCTGAAAGCAGTTCTTATGACATTTCAGAAGTGAAACTAGTGGCTCGACTCTCTCTGAAAGTGAGGGAATGGCGAACTCTCACTGGTCATTGCGAGTGAGGCAGAAAAGAGAAGAAGAAGAGTGAAAAAAGCGAGGGAGCGAGCGAGAAAGAGAGAAAAGAAGCGACACGAGAGAAGGGAAGAGAGCAAGCAATTCTGGGGGAGGGAGGGGCGAGATAGTGAAGGCGATGGAGAGGCGGTTAGAGCGATGGCCGAGGGAGAGAACCTTGAAAACGTGGTTGGTACGCTTGGCACAGACGCACGATGGCTTGGCACGTCTGGCTCGCGTTTACGAATGACAATTCAGGAAAGATACTTCTCAATTCGAGCATTACTTCGCCATTCCGAGCGAATAGAGGTTGTGCGAAGCTAAGAAACTTGCTCGAAGCACATTTTGCGAGGGCTATGAGTCACGACAATATGATATCATTACCATTTTTAGGAACAATGGATTCAACCCATCAGAAGTTTTCTCATAGAAAAACAAAATGGTCAATGAGTGAATGCAATTGAGCGTGAAAATGAAAATCGTACATATCGAAGTTTATGAAGAAAAATAAATAATGTACAACTGCTCAACTATATCTTGCTCAATATTTCTTGACTTGTCGGACAATAGATCGAAAACAACAGTAACTGAGGAGAAAGACGAAGAGGGAGATAGTGTTGATTACGGCGCTCACGATAGTGCATTCGAACAACAGAGGATGGTTGTCTTCAATGGATTTATGATACAGCTTCCAATTTCGAAATTCACTAACCTTTGAATTTTTGATCGCTTACGAATGAGAATCCAATTACGGCCGAGGTAACTAAGACGTTCAAAAACTATAATGAAGTTCATTCTTCGACTCGACTTTTGACGCATTGTTTTCAAATATGTAAAATTGTTAAATTTTACCTGAACGGCGATTGCAGGAACGAGGAAAGACGAGAACTTGACAGAACTGCCAAGAAGAGCACATAGAGCTGATGTGAGCATGAATACAATGGAGAAGAACATCAGAATTTGGCAGGTGTTCTTGAAATGAAAATGCGTAAGTATAGTCGGTGATCATCTCAATTTGACGCTAATTCCATTAACTTTTTAAGTCGAAACTACTTCTGCGGCTGCAAAAAAAACACGACATAACTATCAGGTTGGTGCATAAGTCTTTGCCGATTTCGACACTTGGATATTCTTGCCTGTCCCACCTTTCGAATTTGCCCAATCAGCCTATGGTATTTCATAATTGTTGAGGGCTTGGTCACTCTCTTTAGCGCACACTATGACATGCCTGTAACACCGAAGAGACGGACACAGTATACCGTCGTTGTTAGCGAGATCGAAAATTACGTGGACATTTTGCCAGCATTCCATGGAGAATAGTGACTAGTCCAAAATTGGTGCACAGTCGCAATGTATGATGATTTAATAATGCATTGAAGCTAGTAGAAGCTGTCAGCAACAAAATCCCTACTTAAGATATTTATCTAAATTAGAAATGCAACTGGCCTTATGCGATCAATTTCAGTTTATAAAGCCGTGTAATCGGGTCAGAGGGTCTAGAGATTTGAATATACCTGAAAAGTAAAGTAGCCCTACTGAATAGTTTTCAATTAAATTTGTGAGAGGATTCAGCTATTCGTTGAAGAATTGCATTGTCCACAAGTTTGAACTCGAGAAACGAACATCCAATTAGGTGCTTACGGTGATCCACTGGCTCCCTTACTCATTGAACGGCTGATATTTCGCCATTAAAGTAACAATCAATCCTTGCCCTATCGCTGATATTTTCGACATAATTGTCAAATCAATATTTTTTGAAGAGTGCGCTTAGCTCGAAAACACGCAAAACCACATTTTCCGACGTTTTCGGTCGAGAATTCATATCTGAAAAATCTCGTATTTTTAAAACAGAAAGCGAAGCCATTTTGAATGCTCATATGGATAACATAGACCCTTGTCAAGTGAGTCGAAAGCACTTCTGTTCAGGTCTCCCTCATGGATGTTTGAGGGGGAAAATGCGATCGCGTGAACAGATAATTTTCGAAGTTGGTCATATTTGTCGGCCAGTATTATGGCTGTTCTGTATCGAAAACTATTCCGATTCTGCTATTAAAAAGCATTAGTATAGGGCTTCTCAGTTAACCATACGCGGTTTCTATGAAACGTTTCGCAGCTTTGCAAACCCTCATATAAGAACATTTTACTTCTCTTGAAAATCTCACTGTTAGTCAGATCCCCAGTTCCCCCTATTCCCGTAAGCCTGTCACAATTCAATTCTATGAAAATAATCTTCGAATATGATCCAAAGTATTGTTTTGGAGACAGGTCATAGTGATTCGAAACAAGCAAAATATTGGAGGCTTAACTTCATGCTCAAAATCGGCAAAGACTTATGCACCAACCTAATATAACCTCTTTGTCAAGCAACGGAATTAGCGAAGTTTTTGCAGAATTGATCGTAGATTTCTCTTTGAGTGAAAAGTAGAACAGTGCTACTGCCAGTATAATTTGACAAATTGCGCATGCCGATAGAGCGACCTGAATTGGCGAATTAGATACATTACTATTGAAAATAACACATTCCCGATACTTACTTGTATGATTGCCGACCTATACCTAATCCACATCTTTCGCGGAAGAATATCGCTGAGCATTTTTGCGCGCCTTTACAAAGATGACTAACAATGATAAAACAAGGAAAACGTATTGCGGAGATTTAAGATGACAAATCATTTGTCTTCTACAGATTTAAATGATTCTCACCTCTCTTTCTGTGTTCGATGTCCACGAACATCTTCAATTTGTCAGAAGAAATTAGCCCGAAAATCAACCAACTGACTATTTGCAGTAATTTGGAGATAGTTAATTGTTTAGTACCCAAAAGTCCTGTCGTTTTTTTTTGAAAAATATTTTTTCAACTGTAAAGAGCCTTATCGAATCCTGCTAAGCGGCGATTGATGAATTAACTATTGACCTTCTGTTTCAATACTTGAGCCAGTGAAATCATTACAATTCCGAGGAGCTACGGTATGTAGAACTGACCACACTAAAAACACCCACGTTCAGTTTTCGTTCAAAAAATCCGTTCTCCTTTTTTTGAATAGATAAAAATCAGTTTAATGTTTGCCATAAATAGGAAGTGATCCATACTCAATATGCGCACCATTCCGACTTCCCTTCTCGAATTGCATCATCACCATGAAACTTGCCATTTCCCACACATTATTCTATAAATTTTCGAATTTGATTCCGGAAATCGATCAAAATATTTACAAATAAATCAAAACGTTGAAAAATTAACATTAGAGCGCAATCGAAGGGGGTAAAAATAGATAACTCAAAAATCGACCTGAAAAATGGTCATGATTTTCACACATTCTTGATTATTTCTGAGTTCTCAAGCGATATTTTTAGTTCGAAAATTGTATTTAAAAGTCTGATTCCTACTACTACTATGGTATTTGTTTGGGCTTCGGAATGTCAACCGCCTCTGTTTTATGAATATTTTAAAACAAGGTCGAAAAACATACATTTTATATTATTGTTTCACCATTAGGCAATCTCATGATCTAATCGAAGTCGAATAAATTAGTGCAGGAGTACTTGCACTTATTAACAACGAGTGAGAGATATTGCGACCTACGGTTCTCTTGAAATAATAAAAAGAAAAACGGCGACAAGACTTTTGGAACACCCTAATATTCTGTGATTTAACGTCATCGATGATGCTGAATACTGTAGTTTAGTTGCTCGTAGAAAGCCAACACATGAAGAAAAATGAATTATGAATGACAGTTTCTGAAACATCAAATGATATTGGAGGAAAACTCACATGACATTTCTTTTCAATTCGGAACAAAATTGAAAAACATGATTAATCCTTATGAATCAAGTGCAATATCTCACTTATTTCTCTCAGAGCTCGTATAAAACGAGAGGGAAAAATGAAGCTAAACACAGGATGATAATCATCGTCCTCCTTCTCGTCCTCCATTTCGTCTCATCCGATATTCTCAATGACCATCTCAGTAATAATGTGAATATCTCTGTCCATCCTTGCGATGACTTCTTCCTTCACGTCTGCTCCCAATCAGTCAACGAAACTGAGTTTCCCTTCCGCAAGTTCCCCACATTCTACAAGGAGATAGCCGAAAAATACAGAATTTTCACCAATTCGCGTAATTTCGCAATTATGGTGAGCTATCTATCGTAATTAGATAATGCAAAAGATAATCAGATTTTCAGAACGACTTTCTCAAAATGAATGGAACTGGCGAAAACAAACCCCTTTTCAATCGCACAAATTATGAGATTCTTGTTCGATCGAGGTGACTTTTCTTTCGATTTCTATCTAAATAATTCGGTCTTTCAGATGTCAGGAAAGCGATAATTGTTACCGTCAGGAGTTTGAGTACTTCTCCAATATCTACATAGAGAATACAGATAAGGTATCAGAGAAAAATATATTATTTTAAAGGAGGAGTGGCAGCAATATTTGGTCGGGGAAGCTGAGACGATAGCCCGATTGGTCCCTTGAACCATAATGGAAATCCCAAATTTTAAGGTTGAAGCTCAACCCTGAGCCAAGATAATCGCGTTTGAAGTTTGAATTCCCGCCCGTGAATCCCAGGGAAAAGGCTGCCAAATGTTTGCGCCGCACACTCCCTCTCTCCGCCACTTTTCGGCCCTTCCCTGGCATCCCTTTTGCGTGAGGCTAGAGCGGCAGAGAGACCAGAGACCGTAGGGAGAGGGTGCCAAAGGTCACGTGAGACGGGTAGATCAAGGGAGGATTCCTCTCTCAGAAGGGAATGGCCCCGCCCCCCTCACACTTCGTTTAGCGAGTGTCCTTGCGAAACGGAGTAATGATCCCCGGCTAATCGTGGTGGGAGTCGCTATCAACCATTGCTGACAGTACTTCTTTAAATTATTCTATAATTGTTTCATTTTAGGGCACTGATCGGTTGAGGCACTACTTGTCCAGACTCAAAATAACCAGTGGAGAGGAGATTCTAGAAATTCTCCCGAGGATGGTCGAATCTCTCTATGATTCTATCAGCTTCGAATCTTCTTTGAGCGCTAAGGCGAATGAATGTGTCTTCGATGTATTCAATTCTTCAATATTTAGGCATCCGCACACTTTTATATAACTCTGACCACTCGACTCTTTCTGATGGAAGAACTCAATGCGATCGGAGTGTTTGACAAAATAGGCAATATGAAGGATGATGTGAACGACTTGAAGGAACTCATCATTGAGAAGTTCAAGGTATGCTTTATATTCACTATTCTCAACTTTTCAATCTACTAAAGAATACACCTTGGCTGCACGAGAAGGATGAATTGGGACTGTCGCTCCTTCCTCAATTCGAAGATACGATCAAAGATATGGTTCTTCATTACGATTTGGACGAGGACGATAGAGATCTCCATTTGTTGAGAGCTATCAAAGACAAATTTCTGCAGGGATATTATCAAGCGAAGACGAGGTATGAAACCATCATTTTTCTGAACTCAAAATAATCTTAGATCAACTGGCATCGAGGCTCTTGACATCCTTTTCTCCTTAGAAACATCATTCAAGTCTCTCTTGAGAACCGCGGATTCCGAGGTGAGATTTTGTTTCGGCCTATCTTTGCTATCAATCGAGTCGTGATTTTTAGGAAAGGCGGCTGATTTATCGTGTGCGCATGGAACTTACACCGAACGCATCTTATAACTCATTCGTGAACCAAGTTGCGATATTCGCTCCTTACATCTATCCCACGTTCGCGGATAATACAACTATGAACAAGGTTTGTTTCTTTGAATTTTTAGCATACTACGCTCTTTCAGAACTACTTTCTCTTCAATACTATTGGTCACGAAATCTTCCACTCTGTTGTAAGCGGCGAATGGGCAGAAACGAGTGACGCTTTCAAAAACGGAATGAATTGCATGAACAATCACTATACTAGGATGTGTGATTCATACGGGAAGGTGATTACAATCATGCATTACATTTGCCATTTCAGTTGAAACTTTTTCGCTATTTAGTAAGAAATCAGAGCAGTACTGTTTCCAGGGATCTTGTAAAAGCGGCTCTCAAACATTCGAAGAAGATGGACCAGATATTGAGGGAATGCGGATCAATTATGAATACTTCACTCATAATTACGAAAAGGATGATCTGGAGGAGACCGTGTTCAATTCCGAACTCCTATCGGTGACCCGGGACCAAGCGTTTTTCTATCTTGCAGCAATCGAATTCTGTGGCAATATTGTGCGCGAATCAATTGTTTCGAGCCTAGAATTGTGAATTCAGGAACCTATGGAGGATCATCGGGATGTTCATTCTTACAAACAAGTGAGAGTCAACGGAATTGTGACGCAGATGCATGAGTTCTCGGAGGCGTTTTCATGCTCTCCCGACCAAGCCATGTTTGCAGACAAGGTATCGAATTTTCAAAAGTGTTTTTTTCTAAAAATTTTAATTGAAAGGAGCAAACGTGTCACCTGTTCGGACCCGATGCCCAGTGATATGCTCATACATTCCTTCAATCGATAAATCACATTAATCTTCAAACTGTAACGTTCGTTGGTTAAATGGGTCGGTTGGTTGTACAAATAGAGACATGCTCTCCAATTTTGAAAGAACTCCAGAATGGAGAATCATTCAATGTTTTGGATAGTTAAGAGTACTCGAACACTTTATTTGTAAAAGTTTATTCAGTCATAAGGTACACGAACACAATTCAATCCCGTTGATCTGGCGATTACCCGTCCGCTCAATAGTGACGATGATGCTGAAATATTGCACAATTGAATGTAATCTCTTATCTGGTGCGCCACACCACACTGTCGCCGACGTTTCTCAAATGTTGCTAGTCGGGAAACTCACATGAGTTTCGTGATGAATGACGGCTGCGGCTCCAATAGCGGCTCCAGCAACTACGGCTCCTCCGTGATGATGATGCTGCAAATACCGTACTTTTCAAAGCCACCGACAGTTATTAAACCATGCTAGTTGTAAACCGCGCGACACCACACGGCCGCCGCCTTTTAGTAATGGTCGCCAGTCGAAAAACGTACATGAGCCTCGTGGTGGACGACGGCGGCGACGGGGTGATGGACTGCGACGTGGGCGGCAGTGGCTACTGCAGCTCCGGCAACAACGGCTCCAGCGACGGGGTGATGGTGGTGGTGGTACATTTCTGGAAGGCATACTGTAAAGTCCAATACACGGTAGATCAAACAAAGACACTCATTGACAAGGTAAGTGAGCAAATAGTGAAGTCTGAAGCGGCATCGGTGGAACCGTCTCTAGAAGGGTAAAAGGCTGATGGAATGACGAGGGCGGCTTGAGCTTATATAAGGCCTGATAAGGGCGAGAAGTGGGAGTGTCGGCATGAGTCACTGACCCCTCGGCACGAGTTATCTCCACAAAGAAAGATAAGCTTCAGTCGGATGGACGATTGATCGGGATATGAGTAATCGAAAGAACCATTAAAATATAAAAATTTTTGTGTAGGTTGTATAGTCCAGCTCGAATAAGTGAGCATTCGATCATTGGTAAATTCATCGAAATTGTGGGATTTCAGCAGATAGCTCAAACATACCACGTCGGGTGCAAGAGCCACTTCACTCAAGGCTCTGTCCCTCGCATGACCAAACTTACTGACAGGTCAATTAGACTCCGAGAAGACATCACTCCGATGTAGTCTAGTGGTTATGATTTGCGGCTCTCACCCGCAAGGCCCGGGTTCGATTCCCGGCATCGGAACAAATGTTTTGCTTCTGTTCTTTATTTTCTAAGCTGTGAAAGAAAAAGCTGTCGATTGCATGAAATCGCCGATTCGGACCGGAGGATTGGAGATGAGGAGAGGAAGATGATGTAGATGGAGAGGAAGAGCAAGGGGTCATATTTATCATTATGGAGACACACGAGCTATTGTTAGTCATCAGTCGCATATGACGTTACTCGGACAGTCGTCCTTGTCATAGCAGATAACCTCAGTGATGACATCACCGGTGAAATCATCATTGGTATAGATTCCAAACAGTAGCTTATTGACGATCCATTCAGTACCCTCTTTATTGCACCTCATCACGAATCCCGCCTTATCGACCACGCCTTTGGCAAAGATCCGTTTCGACGGGTCGTTGTTGACCTATGAGGAGCGCTATCAGAGAAGTAGAGTTCGAAATACGGGTCGCCGTCTCTTTATTTCACGCACTTTCTCGACCGGTTGAGTGACGAGATAGTATGTAAAATTAAGAGACGGCGACCCGTTTTTCGAACTCTGCAGAGAAGCACTAGCACATAACAGAGCATAGTAGGATGCCTAGTTGCTCGAATGTTCGGAGGACCAGCACCAATAGCAGTTCCCGCTCGTAATATCGAACGCCCGTAATCTATCGATCAACGTGTAAAGTGCGAGCATAACCCCCCGTGGCTTTTCGTCAAGAAAAATTATGATTTACCGAACTTTGAGTCAATTGGATCCTCCCCCTTCATTGTCCGTGCAGACGAGTGTGCGCTCGCCGCATCCATCGACAACTTCGGATATGTCGGTGTCGGTGGTAAAGGGCCCTTCGACCGTGACCTTCGGACATGTCTGACACCCTGAAAGCGATCCAAGATGTATCGAGTATGAATACTGGCATGTTTCTGGTAGAAGAGATGGCAAATTGGCAAATCCGCTGAGCTAAAGCGCTCAATCAACGGTTAGAAAAAAACGAGAGTTGAAATGAGGAGAGTCGCAAACGATTTCCGCTAGACACCGCCGAATCAACACCATCGAAAAATATAACTCCTTTCAAACCCGAATTGCGCACCTTGAAACTTACTCGGGAGTTTCAGACAGTGGACTGATTTGAGGTGCCTTTGTTCTCCTTCTGGTCCCGAATAAGTCCAAGTCCCATCAGCGGAGCAAGAGAACGTTGCTGGCCCATCGAAATTGACATCGACTACTCCGTTCGACGCGACTGCTCCGACTGAAGAACGTCACAATATGGAAGACTACAAACTCTATTTTGTAGAGCCGACTCACATTGACATGTTCCCCATCCGCAAGGATGATCATGATCTGGTGGAGATATAACGAAAGGTATGTAAGTAGGCGCATCTTCGAAGAATTTCCGAGGAAGCACATCGCATACGCCGGGGCCGCATTCTTAAGTGAGCACGATCAATACAGAGTAAATAGTTTGACCCCCACTCCCTGTAAACTAAGTTTGAATTATTTTCAGAATGATTCATGCATTTCGTTTGAAAGATTGCCAACACAAGTCGCTTACTTCGCGCGCAGACATGGGAGGAAACCTCGGAATCATTAGATGCAGTCCATTTTCGATCCTTGCAGAAGATCTGAAGAATTATGGGCAAATATTTCGTTCAATACATAGAAACGACGTCAGGCTCACCTTTCCTGAATTAATGATTACTCCTTCCACCGCAAGTTTTGCTCTCGAATCAAGACATTTCTGATATGCACAAGTGCACTGGTCAATACTGAAATGATTTTTCGCTGATGCGAAATATGAAGACAATAGGCGGAATCATCGAAGACGAGAGGGGGTGGAATGAGAGGGCGGAGTCTCAACAGTAGGAATTTGGATAAGTTTCACCAACAGATATTTCGAGAGCATCACTCTGGGGGTGGCTATACACATTTTAGTCTCGATTGAATCACGACGTTTTAATAAAGAATAGCTATTGCTTCAAGACCATTACTATCAGTACAGGCTCTATGTTACTCGTTTCTCGCACTGTTGTCTGATCACGATTATCTGTTGATAGGCTCCCTCTTCTTCTAAAACAGTGTATATAACATACCATTAGTTGTGATTGGAAGACTCTCGTCACATTCGTATCCTTTTGAGGGACAGTTGGATTTTGCATCCAGGAATGGAAGTGGAGGCATTCTAAAAAAAACTTTTTGCTAACTTGTTTCAAACGCTTATCAAAGTTTCTCTGAGCTTTCATCTACCTCACCTTATCATGCTAGTGTTAGCAGATAGGCACTGCATGGCAATATGAAGTTGATCACTGAAAGGCTCACCGTGGGTCTTGATATCCTCCGCGTTCTCCTGCCATACGCTACAATTCTCATGTCCAAGAACACCAGAGACTAGGAGCAGGAGCACTAAGAAGCTTCGCATTTCGCCGTCCAGTTGTGAATGTCACGCCTGTGCTCATACTTAAATAGTGGAAGGCAAAATCGATCGATTGTTCAAAGTGTTATAATCGATCATTCTCTGACCAGTGAGAGCTTGAGCGATGTGAGAACTAAACTTTGCAAAGACTAACGCATTTAATCAACCATCTCGAACATCGAACACTGAGAAATGCCATTTGAAACGTGAAACGAAAAGTGAATGTGAAACGGATCGCTTCAATGCACGTTTTCTTTTCCAGAAAATATACTTTTTGAGCCGTGCAAGACCTTGCTTGTCATGCGAACGGCATCATATCTTCCAATGCGGCGCCGGATGGTTAGATAAGAAGATATAAATATGATTTTTTGTATCCGTTTATTGAAAAGAAAGAATTTCGTGTCAAATCTCGGGCTTCATTTGCCCCTCATTCGTTCATCGATCTTCCATTCTTCGATTTATTATGAGACCTGAGCGAAATTAGGAGAATCGGAAGCCGATTTGTCCTCACTAATAGTGATCTACGCAGTTAGGGGAAGAGTTAGTTGGCATGATGCCAGGAAAGGTTAGAGTCGGCATTACTCTTCTTGTGTGTACTATTTTAAGTCCCACGTTCGAGTTATACTCCTCACTAGCCTTCTCCGATTTCTTTTACTCACCACGATGATAATATGTCTCTTATTGCACGGAATGCACATTATTTGTGAAAGTTCATTCAGTCATTAATTATACACAAAAAAAGTTCAATCCCGTTGATCTGTCGATAGCCCACGCTCAATAGTGACGATGCTCAATAGTGACGATGATGCTGAAATATTGCATAATTGAATGTAATCTCTTATCGGGTGCGCCACAACACACTGCCTCTTCCGTTTCCTAATCGTCGCTAGTCGGAAAACTCACATGAGTCTCGTGATGAATAACGGCTGCGGCTCCAATAGCGGCTCCAGCAACGGCGGCTCCTCCGTGATGATGGTGGTGCTGCAAATACATTACTAGACGGTGTCTACACCATGCTGTTTTTTCACAAATGTCGCAGCGTTGAAAATTGCACTACACCATACGGCCGCCGCCTTTTAGTAAAGGTAGCCTGTCGAAAAACATACATGAGTCTCGTGATGGACGACGGCGGCTACGGGATGATGGACTGCGACGTGGGCGACAGTGGCGACTGCAGCTCCGGCGACAACGGCTCCAGCGACGGGGTGATGGTGATGATGGTACATTTCTGGAAGGAAAACAAAGTTATCTTTGTCCAAACAAGATGGATCAAGCAAGAACGGCCAATTGAGCATAAGAATAGTGAAAACCGCGGACATCTATGCTCAAGGCAGACAGTCAGAAGATAAGTGAGCGATCAGTGAAGCCAAATAATAATCATTGAGACCTTCTCTAGGAGAAAAATAAGAGAAGGCTGATGAATTGACGAGGGCGAGCAACCTTTTATTAGCCCTGATAAGGGCGCGAAGTGGGAGTGTCGGGGTGAGTCAGTGACCCCTTGGCACGGGTTATTCCCCAGAGAAAGATAATTTCAGTCGGATGGAGAATTGATCGCGCTGAATGAGTAATCAAAAGAAGCGAGATCAGAAATTTTAACTGCGGTGTGTCTTTGATTTAACCGAAATCGAAAAGTGGGCGATTATTGGAAAAAAAGACTGTCGTAGTTTCGTGAGTACAAGCCCTTCGCATGATCTTTTTCACGCCTGTTTATTTCCTATCTTATTAGGCCTGGTTGTGCGGATATCGCTCGACACTTGAATGATGTTAGCAGTTGGTCGAATATACCATGGCTGCGGCAGTGATTTCACTCAAGGTTATGTCTCTCGGCCCGGTTTCCCGGCATCGGAACAAATGTTTTGCTTCGGTTCTGTATTTTCTACGCTTCCACTCGTACTTACTGGCAAGTCAATCAGACTCCGATGAATAGCTGCATCAATCCGATGTAGTCTAGTGGTTATGATTTGCGGCTCTCACCCGCAAGGCCCGGGTTCGATTCCCGGCATCGGAACAAATGTTTTGCTTCGGTTCTGTATTTTCTACGCTTCCACTCGTACTTACTGGCAAGTCAATCAGACTCCGATGAATAGCAGCATCAATCCGATGTAGTCTAGTGGTTATGATTTGCGGCTCTCACCCGCAAGGCCCGGGTTCGATTCCCGGCATCGGAACAAATGTTTTGCTTCGGTTCTGTATTTTCTACGCTTCCACTCGTACTTACTGGCAAGTCAATCAGACTCCGATGAATAGCAGCATCAATCCGATGTAGTCTAGTGGTTATGATTTGCGGCTCTCACCCGCAAGGCCCGGGTTCGATTCCCGGCATCGGAACAAATGTTTTGCTTCTGTTCTTTATTTTCTAAGCTTCCACTCGTACTTACTGGCAAGTCAATCAGACTCCGATGAATAGCAGCATCAATCCGATGTAGTCTAGTGGTTATGATTTGCGGCTCTCACCCGCAAGGCCCGGGTTCGATTCCCGGCATCGGAACAAATGTTTTGCTTCGGTTCTGTATTTTATAAGCTTCCACTCGTACTTACTGGCAAGTCAATCAGACTCCGATGAATAGCAGCATCAATCCGATGTAGTCTAGTGGTTATGATTTGCGGCTCTCACCCGCAAGGCCCGGGTTCGATTCCCGGCATCGGAACAAATGTTTTGCTTCGGTTCTGTATTTTCTACGCTTCCACTCGTACTTACTGGCAAGTCAATCAGACTCCGATGAATAGCAGCATAAATCCGATGTAGTCTAGTGGTTATGATTTGCGGCTCTCACCCGCAAGGCCCGGGTTCGATTCCCGGCATCGGAACAAATGTTTTGCTTCTGTTCTTTATTTTCTACGCTTCCACTCGTACTTACTGGCAAGTCAATCAGACTCCGATGAATAGCAGCATCAATCCGATGTAGTCTAGTGGTTATGATTTGCGGCTCTCACCCGCAAGGCCCGGGTTCGATTCCCGGCATCGGAACAAATGTTTTGCTTCTGTTCTTTATTTTCTAAGCTTCCACTCGTACTTACTGGCAAGTCAATCAGACTCCGATGAATAGCAGCATCAATCCGATGTAGTCTAGTGGTTATGATTTGCGGCTCTCACCCGCAAGGCCCGGGTTCGATTCCCGGCATCGGAACAAATGTTTTGCTTCGGTTCTGTATTTTATAAGCTTCCACTCGTACTTACTGGCAAGTCAATCAGACTCCGATGAATAGCAGCATCAATCCGATGTAGTCTAGTGGTTATGATTTGCGGCTCTCACCCGCAAGGCCCGGGTTCGATTCCCGGCATCGGAACAAATGTTTTGCTTCGGTTCTGTATTTTCTAAGCTTCCACTCGTACTTACTGGCAAGTCAATCAGACTCCGATGAATAGCAGCATCAATCCGATGTAGTCTAGTGGTTATGATTTGCGGCTCTCACCCGCAAGGCCCGGGTTCTATTCCCGGCATCGGAACAAATGTTTTGCTTCTGTTCTTTATTTTCTACGCTTCCACTCGTACTTACTGGCAAGTCAATCAGACTCCGATGAATAGCAGCATCAATCCGATGTAGTCTAGTGGTTATGATTTGCGGCTCTCACCCGCAAGGCCCGGGTTCGATTCCCGGCATCGGAACAAATGTTTTGCTTCGGTTCTGTATTTTCTAAGCTTCCACTCGTACTTACTGGCAAGTCAATCAGACTCCGATGAATAGCAGCATCAATCCGATGTAGTCTAGTGGTTATGATTTGCGGCTCTCACCCGCAAGGCCCGGGTTCGATTCCCGGCATCGGAACAAATGTTTTGCTTCTGTTCTTTATTTTCTAAGCTTCCACTCGTACTTACTGGCAAGTCAATCAGACTCCGATGAATAGCAGCATCAATCCGATGTAGTCTAGTGGTTATGATTTGCGGCTCTCACCCGCAAGGCCCGGGTTCTATTCCCGGCATCGGAACTAATGTTTTGCTTCGGTTCTGTATTTTCTACGCTTCCACTCGTACTTACTGGCAAGTCAATCAGACTCCGATGAATAGCAGCATCAATCCGATGTAGTCTAGTGGTTATGATTTGCGGCTCTCACCCGCAAGGCCCGGGTTCGATTCCCGGCATCGGAACAAATGTTTTGCTTCTGTTCTTTATTTTCTACGCTTCCACTCGTACTTACTGGCAAGTCAATCAGACTCCGATGAATAGCAGCATCAATCCGATGTAGTCTAGTGGTTATGATTTGCGGCTCTCACCCGCAAGGCCCGGGTTCTATTCCCGGCATCGGAACAAATGTTTTGCTTCGGTTCTGTATTTTCTACGCTTCCACTCGTACTTACTGGCAAGTCAATCAGACTCCGATGAATAGCAGCATCAATCCGATGTAGTCTAGTGGTTATGATTTGCGGCTCTCACCCGCAAGGCCCGGGTTCTATTCCCGGCATCGGAACAAATGTTTTGCTTCGGTTCTGTATTTTCTACGCTTCCACTCGTACTTACTGGCAAGTCAATCAGACTCCGATGAATAGCAGCATCAATCCGATGTAGTCTAGTGGTTATGATTTGCGGCTCTCACCCGCAAGGCCCGGGTTCGATTCCCGGCATCGGAACAAATGTTTTGCTTCTGTTCTTTATTTTCTACGCTTCCACTCGTACTTACTGGCAAGTCAATCAGACTCCGATGAATAGCAGCATCAATCCGATGTAGTCTAGTGGTTATGATTTGCGGCTCTCACCCGCAAGGCCCGGGTTCTATTCCCGGCATCGGAACAAATGTTTTGCTTCGGTTCTGTATTTTCTACGCTTCCACTCGTACTTACTGGCAAGTCAATCAGACTCCGATGAATAGCAGCATCAATCCGATGTAGTCTAGTGGTTATGATTTGCGGCTCTCACCCGCAAGGCCCGGGTTCGATTCCCGGCATCGGAACAAATGTTTTGCTTCTGTTCTTTATTTTCTACGCTTCCACTCGTACTTACTGGCAAGTCAATCAGACTCCGATGAATAGCAGCATCAATCCGATGTAGTCTAGTGGTTATGATTTGCGGCTCTCACCCGCAAGGCCCGGGTTCGATTCCCGGCATCGGAACAAATGTTTTGCTTCGGTTCTGTATTTTCTAAGCTTCCACTCGTACTTACTGGCAAGTCAATCAGACTCCGATGAATAGCAGCATCAATCCGATATAGTCTAGTGCTTATGATTTGCGGCTCTCCCCCGCAAAACCCCTGTTCGATTCCCGGCATCGGAACAAATGTTTTGCTTCGGTTCTGTATTTTCTACGCTTCCACTCGTACTTACTGGCAAGTCAATCAGACTCCGATGAATAGCAGCATCAATCCGATGTAGTCTAGTGGTTATGATTTGCGGCTCTCACCCGCAAGGCCCGGGTTCGATTCCCGGCATCGGAACCAATGTTTTGCTTCGGTTCTTTATTTTCTAAGCTTCCACTCGTACTTACTGGCAAGTCAATCAGACTCCGATGAATAGCAGCATCAATCCGATATAGTCTAGTGCTTATGATTTGCGGCTCTCACCCGCAAAACCCGGGTTCGATTCCCGGCATCGGAACAAATGTTTTGCTTCGGTTCTGTATTTTCTAAGCTTCCACTCGTACTTACTGGCAAGTCAATCAGACTCCGATGAATAGCAGCATCAATCCGATGTAGTCTAGGGGTTATGATTTGCGGCTCTCACCCGCAAGGCCCGGGTTCGATTCCCGGCATCGGAACAAATGTTTTGCTTCGGTTCTGTATTTTCTACGCTTCCACTCGTACTTACTGGCAAGTCAATCAGACTCCGATGAATAGCAACATCAATCCGATGTAGCCTAGTGGTTATGATTTGCGGCTCTCACCCGCAAGGCCCGGGTTCGATTCCCGGCATCGGAACAAATGTTTTGCTTCGGTTCTTAATTTCTAAGCTTCCACTCGTACTTACTGGCAAGTCAATCAGACTCCGATGAATAGCAGCATCAATCCGATGTAGTCTAGTGGTTATGATTTGCGGCTCTCACCCGCAAGGCCCGGGTTCGATTCCCGGCATCGGAACAAATGTTTTGCTTCGGTTCTGTATTTTCTAAGCTTCCACTCGTACTTACTGGCAAGTCAATCAGACTCCGATGAATAGCAGCATCAATCCGATATAGTCTAGTGGTTATGATTTGCGGCTCTCACCCGCAAAACCCGGGTTCGATTCCCGGCATCGGAACAAATGTTTTGCTTCGGTTCTGTATTTTCTAAGCTTCCACTCGTACTTACTGGCAAGTCAATCAGACTCCGATGAATAGCAGCATCAATCCGATGTAGTCTAGTGGTTATGATTTGCGGCTCTCACCCGCAAGGCCCGGGTTCGATTCCCGGCATCGGAACAAATGTTTTGCTTCGGTTCTGTATTTTCTACGCTTCCACTCGTACTTACTGGCAAGTCAATCAGACTCCGATGAATAGCAGCATCAATCCGATGTAGTCTAGTGGTTATGATTTGCGGCTCTCACCCGCAAGGCCCGGGTTCGATTCCCGGCATCGGAACAAATGTTTTGCTTCGGTTCTGTATTTTCTAAGCTTCCACTCGTACTTACTGGCAAGTCAATCAGACTCCGATGAATAGCAGCATCAATCCGATGTAGTCTAGTGGTTATGATTTGCGGCTCTCACCCGCAAGGCCCGGGTTCGATTCCCGGCATCGGAACCAATGTTTTGCTTCGGTTCTTTAATTTCTAAGCTTCCACTCGTACTTACTGGCAAGTCAATCAGACTCCGATGAATAGCAGCATCAATCCGATGTAGTCTAGTGGTTATGATTTGCGGCTCTCACCCGCAAGGCCCGGGTTCGATTCCCGGCATCGGAACAAATGTTTTGCTTCGGTTCTGTATTTTCTAAGCTTCCACTCGTACTTACTGGCAAGTCAATCAGACTCCGATGAATAGCAGCATCAATCCGATGTAGTCTAGTGGTTATGATTTGCGGCTCTCACCCGCAAGGCCCGGGTTCGATTCCCGGCATCGGAACCAATGTTTTGCTTCGGTTCTTTATTTTCTAAGCTTCCACTCGTACTTACTGGCAAGTCAATCAGACTCCGATGAATAGCAGCATCAATCCGATGTAGTCTAGTGGTTATGATTTGCGGCTCTCACCCGCAAGGCCCGGGTTCGATTCCCGGCATCGGAACCAATGTTTTGCTTCGGTTCTTTATTTTCTAAGCTTCCACTCGTACTTACTGGCAAGTCAATCAGACTCCGATGAATAGCAGCATCAATCCGATATAGTCTAGTGCTTATGATTTGCGGCTCTCACCCGCAAAACCCGGGTTCGATTCCCGGCATCGGAACAAATGTTTTGCTTCGGTTCTGTATTTTCTAAGCTTCCACTCGTACTTACTGGCAAGTCAATCAGACTCCGATGAATAGCAGCATCAATCCGATGTAGTCTAGGGGTTATGATTTGCGGCTCTCACCCGCAAGGCCCGGGTTCGATTCCCGGCATCGGAACAAATGTTTTGCTTCGGTTCTGTATTTTCTACGCTTCCACTCGTACTTACTGGCAAGTCAATCAGACTCCGATGAATAGCAACATCAATCCGATGTAGCCTAGTGGTTATGATTTGCGGCTCTCACCCGCAAGGCCCGGGTTCGATTCCCGGCATCGGAACAAATGTTTTGCTTCGGTTCTTAATTTCTAAGCTTCCACTCGTACTTACTGGCAAGTCAATCAGACTCCGATGAATAGCAGCATCAATCCGATGTAGTCTAGTGGTTATGATTTGCGGCTCTCACCCGCAAGGCCCGGGTTCGATTCCCGGCATCGGAACAAATGTTTTGCTTCGGTTCTTTATTTTCTACGCTTCCACTCGTACTTACTGGCAAGTCAATCAGACTCCGATGAATAGCAGCATCAATCCGATATAGTCTAGTGGTTATGATTTGCGGCTCTCACCCGCAAAACCCGGGTTCGATTCCCGGAATCGGAACAAATGTTTTGCTTCTGTTCTTTATTTTCTACGCTTCCACTCGTACTTACTGGCAAGTCAATCAGACTCCGATGAATAGCAGCATCAATCCGATGTAGTCTAGTGGTTATGATTTGCGGCTCTCACCCGCAAAACCCGGGTTCGATTCCCGGCATCGGAACAAATGTTTTGCTTCGGTTCTTTATTTTCTATGCTTCCACTCGTACTTACTGGCAAGTCAATCAGACTCCGATGAATAGCAGCATCAATCCGATGTAGTCTAGTGGTTATGATTTGCGGCTCTCACCCGCAAGGCCCGGGTTCGATTCCCGGCATCGGAACAAATGTTTTGATTCTGTTCTTTATTTTCTAAGCTTCCACTCGTACTTACTGGCAAGTCAATCAGACTCCGATGAATAGCAGCATCAATCCGATGTAGTCTAGTGGTTATGATTTGCGGCTCTCACCCGCAAGGCCCGGGTTCGATTCCCGGCATCGGAACAAATGTTTTGCTTCGGTTCTGTATTTTCTAAGCTTCCACTCGTACTTACTGGCAAGTCAATCAGACTCCGATGAATAGCAGCATCAATCCGATGTAGTCTAGTGGTTATGATTTGCGGCTCTCACCCGCAAGGCCCGGGTTCGATTCCCGGCATCGGAACCAATGTTTTGCTTCGGTTCTTTATTTTCTAAGCTTCCACTCGTACTTACTGGCAAGTCAATCAGACTCCGATGAATAGCAGCATCAATCCGATATAGTCTAGTGCTTATGATTTGCGGCTCTCACCCGCAAAACCCGTGTTCGATTCCCGGCATCGGAACAAATGTTTTGCTTCTGTTCTTTATTTTCTACGCTTCCACTCGTACTTACTGGCAAGTCAATCAGACTCCGATGAATAGCAGCATCAATCCGATGTAGTCTAGTGCTTATGATTTGCGGCTCTCACCCGCAAAACCCGGGTCCGATTCCCGGCATCGGAACAAATGTTTTGCTTCTGTTCTTTATTTTCTAAGCTTCCACTCGGTCACTGATAAGCCAAATTGATTCAAGGGATCGTGTTTTTTAAGCGCAAAAAATCAAACATTCGAATATTATAGACGGGCAAAGAAGGAATGCTGATAAACTATGGATAGGCAGACTGATCACCGAGAAAAATATTACAGGAAGATAAAAGGCTGAAACAGCTCAAACCAAACAAATATCACTCATGTATTTGAAGAAAATATAGAGAAAAATTAAACCTTTGAGGATAACCTCATTTTCCTTTCCAAAACAGCATCTTTCCCTTGTAGAACGTCAGCCAAGTCTGGTGCCCTGGAACATCCTGAATACAACAAATAACCGAACAGAACGTCGAAAAAGCGAGTTGAAGTAACCCACACAGAGAGGGAAGGAAATGATGATGTCACTCGAGCCACGAGCTTGCAGGCATGCGCTAAACAGGCTTACGGCTCATGCGCATTTTCAATTTTTTTGTCTTTATTATTTCTCTAATTTAAAGAAATGTTTCACCATGACATGCCCGATAGATTTCCGAAACAAAAATTGGCGTATTCTATTGCGTATTCGTCGACTGTCAAAAATGCCAAACTAAACAAATTGTTCACTTATTCGGTTTTGTTTATAAAGTACGATATCTTCAAAATTACACGATATCTTCAAATTTATAGTTTTTTTGAAACTTCCGCCATTTAGCGGAGAATGATTTGGAACACTTCACCAGTGGCGCCTGAGCTACACTTGTCGAGTACTTCCTTCCCACACATTCTGATGCGAAATCGATCTTTTTTCAATTCGAAGCATCTGCAAAAATATGCTTACTGATTCAGAAAGTCGCTCTTAAAATACTCAAGTTTCACTTTTCAGCAATATTGGAGACACTTTTTTCCTACCTCCGCGAGGTAGTAGAATATCCGGCGATTCGTATCTTATCATGATTGTGGGCTATGTGAAGTTGGTCACGAAAAGGCTTACCGTGTGTATTGGTCTCTTCAGCGTTCTCTAGCCGTAGGCCACAATTCGCATGTCCATGAATAGCAGAGAAGATGATAAGGGGCACTTTGAAGCTCCGCATTTCACTATCCACTTGTGAATGACGGAAATCATCCTTATATAGGGGAAGGCAAAATCGATCAATTGTTCAAAGTGATCTAATTGAAGATACCAGTGAGAGATTGAGCGATGTGCGGAGTTTGTGCACTTTATCACAGCGAAGACCGATGACGCACTCAATGAAGATCAAGTGTCACTGATAAATTGGTTATTTCGCACAATCTCCGACAGTTGAGCGATGTACTATTCTACCATTAAAATCGTCAATGTTACCAAAATGCGCTTCAAGCCTCTACACGCCAGTGTTTCGCGATTTCCCACGTGCTCGGCCTTGTCCCTCCGTTCTCTCCCCACACCCCTGATCTCACACGAACCCTCTGGCGTTCCTTCCTTCCTCAGCGGTTCCGGCGTTCCTTCCTATCTCCATCTTTCCTCCATTTAGCGTCAAAACCACCTGCGTTGATGCTCCTCACTGTTTATTGCTCCTTGAACTGATTTACCACTTATTTGTTTCATTTCCGCGTTAATTTCAGTATATTTCAGGTTATCGAGGTCGATATCTTGAAAAGCTGTTCAAAAGTAGAGGAAGGATTTTCAGAATAATGGTTCTTCTTTCTTCTCGTGCTTCTGGCTGGAGTCCGATCGGATCAAATTTTCGGTAGGTCTTTTGAAAAATTCGAAGCTTCAAATGAATAATGGGCGTACAATGTGTCAGAAGCTCTGAAGCGGATGACTTGAATTTATTGATACTTCGGGATCATTAGATGCGATGCAACTGTACAGGAATTGTGGTTTGTAGCGGGACAGATACAGAGATACCACTTATACAAATAATTTTGTAGCAATATAAGTCAGCGGTTAGATCTCATCACATCGTTTCAGACGACGTCACCGACCAGTGCGCCCTGTCGCCGTGCGCGTCAGGATCGACGTGCGTCAACAAGCAGGGATCATTCGAGTGTCTTTGCCCGCCTGGAAGGACCGGACGGATGTGCGAGTCGAGCACATGTTCTACTAAATTTTTGTTGCGTCCTATCCCGACTACCGTAACCAAGTAACTTCCTATCATTGAGCTACCGAGACCACATGACCACGGAAATTAATATACCAAACGGCTAGCTCTCGTGGCTTCATAAATACAGTAAAATATCAATAAATGACTAGATTTCGCAAGATCACAACTTCCGTAGAATACCGATCACTGGTTAGCTGCCATAACGTCATGAACTAGATTACAAATCAATAATCTCAGGTGATCGGGAGTGTCTCAATGGCGGGCTTTGCTTGGACGGTCAGTGCATCTGTCCATCGGACTTTGATGGAGTGAATTGTGAAAGGGCATACCGTAACCCGTGCGGCTCCGATTCCTGCTCCGACAAAAAAAATCTGCATTAGGAACCAATCGGAAATCTTGTGTTTTATCAAAAAATTTTCAAAAATGTCATCAAACTAAATTTTCAGTGGCTTCAAGTGCGTATGCCCTCCTGGACTAGTCGGTTTATACTGTGAACGCACCGTTCACAACTCAAACGGACCAGAGGACGAGTGAGTTATCGATCCGAATCATTCCTATCTAATCGATAGTCAAGCACCGTAATCCGTTGCGTAGAGTTGTGCATCGATAATTGGATGCCATTGCCCATTCAATATATTCGATAGTAAAATACCGTAATCCATTGCGATCTCGAGCAGTGCTCGCTTAGTGGTTGCTCGGAACTCGCTGAAAACGGAATCTGCAACCAGGAGTGCAACCATTTCGCCTGCGAGTACGACGGAGGAGACTGCTCGGCGGGAACGAAACAATTCCAGAGGTACGGTAGTTACTTTCATTTTTCGATCGATTGCAGATTCTGACAGATTCTAATTAGCGATCGATAACCTGCTGTATAAGTGTAGTTTGATAGGATAGTGCTCTCTTCATTTTCCACAGTCTCTCACTGGTAAAGATACAAGATAGTGAGTAGAATGGAAAATCATACTCGACCTGGATAATCTGTGATAAAGCTGGGAGAAAACAAAAGGTGCGAGCTTTTTCGATGAGAAATAAACTGTTTCTCTTGTTTCCATACGCTATTTTCTCTTTCTCTAACCAGCTCGTCAAAAAGCTCGTCCGAAAAGCTGCGAGAAAAGCTCGGAGAAAAGGTGGCAGAAAAGTTAGAGAAAAGTGAGAGAGCACGCGAATCGAGAGAGCGCAGAGGAAGTAAACACGTTGTTACTTCCTCTAACCTCTCCTCAAACACACGCTCTCTCGCTTTTCTCTAACTTTACTGCCACCTTTTCTCCGAGCTTTTCTCGCAGCTTTTCAGACGAGGTTTTCGACGAGCTGGTTAGAGAAAGAGAAAATAGCGTGTTTACACAAGAGAAACAGTTTATTTCTCATCGAAAAAGCTCGCAACTTTTGTCGCAAGGTTTTCTCTCAGCTTTTTCACAGATTATACTGGACGACTATCCGGCAACACATCCTTAGCGATCGATAACTGATTTGGTTTCTTGAAGATGCCAGCACGCTTCTTTTTGCGCTCATCGATTCAAGGATGGAAAGTGTGATGAGCAGTGCAACAACGAGGATTGTCTATTCGATGGCTTCGACTGTGCCCGACCGGATGCTGCAAATTGAAAGAATGGAACTTTGGTAAGGACGCTGATTACTAATCATGCACGCAGTAGAAAAATAACAGAAGTTTGATGGCTATTTTGCAGACCGACATCTCTCTGATTTTCCTTGTGACGCCGGAGACTTTTCTGAACGAAATCGACGAAACTCTGATCTCGCTCAATGAGAGATTGAAAACGAACGTAAAAATCAAGAGGACGGGGAAATGGACGTGTTCGAATGAACTTCGAAGAATGGAAAGGGACTAAGAATCAGATTCGGATCGGAAATATCCCTTCGAGCGCAAAGATCCATGCAGGAAGGAAAGGAACTAGATGGAGTACTAGCGGTCTTTCAGGTATTTCTCATTTTCTTTTTTGTGTAGATTTCAAGGATTACTGCATACTATTTATCCCCATTTTTACCCTTTTTATGAATTCCAGGTCGCACTTGCCGTATACAACAGGGAATGCTTCAGTGACCCTTACGCTGTGGTCCTTTACATCGGTGCAATGGAAACTAAGGAGGTACGGTGGCTGATTACGGTAGTTATTGTAGCTGATTTGGAATGAAAGATACATTATTCAATTACGGTGGCTAATAATACTTATCGATTATTTCAGCCTCTGAACAAGAGGGTGCACATTTACTCACATTTGTTTAAGATGCAGAAGCCAGCCGCATCTGGTATGTCTTTTATAATAACAAGGCACACACATTTCTCGTACATCTTGCACTTGTTGAAGCACCTTTAGTGGTATACGATAAAAAAAACATTATCAAATAGTATTGCCCTCTTTGCAGGATTTCCATGGATTGTTTGCTTTATCATACTCGGACTGGTCGGATTGGTAGGAGTGACTGCCGGAGTAGTAGTGGTGAAGAATATAAATATCAAGAACGCGGAAATATGGATGGTCCCGCCACATCCCGGTGAGAACAGTAGCCAAAAAATACATTAATTTATTTTAGTACAGTCGACTGATCGAGAACTGATTTTGTCGTATTGAATTGCAGGACAGCAGAAGAAGCCCGATCATTGTCTCGTCTACCCAGTGGATAACAACAATCAGTTCAATGTAAGTCTGATTACGGCAGTTTCAATTATGATACGTTTCAAGAAACAAAAATGTAAAAATTACTAACCGATTAGTTTCTAATCTAAAGTATCTAAAAAATATCAGTTCTTCCTCTTGAAGAAACGCTTGGCCGACACCTTTCCGTCGCTCAGAGACTGCAAAGTGCATTTCTTCTTTCTTTTCTTATATATTTTTTATTATTTAATAATTTTACCTGAACAAGTTTGCCACCCTCGATACTGTACACTTGCTTGTCCACGGGCTGATTCGGTTTGTCCATCGGAGTATGCCATTCGACCATGCTTGAACCCTCCATAGTGATCACCATCTGAATTACACTTTGCTCAGGATTCCAATTCCGCCTTTCTTATCGCTGAGGAAAACGATTACAGATAATGTCGATTAGTGTCGTCCGGTCGATACACAATCGCCTCAATTCGCGAGCTTTTTGTTTGTCTGCCCCGTGAGAGAGCAGGCGAAAGGAGTTTTAATTGGACTAGTGATAGTGAGGCATTTGATTGGGAGCATGCTCTAACGTGTGTCAAAATAATCAGCCTGAAATACCTTGTGCTCAATGCCGTCCATTCCCACCATTGTGAACTTCTCATCCAGTCCGAATTCGTACTTGGCCGTTCGGCCCATCATCTGGAAGAAGGATTTTTCATCAAGCTATTTCGAAAACCAAAAATACTAATATTTTTAGTTCATAAAAAATTGTCTTGACATGTGATCATCTGCACTGGTTACAACGAATGTTTGTAATGTTAAAAAAAATAACTGACGGATTGCGTTGTCTGGTATCGTCCGTTGCCGAGGTTCTTGATGGCGATCGAGTGACCGGCGAGCAGAATGGCCTGCAAATTGTGCATTGTCAACGTCTAAGTTGAAATACACATTATAAAAGCATTGAAAGTAAAATGCACTTTGCATTTAATGAGCGATGCACGCCTAAGAACTTGCGATCTACCCACCTTCCTCAGCACCCACGGTACATTCTTGTACGCCATGTACTCATCGAAATTGTCGTTTGAATCGGAAGAGAACGAGCCAAAGAACGCATCCGGGATCGCCATTATACGATATAGACCTCAAAGTAGGGCTTGTAAACAGTGTAGTGTACGAGAGAGAACCAAGCATCGAGCAAGGGAAGGATAATGAATGATGACAAGCGACCTTCCTTTTATTCCTCTTTTTCACTTCGGTGCTGATGATTATTATCACTAGAAAGAGAAACATTCTGATAAGTGCGAAACTTATTGGCAGAAAGAAGCTCAAACAGATAGAAATCTCACATTTTATCAGCACAAAGAGGCGCAAACTGATAAGGCGAGTGGTAGATCGCTCTAAATCGCGCAATCTCTCGATCTCTAGCTCATTGTGCGATCTCTTCTCTGTGTGGAAATGCTGCTCTTCTTGGTTGGATCGCTGACTGTACTAGTCTACGGCCTGATAAAATACTACCGATTCACGGCAAAATTTCCGAAAGGACCCTTCCCACTGCCGTTCATTGGCAACCTACACCAGGTAAGTAGTAGGCTTATTTCATATATCGTATCACTGTGTAGTTAACAGAGTTGTCATACTCCTCAGTTAGAACAGTGGAAATCTTAAAATCCATTAAAATAACTCCAGTAAATAGTCTATCATGTTGAAAAATAGAATACAAACTGTTCCAGTTCGACATGAAAGCGCAGCACAAGTCGCTCGAACGTCTCGGCAAGCAGCAGAGCGGAATCTACACAGTATTCGCTCCGCTTCCCTTCGTTCAGTTTACAGACTTTGAGACTATAAAGGAGGCATTTATTGATAAAGGTAGATAGATAGGCCATTTATTTTTTAAAAAAATATCGGAAATTGTGTTCAAAATCCCCATGGAAGTAATGCAATTGTTCGACAATATTCGTGAAGTTAATAGTTCTTTCTATTGCAGGAGACGCTTTCGTCGGTCGTCCCGAGAACGAAGTAGTCCAGGAGGCACTGGCCTTCGCGCCCAATGCAGGTATGGATGATTGGCCAGCACACCACAGTTGTGCACTCCTAGGCTACGGGAAACTCTTGAATTAGACCATGTGTGATTAAAACCAAAGGAAAATTATGTTTTAGGCGTGATCAACTCGAACGGCAAGAGTTGGAGGGAGAATCGGAGAGCAGCGATTTCGATCATGCGAGACTTCGGGATGGGCAAGAATCTGATGCAGGAGCAGGTAACATTGTATTTCTGTGATCAGTTTGTCGCTGAATTTTTTTCTGACAAACATAATCTGTTATCTCCCTCGGTAAGGTTCGATCGTCCGTCACGGCCTTCATTGCCCACTTGGACACCATCGATAACAAGGACAGCGTTAATCTGCGATGGCCTATTCAGGTGTGAAACTCGTGAAAAAAAATTTACTTACATTTTACTCGTGAATCAAGCAATCCATAAAGTTTGAGCGTTAAATGCAATCATCATTCAGGTGATGGTAGCGAACGTTATCAACGATATTTTGTTCGGCTATCGCTATGCATACGACGAGTGTCAGCCGTTGATGGACTATGTCAACGGCTTCAACAAGGTAGCCAGTTTGAATCGAAACGAAAAATATTCCGAAGAACGATTATAATGTGTTATCAAATATAGCGTTCACATTCAGATGATGGAGGAGATGACTGACAACAAGGCGTTGCTAATCGCTCTCATCTTTCCCAAAATCAGACACCTGCCGGTCATCGGATGGCACACCGCCGGGAAACTACAGCAAGCACACAGAAAAATGAGTTATCCCGGATACATAACTAATTCGACGGAACATAGCATTGCGTTTTTATTGACTCCCGTTGACTAAAATGTGATAATTTCAGCTCAACGAGTACATCATCGAAAATGTTGATCGCTGCATGGAAGAAAACAAGTTTGATGATGAACCGACCTGTTTCGTGCAAGCATACCAACAGAGGATGGGACAGAGTGAATACCTTGAGTGAGTCGAAACGAAATTGATAGAGGAATTTATTCGGTATTGATTTCGCCCTCTCAGCCGTATCAACCTGCTCGCCACATGCTCTGATTTCTTCATTGCCGGAATGGAAACGACAACAACTACACTGAGATGGGCCATGCTGTTCTTCGCGAAGTATCAGGAGGCTCAGGTAAAGTTGCATGTAACAATTTAAAATAAGGAATCATCCTTCCATTTCTTAGGAGAAATTGCGGAGAGAGATTCTCGAAGTCGTGGGGAGCGATAGACTGCCGGAAATGTCGGATCAGATCAAGGCATGAGGCTAAAGATACCCAGTGAATAAACATGCTATTTAGATGCCCTACGCCCGGGCATGCATCCTTGAAGTGCAGCGACGAGCTAACATCCTGCCAACGAATGTTATCAGAGTAACGACGAAAGATGTAGAGATCAGTGTGAGTTTAGTTTGTTCGTTCAATTGACGCAAGATGGGATTTTCTTTTTTTCTTTTTAGGGCCAAACGATACCGAAAGGCACTTGGGTGAACGGTGACATCCACTATCTGATGGCGAACGATCCACTGTTCGAGAATCCGGAGGAGTTCCTGCCCGAGAGATACCTCGCTGAGGACGGGAAGACTCTGAGAAAGGTGATCACTCCTGTTCATTAAAAACTTTGATATGTTACTGTTATTATGTGTAATAGTGATGACAAACCGAGACTGGACTCTCCTCATTTAGCGTGCTCTCTAATTTTTCTAACCAGCGAGAGAGCACGCGATTCAAGGAGAGTCGGTTCTGATTTTAAATCACTAATTTTTGCAATCCTGAATGCTCAGGACCTTGTCGATCACACTCTTCCATTCTCCATGGGCAAGCGAATGTGCGCTGGAGAAGGTAATTAATAAACTTTTTAATTTAGAAATTCAAGAAACGCTATTGCAGGAATCGCCCGCATCGAACTGTTTCTGGGGTTGACGGCGATCTTCCAGAACTACCGCATCTCTCCTCGCGATGGAACAGAGATAGACCTCTTGCCCCCTCCGGGCACAATAATTCTGCCGAGAGATCAGCCATTGCGAATGTGCAAAGTGTTGTGACCAAAATGTTTAGCCAGTTTACCTTCTTGTAAATATATTCAACAATAATAATTTTTTTATTGTTCTTGTTAGATTATGAACGGCATTAATCATACTAGATTATGTTCTTGGCACGTGCCTCTGCTATATTAATTATTTGTCGGAATACCTAACTTTCTCAAAATAAAATAAAGTTTTTAATGTTCTCGCTTCTTCTCCAAAGTGAGAGATGGAGAACAGAGGGCATTCACAAGAAATACATTTATTGCAGATATTTTAGCATTGCCTTCGGCTGGTCTCTCACCTCCGCTACACCAAGCTATTTTATAAATTTGGAAGTGCCTGTAGATTCGGGGTATCGGATATTCTTATCCTCTGCTAAGTTCACAGCCGTTTGACGACATTGCACGCTCAGATTAGCCAATGTTCTCGTGCCCATACGTTATTGTTCAGAAACATCACAATTTTGAACGAATAATAGTATAAATGAGATCACGAAAGTCTCTCGTTACACAACGAGTGCACGACATTGGGAAGCTATATCAGATTCCTAACGGAGGGGAATAATGGGCTGCGGACGATGAGAAACACATTATCGTGATGATTATTGTAACGGAAAATACCAACATACAATAAGGAACAGTTTTTTTGTTGCTAGATTGGTGTGGGTGTTGAGATCAGTATCGGAATATGGCTTCGATGGATGGTCTATAATGTCTGACTCAAAAAAGGCGTGTCTGTTGGACTCAAATCTGCATATTATGCTTTTCGAGGGCGCACATCAGCGGTGACGTCATCGCCTTGTATTCATTCATCTGATGGAGGGTGAACTCGACCATAGCGATGGCCAGGTTCGAGGCGTCAAGGAGGGCCGCCGAGCAGCCCAGCTCGTATTCGTACGTGTCGTCGGACGGGACTGATATGACGCGAGTTTCATTTATTTACATTTTTGTTTTATTTATTTATCGTACGTGCTGAAGGTGCTTCATCAAGTACAGGAAGTACGAGGTAGTAGAAAGGTAATGAGAATACAACTACGGGAAGGATTCGTGCGGAAAGGGGGTTAGAGTGAGAGTTTTATATGACGTGTTCATGAGCTGAATACGATGAGTGACGTGAGGCAGATGCTATACATGGCCTCTAATACAGCCGCGACTTATATCACTTTCTAGTCTGATTGGATAACCTAACATCATCGTAAACACCACTGACTCTTGCAGACGTGAGGCCATCTGAGGTTGAGGCTGTAGAAGGTCCGTCCCATCCGGACGCGGGCACAGTTTCGCGGATCCTGAAATATCACGATATCAGACTCATGCCATCATGAAAATTGTCTAATAATCCTAAATCCACTGATCACTCCGAAACTGGACACACCTTCACGGCCGCCTCGGTGCGAGTGATCTTTCTGATCTCGAGGGTGGTTCTTGAAGGAAGGACGATGATGCACTTGTGCTCTGTCGGGAAGAGCGTCAGAGGCACGCCGATGAGGGCATCCGGGACTATGTCGTGGCAGGCTGAGACGTTAATCTTCAATCTACGCAAACGGTTCGCCCATCCATGACCGTATCCGTGACTAAGAAATGTTCAGGCCGAACTGTAGCTCGTTTTGCAAGATTTCAACGAAAATAATATCCACTTGCAGCCCTAATCCTCACTATATGCAAATGGTTTTCATCACCAATCCAAAACTGTATCCGGCGCTGAGTCACATCAGGACAAGCCTGTAGGATATACAAATCACGAAAACAACAAGCTCTCACCGAGAGCGGTTTTGAGGAAGGATACGGATAGACGAAGGGGCATCGGCGATTTGGCGACTCGAATGTAGTGAGCTCCGGAGGGAACGGTGACAGCCCGGTCCACGGTAGAGCAGAAGTTCACGTCATCCGAACCGTCGGTGATCTTTAATATCGATATCTTAAATTTACACTGAAATTGATATTGATGCCGGCGGTACCAGCCAAGACTTAGAGATGCCTTAGCTATATTGTTCCAGCTACCATCCCGGATTATTAATCGGACTCCCGCATAAATTCCCGGCGAAACCGCGACGAAATATAACCAACAAGAGCGGCCGATCGCTGGTCGTTGGTCAGAAGGTCGCAGTAGGCGTCGCGATTCGTGACGTGGACCTGTGCCACGTGACCCGCCGGAACCACGACGGGTTGGATGCAGGCCTGATCGGATCTCAGGGAAGTCTTGGTGTTCTCGACGATGGGCTGGGCGGTGCACTGATGAGTGGAATTGTCCAAAAGGGCGATGCCCGGTTGCTGAAAGCGCAATGGTCTTCTTTTTTGGGACATACAACTGATAAAAGAGCTGAAAAGAGCGCAATCAGTCCGTTCCCCAGAGATCGGGCATGATGCACCAGAGAAGAAGAAGCTATGTTTGCGCGAAAAGGTAAGGGTTTTGACTCACCTTCGCGGCCATTATGGCGACGACAAGAACGACGTTCGCCATCATGAAGTACAACATCGTTGAGGCGATGACTCGACGGAGACGTCCGCCTCTGCAAATAATAGCCGCGTCGAGGCGTTATTTTGAGAAAGAGAGAGAGGCTACAGTAAGACTAGCAGACTCGCGAAAGGGAACGGGCTTTCAGAATGCCGGATGGGCGGTTTTAGGCGCGACGAGAGAGGAAAGGGCGGGCTCATGAGCTCATCTCATCTAGCAGATCCGATTTCACTGATATTGTTACGTGGAAGGTCGGAAGGAAGGATTATGCTAGAAATGTGCACAAGAAAGACATGAATTCGACGAAAACAGGGCTTCGTAAGAATGTCAGTGATTATGTCATAACATGCGATCAGAGTACCAACACTGCAGAGCAATGAATTGTGTCGTTTATAGACCCTCACTCAATGAACTAAAAGCGAGTCAGTTTACACCAAGAGGTGTGTAGGAGTAGGGCTATAGGAAACATGGTTGGTTGGAGCCGCCAGTTTGAAACAACGTTCTGTTACGCAACTTCGGTTTGCAACATGTTGTGAGATCCGAATAATGTTTGATGAGGAGGAGGGGTGATTTGAGATTGAAGCTATGGGAGGGGGGGGGGGTCGTACAATACAGTATCATAGCGGATTATTCTGGGGATCGTTAACTCAGACGAGATATCCCAAACCGTAGCCACCGTAGTCACTCGGGCTGCTCTGCCTGACCTATCTCTCTCTTTATCACTATGAATGATTGTTGTGCTTACAGGCGGGTGAAGGTGGAGTGCACGGACACATAATGAGGTCAGTCTGATTGGATGAGGGAGTCTGAATCTCACAAAAAAATGGGATCAAAACGTCTCCGGCATTTATTTAGCGAAGAATGCGATTATCGGTGAGATGAGGGGGCGGAGGAATGAGGAGGGGGGGGGGAGAAACCGCATTGTAGCGCCGGAGATCGGGATACATTCAGAGACAGTTGTCGGTAGATGGGAGGAACGAGAGGGAGATTGAACCGAGAGGACCCAAGAAGTAAAGTCACTACAACCGATTATGGCTTCCTAATACTCATGTAGGCGAACCTCTAACTCGAGAGACACGTCAGACACAGAATGAATAGCACCGCGGACTGAATAGAAGCCACATAATGGATGAATCAGCCCCTCCCTCCCTCGCTATCAGAGCCTGCTGCGGACGCGGAAACACTGGCCGTTCCGGATAATATCCGGATTTGCGTATTGATGTCCAGGGTGAGCCCAGACAGCAACTAAAATCTATCTATACGGTCGCTGTCTGTGAATCGATTAGGCGGGCGCCCATTAGAGTGCGTGATGGAGACGTGCATTTACCTAATCCGGACATGACGGTGGAGGGAAAGTGCGCCAACGTCGGAGATGATGACTTTATAACTTATCAACGATAACGAGAAACATCAAAGAATCGAAATTCGCGATGGATGATTACCTAGCAGCCAGCCGAATGATGCTCTTTTAAACTGCGTTTGCCGATTTTTGATATCATGTCTCATCTTCGAGTATAGGTAGGTCAAAGTAGGGACTCTAAGAATTTATCGACCAAAATTGTCTCACGAAAACAGCCATAACTCGCTTTAAGATTATGCTAGAAACAATTCCAAAAAAAGTGGTCGAATGAGGAGGCAGAGGTGGAACATTTGTTATGTTTATGATGTCATTCCCCGTCTATGCGCAGGAGCGGCGCCGTCGGTTTTCCAAAAAAGTGATGTAACTTTCCTAATACCGATCTCCCCAAGAAGCGCCGAAGAGTGATTTGAGAAAAAGCATGTACCGAACACCACTTCTTAAATCAGAAAGATCGGAGGTGAGGAAAAAAAAGCCCGCACTTTTGTCCAAAAAACCTTTTTTGGTTTTTCAAGCATAACTTTTTTCATTTATGTTTTCATAAGCTCTCATATCGAAATTCGGAATCAGTGTGCAGAAATACACCAAATTGTCCTATAGTCATGTATTTTGGAGATAAAAAAATTTTCGACTCTGACCACTTTTTCACCCTTTGGTCCGATTTTGGTCGAAACATTTTTGTCTCAGAATCATGTCCTTATAGGAATTTCAGGATTATTTTTGAGCGTAGACAACGAATTTGCTAACTAGAGCTCATGAAACATCGAAACAAAAAAGTTATGCCATAAAGAAAATCTCGAAAAAAATTTGTAATGGATTTTGGTTACATGACAAATATCTCTCGTATTCAAATGGTGCTCTTGGTTATCATGCGAATGTTCTCGTCCGACCTAGTGTCCGCATATGCTAACTGAAAGTTGGACAAGATAAGACCGGGGATATAAGACTCAGAGTGCATCGGATTATGTACAATTTCGCGCCCTTCTTTACGGATGGAAGCCAAAATAAGCGGAATGTATGTGTACATGTTGGGGACTTTTCCGTTTTTTGTTTGTTTTCGATATATCTCGTTGAACATTTGCCACCATCTTTTTGCATGTGCTCTTCATTAACAGCTCCTAATATTATAATGTTTTCCGCGATATCTGCATCCTTGAAAATGTCAGTGAATTTTGTGCGCATATACGTAAATGATCGGCAACAATAGGAATGTTGTCGAACACAACATTGCATTCAGAGAAAATTCGCTTGGTTGAAACGTAATTGTTTTCGTTTTGAGAATAGCCATGCGCGTTGTTTGCGCACCGAATGTAGCCTGACTCATACGTTTTGTGCAGAGTTGGATCTCCGACCTATGAGGAATCTCCAATTCGAGACAAATTTGCGATTATGACGAGTTAGTGCTTCTGGGTACAAGGCATCAGCGGAAAACTCACGCGGGATCCATCGTGTTGTCCTGGCCGTGAAGTTTCAGTGATTGCTTGAGCAGATGCGCTTCCGGATTGACCTGCAAGGGGCGGATTCGTGCTAGAAACGCCCGGGGTTGAAAATACACAACTACACAATCTTCAAGTGGTTCGCACTTCAGCTAAATTTAACAGTTCCGTGTCTTCAACGGAAATAGTTTACGCAGTTCCTGCTTGAATGTGAAAACAGCTTAGAGAAAAGCGAAACTGATTGGTCGAAAAAAATCCTGTCTTTCGCATTTGATATTATTCTATGCTAAAGCATATCTCCGATTTCTGGCCATTCAAAGACCAGCCACTTCCGGTCTCATATGTTTGATTGATTCCGCACCTACTCCATTTCTAAAGTTAGATCAGCCATCTCGATTGCCTGTTTGTATTCCTCCTTCTGAATGTAGATGTGAATGAAATGAGTGAAATTATTACTCGAGAAGCCCCGGAAATGCAGGCTTATTATTCTGAAACAGAAGAAAAAACGTATCCGTGGGGGAGGATTCTCAATCAGATTGGTCACGCTATTTTCTAGCGGAAGCTTGCATTGAAACTTGAACGCTGATTAGATTGGAGATTTCACAGATGTTCCAGATATTAATCGAACGGCATGTAGTCGAGTGGTCACGGATTATGGCGGCTCTAGCACGCTTGAGGCTACTCCATTTTTGTGGTAAATCTAAAAATCTTTCTAGATGAGTCGGAGATCAAAAATACAATATCTTATTCCATTAGCCATTCCTCTACTCCATTTTACTTGCGTCTTTTGTAGATTCGACTTAGCTATAACGAACATCGCGAATCATAACATTTTTTATCCTTAAAATTGCCTGGAAGACCCATCCACGGGAGCGAATAAAATTCACATGACTCTAATAAGCGGATTCAGTACTTCAGATGAAACTTACCCGAGCGCGAGAGGGTACACCGCCCAGAAGTCATCTCTCCTCTGTAGTTATTTTAGGAGAAGTTCCGTGTTGTGGGTGTTGTTGAAGGTGATGTAGATCTACAAAGGAGCACATATTGCTGGTTAAGGGATCAAAATGGGTGTTAGTTCGTTCCGTAAATCTTCTTGAACCAGAAAGAAGACTAAAATATTGCGAAAGCAGCCCAGTTCTTGTGCTCGTCCTTGTCGTCCAGAGCATCCACGAACTCCTCGAATTTGGCGATATCCTGAAGATAAGGATGAACTTGTTTACAGTAATTAGAATTTTTGGGAATGATCAATCTTCCAGTACACTTCTGTACAACCGTTTACCGGCAAATTATTTCATCTAAAAGGAGCTCATAAATCCGATCGTTGTGCCTAATCTTTCATTCGTAAAATTAGATGTATTCCCATATTGTCCCGTTCCCATGCGTTAATAGTCATTTTTCAGACAATGCCCTATATGTAACAAACATCCTAAATGAATGTCTGATATCCACACACATAGCACGTTTCGAGGAATTGTTCAACGCGATATGAGCCCGTTCGCCTAAGAGTCAGACAAAGTCTGGAGCATGAAAAAAATACTATATGCGGTTTAAAAGTTGGTCCCAGGGGTAACTTTTGATTCTGAATCGATTGGCCTTTTCCGTTTTTCGATCTGAGCCTTCTGAATCCCGGAACGACCCGCCGTCGATTTTGATAAATCTTGTTCTGCGACTAAAACTGCCCCGGGGAAGGCCAAATTGGCCGAAATTTCGCGAACGCGATTAGAATTTGAAGCTCTACAAAATGAGCTTTTGGGCGAGGCTCTATCTTTTTTCGTTTTTGAGTTATGATCGATTTTTGACATTCTGCTCATGCGCAAAAAATACTTATACAGTAGAAAGAGCATGTTTTTCTGATCATTTTGGTATATGGGGTGAAGGCATTTTCTCTCCGCAAAGTTGTTTTATGAATCGTAATGTTAGCGCAACTCGCGCTTTTTGAGTTGGCATAACATGCATGCTATCACGGTAAATTGCGAAGTCATTAGGGTCTCCTCGCAAACCTCGCAGGTTCGATTCCCGGCGAAGGCAAGAATCTTTTGCTATTTTTTTAGAATCTTTTATTGTGCGTATTGTTCATTGCGATATCATTTGTCGAATTTGCCGAATTGTATAGTATTGTCAAGTTGCCTATCGTCGATTGTAGTTACATAACATCACATAACTATATTTGTAGTAAGAAAATTAGCATTATTCCATTAGCACGACACAATCCATCTCGTCATCCGAGAACCTATCAACCTCATTATCTTCTTCCTCAACTTCGTTGTCTTCTTCCACATCATTTTCTTCTACAGCTTCATTAGCATATTTCTCTTTCTCCTTCTCCATCTCCATCGATCTTTTTGATGATCGTCGTCTCGTCTTCTTCTGGAATGAATGGCTTTCAAGCTGAAGTCCATTATCTGAAACAATACGATGTGGCCAAAATGAAAAGAGGGAACGAATGGGGGGGGGGGTGTGGGGCAAAGCTGGTGCCAATAAAATATAACAGGGGTGAGGGGTGGGGTCAGGGAAGAGAGCAATAAACTGATATTGAGCAGAGGCGGTCCTGATTCATTTCAGTCATAGTTGATCTGCCACAGTCAACATGATCGTGCTCTCTTCCGTTGCTTTACTTCTCTTCACTCCCTTGATCTACTCGTCGCCGACTACGATCATGAACGAGCATCGTGTCGCATTCAACCGTCTCGGTACAGCACGGTCAGTCCCTTGCTCAATTTGTTTTGTGTTAATGTTAGATTTGTTTTCGACATTAAGTCATTTATTTCATTTGTAGGTTTAATTTAGCGATGTGCTGTCTGTTTGGACCCAGCATCAGTCCAATATTTGTATCATTAATATCATACTTGAATAGTTATCGAGAGAGAGAAATAGGAGGGGGAGACAAAGGGGAATCAGGAGACCGCGCAGGAAAGTGTCGCACCTTTAGGCTATAGTATTTGCATGGGCGTTGGAATACTTCCCCTATTCATACTTAAATCATCTAGGGTAGATCTTAGTGCACTATTCATCGAATCGTAAGCAAAAGGTCACATCTGTTCTTAGATCAAGCGGGGATGGTGACGCAAACAGCTGTTTGTATGCTCTTATCCCACACTCTTCACACCTTACGATCCCTCCACAGGGTATATACGATGCCTTCTTCTCCCGAACCCTCTCCTCTTCACACTTGCGATACTTTCTTTGATCCCAAACAGCTGCGCGACCTGGGTGGGAAAATCTACAATCAAAATGTTTGACAGAACTGGATGATGCTAACAGCTTAATTATCAGTGAGATAATAACGTTTCTCATTACAGAGTCATCCAAGAATCACACTCCGAGCAAAAGATTATCTACACCAGCATTGGCGAGAAACTTGAGTGTGTCAAGCCAACAATCCTCAAAGGATTTCTTGAGTCTTGCGGAAATCCCACCTCGATCGCCCCCAGACGTGACAAGCGAATGCTCCCTGTTATCCTCCCTGTCGGCGTTCTAATCGTTGGCGGTGGTCTAATCTTCCTTTCCCTCGGAGTGTCCGGTGTCGCCCTTGTCAATATCATCTCTGTCTCTCCGGATCAGGTTGAGGCCCTCCAGAATAACACCCAGCACAATTGGTCACGACTGAACTAGGATGAGAGAAGAGTGACGTGTGACGAGGCTATCCTTCAGTCAGAACTGGACTTCGCTGAACACTTTCCTCAGCAAAATGGATTCACTTATTTTCAAAAGGTTAGTTTTTACAGCAATGTGGATATGATTTTACTTTTCAATCTCAGAACGAATTCTCCTAGTTCGCTGGAGCGTATTCAATTCAGCTGGAGAGGTGCACGACAGGCGAAGACTTCATGGAGGCGATGGCCACTGTCGTTTATGTGGACACAGTGTATGCCGGTGACCTTTACGAAGTGCAGCATTTGGGCCGTTTTGTGAAGACGGAGACACATGATTTTGTTCTTTTCAAAGGAGATGGCTCATACAAACCGGTCAAGGACTGTGAGAGAAAGGTGAGAGCTCATTATATCAGGAATTCGAGAGATCAACAAACACATTCGGAAGGGACTGAATCACACGGCCGACTACGAATGCAAATTTTCGTCATCTCTGTGCGATCCGATCACCCAGAAGTCATGTGAAACATCCATCACTCTCGTCGACAATTTGAAAGAGTTTGTTGAAACGGAAGTAATCGGCGATTTCATCATAATTCGCACTAATCTCGAGGTACACTGAGTTAATATTCCAGTTTTGAGTTTGTTTTGATTATGTCTTTGGTGTAAAAATATTCAAGTTTTATTAATTTGCTTTTAATTTCAGCAGTACTTCGTACGAGCCGACGGACGAACCACTACTTATCGTATCACTGATGGCATCGCAGTCATCAGCTGCCACTATCACGAGTCCGTCGTCACAGTCGGGACCAAACATGTGCCGTGTCATGGAATCGAGTTCCTAAATTTCGAATTCAAGGTGCGTTTTCGCTCATTCGTTTTAGTGACTCAATCTCTCGCCGTAAAATACACATAATCATGAACACATTTAGAACGATTTTACGGAGGCAGAGAAGAGAATGGTGGAGGAATACTAGGAGAAATTGAGGGCTGAAGCACAGAAGCAATTTGATGAATCGATGTCTTATGTTGGTAGAATCAAGAGAATATTTGAAAACCTGTTAGAAAACGGCGTTGAAATTATTGCTGCTATCATAGGCATTATTATTACCATTCTGGTGAGCTACATCATTATTATTTGTTTATCCAAATCTTGCTGCAATAACAAACGCACATTCCGAGGCGATTAGAATAGATTTAATTCAATACTTTTTCATGAGCCGTTTCAATGTACTGATCTAAACGTTATTTAAAGGGAGTCGGCAGCGAAAAATTATCGTGTCTCAAATAAGAGAGCTTCACTCGCTAAAGAAGAAAAAAAAATATTTAAAAATAAAAATAATTAATTAAGGAGAAAAATGAAAAACAAATATGCCGGGAATACGGTATCTGCATCTGGTGTGAAGAGCGCGTGTACCTGGTGTGCCTTGCCAGGCGCGAATCACCATCACCGCGAATTACGGTTTAAATTACGGTAGTCTGCTTGTTTTGATTTTTTTCGCTCGCTTCAAGCATTTTTCGGTCGGTTTTCTATCATTTTATTTATTTTATCGGTGACTAATTTCACGCTCTGCATGAATACTCGGTCATTCTCTCCTTGATGATCATTTTTGTTAGTGTTGGCACTCGTCAACGGTCAAATCAGTACATTTCGGGCTTTTTCTTCGCGTTGCTCCTCGGAGTTTTTCGCCTTTCATGCTCAATAGTTGCCTAGTCGATGACTTCAGATGCGTTTTATTTGATTCTATGCGGATAAGTAAATATTATAGAGAATGGTAGCTAGTTGTGCCCTTTGCGCCAATTCCGGTAATGCCTACAAAATGCGCTCTTTCCCCGCCGCGCCGAGCATCAGGCTTGGTGGGCTTCCCTCCTGAACCTGACGGCGGAAGGGACAGCGCGCATGTTGGGCGTGATGCAGGAGGAGTAGGCGAGCAGGAGAGTGAGATATTCTAGGATAGTTGACTTGGTTCGAGCTGATAGATGGTTCTCTTTTCTCTTTTTTCCAGCATCGTGGCACAACGCCCCGTGCGCTCTCTATCTCGTTCCCCATTATAGAGAGACTCAGTCAAGTATATACTCTTTCGCTTACGTGTTTGAATGGGAAAGATGCCGAGGCAAAATCCTATCGAAGGAATTGAGCACAATACAATAGAATGTAAACAACAGTTGTACGATACTAATGATAGACATTCATTCATCACTGCACGATGGCGTGCCAGACGGAACACCACCTCCAATGTCTCGAATGGTGCCACTCACGTCTCTCCCTGATCCATGTCAACGATAGATCATTGTAGGCAATTACTGGATCAATAATATGTTTATGCAATCAACAATCATCGTGGATCGACAGAATTAGGGCAAATCAGACCCTACATTTGAATTGGTCAGTAACAAATTTACAATAGGGACACTGTTTCTGGTTTAGTGGTCTCCATTCCTTGTCTGACCGGCTAGATATTGTGAGGAATGTATAGAGTTACAACCGAAACGACATCATTGGGAAACAATAATGACAATCTATATAGGCGAGCAATGAGCATGCGTCACAAGATATAATATAATCAATCGACGGCTACCGTAATCCCCTCCTCCCCGATTACTTGCTTGTTTCTTCTTCTTCCCTCCTCGATCTATTCAGTCGATGTCCCTCTTGTGGCACTGAATCGATTCTGTCGATGAAGTCGCATCTGAATGGATCGGCTCTCACTCTCAAATGGGAATGTGAAATGTGCCAGGAGCGACCCCTTTTGAGACGGAGAAACTGGGAGGGAAACGTGAAGTTCGCAAGCGCCGCTCACATGACTGGACTGCCCTTCCCGATTTGTGACTCTATTTCTTCAAGTGATCGGAGGGGACGAAAATAGTTTCACTACGATAAGGTGGATACTGTAATGATAAGTGGACGACCCCGATTTCGACCCCACTCCAGCCAAGAAAGGGGAAGGGACATGCATAGTTTCGTAACACAATATTAGTAATCAGTGAAGCCTCGACTCACAGTTTATGTAGTTGATCCATCCTTGTCCTTCTCTCGTTGAACAACATCTGTAATGTAATGGTGTTACCCGAAAGTTGATAAAAAAAACTCCTTTATTAAAATCTATGGTTCCTCTGACACATTATACAGAGCGTGCTCTATCAATTCAACAGGAAGATAACACTATTAAAAATTGAAATACAAATGTTAAATTGCACTACTATACCTCCTATCAATATCGAATATGATCGGCTGTTGAAGCATAAATTGAACATGTACAAATGAAGTTTTAAAAATGATCAACTCACGAGTGGCACACTCTCCGTTCGCTCCCGGCTCGTAGTTAATGCACATCTTCGTCTTGTACTTGGGGTTGTTGATGGCGCGTAAGGGCTGCAAGCAATCAATAATTGATAATACAGTACGTCACTACTTTGGATCAGCACTCTCTCCATACTACCCTACCGACCAGATAGAGGAAAGTGGGCCTAATAGAGAACACCAGTCGATCCTGCACCACTACCTGCATCATCTGACCGGTCGTCGGGTCCTGGTACACCATGAGCATCGTCTGCGCGCCGCCCTCGTAGCCGGAGCCGGGAATCGGGTAGTACAGCGGCATCTGCAACGAGAGTGGGTGTGGCCACTAATTACAACTGCCTATTCGAAAATTCGACAGGGAGACGTTTACCAACCTGCGTGTACATTATGTGCATCGGGATCATCGTGGGATTGCAGGCGGGTAGCGCGCCGAGTCCGGTCGGCTCCTCGCTCGGAATGAGGCGCGAGGCTGAAAAGGCGCACAATGTTCAGTTATCGACTGATAGTTTCAGTAATGTAACCCCGACAAGCGAATAAGTTAGAAACACCACTGTAACGGGATTACGGCAAGCACAGTACTAGTGAAGTGTGTCCTACTCATCGATTGACCATATCGGAAACAATATTCTCGAAGCGGAAGGAAACGATACCCGCACAACACATTAATTATTTGAAGGCGACGTTTCCCACTAAAACACACCATTACCTGGCTGCCGTTGATGGTCATGCTGGAAGCACCGTCTGTCCGGAGAGCGTCATCGCAGCGAACGCCGCGCCGGGCTGCAAAAATCAGAACGACGTTTACCATTTCGACAATCTAGTCAATTACTGGTAGTAATTTACTACACAGCGTGAAGATAGACCTTTCTCACCACACCACAAAGGGAATTAGTGTAGGTGCAACAAGCGCGTGATATATAGGGCAGTTGCATAAAAATGTACGACATTTCCAAAGCGAGGGAGCCGTTTGTCACATCACACCGATACACACCTGCTGGTATTACCTGGGCACGGCGTAGGCGGAGCGGGCGCCGGGTGGTGCGGGCTGAAATATCAGGTCGACGTTAATCATTTTCGGGTTTCAGTCAAATTTTGCACAGAGTGAGGATAGGTGACGTCTCCCACTACACCACCCTCACTCGCCGCGCAGGAAATCGTCTGCTGCGGCTGCGACATCGGCAGTACGTAGCCGGAGGAGGCGGAGTCTTCGGCGCCCGTCGAGTAGTAGCCGCATGGCGTTGCTAAGCCACCGGCGGGCACGCCAAGCGCGTAATAATACTGTAAGGAGGTCAATGGTTTAACTAATCACTCGAAAATTTCGTCATCTTGCACTGCGTGCGCCAAGGCGACGTTTACCAACCTGTGGTTGCTGCTGCATGCTGGGGTCCATGGTGCGATGTGGTGTGGTGTTGAGCTCGGCCGACGCGTGACGGATGGCGCGATTCCGCTCTGGAATACACGGAACAGGGTTATGGTAGGCACACCACGCGAATGTATGGTAAATATTTTACTGCGTGAGGATGAGCGTCGTTACTAGTACTGGCAATACACATATTGGTACTTCAAACGCGTGATATTTATTTATTTTTAAAATAAAGCTTGTAGAGAACCAAAAGAAGCGCGTTGCTTAGTTCAACATGATTGCACGCCACTTGCGAAGCTGATCACGCCGTCGCGCGAAAGCTTTGCGAGTGGCGCGCATCGCGGAAAAGCGGATTATACTATTAATAATATTCAAAATAAATCCATTTAATAATTGGGAGCGGTAATATTACCTGGATGGCTGAATGAAGGTGCTGGGGAAGCGCACCGGCTTCGTGGGCGAGGGGACGCCAGTCCAATCTGAAAGATCGTGAAAGTGAATACAAACAAATCGCACGTTTTTCAAACTAATAACGGATTGCCACATCGCTGTTTCATGTTTCAGTAGAGAATTCAGTGGAGAATATGTTCCCAGCTTCTTACCTCGATACGTCCAGTCAGCCCACAGCTTGCCCCTGCTCAACCAGCGGTCCAGTATGGGCTTTCCTGGAAGTAATCAGATATACATACGATAAGGAAAGTCAAAGAAGGTGAATGGAGTACATAAAGTGAGTTAACAGTCGACTAAAACGTGAACGAGTGACGACAGCGAAAATTACAGTGTAAAATGGATTTTTCTAGCGCAAAAGAGGTCCGTTGATGTGAATATCCTACGCGCCGTGCAACAGAGTGGTATTCTGACGGAACAAGCATTCCAATTATTATAAAATTGGGCTGAAACTCCACAAAAGAAGCTCGAAACAAAGGAAATTGAACGAGAAGCGGGGAGTGGGCGGAGTCAAGGCGAACGCGCCCGTGCGCGGCCACTTGTTGCAGCGCATAAACGACGCAAGTCTTTTCGCAGCCGAAGGGAAGCGGATACAGTATACCGCTAACACCAGCTTCTACACCACCTTTTTACTAGCTGCTTCAAACTTTAAACTGAACATAATTCAATAATTTACATGTTTTTCGAGATTCATATACTCATCGATTTGCTGTTTCATTGTTTTGTCCCACTTTCCTACTCTTTCCCATCTCTATGTATTACGAATGATCTAAGTTTTTACTCCACATGCCATATTGTAACAAAAATGAGCGACAATGAAGCGTGTATGAACGAAATATGATGATTTCTTTCAAATACAAATCTGAAATGAACAATACGCACAATAAAAGATTCTAAAAAAATAGCAAAAGATTCTTGCCTTCGCCGAGGAGACCCTAATGACTTGCGAGGAGACCCTAATGACTTCGCAAATTACCGTGATAGCATGCATGTTATGCTAACTCAAAAAGCGCGAGTTGCGCTAACATTACGATTCATAAAACAACTTTGCGGAGAGAAAATGCCTTCACCCCATATACCAAAATGATCAGAAAAACATGCTCTTTCTACTGTATTAGTATTTTTTGCGCATGAGCAGAATGTCAAAAATCGATCATAACTCCCTCCCCGGGGCAGTTTTAGTCGCAGAACAAGATTTATCAAAATCGACGGCGGGTCGTACCGGGATTCAGAAGGCTCAGATCGAAAAACGGAAACGGCCAATCGATTCAGAATCAAAAGTTACCCCTGGGACCAACTTTTGAGTATACATTATTTTTTTCATGTTCCACACGCTGGTAGCCTTTTACTGACTCTTACGCAAACGGGCTCATGTGTAGTTTGGTTTAGATGGACTTGTATGTTCAAAACAACGTCGTCTCATATATTGTTAGTGAAGCGTGTGACGATGCATGAGTAAGCTCACACTCATACTTTTTTTCGGATCGATCAAAGAACTCATTAGAAAACATCAACAACGTTGATCAAAACAAGTCTTTCGAAGCTACAATTCGACGAAAAACATCACCTTGTACGAATCCATGGGGTTTTCGTTGCGCAGAATTATAGCGTTGATTTGAACAAAGAAGCAGAGAACTCTGAACGATTAGGGATCACTTTAGATTGCTTATACACGTGGTAAATATATTTTTCAAATATTTTTCAGTAAACTTTAGTACAACCGTTTAGCGGTAAAATAATTCATCTAACAGGGGTTCGTAAATCCCTTTGATAATGATCATTCACTCGTAAAATAAATAGAATTGAGGATAAAGATAGAAGGATGACTCACTGTGACACCTTGGAGTGTTCTAGTCTCCTGCCAGTGAGGAGGGTCAGGGCTCGCTCCCAACAGTCCAAGAACGTGCATCGGAAGGCAGCGGTGGCGAAGAAGTCGAGTCAGGGACCGTGAGAGTTGACCGCAGCCTCGAAGTGTCTGAACGGCAGCCGTGATATCCTGTGCCCTTTCCATCCAATATCTGGGCTTAGTTAAAGCCCCGTAATATCGTGGCGTATCATGGAGCTACCTTCAATATGGAGTAGCTAGTGGTCATAATTGGAAGGGATCTAGGGCTTCGATTTGAATTTTGTGATAAAACAGTGACCATTCTATAGGCCGGATTGGTGTATGATCGTAGCTGTAACCGTCACTATATTGTTGACAATCGGAAATCGGGAACCAATTGTAGTTCATTGTAAGGATACAACCTGATATCTAGCCTGATATCTAGTTAATTCGAATGCTGTTGAAAAAAGTCATGGAAATGCTAATAACAATTGTGATAACGAAAACCATTATTCAGGGGAACGTTGTGATATGTAATAAAAAAACTACCTGTTAAACCGACAATCGAACTGAGGTGAAGTTACATGTTGATTGACATTTTTCTAAATACAGCACTGAGAGGCAACACAGTATGAAATTCTACTTATCTCAATTTCACGAAAATTTCGTGAATAATAAACTCAAATTATCAAATTTCACAATTACTGTGATGGCATGCATAAAGTCAATGAGTCAAGAAGATTCGAATTCTTTGTTAAAACTTTTCCGCCATACATGATTCGATGACTGGTTTCAAAAAAACCATCGGAGAGAGTATTCAATTACCTAAGATAATACTCACAAATGTGTTTTTTTCAGCGAATAAAATTCGCTTGCTTTTCGCTCGATTGTCATCAAATATTATTTTTATACTTCCGATATTCATAGACTGATGAAGATTATCTAGGGAGGAACGTTGTATCTACCAATATAGCGACGGTCCCCATATTTACCTTGACTTTATGTTTTCCCGCGCTTCCGCTTCCTGGTTTCTGTCGCTGTCCTGATTATGTATCATGTGCGGCTGTGTATCATCTCGAAGACAACGACGATCATGGTCTATGACGTCTATCTCATCACGTTATCATGAGTTGTTTACACAAGACGGCGTACCGATGAATTCCTCCAATCGGGTGGAAGGCGTCTATCTATGTCTGGTTACACATCACATGGGACACAAAATACGATACAGTTTATCCCACGCATCATTACAGATACGCGTTATTTTTCCGAGGCTACAGATGCTGATACTTGAATAGCTTATCTTCTGATTTTCACATCGAAATTAATTGCTCGATCGGAAATTTACGTTCCCTCATTTCTTTTATAACAAAGTCCCTAGTTATTGGTCATTTTTTGAAAACTGTTTTTCATCGACCAAAAGTCTGAACATCTATATTGATCTCTTGCACAACTGAATGAGTTTCTCTCAAAACGAATGCACGCGATGAATATTTTTTTTCGTAAAGCAAGAAAAGCGGTTGTAGCATGTATGACTTCCTGCTTTGCTCGGGTTCTCCATCAGTGAATGGTCCATTGAATTCAATTGGTTGTGATCCGGAATGATATGAGTGGCGAGATGTGGCATCCCTTGAGGCTTAAATGATAAGTATTCTTGAGAACCGAACAAGGTTTGTCCATGATGTTGTTCCTGGTCTTGCACGATGTGTTCGAAAGTCAATGTCACCAAGGAATGCCACCAACGAATCAAGTCTTGCAATTATTTAGACTCTCGAAACGAGATTGATGCATCAGATGTAAATGACAACTAGCCTCAAACTCCACTTGATAGTTGTTCTGGTCGAGCATGGCTGATGTGTGAGCCTACTGCAGTTGCTGCTGCTGCTGCACCGGCAGAGGACTCAGCTCCCCTCGACTCTGCGCAGCTCGTGCCAGATTGATCCTTAGATGGTTACCGTTCTCCGATCCCTGGTGGTGCCCTTCTGCAATGATACACCTGATTACCGGAACTCTCAGCCGCGTTTGTTTTTCCCATCTATCCACAAGTGCACATTCCTCATGGGACCCGCTAATGAACTAGTCGGATACTCTTGAAAGATTCGGCAAAGAGTTTCTCCCCCGCCAATCTAGCTCAAACTGAAAGTTGTGTGCAAAACAGTATCTAGAAGTCTGAAGCGAACGCTACCTAGTTTAATGAGGAAAATGTGGTTCGGATTATAACAGAGGCAAGTGCTCACAACATCGAGAGAGTTCGGTGGATACCAAGCGTGCGTCGTGCTATGTATGTGATCTGCGCCAACTCAAAGATCCATAGTGCGGCATTTCTATGGATGCTCGATGTTCTCATAAAACCACCGGGTCAGCACATCTGCCGTATATTTGGCGAAGTTTCGACGGCGACGCCTAGAAATAGTCAAATGCATCCCTCAGAAAGAGTATCCATTCCCTCAATGACTTCTTCCCTGAGCTATGATTGTTTACTGCAACCAGGGGCAAACGTCTTCGATAATCAGCGTTCATCCTAATTCATGCTCTTTCCTCGTTACTGAGCTTCCTTACTGATTTTTATAAGATTTTGATCCATTTGAGGCTTCTAGTTCCTTCTATGGATGCCCCTAGTGTAGTTGCCAATCCCATCTGTTCGTGTTCTATCTGGCTCTTTTCGATAAAAAAAGCACGATATGTTAATTGGAATCTCCATCCGTAGAGTCGAGTAGACACGGGAAGGAAACACGTCGTGACCGCTGCTGCCCCCCAGGAATGTATTGGACATCGGGAGCGGAAGCTTCGACGAACACGTGTGAGGAGAAATCTGACGGAAGTGCTAATGCTTTCAAGAGTCCACGAGACCCTCTCGAACCAAAACAAACGTCGTCGACAACGCGTGGTAGCGGCGTGGTGTGGATAGCACGTTGCGCCCCCACGTCATTCGTCAAGCCCAATAAACTGGGATTAGGACTGTACAACTGCGCTTCCAGGTCGTTGCAACAGAAGAGAAGATTATGAGCGGAAGTGTTTGTGTCATCAATGGGGATTAGTGAATTCCCCCTCCCAGCTTGATGGATTTCGATTGCCTACGGAAACAGAGAGCGTTCTGACGGAGAAGTCTCAGCACACAAATGAACGATTTGGGACAAAGTCACACTGATATTATTAGCTCTGTTAGTTTGTCATGATTCTATATTGTATGTGTCGGTTGAGAACATGATTTCCGAGGAAATGCTTACCGCGCGTCGAGGCACTTGTTGTCGGCGAGCATGATGATGTTAACGCCGTTCTTCTTGATGGCTTCCTCAACTCGAATATCTACGATACGAGTCTCAATTGTCCAACGGTGGAATCTGCACCTCGACCATGTTGTCCACCAGTCGCTCGGTCTGGTTCCGGAAATGGTTTACGATGTGGCTGAACCGGCAAATTGCATGATCTACGTGCCTCTGCGCTAGGTGGGATCGCAACTGTTTCTCAATACCATATCAGCCCTCCTATTCATGTCTCTCTAGTTTTCATCCGACCTAGCACTGACACTTCTTTCTCGACGCACATTTCCCCATCACACACTCAATTTTGCTTCCTGTCTCGACCACTCCTCCACCTTGTTATTCCAACATATTATTCTCGTATATTGTGCGCTCTGTTGCGAACATCCCCACCACCGTCTCTCAAATGTTCCACCTGGGCGAACAACCTAGACATTTGCGTGGGTTTTGTTTCACGCATAATCAAGCAAATTGCGCATGTACAGTAATCTCAACATACCTCCGATTGTCTGTCGACATTTCAAAGGAAACACTATGGAGTGACGGAATGAAATCCAACGAAAGTTCGCTATGGTATATAGTCGACACGACAACAGGACCGCGTTAAAAGACTTTCCAAAGTCGTGAGGGATGGTTTGCATTTCTCAAAAGACGGAAGAACTGGACGAGTAGACAACTGTAAAAGAAAGGCGACAGTAGTGCTGGTCAAACTCTCACGAGCTATCCGTTTTATACTCTCTATGATCGACGGGAATCTGTCAAAACTCGGCTGATGGAATTTATTGAAATGGCACCGAGAAGGCGTAGGCTTTTACGGGAGGAATGACACCTAGGCCCGCAATGGGGAGGAGGAGACTCAGCGGGTCGGGAATTGCGTGGCAAATTTCGGTTTCCGCACACAGCACAGAGCGTGTGCGGAATGGAGCGATCCGAAATTACATCCCTAGCGCACAGTAGAGGAATCTGTAATAGATACACAGATGCACAGACGATCCATAATTTCCGTATCTGTATTAGCACGGATTCCTCCTTCAGCCCTCATATTCGAAAATAGCTCGTATCATCGTTGTTCCGATTCTCCTATCTTCGCTTGCCCACTATTTCCCTCATATGTTATGACAATCACTAAATTCATGTTCGACTCCGCCCCCACCCCTCTCTTCTCTGCATCCTCCTGATCCCGCCTCCTCCGAGAAGATAGTTGATTGGACTCTTCCTCTCATTCTCGACTTAGTTCGGAGTATCAACGATCCCTCCCATCCCCCATCCAACAGCGAACTATGATTCCCATCTTTTACTGCTCAGTCATCGTACACTTCGCATTGTTGCACTTGAGTACATCAAAAATCTTCGAGATCCCAAAGGTATGTCAATATGCAAAATACGTTCGAGTACATGCCAAAGTAGGTGAACAGGTCTTGATTCGAGTTGATAGAAAGTCACATGTTTTCACAACAACCCAATCAGAGTCTAGACCGATGCATTACTGAAATTCGAACTCGATTATGTTTCAATATGTTATGCTGGAAATATCTTGTACTGTTCTGGGAAAAAGAATATTAATTTCCCTTCACCTGACTGCAGTGACGGCGATTTTTTATTTGGAAGTATTTTTTTTTGAGTAGTGGATACAGAACCTGAGTGAAACCCGAAAGCCTTAGCGAAAGTAAGTAAGAAAGTAAGAAAGTAAGTAGTTTAAACAACATATTTGATTAGCTTGAGCATGGCAGATTTCGGCGATCTTTGAGAATTAAATATGTTTCGCGCGTTCCGAAAGCCTAAGCTAGACTGCGAATACGCGAGAAAAGATCAATAAAAAATGAGTCTGCGTAGTTTGGGTGCAGCGGATTAAGGCAATCTTTGAGAATCATTGAGCCTCCCATCTACAGTTATCTCTGATATTTTTCAGCCGAGTCTGGACGATCAGGAGAGCTGGTATAGCCCTATGAAACCTCAGCTGAATGCGCTTGGATCGTTGATGCGGATGGCTTATAATCAGAGCATTCCCGCTGAGGCTCTTCGAGGTGAGATCTAGTAAGGAGAGGGGTGGGGATTCTACAGTATCCATTGTGTATTCAATTGACGGTATTTGCAGCGATCAAAAATCTAAAACAAGCAGAATAACCTGACCTATTTCTGGTGATGCGTTATATACCAACAAGTCAGCATATCACTGAGTGTTGCACACGGTGACGATTATAAATGTCGCGTGCTCATCTGATCTTGCGTCGCGTATTTTTGCTCTGAGCTGCATTATCGCACAGTCTTCGACTCCGACATTAGCATCGATCCAAATGCCTCGACATTTCTCAGCCGAATCTGCTCATTCCGATCCGCATTAGGAGAAAGACATGGACGAGAAGATTCACAGTCCAGTCACATTTCCCCTAAACATGGATAGTCCAGGCTGCCCCCTAGTGGTCCCTAGCATTGAATTTAATTTTTTTTATTTTTAAATATAGGGGTTTTCCGAAAGTATCTTCCGTTTTTTGAAACTTTTATTTCTTGTAAACTATTAAGCAAAATACCAAACTCTATTATTAATTGAAGGTGCAGATGATCTAAAATGGTATATCTCAAAATTGGGAAAAAATTGCGTAATGATGACGAAATAGGCTCAAATGTGTGTTTTCGGGGTAAATTTTTAAAATTTTCTATCTCAGTGGAGGATTTCTTATGAACACCGGATAGGGAACAAAGATGAAGAGGGGTCAGTATTATCAAATAAAAATTGTTAATAGAAAATATCTTCACTATGGTTGAACTAGGTCTAAATCTTTCGTTTTTACGCCTTTTTTGATGATCGATTTTTCGAATTTTATCTTTCTTGGCACTGATTCCCTCAAATTCTGATAATTCTCAGTTATGATTTATGTGTAATATTTTCAAATTGTTGTTGGTGAGAAATTCGCACGTTTTCAAAAAAATGTGTGGGAAATTACGAGTTTCGTAAAAATAATGCAATCGAAAATGAAAAGATTAAGTAGCGCACAAATTGAGCGTTGTCAACTCCACACTCCCTTGAGACGATGACATGATTTTTATCTATACGCAAAACAAAGAACAGAATTTTTAAATGAAAATTGACACTGGATAATTTTGATGAGGTTTGGTCTAATTAGCGTTGTTTGTCAAAAACATGAGGGCATACAGTGCATAAGTGCTTAACTATTAGAGCAATGGTTGCTAAAGCCAACGCAATTTAGTATGACTTGATAAGTTTCCTGGAACCTGTGAAAAATATTTTTCGAAAAACGCGGAAGATACTTTCGGAACACCCCTATAAGTAAAGTATCAGAACAAAATCGACGAGCATATGTTTTTCTCGTCGATTTTCTTTCGTTATTTTACTTATTTGAAAATTATTATTTTATCTGAAGACTAAACACATTCTAGTATAGAAGTACATGGAGTTTGTCTCAAATTTCTTTCCCCTCTGGCTACAAAATGCCAGGAACAACTAGGGGCCATCCGGGACTGTACAGTCGTTATGTAGTTGAGGACAAGGCGCGTCGCTAAGCCGATAAGCTGCCCTTCGTTAAGACCTGCGTCACAGGGACATGTGCGTAAATCCACAGCAATCCCCAATGAGATAAAAACTCATTTTTTCGATCTCATGTATATGATGAATTTTCAACCTAAAGCACCTGATTCTAAGAAGAGGCCCTACAATAATGTGTAAGCATTCCATACTTTCATTGACACTACTCTTAGTATAGCATGCGTAGACTCGGGATATTAATATAGTTTTTAATAACCTATGTCTGAGGGCTAGTATTAGGTATATGTGTGCGTGCCCGAGAAACCAGGCGTAGGCAATAATCGCTTAGGCGACGTAGGGAAGTGTCGCTGACAGTTGAGCAACGTCAACAATGTGCTGCTACTTATATAACGCATCAGTGTTCACATTAAGTCATTGCTCATTAGGCTAGGTCCGAGAGAGAGAAAGGAGGGGACCGATGTGTGAAGCCTGATGTGGTCAATGCAAAAGAAATGAGAGGGGCAAGCCTACGTCCGGAAGAGCCTTCAAAGGATTCGTGTCCCTACTAATCAGCGTCACTCATGAACAGTGCGGAGTTTCCTAAGTGCATGGACAATTAGGTTCGCGTGTTACGGTATTATAATATCACTTAACAGCAACGATCTTTCACTGAGTAAAGTGATCACTGGTCACTTACGGCGACACTTACTGCTGCGACCTTAGTCTTTTGATCAACGGTTAGGATGTCATGTTATACAAATAGACGCAATTCAGCGCCGAAATGCTACGGTATCTACGTGATCCAGCGTGACATTAATTCTTCAATTGAAGGTCATTGTAGCTATGTTAGTGGGTATGACGATGATGGGAGGTTACGGTATTTTCGCGCACAACTGACCGTGTGTGCAAAAGCCTAACACTTTTACCTTTCAGCTTGCGAGTTGGAGCTCGGTATCGCGTGCCCTTCTCCGGCTGCTGATGGAACTCACAAGTGCATCGCTCCCCGTGACATCTGCGACTATCGACCGCAGTGTCCAGGAGCAGAAGACGAGACCCCAGTGATATGTTTTTTCCACGAGGTACGGTACCGATATCTCCAATACGGTATCTGGGATGTTGGACACTGTAGCAGAAAAGAGTACAATAGCTTACTGTTGTTCGAGCGTGTTGGAACTACTGTAAGGCATCACAAATATCGTACTTCAGATGCAAAATACGGAATTGGATCGTCTCCGCAAGTACGCGATCGCTTTGTATAGAGAAATGTCCCATCACACTCCACGATCGCATGGACATTGAACGGAGAAGAGTGGACTGCGCACCTCCATCTTTCTAATTATCAGTTTTCACACATCCCTCAATTTTAACCACGCTACTCTCATTTTATGCGATAAGTATCCGAGCATGCTATCACCATTCGACAAGGTATCTGTATAGTTGGTGATCTGACTTTGTACGAGATCGCTAGTTCAGTATTACAGAAAGTGTAGATCCCGGATTTACCATTCGAGCCCCCCATCATTGCGTCCCACATTCCTCTTGCTGATGCCTGAAACAAATCTCATCTCAAAAACGACCACTGTTGATTTAGCGGCTTAGTCTAGAGAGAGGCTAAGCGAGATTATCGCTTAGCCTCTCTCTAGATTCTTGATTCTCCGGCATTATGCATTGATTTCTGCTTTTATGCCCTACTGCCCTCATCGTTCACTCTCGTTGATAAAATCGTGGCATGCTCCAGTAAGAAGTGTGGAGATTAGTGATGCAAAACGGCAACGACTCTCAATTCACGAGTTATTTCTTCGGTCATAGAAACAAGTGAACACGGGAAATCAACACGGGAAAGAGATGCAAGTTCCGATTTGTCATCCTTAGTGGAGATTATAAACGGAAACTACACCTCATTAACGAATGGATTCCTTAGTATGTTCAGGCAAAAACACATGTTTCGGAATTCCAAGATCGAGTCTAAAACCGCCGGCTATCACTGCAACATCTGTGAAAGCCATTTTCAAAATCCATGAATTTTTTAATTATTCTGCGCTAGAATAATCCTCTAAATTTGTCTTTCCTGTGTGCAGAGTAATTTTAACTAGACTGAAGACCCTTCACGAACCAGGAATTGGCTCCTCGTTTTTTTTTTATCTGACTCGAGATAGATCTGGATAGCTGGAAATAATATTGAATGCAACATACCATATCGTTTAAAGAAGGTGTCCCACGACTATTTGACTGTATGAGTTTATGAAAACTGTGAAGTCACTGGATGCGAGAACATCAAAGGATCCATTGCTGTTGGCCTTTATTAACATCTCATTTATTTTGAAATTTCAGCATACTATTATCTACAGTATCGGACAAAAGTCATCGTTCACAAATGCAAAGTGGTGTAACTTTTGAATTAGAGGGGCGATCTTTCTGAAATTTTGACAGATATTAATCGACTCACTGATGCATCTTATCCGACCGTGACGTCATGCTACGATTTCGCAATATTGCATAGTGATGATGCAATCATATATATGTTCGTCACTTGTGATTTTAAGGTCATTGGGATTTTTTCTAAGTCTTCTCTCTTTTTGTGATGATAGAAGGCCTCAGCATCTACCGATTAACAAATAGTACTCATGGGGCGTTGTCGTACAGAAGCAGAACACAGGTTAAAAATAGGGTCCCGAAAAAAATAATTTCCATTCATTGACGTGCTAGAGACTCGTTCAAAGGCTCAAAATGACCCTTACAATAATTCCTGATTACCCACAAAGTTCGATATTGATATCTCTTAATTTGAGCTCAGGGCACGAATTTTTCACTTTTTCAAATAATTGTTTTCTTCCTATTTTGGATGATCATAGTTCCAAGGCCGATTTTTGTTCAAATGTATTTTCTAGACAGGGTAGTTGCAAATCCATGGAATATACGATTCCCAACTTTTTAGAGCATTTGGATAACTTTCTCACCCGCGGCAACCGAAAATCAGTCAAAAGATTTTTAAAATCGGCTATGTTTCGACATAATAAATTTTAACTTTTTTCATTAATGATATCATGAGCTCTCATATCGAAATTCGGATTCAGCACACACAAATATACCAGAAAAAAATTTAGTCAGGAAGTTTTGAGAGAAACTTTTTTTCGACTAATGATGGGGGTATCATGGTCATTTTTTGGGTTGAAATCGATTGACCTCTGATTTTCGGTTGCCGCGGGCGGGAAAGTTATCCAAATATTCTAAAAAGTTGGGAATCGTATATTCCATGGATTTGCAACTACCCTGTTAAGAAAATACATTTGAACAAAAATCGGCCTTGGAACTATGATCATCCAAAATAGGAAGAAAACAATTATTTGAAAAAGTGAAAAATTCGTGCCCTGAGCTCAAATTAAGAGATATCAATATCGAACTTTGTGGGTAATCAGGAATTATTGTAAGGGTCATTTTGAGCCTTTGAACGAGTCTCTAGCACGTCAATGAATGGAAATTATTTTTTTCGAGACCCTATTTTTAACCTGTGTTCTGCTTCTGTACGACAACGCCCCATGAGTACTATTTGTTAATCGGTAGATGCTGAGGCCTTCTATCATCACAAAAAGAGAGAAGACTTAGAAAAAATCCCAATGACCTTAAAATCACAAGTGACGAACATATATCTGATTGCATCATCACTATGCAATATTGCGAAATCGTAGCATGACGTCACGGTCGGATAAGATGCATCAGTGAGTCGATTAATATCTGTCAAAATTTCAGAAAGATCGCCCCTCTAATTCAAAAGTTACACCACTTTGCATTTGTGAACGATGACTTTTGTCCGATACTGTATGTTGATAGAAGATGATGATTTGAACAATTCTGAGAAAGAGAGAGAGACAGAGCGTATTGAAAAGTAGCACCGTGTCACTCTGTAATGGGATAGAAGGAGATGTGAAGAGAAGATGTGAAAAGTGAAAACAGGAGACAAAAAAGGAGGGGGAAGTAGTATAGTATAGCGGGATTATACTACCACTTTTAATTTTTCTTAAAAACCTGCATTTCTGAACAGTTTTCATTCCTTAACACACTCAAAACTTGTTTAAAATATATAAAAAATCTCAAAAACATGATTTTTACAAAATTTGGTACTTTTTAGAGATGTTTTCATACGACTCAAATTTTTTTGTACACTAATAAATGAAATTCCGAAAAGACCTGAAGCCACTAACCAATCAAGACCTATTTAATCTCGTGAAAACATTGAAAATAAAAGACTTCCGCGGTGTTTTTATGCGCGATGGACTTCCCAAAGTGCCACAACCAGTAGAAGTAGGCATTGTAAACCTGGACTCTTCTAACAATTCAGGAACGCACTGGGTTTGTTATTCCAAAAATACAATAGAATCTTATTACTTTGACTCCTTCGGATTAGGTCCACCTGAAGAAATCCTTTCATATTTGAAAGAAAATGATAAAAATAAAATAATAGAATGTTCAACATTTCAAATTCAAAAATTTGGAACACATCACTGTGGTTATTACTGCATTCAATTTTTAAATCTATTAGAAAATCATAATTATCAAATGGTAATATTTTCTTTACTCAATTGAAATTAGTAATTGGTCTAATATGGATTCCATCATCCAATACAATGCCTTTCGCATACACCGGAGAAAGTCCGATTTTATTTTGTTCATAAGTTTTCATCGTCTTATTATCAAATCTAAAGCCTTTATTTATTCTATTAATAAATGTGTTGTTCAACAAACAATGCAAATATTTTTCTTTTGTCAACATATCACTATTCCTACTTTTTTGTAAACCTTTTGATGATTTTTTCACTTTTTCATTTTTCCAAACAATATACGTCTTACTATTTAAAGCCACCATTCCATCGCCTTCGAACTCAACTTTAAATAAACCTGGAGTTCTTTTATCATACTTTGTTCTCATGAAAAATTTATATTTCTCTCTTTCAAATTGTTCTTTTTTTTCTTCTTTAATCAAACTTTCAAAATCTCCAGAAAGAGCCATATAAGCTGAATCAGTATCCGTTTCTAAATACTGGAAATTTGATCTATCAATGTATTCATCAATGAAATCATAATAAAATTGTAGCATTCTCAACTTAGAATCATCATATACACTACACGCTATTTGAATAGGCATGTTTTGTTTTACTCTTTTAGCCTTCTTAACAACTTCAAAAACTCCATCATACTCCTCACCATCGAAATAGAAATAATCATTTTTAGCTCTATTGAACTGTTTTTCATCACAAATTTTAATTTTTTTGTGTTTATTTTTATCCATACCACTTCTTCCAAATGCTGCATTACCTATTGTTTTAGCACCTTCTGAAATTATAGCATACTTTTTCTCAACATCTCCTTTTCGTCTTTCATCAGACACCCAACTCATAAATTCTTTGAATACTCTTCCACGTTTAGCTTCTATGACTCCATGTAGTTTTGAAACGATACAACCATGCTCTAACATCCATTTCAATCTCGTTGATTTTATCAGTATTTTTTCAGCTTTCAGTGTAGTAATAAGTTTTCTACTTTTTGATGGTTTTCTTTTTAATGTTTTTAAAACCATATTCGTGTATTCTCCACAAACATTTTCGTCATATTCTTTATTTACAAATATTGGGCACATTTCTCCAAAATATTCCCATTTATCTTCTGGTACTTCAACATCAACTTCTAGAAATCCGAAAAATTTATTAGCCATCACATCTTTTTCATATTTCATCCAGTCATTATTTTCTTTCCAATACAACTTCCCACATGGCATTTCTTCACCAAGACAATATAGATATAAAGCATTTGCATCAAATCCCACAATTTTCTTAACAAATTTTCCTGCTTTATCATAATACCAATCCTTTGTGTCTTGATCATAATGAACTCTTGTAATTATCGTTTTATCTTTTTCATGATATCTATGAAATACTATGGAAGCGCCACCAGTTATATTGTTCTTAAATTTGTAAAAAGCATCCTTATTTTCTTCTCCAAATAACCAAATCATAGGATTTTCTTTTCCCATCTCAATAGTGCTTTATGTCTAATGAACTCTTTGAATAATTTGTCAGATCTTGATTTATTACAACGCATGCAACATGCTACACAATTATCTTTTGTATGAGATTTAGCACAATCGATTCTATCTAATGACCATGTGTCTTCTTTCAATAACCACCAACAATAGAAACATCGATAATTATCTCTCTCTAAGGTTGCGAGCCTCTTCAACAACATCTTCAACTTTCACAATTTTAGAAATATCTCTATTTGATTTAACATCTTATCTTTTATATCCATCCACTCTTTTTTCTATGACGCTTTTATCCAGTTTTAACTTGTAATTTGTTTTTGGAGGTTCTTGTTTCATATATTCTTCAAATCCTTGTAATTGAAATTGATACAAAATATTTTCACTTAATGCTGGTAAAGAACAAGCATCTTTATACATATCTAACTGAAAAGAATAATATAATTCCTTTTGTTTCAAACATGCTTTTAATAATGGTCTCACATCTAAATTATTATACCATTCTAATAAATCTTTAACTATTAATAGTTTTTTTTCTTCACAAATTTTCATCAACTTTTCAAAATCTTCCTCTTCCATATGTTTATTTTTCAACGAAGAATAGAAATCTTCAATTTTCAATGTTTTAATAGGTGTCTGCAGTTTCTCAGGAAACCATCCTTTTTGTTCACCATCATCATAAGCTTTAATGAATTCTTCCAAGTTTGTACCAGGAGCACAGTAGTTCATTTGATCAAGAAATATAAATGATTCTGTTTTGATAGTTTTATATCTATTTCCTTCCTTTATAACAAAAGGGTACGCATCCCTTTTCACTATCTCATTCATGAAACCTTGATTTAAGATTAAATTAATATCATAAAATCCGCTGTTGAATCCGAGAATAGGTACAACTGCACAATACTGCTCTACAGCGCTTAAGTTTTTTAATATCTTTTTCTTCGTCCAATTTTTCCAATAATGGTTTTAGTTTTTTGCACATCAGTTCATTTGCTGTTTCAGAAATTTCGTCGAAATATTCAAACATCTTCTTAGTTAGCTCTCGTGGATTCTCAGCTATTATATGCATGTCGTTTTCAAACCCAACTACATTTGAACCTATCGAAACTGAAAGTGCTACATGTTCAGCAACGTAGGTTAATTTTTCTCCTTTCTTTTGTTCCATTTTTCGACCAATGGATTCTAAATCAAAAGTTATTGAATTATCATATTTAAAGTCTACATCAACATCATAATAGTCAGAAAGTTCAACTATTAAGTTTCTCTTTTTTGTCCATAGACTTGGATATTTATTGAAAACATCTACTTGTTCTGTTCTACAAGTATCAATATGTCTTTGTACGTCAGTGTTATCTCTAAATTTAAAGCCACATCTGGAAAATAAATAAAGTTTAGCTAGTTTTTGCAACTCAGTAATGTATGAAAAGTGATCGAGATATAAATTCAAATAAATAGGGATTCTTGAATCGTTGAATGAAGATTTTCTGATAAAGACAATAGATTCATCTTCAGAATAGCTAACGATGTTTATAGCATATTCTTGATTAAATTCTTCATAGCGTTCCAATTCATTTGCATAATCAAAACCTATGTAATCTTTAACAGTTTTTCTACCATTATAAAACTTGGAAAAAAGTTCTTTTGCTACCTTTGCATATCTATCTTTTCTACATCCTGTTGCTAGCGCCATACATGACCAAAAGCACATATTGTCATCTTTATTATCCAAACTTATGATGAATTTAGATTTTTTAATGTAATCTGGTAATATTATTTTACTACCTATTGGGAAATCTAATCTAGTTATCTTAACCCCCATACCATAAACACCGAGTAATATTGTTTTCGAATCAGGTCGCATGTTATGTAAATGAGTCACAATGGATTCTTGAGTTAATTTTTCTTTAATATGTTTAAGATCTTCTCCATTTTTAATCAATTTGGGTTGATTAAAGAAATAACTATTCTGTCCAGGTTTGAAAAGTTTTACTTCATTATTTTTTTCCGTCACGTATCCAAATGCGATATTTAATTTGATAGCATTATTTTCTTTGTAATATATACTATCTAAACATTTACTGATATCATTTATAGATTTTAAATTATTGAAAAATGACATTTTTAAATATTTACTTTCTCTTTCTTCTTCTTCGAGATTAATTCTTTCTTCAGATATTAACATTTTGACATCTTCACTATGAGTAGTTTCAGTAATTAGTATATAGTCACCGTTTGCTTGATCAATTCCCTGCGATGATTGGGTTGTCGAAGCACTTGTTTTCAGTTTCGTTTGCACCATTACCAATTTAACGAATTTTGTTATCACTCCTTTTGGTCCTTCACTTTTAACTTTTTCTAGCAAGATCCTACATACATTTTTATACAATACTTCTCTATTATCTTGTAAACGAAGAATTTGAAATTCAGTATTCACATATAAGCCAAATGATTTTAATTCATTCGATTTCTTACATTCTAGGTAAAACATTATTTTGATATTATCACCTCCGAAAATATCATTGATTACAAATTTTGATTTCTTTTTGAGAAAAGTAGTAAGTCGTTGCTTTAGGAATTTATGGTAAAAAATCAATTCCTTTTACTTTGATTGTTTTTATCATTTTAGGTGAAATATGATTATTATTCATATTTCGATAAACCGTTTGTCTCGAAACTTTATTATTTTTATTTTCTGTATCTTTAGATGATTTATTGTTTTTTCTAACTTTTCTACGATTTTTAATTTTCAAACCCATTTTTAATTTCAATAATATTACTTTTTCACTTTACTATAGTAACAATGTTCCTATTTATTAGAAAAAAATTTTATCAACGAATTTCGAATTGTTCAATTTTCATCATTCATCATTTTTTGAATTAGTACAATGAAATCAATCATCTCTTTTCTTTTCATTGATTTTACCTCACGAGCTTTCAGAATCATAGATCTCAATTTGCTATTTATTGTGAAAAGTGTTTTTCTTAGTTCATCTTGATTCAATTTTTTAAGTTCATCAATGTTTTTAATCTTCTCATCGTCAGAAAGTTTATGTAGGGCATACATACTTTATTTATTTAATACAATAATATTTTTTCAAATAATTTACTTAATAATAAAACAGAAATGCAAGTAGAAGTATACGATCCTAAAAAGCGTAATGAAATCATTAAAAATTATCTAGATAACAGCAAAAATCACAAAATCAAGAATTTGCAAGAACGAAATGATTTAGAGAATGTAGAAGACCATCGTGTTGAAGTATTGAAACCTATTTTAGAATCAAATAGAAGATTGCAAAATGAAATAATTGAAGAGAAAAACAAGATAGTTAAAACACTAAATAGTTTCAAATGATCTACTGCGGGTTTGAAAATGATAACTCAAGAACAAGAAAATCAACCATCCATTGAAAGCATATCAACAGCACCAGATAAATCAATTCTAGTAAGTAATTTGATTGTTTCATACCTCCAAGACAATTCGGATAAAAGTTTAGCAGGATACTCCATCAGATCTGATAAAGAAAACAAAAAGTACACAATTGGAAACCTTGATGTAATCTTCGATATTAATACAATCCGAATAAACGAAGTTGACTATGTCGCAACCGAAGGTTTAATGGAATTATTGACGAAAAAATCACCAAATTTAACTAAGATTAATGAAACTGATACTCGCTCTTACCAAACTATATTATTAGGTTCAGAAGCTTTGTACCAAGGATTTAACAAAGAATCTAAGAGATACAATGCTGATGCTAGTGACAAGTGGAAATTCATCAAAGCAAATTATTTTGTTAGCAAACCTTCAACTTCAACGAATCCTACAAGTACAGGATCTAGCATTTCCGACGGATTATTTGACTATCTACCTTCTGATGCTAATGCACTTATGAGTTCTTTGAGGTTATCAGTAGGTTGTTATCAAGCTGGAAATAAAAATGAATACAATAAAATTCATTCTATTTTAGATGAACTTCTCCGACTGGAAATGATAAAAAAGAAAGAGCTAGGAGTTATTTATTTGAATATCGGTCTATAGACCTCAAGATTTTTTGGTTCAATTTCAGAGTTTTGAAATTGAGGGGTGGGATCTTTGATTTTACTTGGCTTATCATTGTTGGGAACTAAAGGTTTAACAGAAGAGAATTGTCCACTGTCTAATATTTGGTAAGTATATCTTCCGGATGAATCTCTGGGTATTGCAATATCAAAATGTTTTGATTTATATGGAATATTATACAAATTAAAGTATTTTTTAATCGTTTTAGGGTTTCCACCATTTTCTTTACGAAAAGATGCTATACTATTTTTAACAAAATCAAATTCCTTCAATTTCAAATTTAGTGGATTCACTTCCATTTATATAAGACAAAATATTTTCAAAATTTGATACCTTACACCTTATACCTTATACCTTATACCAAATGTCTAATACCTAATACCTAATACCTTATACCCAATACCTTATCTAATACCTTACCTAATACCTTACCTAACACCTTATCTAACACCTTACCTAATACGTAATACCTTACCTAATTCCATACCTAATACCTAAATATTAACACTTCTCTTGAAACGGAAATAATTAAAAATATTTTATAGTATAAATGGAAAAGTCAATGCAAATATTTTTACCATCAGAAGATGAACTAGATGGCTTAGATAAAATTATAAGTGAAATACCAGAACTTCAGCGAATGATAACTTCAAGTTCTTTGACATTGGATCAAATCATCGCAGGCATTGATAAGTTAGAGACGATAGACAAACCAATGAAGTTATTTGCTAAACAAGTTTTCGTTAATTTCCAAAAATCTTTTGTATCAGAACAAGTATACAAATATAAATGTTTCAAAAATCAAGATGTTATAGAATAATTATTACAACGAGAAGAAAATCTATAATTCAAAATCTATCCAAAAAACATAATGACAATTCAGGTATCCAAGAGATGAATAAAATGTTTAGTACATTAGTCATAAAATCAGATGGAGAATCTAAACTTTCTAAATATACTTCTCAAAACATTTGATGATTTCAAACCTATTTTTGAAGAAGAAGGTTCACATGATTATACGAAAGAAGAACTAATAAATATGAAAAGTGATCCAAAGAGAGGTCCCAAGTTCAATGGAGTGAAAAGTATAAATGTAAAAAATTCAATAGAAGATACAATTGTAATTAAAAAATAATTATTCAATGTTCGACGAAGTTTCTAGCATTTATGAAATGAATAACCAAAAATATTTTAAATTCTTCCTAAACTTCCCATCATTTAGCTCACTTGTTTTATCAATGGTCAAGAAAGAATATTTCTCACTCCAAATCTTTTTAGTCATCTCTAGGAATTCATTGTTCTCAATTTCAGAGCAATGATCACGGTAAATGTAATCAAGATTGAGTTTATCTTGAGGAAAAATCATGAAAAGATTAGCATTTTCCCTGATTGTATTCTTCGGCAACTTGATATAACTCTGACTGATGTAAAAACAATCAATGTTGTTATGTCTACCACGAGTATAATATTGCTCTATTTTATTTTGTTTTTCCAGTATCATATCATCGAAAATCATAAGAGTTTTCTTATCAGGATTTATCGTGCTAGGATCTGGGATATCTTCTAAATTATCAGAAGTGTGAATTTTAATTATATTTTCACATTCTTTATCTTCCTTTTCTTCTACAACGAAGTTTTGAATAATAAAACATTCTTTAATTTCTTTTTTACTTAGACCATTTTCGAATCCATTTATAAGTACTTGATAACAAGGTTGGAATAAAGTTGTGGAAAAAATGTAAAGGTTATCATAGTCTAGATACTCTTCTAATAATAAGTTCATCAGTAAATTAGTTTTACCACAACCTGATTTACCAATCAAACAAGCTCTTATGCTACTAGGTAAAAGAGGATTATTATTTCTTATTATTATATTATTATTATAACAGAATAATTTGAAAATTCAGTAGACATTCTTCAAAACAATATTTAATAAAAATGAATATTTACGAAAATAATGAAAAATAAAATATTTAATAAATGACTACCTTATTCCTTGAATTATCTTCTAATGAAAAAACCTTTCAATTCGATTTTCCACAATGTTTCTTGGAAAAGGAATTTTCACTTGCAGTAGTGAAAGTAGAAGGAGATTTAGAAGGGTTCAAGGAAACGTTTATTTATCTGTCATGTAACCTTATATGTGATACTTATGTTGAAGAACGACAGAGTAATGTTATTTGCAAAATCAATACCAAAAATAAATTAAGACTTTATTATGAACCTACGAATCTGATTTATCACAAAGTTGTGAATAGACCAAGCTTACTAACACTCAAACTTGTTGATGACATGAATGATATGATCAACTTCGAAAAATGTGATCTTCATTTACAATTACACATTAAATCCTCTTGAAACCGGATCCACTTTTAATTGCTTTTAAAAATGCAGCATTCTCTTTGGATAGTTTATTATTCTCTCTGCTTTTTGATTTTTGAGGAGAATTACATTTTTGTGAAGGCTTATCACTGTTTTCTATCTTTTCTTCTATCTTTTCTTCTATTAATTTTATTGTATCTTTTTGTGAGTTATTTTTGATGATATAACTGATATAACTAATGGGCATGGTGTCTGACTGGCATGCCGACGCAGGCAGGTTCGACTCCCGCCCGCAGGTGATGTTTTGCAAGAGGTAGAGAAATGCACTTGCTCTCCGTGATTTATGTGCCAATGACGCCTACATTTATTTCACTAATTGCATTAACAGCCTTCTAGATACGTTCATTCCCCTTTCCCGACCTTCCGAGTTCAATAGATATCCTCGTAAAGTTAGAATTTTGTATGGTAAATATAGGAATCTGTCAAGAATTGCCCCCAACAGTGTAGCTTGTCACACCATGTCAAAGCGCTTTAAATCTGCTTTGAATAGTTTCCATTGTTATCTTGAGAATCGCATTGTCACCACCTCCAACTCTAGCGCGTTTTACAAATTTTGTTCTGGGAAGCTAAAGGCCCCTAAATCAACCCCTTCAGCTATCGTAGACTCAAAAGGAAGCACCATTTTATCTAATGACGAGAAATGCATTGCGTTCTCAGAGTTTTTCTCCTCTTTTTTCACGTACCCCCAACACTCCCCTCTCCCACTTCCAACCCCTTCTCTCACTTTTGACCTCCCATTTGTATCAGAAATAGATATTCTTTGTGCATTTCGTAGTCTTGCGCCCAAAATAAACCTTACCCCTGACAACATTCCCAGTATTGTCCTCACTAATTGTAAATTTTCACTCATTTCTCCTCTTTTGATTATCTTCAACAAGTCCCTCATTGTCGAGCTCCCCTCGGATGTCACATTCCACTGCCCTGGATCGAGGGGAAACTGAGTTTATCGGGGGATGTAACACATGGCAGGGGCAACATTGAGCATCTGCTCTAGCAAAAAGGGGTTCCTCTTAGACGAGGAAAGATGGCTAATCTAACACACCAATATCGATCTTCGCGATCGCGACACTCCAGGCCGAAAAAGTGGACTATCATGATGATACAGAATGATAGTACATACATACAATGATATCTTATGACCAAGTTCCTAAGTGCGAGACAATGATCGAAACCTATCAACTTCCAATAGCTATAGACGAAAATCAGTAAAATCTATGCTATGATAGATGAATAATCACAATAAAAGAGACAACAAACGAACACTTCAAAGGAGATTACACTTGGAGTCTGCTCCGTGACGTCGTAATCGTGGTAAGCGGTCAGCTCCGTTAGCTGCAACCACTCCGGACCAGCATATCATACAATGCTACCGTTCGAACCTCTCTGAAGATGAAGGCGAATGAGTCTGACGAAGAGCGGCCGCTCGATTGGTTACACTCTTGGACGAGGGAAGGAAGGTTGATGGGGCACTGTCGGTTGATGAGGGAGGGAACTGATCGGCTTGTCGACTGGATGAACTATTGAGTGTAGATTGCCGGAACGAGGGGAAGGGTTAAACTAGGGGACGGGGGAAGAGGAAACGAGTCATCTCATAGTGCGTCCGTTGCACTAGCACCCTCCAGGCCCAGAACCTGGGTCGGTGCGTGGTTCTTCGGGAGCTCCTGAGCGTCGGCTGGCTCCGTACCGTCGATGGTAGCTCCTGATTCCGAGGCAGCTCCGTGCCATCGAGGGCAGCTCCTAAGCGTCGAGGCAACTCCAACCGTTGAGAATCGCTCCTGATTCCGAAACAGGGGACAATGGGCACTTGCAGGTGGTGCAGTGGGTGTTGGGGGGGGGGGTTCGGCACGGTTCTGGCTAGGCCGATGATGCACCACTTGTCGAGCTCCCCTCGGATGTCACATTCCACTGCCCTGGATCGAGGGGAAACTGAGTTTATCGGGGGATGTAACACATGGCAGGGGCAACATTGAGCATCTGCTCTAGAAAAAAGGGGTTCCTCTCAGACGAGGAAAGATGGCTAATCTAACACACCAATATCGATCTTCGCGATCGCGACACTACAGGCCGAAAAAGTGGACTATCATGATGATACAGAATGATAGTACATACATACAATGATATCTTATGACCAAGTTCCTAAGTGCGAGACAATGATCGAAACCTATCAACTTCCAACAGCTATAGACGAAAATCAGTAAACTCTATGCTATGATAGATGAATAATCACAATAAAAGAGACAACAATCGAACACTTCAAAGGAGATTACACGTGGAGTCGGCTCCGTGACGTCGTAATCGTGGTAAGCGGTCAGCTCCGTTAGCTGCAACCACTCCGGACCAGCATATCATACAATGCTACCGTTCGAACCTCTCTGACGATGAAGGCGAATGAGTCTGACGAAGAGGGGCCACTCGATTGGTTACACTCTTAGCCGAGGGAAGGAAGGTTGATGGGGCACTGTTGGTTGATGAGGGAGGGAACTGATCGGCTTGTCGACTGGATGAACTATTGAGTGTAGATTGCCGGAACTAGGGGAAGGGTTAAACTAGGGGACGGGGGAAGAGGAAACGAGTCATCTCATAGTGCGTCCGTTGCACTAGCACCCTCCAGGCCCAGAACCTGGGTCGGTGCGTGGTTCTTCGGGAGCTCCTGAGCGTCGGCTGGCTTCGTACCGTCGATGGTAGCTCCTGATTCCGAGGCAGCTCCGTGCCATCGAGGGCAGCTCCTAAGCGTCGAGGCAACTCCAACCGTTGAGAATCGCTCCTGATTCCGAAACAGGGGACAATGGGCACTTGCAGGTGGTTCAGTGGGTGTTGGGGGGGGGGGGTTCGGCACGGTTCTGGCTAGGCCGATGATGTACCACTTGTCGAGCTCCCCTCGGATGTCACATTCCACTGCCCTGGATCGAGAGGAAACTGAGTTTATCGGGGGATGTAACACATGGCAGGGGCAACATTGAGCATCTGCTCTAGCAAAAAGGGGTTCCTCTTAGACGAGGAAAGATGGCTAATCTAACACACCAATATCGATCTTCGCGATCGCGACACTCATTACTTGTGAAGTTCCCTCTCTGTGGAAACAAGCTTTAGTAAAACCCATTCCGAAGAAAACTAGCAACTCTGTTGTAGATTTCCGTCCAATTTCCCTCACTTCTTCTGTATGTAAACTTTTTGAGAAGCTTCTAATAGAGAAGATTACCTCATTCCTAGAGAACCATGAACTTTTTGACCCCCGCCAAACTGGCTTTCGTAACTCTAGATCTACCTCTACTAATCTTGCTGAGACTTTCTCTCATTATCTGAGAATTTCAAAGACCAGTTCGTTCGACACTGTATATATCGACTTTAAAAAAGCTTTTGATAGTATCGACCATAGACTTTTATTGTTTAAACTATCTCAGTTAGGAATTTCAAACCATCTCATTTCTTGGTTTCACTCATACCTTTCTAATCGCACCCAGTCTGTCTTTATTGAGTCCTCTTTTTCCCCTCCAACACTTGTTCGATCAGGTGTTCCCCAGGGATCGTATTTAGGTCCGCTGCTTTTCATTCTCTTTATTAACGATATCGCCTCTGATTTCCCCCAGACTATCCACTACTCTATTTACGCTGACGACTTAAAGTTATTCGCTGAAGCACCTAGGTTTTCTAATGATTTACAGTCTGCCCTCGATGTTGTCTCTAATTATGCTTCCCAATGGAATCTAGGAATCTCTGAGACCAAGTGTCACATTGTTCACTACGGCACACATAACCCTCGCAGATTATTTCATATCAATAATGTCATTTTAAAGGAACCCACTGTCAAAGTTAAGAATGTAGAGAAAGTTATTGTTAAGGATCTAGGAGTTCACTTCTCTCCCTCTCTTTCTTTCTCCTATCACATTTCAAAAGTAGTTTCGAAATCACGTTCTATAATGAATTTGATGTTTAAGACCTTCCAAAGCGCGTCCCCATCCTTGTACTGTAAAGCATTCACCACCTTCATTCTTCCCAACCTCGAGTACTGTGCTATTATCTGGAATCCTATTCATTCTGTCGAATTAACTAAAGACCTAGAGAAAGTTCAACGAGATTTCACGCGTAGATTATACCACCGTTGTGCCATCCCTCATGTTTCTTACACCGAGCGTATGCTTAATCTGAACCTTTCATCGCTTGAACAACGTAGAATTATTTCCGATATTGCATTTCTCCATTCAATTATGCATAAGCGATATTTACTCGATGTCTCATCTCTCCTTATTCATGCTCCACTAGTTCGTTCTATTCGCAATGCGCATCACTTCAGAATATCTTTACCTTTCTTCCCTCATAATTCCCATTCCACTGTCACTTCTCGATCCATTTCAATATGGAATTCCCTGTTACCCGAAACTGTAGCTCTCTCCCATGACTCATTTCGTATTTTTATCACTTCTCAACCTCCTTCATTTTTCCCCATGTCAGTTATCCATAATTGGTTTACCTCTTGATCTCTAATCGGTTGCCCCCTTCCCATCCCCTCCCCCCTTCCCCCATACCCTTGCTGCGACCCCACCCGATTCGACACGATCGACGGACCTCCGTTCTACGCAACACATCACAGATATTCTATGTAAACATTCCCCTCTGACGGAATAAATAATGAAAAATCTCATCTTCAATTTATTTAAAAAATAATAATTTGAATAAAAATAAAATACCGTTTTGTGGTGGAGATTAATCAACAATTAAAGACCTTCTTGATGTACCAAGTCTCAAATCATTTAGTTCATATCGATCTTGCCGTCTATTGTTATTCGTAAGACTTCTCTGAAAAAATACTTTTGGAGAAAGAATTATCCAAATAGATCTTCCAATGAAAACGTAGAATAGTGTTACACCAATAGTTACATAGATTCTCCAAACTTTGATAAAATACTTTTGAAAAAAGCTTTCAGCATCTTCGAGTATTTCATGTGGAATCAAAGAGTTTTGCTCATTTGAATGTAAACTCAGTAACTTCAGATTTTTCATGCATCTCATTAATGAGTTCTTCTTCGATGTTAGTTTTTGCGTCAAATAGAATGTGTTCATTGAAAATTATTTTGTCATCTAAAAATTTTAGATCATAATCCTTAAGATCTGTGATATTAGTGATATTAGAATCAATGGTAGGATGAATTTGCAATTTGTTTGATATGATTCCTTCTCCGAAAGAAATTTATAATACCAAATCTTATCTCCATAATCCATAAAATTCTCAAGTGAATCCGAAGGAGATCTTTTCATCTTAATAGGAATTTGACCTTGGGTAAGTGCTAAACTAAACTTATAACCATCAAAATGTGTTAAATCAACATATTCAGCATCTATTTCTTTACAAAAAGTTACTTGTACTACATTACTCGAGTCCATAACTTTTACTCTTATAGCTGAGTGTTTGAGTTGCTTTTGCATATACTTTCTAGGGTTTTCTCTAATAAACATTTGTAAAACATCGTTTTGATCATTAAACATATCACAAATTATTTCTGTTGTATGACGTAAAAGATTGTTAGAAATGTTTTCGAGGTACTGAAATTCATCTGCAGCTTGAAAATCTGTGTACAACTCCCTTTTGGTCCTGAGGTAAGATACTTCCCTTTTGTTTCTTGGAAACTTGACTGTAACAACTTGTGTATAATTACTTTGCTGTCTTCTCATCTTCTCTTCATGACGTTGTCGTAACTCGTCCTGTCTTTTCAATTTCTCTAAAATGTGAAGTTGTTGTCTTTCGAGTTTTTCTTCATTTCGTCTTTGTTGTTCTTCTTCTTGCCTTCTCTTCACAAATTGTTGACGTTCTTGTTCTAATTGTTTTAGATGTTCTTGTCTAAGCTTCTCACGATCATCTATATTACGCTTTTGAGTATCTTCTTGTTGTTGTTATGTGTTTAATAATTGTTCTTGATTTATTTTTTCTTCATATTCTTTTACTTTTTCTTGTCTTGCTTGGTCTGAGGACCAATCAATGTATCTTGTCTCAATTTTTCTAGTCTTATTTGTTGTTCATATAATTTGTCTTGTCTTACTTGTTCTTGCTTCAATTTTTCTTCTCGTTTTCTAATTTCCTCTTGTTGGTTTCTCTGTCTCTCGTGGTATTCATTGTTTTCTTTTTCATACGTTTCTGGGTTTCTACTCATCCTATTCAAAGAAGGTATCGCTGCGTTAGATTTAGCAGATATTATTCGTTTGACTGCAAAACCTTCATCACTTACTAATAAATTTAGATTACAACTACTTACAGTTCTATTTTCTGTAAAACTCAATGCAATTTGATTTTTGCTATTTATCCAAAGGCCATTGCTATAAAATCCATCGAGTTTTCCAATTGAGATATACTCACACTTTTGTTCTTTATTTACATCCCAAATCATTACTTCATTCTTTTTTATATCACAAACACCATCCACGTATTTACATTTGCTCAAATCTGCTAATATATTTGTTGGACGCGATTGATTGAAATGAGCATACACCTTTGTTTCAATAATGACACAATTTTCTTTGTAATATCGTTTAGGAGAGAATAAGCTTGTGAATCTATTAGGATAATCGGTTGCAACTTTGTTATTTGTAAACCATGTACCCGAATTAGTCTTTTGTAGAGCCCCATAATCACATTTTTAAGTCTCAATCATTTCTTTACATTCATTACGAGTAATTGGTCTATCATTGAGCTCTTTTTCTACTAGGTGTTCATATCCTGAAAAATCTGTATACATTGTCACTTCACTTATCAATTTCTTACACAATTTAGCCTCGGAGATGTATTCTATTACATTTTGTTTGAAAACCTCAAATTTGACAACTTCGGTAAAGTTTTTGAACATATAGTTTTTGAACATACATTTTGGTAGTTTTGGAAGTCTAAAGTATTGAACTGGAGAATTTTCCGTACAAATAATTGGTTTGTTTTCATAAATTTGAAAAAGTGAGAAAAAAGAACAAAGAAAAATAGAGTGGAATAAACTAATACCATTTTATATTAGTAAAAAATTATCTAAGTAAATAAAATAGATCTCTTTCGAAACCTTTCGGAATGGAAGCAGTTGATAGAATTCTGATTATTGATAATCCGGTTGTTAGTGATACGTCAATTCAGAAAGAAAATCTTGTTAATATTTTTCCATCTTCTGGATCTAACTTGAATCAGCATGGAGAAATCAATTTTGTTATTGAGACATGTGATCAATATCTTCTCCTGCCCAAATCTTACATCTATCTAGAGGCTAAACTCACCAAATTGGACAACTCTGCGTTAGTTGATACGGACGAGGTATCTTTGACAAACAATGCACCATTGTTCATTATTGATCCTGGAAGAGCAAGTTTGATGAAAGGACTGTGGACATATTCTTCCACAATGAATAAACAAAATACATTTGGTTGGATTCTAGAAAGCAAAGACATTCTAACTTACAAAATTAATAAATACACAAAAAATAGGAAAGGAGATATCACTTTCTGTATTCCATTGAGTCACCTGTTCGGGTTTGCAGAATGCTACAACAAGATTGTTTACGGAAGAAAACACACTCTATCACTTTACAGATCACCTGAAAATAAGAACAGTATTGTTTCTTCAGATCCAACTAAGCATAAAGCTAAAATGGTTATAAATAAACTTCAATGGATCATTCCGAAGATTATTCCTAATCTTGAGATGCAAAATAAATTAATCAACATCCATGAGAGTAACAAACTTATTCAGATGCCCTTCATTTCTCGACAATTTGAAAGTTATAATATTCCTAATGGTAATCGAGAATTTACATGGAAGCTTGGAACAAAATATGATAAAGTAAAATATGTTGTTGTTGCTTTTCAGTGTGAAAGAGATAATAATTTTATGAATGCAAGTAGATTTGATAACTGTGGACTTGAAGAGATTTACATTGAATTTAATTCAGAAAGATATCCTTATGAGTGTTTGAAGTTCGACTTTGATAAATTCAATGCAGTTCAGCAATATAATTTTGCAAAAGAATTCAGAAATAGCTATTATGAATCAGTGAAAGATTATATTTTTATGGAAGAAGATGTGTATTATTACCACTATCCTTTACTAGTTTTTGATGTAGTCAAAGTATTTTCACAAACCCAAGAATTGAATTTGTCTGAGTATCCACGCCATTTCACAAAAACTTCACAAATCCCATTTCTTTTTCTACGTTTGATAATCTTTTCGATAATGTATTCTTCGCTAGTATTATTGTATAGTGTCAGCTCTTCTTCATAAAATTTACCTTTAATTTCTTCATCACCAAGATCTTTGAGTTCATAGGTAACTGGAGAAGTATCGAAGACTTTCACAATTTTGAATTGTTCAGTACTCCAATTCGGTAAATATCCCTTATCAAAAATAGCTTTATATTTTGTTATTCTGACTGTGTCATTGATTTTTAATTTACTTTTTATATAAGATAATTCGGGAATTTTTTCTTGAGGATACAAATTTTCATACACCTGTTTTTTATTCTCAGGATTAGAAGCTTCAATTGGAGTCATTTTAATGCTGCTGTGATAATGATTATTGTAACCTGAAACAAGATCAGAAAGGATGTCTGTCCATTTGTGATTGTTATTTTTGGTGAATATTTTCCACATTTTCTCTTTGAGAGTTCTATTAAATCTTTCCACAATTGACGCTTTTTTATCTGAATAAGTTGAAAAAAGATTAATTTCTAAATTCTTGAATAGAGCAGTCATTTGAGAATTGTAGTACTCTTTTCCATTATCTGTTTGCATCTTTTTAGGTTTTCTTCCGTTCGAATTCGGTGAATCCTTGAGAGACCCGATGAAAATCTTTTCCAATGCATCAGCAGTTTCCTTCCCCGTTTTAGTCTTTTAGGCTCTCAACCCAAGCATATTTACTGAAACAATCAATGACTGTGAGTAGGTATCTGAAATCATTATTTTCTTCAGCATATGGAATCATTTCCACTAAGTCAGATTGCCATTGTTCATCAATGTCGTTGACATATACTCTTTGAGTTTTGTAATTTTTGCGAGCTGGTTTGTGGAGTGTGTACACATCTTGTTGATTTAAAAAGTCTTTGACTACTTTTTGAGACTTTTTAGTCTTCCTAGCTAGCTCATTGATTCCACAGAAGCCTGTTTTTGGATCATAGTATGTTTTTTCTAGAAGTATTTTATCTTTTTCCGAGATATTTTTTGATGATTCTAGTCCAGCACCAATTTTTTGGACAGATTCTTTTACAGAAATTAGCTTATTTAGTCATATTACACTGCTCACACAATCCTTTCATCATCATTCTGTTATTTTTGGTGACAATTTGAAAAGTATTAGTGGTATTGGTATGTTGTTTGCATTTGAAACAAAAAGCTAAATTGGAAACTTTATGCATTTAAGATCAATAAATCTTTGTAAGAAAGCTCGAATGACAATTGAATACGACAATGAAACTAATCGTTCAGTTTTTCCTCGAGCTTTTTCATTTGCTCTTTAATTCTTAATTTCTGAATACCAATTTTCTTTTTCTCAATACTAGCAAGTTTTTGCTTTTTCTCATCACGTTTTTTACTTCTGTATTGGACTAATTTATATTCAGTATTGAACCTTACTTTGGCTTCATAGAGTTTCGTGAACTTTTCGCTAAGAGCTAAGTCTTCCTTAGCTCTTTTAAACTCTTCAACTAAATCAGCTAGCGTTGAGATTTGTAGACTAGCCATCTCTTTGGTGGGATAGGAGATGGAATCAGCAGGTGGTTTTGAGAGCTGTAGACGGTGTATTTGTTTGGTGGGAGATGAGATTGAATCAGTTGGAGGTGGTAAGAGCTGTTGACGGGGCATTTCTTTGGTTGGAGATGAGATGGAATCAGTAGATGATGCTAAGAACTGTAGATGAGTCACTCCATCGATGTCTTCATACTCATCAGGGGTAGATTGGAATTCACCAGATGCCGAATCAGAAGTATTGACAACCATCTGAAATTTTATTTATACTATAGTACCTGACTCAGAAAAATGTATTCAAAAAATAAATAAAATACCTTTGATTTGAAGGGAGTTATTCAGCGTTGAAGGATAATTTATGCAAGAAAAGTAGAGGAAACTGATCAGTGAGTTGCTTCCTTTTAACCGCACTCGCTATCACCTTCTCGAAGGTTTAAGTGTGAACGAACGGTTAATTTGCTGAAACCAATCTGTTTTCTTATTCATTTCATTGATTTATTTGGGGTGAATATTCATATTTCCACTTTCTTAGTCGGTCTTATAAAAAGAAGACTCATTGTGCAAACATTGCATGTGAAAGATCTGCGTACATCACTCTTTGGACGCTCTAACCATCGAGCAGCATTCCCTCTCCCTTTACCTGCTCGATAACAGAGATAATGTGACCTTCGCTTGCTCACTGCTTGAGAGGTGATAGTGAAAGTATGACTAATCGACAAAAAGGTGTGGAAGTGATAGTTTACGATATGCAAACGTTTTCACATTGGATTTTTTATGTCTTATTTGCCATAAAAAGGTGAGAATGGCATTGCTTTTCTGTCTCTGTAGGATGATGCTACTCAAGGTGTATCTCACTCTGCTGCTCGCTGCTGGTGTTTTCTCGTTGGAGTTCGTTTTTCCTTTCACTTTTGTATTATTTTTTCACTTTAGATGTGTCTTCGAAGTGCAGGCTGGTGCAACAAGATTGGATGTAGAAGGTGGAATTGATAAGTGTGAAAGCAGCGATCAGTACTGTGCAATGGTTAGACCTTGTTGAAAAAAAGTTTGCATTTACTGAAATCTTACAGCTCAACTACAATGGAATCTATGCCAAGGGGTGCTCTAAGACTGCTGAGAAGATCACTGGAGTGGGAATGCCTGCACACATTTCATGTACTGAAGAGAAATGCAACGAGGATGAAAGTCTTTGTTGTTGCAAAGGAGACAGATGCAATTCTACGGTTGGAGCATCGATGATGTCTGTTATGTCGTTGATCGTTACTGGACTCATTGTCAAGAATTAAATACTTGATAAAATGTTGGCTCTTTGGGAAGCCCGTCGCGCATAAAAACACCGCGGAAATGTTTTATTTTCAATGTTTTTCGAGATTAAATAGGTCTTGATTGGTTAGTGGCTTTAGATCTTTTCGGAATTTCATTTATTAGTGTACAAAAAAATTTGAGTCGTATGAAAACATCTCTAAAAAGTACCAAATTTTGTAAAAATAATGTTTTTGAGATTTTTTATATATTTAAAACAAGTTTTGAGTGTGTTAAGGAATGAAAACTGTTCAGAAATGCAGGTTTTTAAGAAAAATAAAAAGTGGTACTATAATCCCGCTTTACTATACTTCTGGGGGAAACATGATACTACCTACAATCCCTATTGAAATTCACCAATGGCAAATTCAACAGTTGGCTATTACATTAATTTGTTGTTTATCGATTACTTCATTCAAGTGTCGTAGCAATTCACACTCTGGTAGGTTCCGAAGTAGCTTCCATCTTCAAAGTAGGTCTTCCCGTTGGACGTCCCCACCCACTTTCCTTCCTTCGAGCAATTCAGTCCGTTCGGCAGGGCAGTCGCTGGACCGACCCTCTGAGAATGAAAATCGCATGAGTTAAATATGTACCAGCATAACCCACAGTTCCTAAATGCGTTTTACATTCCCTGAAAAACCTTAAAAGTAAATTCATTTTCTAAAGGACTGTGTCTCAATTCCTTCAAGTCGCTCGTCACGATCGCAAGCTATGGACGCGTCTCATGGCAACCCAGCTGAGAGCCGACCACTAAACCAGATGATAGAGTTGTTAAAATGTCAAATGTCACGCGAGATATGTCCGTAATTCTATTCTTCGTTTTTTTTAGTTACTCCCTTGGTCAATTGAGCGTCGTGATCAAGGGCCCTCGGTCAAGTTATTGCTGACGGAAAAATTTCGATTAGCAAGTGACAATGACAGAAACCGAATTGGGTCTCGAGCAGGTGACAGATGATTCGGTGATCGTTGGCGCGAAACACGAATCGAGAAACATCTGATTACACGCCACTTCGTCCCACACCGGCAGATTCTTGCAGCTGGGAAGACCTGCAATAGTGATTGTTCATACTGTAACACGGATATATCACTAGTGTCTCGGTTCTCCTAACAGCTGTCTACCTCCTCTACACGGGGGGCTACAATAAAAAAAAACACAAAGCCATAAAAAAAACATAAAATGTAAGCTCCCATTACTCATGTTGTAAATACGAAATCACTGGGGTCTATGTATGTAATCGACAGACTACCCTAAATACCTTCGAAAAAGCACCGCACAACTCTCGACGACCCCTTTCACCTTGAGTGGACGGGCAACTCGGAGGAGGCGATGCCGAAGGGCAACTGGGAGCGCAAGCCGTAGATGAAGAGACGACAATGAATAGATGGAAGAGAGTTGCAAGATTGAGCATGATTGATGAATAAGGAGTCATTGCAGTGAAGAAAACGATGGATGCGCCATCCTTTTAAGGAACACTATCCAGTTATCTGCCGAGTGTCGCCTTCTCGGAACAAAGCCCTAATCAGGAATACGGGTGGAAATGAGAGATGGGAAACAAGAGCGACTCTATCCATTGCACGTGAGATCTCATCCGCGAGATTAGATAGGATATACCTAAGAATGGAGAGATCGCTAGACTGGGAGACGGATATTTCGACACTTATTCAACTAGAGACAAAGATCGCGTAAGATGCGCTAAGTGAAAGTGCCTCCGACGTAGTGATTCATAGGCGGGCGCATTGGCTGCCAATGATCTGCCCATTTGGTGGACTAGGATATTGCGAAAAGCGTCTTTTCTGATTCTTCTTTTCGACGCGGTCCAGGCCTGTACCCCGCAGAGGAATCCCTCAACATCAGGTACGTCAACCTCCCCCCATTACTCCGAGTCTTAGACGTTCATGCATATCGGGAACAAATAATCAAGATTAATGTCCGGTATTACGCGTATTTTGACCTAGTTATGCTCCACATTTCCCCTCTTCGATATTTAAAGTTTCAGGTACACCGAATTCGGTTCCGGCCTGAAATAAGACCATCCCGATGGACATCTTAATATGCTCGGATGACGGAATTGTTGGATGCTGCTAGGCGACTATCACTAACACCGACGTCTCCTGCTCGAAGGGCACTTCGCAAGTCTTGACGAATGTTACTGTAAGCTGTTCCCCTTCACTTCTCTCTCCTCCTTTCCTATAGGCGTTTCTCGTCGATTTCAGTACGAAATAAGCCACGAATTTCTAGCAAAATAAGGTTTCTGGACAAGAAGATTCTTGGCCAATAATTTTAGCAATTTTATTATCGATAAGAAAGATCGTACAGTGATTTAATAATTGCAGGTGTCTCCCTTGATGACCCTGTCAACAGCGGCGACATGCTCAAGAAAGGGAATCATGTTCGGCAGAACAGGACTTGTATTTAACAAAATCGATCGGACTGGGACGGAGTCCAAGATCCCGTTTGCGCTAATTAACTATCATCCTTTATTTTCGAGAAAAAAACATAATAATTGTCAAATACCTGAAGTCAACACGAGAATTTTCATTCAAAATTCTCCAAGTCTTTCATTTATTGCGAAATTAAATTTACCGATTTGAGTCATCAACCGAAACGGTAGCACTTGTTCAAATTCGCATCTCAAGATTCCACCTAGTAATCAGTGTGCAACTTGATAAGATATTCATTTTTTCCGTCCATGCTTACTCGATTATAGATGATCGATTTTCCAGTGCAGATGTTTTGTGGTATGGGTATCTCTGCGAACATCTGCTGCTCAAAGAAATTGAAAGCGATTATTTGTGATTTTAGTAGGTCGAAAATAGGAGAAAATTGAATGAGCGATATGCGTTTATCATGGTACGCTAGAAGAATGGGATACAATATAGGGGGAGATCTTGGAGGAGGAAAATATACCGGGAAATTGGGATAGTGCAAGGTGGAAGTCACCCCTACATTAAATCTTCACTAATCACCACGACTACCTTCAGAAAAATGTGTTAATGAAACAGAAAAAATGTTAATGTTTTTCAAAAGTATTGGGGAGTGAATGGGCATTCATAATGAATCATTCTGCATATCGCAGTAGTTGGCACCCGAGATTTCTTCTCGGGTGCCAACCGCATCCTGTATCCTACTGAAGAAGCTCCTGTAAAATACTCATAATTATCACAAATATATTTGCACCATCAAATTGCAATTTGCTTACGTGAGAATTGAAAAAGTAAATAACCCAATGAGACTTACCATGTTTGACGTTCAATGATACAATAATCCAGTTGGAACGAGGCTATTTACGAGCCTGAGATAGTGGCACACTTCAGGAAACGAATTGAAAAATATTGTTCGAAGATGAGACTCGTAAGAGTGAAAACTCTCGCACGTACGAAAGACACATTGGACACATTAAATCTAGGGATAGAGCTAAGCGAAACACATCGACTATAGCGCTATCTCATTCTGAATAGCAAGGAAGATGCATTACACCGTCCTGTCTTTTCCTGATATCCCTTTCAACTGGAAGAAGGATCTCCAGAAATTTGACAGATGTCGTGTGTGTCGCTATTTGTTCGTGGATGACACAAATAAAACCTTAAACATCGAGACGTACAATAAAAAATTTAAAAAGTGGTTGGATTCGGCTCCAGATTCGGCTTCGGCTTCACTTTCTGATATCTCATCCGCAACGTTTTTAAATTGTTAGTTTCCGGCTGATGCTTCTTGTAAAATTGTTTTTAAAATCTGGAAATTAGAATCACTTGAATGCCCATTGTCATAATTTGCTTTCTCGAAATCAACATGATCACTAATTCGGTTTCCAACGATGCGTTGTGAGATATCACGCGTGTTCGAACGAAGGATCGAAGATCTGAGTATTGCTTTCAAATGAAGGAGTTCCTTTATCCCCTTCTTGAGAGATTCCTGCAGTGAAACTGCTTATTTGGCGACTCTGAATTTGTCCCCTCGTGAGCTTCGGAATTTATATTTGTTCACAAGTTCCGGCTCTCAATCGAATGACACCTAATGCATAAGAGCAAGCATAAATCATTCACGCGAGTGGATAGCCAGACGCGTGTTTTAACGAAAGGCTGAGATGTAGGCACAGATGAAATTCGAGGAAATTTTCCATGTTTTACATCACATTCTACTATTCGGCCCTGTGTTTCAATTGTCTAAACATTCGCGCGCTCAAATAAATGACTTTTAACAATCATCGTGCTCAGTACTGCTTCGGATCGTCGATCTTTACTGCATGGACATTCCCAGTAAACTACAACCTCCTGAAATGTATCTAATCGAGGTCCGTGACTCCGCCCCATTCAATCTCAGTCCGAACGAACCGGTAGCTCCGCAGAGTCGGGATATGGTTTTTCGACCCGAGCTCTACTTCTTCTTCATCCCTCTCACTGCGGTTACGCTATTCTTCTACGCTAAAATCCTGTACGTTCTTACAAAGAGGAGGAAGGAATACAACTCTATTTTCTACAAACTCATCCGGACACAGGTATCGCCAAATCATGGGGTTCTGTTGAGAAGAAATAATGTTTAGTTGCTATTCGACATTTCCTATGTAATATTGTTCATGATATACGATGTTCCACAGGTATTCTATATTTTCGAAGCAAAATATTAGCACCGTGGAATTCAGGACTGGCCCGCACTATATCCATTCCTGCTCAGCATGAATCCCACCATTTGGCCGCAAGTCTTCTACGGTCAGGTGTACGGCTCCTGCAATGAAAGGTGTTACTTCGAAGCCTAATTACTGTAATTTTCAATCAAACGGTATGTCAGATTCTTGGAGTGACTCTCAACAGCGTCAGTCGGATGCTGCTAGTCTGCTATCCGGGTTGGAGCGCGGCAAAAGTGAGTGATACACATATCTTTCCAACAAGACCTGTGCTCGATTTCACTGTCCGTTTTGCAAAATTTCTCTGACGCTTCGAATTTGCACCTGCAATGTTTCAGCCCTCACATGAGAGAGGGACTGACTTACTAGCAATTTCTCAGACATATAAGTCGTTTTGATCTTTAATCTCTTTTGCGATCGTTGAACAATTGCATAGATAGAATAGAACATTTAAATGAGGAAAACATCGTTGTACTTTCTAATTATATTACTATTTATATTATATTGTGAACGAAGAAGAATGATGTCACCCGAATATTATGAGTTTAGTAATAGAGAAGGCTTCTCAGGAAATGCACATCGTCATGTTGCGTGCTTTCTCACAATTCGACCGGTCGAGAGATTGTCTGAAATGAAGCGAAAATTTCAGTTCTTAGGGGCTATCGCAGACCCTGCAACAATTTCATTCCTATCTGATTTTTTTACAGACCTTCGATTCTCTCTCCTTTCCTCGCGTCATGCTGCTCCACTATCCTTTCCCGTTCGCGGTCGGTCTCTACATCTTCTTCGGTCAGCGTCCCTCCACATTCGAGTACATCCCGGCAGTGGGCAAAGTCACGCGAGTCACCCCCGTTGAGTTCGTACAGGTTAGTCGGAATTCGAATCTTCAGATTGTGCATGCTCTTCAGCATGTCAGAAAAACGATTGAGCACGCATAACTAGGAGAGTATCTTCGCATTTTCTCCTTCTGAACACTTGATTCTCCAGTCGAAGATCCGCAGCAGGAGCTGTTCCTGTTACTGCGCTATTTTGCTGACAGAAAGGTGAAACATTGAGTAGAATGGAGAGAGCTAATATCCGGAATGAGTGCACCTCGGAAACCTCGTTAGTTTGCGGCGATTATTCGAAGGTTTCGAGAACTGTCTCGGCTCGGGGACGGATCTTGGATCTCTGGAAGGAAAGTAAAATGCAGAGGACAACCAGGAACTCGGAGAATAGGAAAATCGTTGGTGCAGATCTAAAGTACTGTGCATTCGAATCGGGATGCAAAGTATGTTTTCCACGTCATGAAGTGGTGCAATCTGATTCCCAAAACATTGCCTGAATTTGAAATTATTGTCGTTCTATCAGATCAATTCGGACATCACAGCGGCTGCGGCTGTGATTGGAGCGATCGTCTGTTCGTACTGCTACATACGGGTGATTCTCGTGCTGCGAACAAGGTTCCGATAGTAACTTTATTCCTCCGCAGTTTCATTATCTCACACGTAAAATTCGTTATCTTGTGCAAAAATACGCCGGAAAATCTATGGCTCACGCGGGGCTTGCGATGCCAAACCAGAATTTGCAAGTTACATCATTATGATCAATATTTTCTGACCTTAGCAGAAGAGTTATCCACCCTATTCGTCGAACCGTCGAGCCTGCAGCGTAGATGCCTATTTAAAAAAAAAGTATATTTCAGGCCTTTTCGCTCTTGGAAGAAAGAGGCTTCGATGTACATCAGCTCCGTATTTATGTTCGTTGCCCTGTGTGCGATGACCGTCTACTACTTCCTCAACTGGTTCTATTCCATTACAAACGTGAATCGATCAATCCCAAGACTGAGTCTAACTTCGCACTATTTTCAGCCCGATGCGATGTACTCGTGGCGGACGAACTACTATTACTTCTCTTTTACCATGGCACTAGTGAATCCGTGGAGCTTGATCCTGACGAGTTGTGAGTGTTCGAATAGTATTTTTGGATCAAATTTTCGGTCTTTGGTCTACGTAGGAAAATAGCAGAAATTGGACCAATACCAATTGGATCCACCGTCATTTCAGTGAAAATGCGAGTCGCTGTGTTCGGCAAGTTTGCAAGCAAGTTCGGAATCTTCGTCCGCTCCACAACTTCACAAGCGACAATCGAAGTGAAAAGAAGAAAAGAGACGACAACTATCAACCCTTCAGTTATCTGATGATCTCATCATACTACTTCTTCCACATTCTCTCATTTGTTCTGATTGGCTGAATTCTTATTTGCATAAAATTAGACAAATAGCTAAACTTGAGCGAACTGAAATTCGATGATTAGAAAATTCTATACAGCTGTAGTACCAGAAAAAAAGAAGAAAATCACTCCATGGCGTAACGTGACAGTTGTATATAATTTCAGCCTGGTCAGGTATTCGTGTCACCCCTCATATAATGCAAATAATAATCGGAAGTAGTAAATATTTTATGAATCCATGCAGTCAAAAAGACTGATTCAAACAGTGCAAATATCCACGCGAAGAAACGAGAACTGAGTAAAACAAGTAAATAAAGCGTATTGAGCATGACGAAAAGGTCTCGATTTGGGAATGGCAACTAGCGGAACTGCATTGGAACAGATAAGCACTAGTGAGTACCCATCTACCCTTTAGATGGACCGAAATGATACCGTAAAAGGGGGGGAAATTGTGATCTCGAATACGATTTACGCATGAAAGAGCAGATAAATCGACCGATCACATCGAAACAGGCCGGATTAAACCAAGATTATGGTAAGAAGCTGACTAGACAAAACCGAAAAGATCGAATGTACCAGGAAGGAGAGGAAAGGCATTGGACAGATTGGGGGAATATAATAGGCTAGAGGAACTACTGCAAACAATGTACAGCGGTGTAATGGAGGGAACCTGTAGAGGGAAACAATGAAAGCTGGTATGGTTGACTATCGAGCCGAGTGCAGCTCTTTATGTAGACTAGAATCGTCGAGACTGAGGGGTGGAGGGGGGAGGGATTGGGATGAGTTGGACTTGACCGAGATAAAGTACTCGTGCTGTTTTTTGTACTGCTCGACGACGTTCTTGATCAGCATTTGGGATTCGGCGAGGCGGCTCTCCAGAATGACCTGAGATGTCATTCGAATTATGAATAGCTTTTATATTTCCTTTCGGAAAACTATCATTTCATGTGTATTTCTCACCTTTTCACTTTCAAGTCGCTCAACAGCCCTTGCCATCTCGCTCCATTTCAAAGGTGGTTTCTTCCATTCGCTTGAGCCCTCGCTGCCTCCCAGGCTGTTTTTGTAGCGGCCGACGGCCCCGGATGAGTTCACCATTATTCGCAGCTCGGTCACCCGTTCTTTCGCTGCCTCGAAGCGGCCTTTCCATTTGCGAAGCTCCTTCTTCAGCACCAGTTTGTCCTGCATATTTCAGATTCAACACAACCGGTGATTTTCTCGTTTTCAATAACATTTCGGAGAGTTCCGGAAGAGTGAATCGTGAGGTACAGTGTCCATGTACACTATAGCTACGGTTTCGAATATTGTAGATCACACGCTACTCGCATAAATATTCGACAGAATAGTCTTCCAGTGCCCATGTCTAACTACTCGCATCGATATTATACAGAACATCGGGACACTATCATCCAGTAACGAGCAACCGTAATCGTCTTTCAGTGATCAAGGCTCACTACTCACATCGATATGGCTGCCGGTGGAGCTGCCTAGGTCTTCTATGCCGCTCTCGGCGCTCGTCTGATCTCCGCAGAGAACGTTATACAGTTCTCGGAGTCTGGAATCGATCTGCTCACATCGATCACAACGAGAAGCGAGCGAGGAGACCGACTGCAATGAGGAAGGAGCCAATCAATGCCAAAATTGTCCTAATCCATGCCAAACTCGGAACCGACCCTCCTCAATTCACACGCTCTCTTGCCAAACAGTGAACGAGAAAGCAGCGTGAATTGATGATAGTCGATTCATCACTAGCAGAAACCACGATTATAAGCAAGAGAATGGAAAGTTGAGATACTACGGACAATGCACACAGGTAGCATGATTCAACGTAAAAATGTCATTTCTGAGCTGAAACGGATGCAATTCAGCAGGGTCAACCCACTCGCTGGAAGGGCATGTGGTTGTGGTAGCTGTTGGAGGGCAGGGGTGGTCGCTTTTCTACTGCGAGTGAGGAGGAGGGAGATGAGGAGTAGCCGACCGAGGTCTCATTGCGTCTGAAATTATCATTGTATGTTACAAATTTAACAGAAAAATCAGTAAAATAATGTTTCAGTGCGGACTTGGTTTATGTCATCATAACTAACAAAATCGTCAAAATTTGGCTTACCTGTACTTTTCGATGAGCGAGAGGAAGCTGCCGGTGTTGGTTCTATCGAGGGGATTCTGACTTGACTCCCTGATCTGCTTCACTACAATATTGTGACGATCCTTCATGTCAGCCAGCTTCTTCTCGTAGCCATTGCGCTGGCCTTCGATGGAGGACTCGAGCATCTTAACGATTAATAAATTAACATCTGATTGTGCGATCAAAAAAGGTTTGAATGATGGCTGATAGTGATCCAATTATTTTCTATTGTCAATGTCGACACCAAATACTTGGGTTTTAGTGAAGTAATTGGGAATTGTTTTGGCATCCCTAATGGCTGCTTACTTTTATCTGCCTTTTGTAATGCTCGATGGTAGCGGAGGTCTTCTCTACTCGTTGAGTGGTTGCCAGTCGCTTCAGTTCTTGATCAAAGTCCTCCTGAATATATCTGGTGAAATGATTACTAAATGTAGATTCGAACCTGCAACCGATTCATCAGCTTCATTTTCTCTTCAGCGAATGCTCTCTCCATCGAGTTTCTCTCTTCAACCACTCGAGAGTCGAACTGTCTTCGCTCCTTGTCGAATCTGTTACAGTACAAACCATGAACTAGAACACAATTATCGGAGAAAGTACGAGAAAGTAGGAAGTAGACAGTAGGGAAGCAGTAGTAGTAGTAGAAAGTATGGAAAGTCCCTTTTGAAATAGATTTTTGCATCACAAAGAATAAAATAATAGAATAACTCACTCGTTGTTCAACTTCCTCTCCTGCTCCTTCAACGCTCCCTCCACGCTCTGCGCACTCTCCGTCTTCAATCGAGCGCTCTCCTTCCTCATCTCCTCCTGCCACCTTTTCCGCTCCTCATCAACAGCGTGCGTGATGAAGACGCTGAAGCCAGCCGGACTCTGGAACGCATTGACTGACAAAAAACCGTCAGAATGTGCTTGTGTCAGGTCGATTGAGCTCTAGACGTGGTTGGACTTTTCATAATTCATATTTCATCCTACTGCATCCCATCTTGTCACTCAACCGATATAGAGATTGTGCGGAATGGACAGACGAATTCGTCAGTAGCCTAAACAAATGGATCAACATCATACCGGTGAAGTGGAGTGCTGACTCCTCTGAGGAAGTCGATTGCTGCCTTTGGAGAGGATCGAGGTGGAGGACAGGCGATACTTTTGGGAGGACGAAGTCGATTCGGAGTCACCTGTAACTGTCGTATTTACATATTTGCGGCGATTTTTACATCCACCGGATAAACGAGGTCGACTAGACTCACTCGCAGCTTGCCCGTTCAGTCCGCTATGCCCGTTGTGAAGGGCGATTCGCTGCTGCAGCTGGTCGTAGCGCTTCCGCCGGTCCCTCTTCTTCATCAGCCTCCTTCTTCTCACGCGGAAGAAGATGCCCTCGGGCTCTGAGTCCATCTCGGACAGCGTCTCTCCCTTGTTTGTGCGCCTCTTTCGGATGACAGACACCTGCAGGGAATAATTGAGAGAGCGGCTGCCTGGGCCGCAGCTCATAATCAATGGGTGGGGAACACGCGTGAGTGGAGAGGAGGAAGCGGAAAGAGGGGTCAGAAGAGATGTGTTTGTTCAGAGAGGAGAAATCGAACCGATATTGACTACTCGTTCTCAGCATGTTAAAGTGCAAACACATTTTTAGAAAAACCTCGATTTTGAGACCAGCTGATTACGATTAAAATGTTGTTATATGTAACACATCTTTATGTCAAATGTAGAAGTCAATTCACTGAGTGAACTCACTTGGTTCTTGAAAGCTGGTGACCAGCCAGCTCCGATGGCATTTGTCTCCTCCTCTCTTCGCCTTCGCTTCGTCTCGGAAGAGGACAACTCCTGGATTCTCTCGCGAAGTCGCTGCAATAAGAAGAGTTGCAGGAGGAAGTAATACGTGACAAGTAGAGTGATGTGTGAAGGAAGCAAGTCCGAGAATACCACAGAGTCCTGCAGGTGAAAGAGGACACTTCACCTTGTTGTGATTGACGAGTAGCTCGACCTTCTGTTTCCACAACATCGCGTTTGAGGAGTCATTGTCCATCGAGACTGCCGGACGGGACTGAACCGCCTTGTTCAGCTCAGTGCGGAGTTGCCTGAGGAAGGACAGCATTGGGCAACACTGAGTACTTCTCTCTCTCTCACTTCTCTCGTAATTGACACGGCTCTCTGACTGACATAGTGTGCGACTTATTTTCAATGCAGGAAATAAGAGGTACTATTGATGGCAAATTCAAACTATACTGTCCTCAATTCGCATGCTATCTCGTGTCTCTGACCGACGAGAGACCTCGGAGAGTCGATGGTTACCTGTTGAGTTGCTCCAGCTGGGCGATGTTCTCGGTTGCCTCCCTTCCCTCCTCGTTGAGCCGAGCGCACTGTCTCTCCAGCAGTGTGACCTTATTCCTTGCCGACGTCTCGGACTGACGGACTCGAGTCAATTCATCCTCGACCTGTAATGCGATATAGTCAAGATAACGACACTACGAGGTTTCACGGTGAACTAATGGGCCACTATTGAGCCTTTGAATGCACACTAGAACCACCCGGGGACCAACGCAATAATAACCTGATCGAGATCGGTCTGGACGTCCCTCTTCTCGCACTGCAGTTTCTCCTCGATCTGGAACATCTTCGAGCGATATTTCTCGTCCATCTCCCTGGAAAGAGCGGATGAGATGAGCTGAGCTTATACGTGTAATTATTAGGCACACACGCGAGAATGATTTAGTGAGGGTGGTTGCTGAATGGCAATGAGGAATCTCTGCATTGCAATTTTCCGGTGTATCTTGGATTAGGAGCAAATTGTGAGTGCTCAGGTAAGATTCTGACAGGGCTCGAGGGTATAGGATATTTGTTTTTTCGACTAATTCGCTTCTGACTATCATAATTCCTCTGATTCGCTAGAAGCAAATTGTGAGTGCTCAGGTAGGAATCCGACGGAGTTCTAGGAAATAGACAATTGGTGTTTTCGACAAAAATCAGATTAATAAGTTGCATACTTCCTGGATCAGCATTGACCAACGATCCAAGGTTCATCTCAAACCCCTCGACATTGGGAGTTAGTTCAAACGTGTGTGGCTGGATCAGTGATTTCTAGGCCACAAAAACAACTGAAGAACCTTCGCAAACAGAGGACAAATGGGGCATAATCTCGATTGTATGTAGTGTGATCAGATCAAAAGTTGCGTTCGAAGACCATGGATTAGGTGAGAATATACCCACCGCATTCTCTCCTCGTAGCTCTGCTCGATGGCCATCTGGTTGTGCTCCAGCTCCTCGATCAGCATGGTCCTCCGCTGATTCGCCAGTTGCAACTGCTTGTGAGAGTGCTCCGCTCGCTCCTCCAGCTCTTTCAGGTTGCATCTGAAAGGGCAGATCATGTCCGTTGATGAGTCAGCTCCCAAATAAATCAAGTAGATATGGCTACTATCCAGAGATGAATCTTTCGTGGCTATTCGCCTTGCGCTATATTAATTCGCATTTCCGGATTTTCTGATTATATTCTCACGTAACCCAACATTGCGTTTCCTCAACCCAAATCCTACATTAGATTTTCCCAAGCCTGAGCCAAAACCGGGGCTAACAGTCGCACGTCTTCAAAACTTCATTATACCGCAACCACTCTTTAGTGTAGATGAACTTTTCCAATCAATCCCATTATTGTTTTTTTCAGATGTCGTCGCTCTTGGATCTTAAATATACCCGACCACTCTAACAACCACTCTGTAAGCTTCATACCTCAAGGTGTCGATGCAGCAATGCAGAGCGATGATGGCGGTTTTGACGGCGACCGGGGCGTCAGAAGCAGTCACGGACAGTTCCCTCTCGAGAAACGCGGAGAGATAGATCGCATTCACCATCCCCGACACAGGCTGACCGCATTGCTGTAAAGTTTGAGTAAGTTTGAAAGATAGCACGAAGACTACTTCAACCATTTTGAAATGATCGATCACACAGAACTTCTTCATTTTGGATTACTTATGAAAGCAGGCACAGATTTAGACAATATCGAGTCCCCAATCGTGAGCTACTCTTATTCGTTGTAGGAACGAGTGTGGGACCGGAGCTACGCATTTACAGCTGTAGATTTACGACGACACAATACGACCCTGAATGAAGGCCAACCCACTTCGCATAATGAGAGCCCGAGTTCCATGGGAAAGGTAGCAAGGGAAGGAAGAGGTGTCTTGTGTCCTAACTCTCTCGAGATTGGTCCTCCTCGCCCATCAACCTCTTCCTCTACCTTCACTCATCTCTTTTCTCTGCCTTCTCTCCTAGTTTCACTTCGTCACTTCTCTCACTCATTGATGAAGTGTGAGGTTCGAGCGCCAATCATTCATTTGAGGACAAAAAGTGAGAGATGTGCCTCTCTCAATCTTCTCTTTTTCTTCTGCCAACGAATCCCGCAATCTCCGCGAGTGAGAAAATGAATGAAGAAGAGCGATAATTTCATAGAGGAAGTGGGTATTGAGTACGGACACGCGTACATTATTGTGATGGGTATTCGATATCTCGATCTATGAGATTGGATAAATCGCTACTTCCTCTCTCCTCTTTACAGCTACTTCTCTCTCCAGTGATTCTAGTTGAAAGAAGGCAGTAAACTCTTATAAATCGACTTCCCCCGTCTCGAAATGAGACCAACTGTCTCGATTCACGCGATACTTAGACAGGAAGAATGCAAGCCAGTATAATGGGAGATTGTAAATGGAGGGGCGGAGATCAAAGGAGTCCGGCACTTATCTAGTCTCTTTTTCTAATGGAAGGCGACGTTCATCGGGGGTAAAATATTTGCTAATGTGGGGTTTCGGGATACTCTAAAACGATGATCTAGAAATCCCTCAACTCGAGCAAGGCGAAATGGCAAGCTCGGAATAAGAGGAACCAGCAACATGTATTTTTCGTCTTGATTTAATTTGATAAAACGACTTCAATACATTCTCATTCTGAATCTAATGCAACCTCTGATTTAATTTGATAAAACGACTTCAATACATTCTCATTCTGAATCTAATGCAACCTCACCTGCAGTACAGCGATTCCTTCATCTATCCGCACTCCGGATTTGTTCCAGTACTCGAGCAGATCTTGACTATCAATCTTGCTGAAAATATCGCCGTTATGTTATTACATCAACGTATTTGCAGATTGGCTTCACACCTCATGATATTAAATGGGAAATTTGAGTTACACATTCATCGTAATCCTCACCGAGTGGAGAGTGAATATTTCTAGTTATAACATCATATCCTCTTCTTCCGTTGTACTTCGTGCGTAGATAAATTATATAATAATTATCACCCACCCGCTGTGTGCGGGGTCCAAAGACTCGAAGAGGTTCAACGTGCTGACGTAGGAATCGGCGATGAAATGGACCTCGGCCGACAGCCTTTTCTGATGTCTGAAAGGGGGCATGCGATGACTGACGGGAAGCACACACGGTCAGATGGTTTCCCCTTCCGACAGGAAAAGCGATTACTAGGCCTTATCAGTTGACTCAGCTGCTTTTCAACACGCCGAACGGGGCATTGCAAACAGACAATCAACTTTCGCGTCGATTCCCCTATGTCGCAGTGCGAATAACAACATTATACGCATGGACACGTTTTCTGATTCCCATAATCCAATCAAAAATTGCTTTTTTCGTCGGCGACAGTACCGTGCAATAAATCTCTCGCACCTATACTGATTGAGGAATTGCTGGATGGAAACACGTCCCGTCCTGTTCGAATCGGCCCTCTCATAGAGGGAATTGATCTCGACCACGCTCAGCTCCGCCAACTCCGACGTCTTCTCACATATAACGCGAGCTTCGTAGCGAGAAAGGCTGAAAGGAGAACATTTTTTTCGCTCCGAGTTCCCAATTCAATCCCTCTCATATGATGCGTCTCTCTGTCCCCAGGGGGGGGGGGGGGGGGGTGGGGGTGTGAAGAGAGGCTCAAAAGAAGTGAAGGAGCGGGAAGAGCATAATCCTCTCTGATCGGATGATCGGGGGAAGGGAGAAAATGAGATGATGAGACCCGGAGAGAGAATAAACAAAGGGCGAAGCACCGATGGAAGAGAAGATGCGCAGGGGAGAAAAACGGAGAAGGAGCGGTAAGCTGACACTCTAAGGGAGAATAAAAGGAGGGAGAAGAGAGACGGAACGTGGAGAGAAACCCCATAAACAGAGCTGGAAGAGGAGCAGAACGGGCGGAGAAAAGAACACAATGGGTTTCGTTCTCTTACCGTTGACCGTCTCCGAACCCCAGTCGACGTGCAGTTTGAATCGACCGAGAAAGAAGGGGATCAACTGAACCCGAAGAGACATCGATAATCTCGGGCAGAAGAGCGACGAAACGATCTTTGAAGTTCTGGAATTTTTTTGACTCGAGATGTCATCGCTCATTCCACTTTACGACATTGTTTTCGCATCCAAATGTCGCCCCGCATTACTGGACCATTTCGATCACTCGTTCTCGCTGTAAACACCCTCGTGTATATGCATACCGAATCGCGGGCAAGAATCGGGTATAACGACCCTACTTCATGCATATCGAAAGCCAACCCACTAACTTGCAATTGCCTCTTGTGGTGTTACGTTTGGTGTTGGGTGATTGAAAAGTTAATGGCTTTTCATTTCCCTAATATCGAGGAGAGGAGGGGGAACTCACGATGAAGTCGACCTCATCGGCTCCTGCCAGTGATCGGACGGTGATCTCCTCCGAGAAGTCGGCGAGATTCAGCTTCTCGCACAAGAGAAACAGCCCCTCGCGCGTCAATCGACCATCGTTGTGCAGATCGCATTCGAGGAATAGCTAAATCCCAATAAAATCATTCCAAAAGTTCAGTTTTTTGGCATTGCTCATGGGTTAGACACCCAATATAAGAGCAGTAAAGTCGTTATTCGAAAGCACCTTCGAGTTACGACTGGCGATAAAAAGTACAGTCAGTTAGAGTTGTCACATTGTTGCAACTCTTGTCAAAATCGTCCGCCAAACCCGGAAAAGGAAAAATACCTTTTTGAGTTGCTGGACATGGGCGTTATCCTCATCAAGACTGTCCGGTCTCATACGGGATGGAGTTTTCGAATCGAAGGGAGAAGGAGAAGACGATTGTGAGGAGATTGATGAAGATCACCAATCCACAATCATTCCCTTCAATGATCAATCGAATGAGGAAAAGCAGCGGCGAAGGGGAAGGAAAGAGGAGCGAATCTGATCAAATATGGTCGAAATCTGCACGAGGGGAAGGGATTGAGGCGATAATCGCTTATTGAACACAAAGGGATTCGAATTATGAGAGAGAGGATCGATCATGGAGTGAAAGGAAGGCGCGAAACAGAGCAAAGTGGAAAGCAGAAGTGGAAATAATTCCCAGTTGATGCTCTTAGTGCTTCTTCTCCTCTCTCCCCTACTGGAACTCGCCCCCTCTCTGCTCCCCTTACCATCCCCTTCTTGGCCTCCCCCCCCCTCCGCTTCCCGCTTCCTCCCAAATCACGCTAACTGCGAGCCTCTTCAGTATCTCAACCCGGCTCATGATTAATGAGACCATAAATAGGGGCGGATTAATTGAGCGGAGCCTGTCTAATGAATGAAGAGGAGGGAACGGATCATCATCGGAATGGACAAGGGATATTAATGCGGGAGGATATTAATGCCAAATGGGATAGAGCGAGCAGATGCCATAAGGGAACGGCTCGATTGAGTGACGTGGCTCCACAATAACATAGAGAGATATGGGGCGAAAAGGCGGAGGTGATTGATCATCCGGACACTAGCCGAGAAGGAATACCCTTCACCTGACAGCTCCTCCTTCCAGTCAGCCTCAACTCTAAATAGATAGCCCGAGAACAAAGGCCGCTCCCATATTGTGTTGTTATCCGCGACGGACAGAGCAGAAGTCGAGCACAGGCTAAGTGGTTGGGAACCAATCAGGTAGAGTGTTGGGTCTGGGGGGAGGATTGGGTATGCATGAGGGCGAAATGGCCAAGAAAGGGGGTGGGAATGAGTGACAGGTGGGAGTGGTGAGAAGACCGGCAGGAAGACCTGAAGGGGGTGGAAGGAAGGAGGCAGAGGGAGGAGGGTCAGAGGGGAGGGCAGATAAGGTCATCGATCGAGATTGATGGAGAGTGAGAGAGAGGGAGTGAGGGAGAGTAGTGAGCACACCTGGCTCGGGATAGGGAAGGGAAGAGAGAAGTAGGCATTAGCATGTCAATGGGATGCGAGATCAACCATTCAGATAGAGGGAGAACTCGCTAATTGCAAACATTACATGGCCAGTCAAATTGCACACGACGATCCGAGAATTGGGAAGAGAGAAGAGAGAGCGCAAGGAGGCATTGGGCAGAGTGGAAAGATGAAGGATAGTCGAACCCCCCGGGGATGAAAGAGGATTGAAGTCGGTGGGAAGGGATGACCAAGAATGATTCATTCCGTGACCGGTCGAATGGAAAAGTGAAGGGAGGGAGAAGGAACGGAGAGGTAGGCAGGGAGGGGATCACGTTATGTGCGTTGTAAAGTTTGTGAAGTCTGTCTCGAGTGAGAGCCCTATAGTGGACTGATGGCAATGAGTTGTGAACGATTGGAAAACGAGTGGTCGTGAAATGAAGTGAGAAGAAGCGAAAACACGAGAGAAGAGACCGAACACACCTGATGAAATGGTGAAACACAACTTCTAGTTTGTGCTATAGCAACGGATATTCTTGTTCAAACATCAGCACAAAAATGAATATTGAAGACTTCTATCATTTTGAGTATTCGGATTCATTTTCGAGCGTAAACAATCAATTGTAGAGAGGAAACAATGAAAGAAATGGATTTGATTCATCACTTTTCAATGTTTCCGGTGATTTCACAGTCAAGAATGCAATGGAAAGGGCAGGAAAGTGAGAGCGTAACGTGCAGAATCGATCTTGAACTGAGAAAGGAGAGAAAAATGACAGATACGGGGTGAAAAACCGTTCGTCTTGAGTGGAGTGTACAACGTGAGAGGGAATATTCTAGTCCGACCTATTCTTCTCACTGCCTACTCTGTGACTAAACGCAGTAGGAGAGGGAGATAGAGAGTCAGAGAGAACAGGAGACAGGATGTGGGAGGTATATCCCTCGGGCGTTTTTTTTTCCGCAGTCGCTCTTTTTCTGTATTTTTCATACGTATACTTCATAGATGATGATTGATCTTGTGAGGAATTCGTGTGATGCGAATCAGTATTGAGGAACCATATTTATACAAAATACATTGAAGCGGGGCGACGTATTATTGTCTACATTAGTCGGGAATAAACGAGTACCTCGAACGGTCTTCACACGGATTGCCTCTCATTCTAGAAAGCAGTGTTTGATTGGGTGCTGAGATCAGACCATCTGTCACTAGACACAGTATGAAGCGGAATACGACTAGAGTCATAGGCATTGTCTGGAATGGCTCTATGGAAACAATGAATCACGGGAAAACGAAAGCGATAAATATGATGCAAAAACATGCTAGAAACAGCGATAATATGATGAACCACTCCGAAAGTAAACTAGCGATTTGGCCGATGTAGACTTGTACAGTGAAGAGCGTATAGCGAGTGCTAGGAACACTTGACATGGTTAATTGTTATTGAGTACTGATTATTGATCGCGGGTGGTCTAGAGTGATCGTCTAGTACGATCTCGTTGTCGTGATGCACTTGAGAAATTCGATGGCTTGTTTGTCCTCTGCTCGACTGCGCAGGGTCTCGATCAACACCTTGTCTGCAAAGATCAGCGATATGTTTCGATACCCGACGCCCTGGGTTCGACGCCCGGATCGTGCATTTGTTTTGCAAATTTATGAAATGATCAGATCTCTTTATTCATTTCCAAACGGTTTGCATAACCGCAAAAGAGTGAAACTCACTATTTTCAACGGGCTGGATCAACAGCAGGTTGAACTGCCTTAGCGCGTTGGGCGAAACTCCGGCAGTTCCGAAACCGGGCACCTGCAAAGATCAAAGATCTTCGACCAAATCGATATAGTGCTTGTACCTCAGCCAGTTCCAGGAACGCCTCTCCAGCGAAGTCGTTCGATCGGAGATAATCGTAGTCCATCACGGTGAAATGAAGCATTGCAGCCGGGGGAAGGACGGGCGGAATTTGGCTGGAGAGGGTACTGTTGTTTACTCCGATTTAAAGAAAGGTAATGATGCATTTCTCTCGTTTCTATGACCACGAAGGAGAGTTGGGCACCGATCACTAGTAGGCATTGTTGTTCTCTAAAATCAGTAGATACTGATACACTGACAGATTGTTTCCACACTTCTAATGATTCAGGAACTCACAATTCGAAGGACTCGTCGAAGACGGGATTGAGTGTCTTGGAGACGACCTTCGTCTTGCACGACGGCTGGTGGGAGTAGCGGAATTTGGGGACGAGCTCGACGATGACAAAGGGGTCGGACAGACCGTTAGTGTCCAGAGGGATCACTTGCTTCGCGCCGATCACTGCATTGAATCATAATCAGTGACTTCATACTTAGTCGGCTGAAGATTTATTGATATTTGATTGCTTGAAGACAGAAATTGATTTCCATCCCACCTTCCACCACAAGCGTCTGGGTGTTCTGGTTGTAGTACGCGCGCAGATTGAGAATGCCGTACTTGCATTCGTGAGCGTCGTTCTGAAATATCACTATTCCTCGGTGTGCTTGAATATAGGAATATCACAGCCAGTGGCAAGGCACAGTAGCGATAGTATCTACGTGTATCATTCCGCTCCTCGCTGACACAGCCTTTCTGCTCTACAACAGTGAGAGAGAAATAGAGAGAGATAGGGTGCAAGCGGGAGTCGAAGCCATGCTTTCATCAGTCCTACTCATTCTATTCACTACAGACAGTAATAGGAGGCTAGCTCTCGTGCTCATCGCCAGAAGATCAGAGGGGGGAAACTCACTCTTCCCTCGTGTGTCGAGTCAACCTAAAGGCATGAGAGAAGCGGAGAGAAGGTGGGGGACAGTCGTCAACTCTCGATAGGAATCATTGAATAGTGTCAACAAAAGATGTGAAAATGGAAATAGTGCAAAGAGATTTGTGAAATGTGAATGCGAAATTCGCAAAAAAGCGAAAGAACACTTGAACAGCACTACGAAACAGGAGGAGTGGTTACTTGTTGCCTGAGCAGTCCTCTGTAGTACTTTTCGATCAGCTGATCAGTGGGCGTCTGGTACGTCGTCAGGATCTTCACGATCGTCTACAACATAGCAAATTAATTCAGTCCAGTCCAAATATTCAGTCCAAAAACTACCGTACTACATGGTTCGGAAAAGACAATCCAGTCCAAATACTCAGCCCAAATCTACCGTACCACATGGTTCGGATTCGTCTCGAGGACGTCCATGGAGATGCCCTTGCCTCCAGCGTGGAAGAAGTCGGTGAGAACCCCGACCGCTTCCAGAAGACGACGATAAAAGGCCGGATCGAGCTGAGAATTAGAAGAATCAGCAAGCACATTATACTTCCGGTTTGCACATCATTCTTGGCACTACGTATGTCGGACGAGAACAATCGGATGATAAGTTTCATCTTTAGTATAACAGTTGTTTCTCGCCTACAAATGATGCACCTCAAGAAAAGGAGAAAAATGTGTTGTTTTCAAAATGTTCTCATCCGTTGCTGGAGCGATGCATAAACGGAGAGGAGATAACTCACCCCGGGGTTTTCATCGACGCATTCGCTCATGAGTTGGAGGATAATGGCCACCTGGGCCGACATCACGCGCAGGAAATTCTTGTGCAGGAGCACTCGGTGAACGGCGGAGAGCTCGACGTCGAGCTGAAAAAGAGATGGAAATGAAAGGATGTATTAAATATTCGGCATCTCTCAGAATGTGGAAACATTGTCTGCCCGATTTCTAGTGAGTAAAACATGGCTGATCACAAATCAAATCTCATCATCTCGCGTCTTTTCTCTTTTTTTTCTGACAGATAGACAGCTGAGATACTTGGGGAGAGTCAATTCCGATTAGATATCACTATGTCTTCAATCGATCACCCCACCGAACCATGTCAGTGAGCGGTTTGATGGCGTCCTCCACAGGACAGGCGGCGGGACTCCACGCGAGATGGAAGATGTGCTTCTTCATCTGGGCATGTAGTCGCTTCGTCAGCTGGTTCACCACCTGCAATTTTGGCGCTCTTCAGGCATTTTCTCTCTCACTTTTTTTCCAGAAAATTCATCAAAAATGCTCTTCCTCCGCTATCACCATGCTCACTCCTATCACAGCCAAAATTCGAAAAAGGTGCCGATATTTGGCCTCGATAGTAATCAAACAATCAGAAGAAAAGCAACGAGATCAGATCCGATATCACCCTGATACCTTCTCGATGTGTGCACAGATCTCCGAGTCACAAGATTCCAATCTCCTCTCGAGTTCTTCCTTCCACACGGGTCGACCCTGAGGGGAGATCCGATTGCATTACACCCTTGAGTGTTCATGATATAGTATCTTTAGGTTTCACCGAGAGTTGAACAAACGCATTAACTTGTTCAGCTGGTTTCGGTGATTGAAGATGTTCAACTTAGGAGTAAAACATTGGCAGGGATCGTGTATCAATTGTGCTAACTCACTCGTCCTTCCCTCTCAAACTGCGCTGCAAGATCATCCAGACGGAGCTTCTCGTTGATCATCAAACTGCGTCGGACTTGCTCGCAGTTGTTGATGGCAGCGCAGAGCTGGAGAGAGAGGAGATTGGAAAGGATAGGGACGGGTATAAAAAATTGAAATGCAACTCTCCCCATTACTCGTGCTCTCCCGTTTCGGAGAGTCGATTTCTCATCACTTCCACTCACCATTCCGAGCAGCGTCGATGGAATGAATACCTGCAGGTCACCGGCGAATCCCTCGTTCTCGAGTTGGGCGAGGACCTAACAAATAGTAATCAATATGGATGTCGAACCAATTCCCTATTCCTTCGGTTCGACCACAAGTACTGGAAATTAGGAATATTCCAGACATTTCTATTTTGCATAAACTGAAGAGGTAACTGCTCAAGAAATTCACTGGACTTGCTCACCTTTCCGGCGTAGCTGGTCACGATGGTGCATAGCAGCTCCACCAACTTGCCGCTGTACTCGATCTTGAGCATGAGATCGCTCGGCTCCATTCTCTCCCAGCACACTGTCATCTGCAATAAGTAATGATTTCATTCGGTTCCGTCGATTCGGTTAAACACAATCTCTTGCCGTTCAGAAAGATTAGAAAACGTGTAAAACAAAGTTAACTAAGAAACGAAACATCATCACTAGCAATCAGTGATAATGCAAAACTGAATAGGAGAGGAAATAATACTCGAACCTTGAAAAATCCTAACCTGCTCTACTATGTGGCAGACGTCGATATGGCTGCTTGAGTGGCGCATGTCTTTTTCGTTTGCGGCGATCTGCACAAATTAATGATCAGTAAAACAAATACCTGATAATATTCGAACAACTTAACTAAATAATAATAATCAAATAATGAACGATTTGTACACGCTAATCCGTGAAGTGAATAGAGTCGATTATCGATTTGCCACAAGAAAAATTCGCTTACCGGCACATCCAGCGAGCAGGAGAGGGTGATTCTCGCATCAGCCTTCACTTTCGCCACTTCGAACAGCTTCTTGATACCTCGATCAAAGATCGTATTCCACTCGGTCTCGTCCTTCACTCGACTGCAATGGTGGAATATCAAAACAATGTCCAATACGCAACATAAATCTCTTGTGCACTACCGCTTACAATGCCCTGGATCGAGAAAAAGGTGAACAATTCGATATCGCATCATCAACTAGATATGCCAGTATCGAACACTAAGGCCATTCTAACGGTAAGTGATCAGGCTCAGCTTACACTCGGTTGGCCAGCTTGTAGTTTCTCAGCTCAATGCAGGCGATGTGAATGCAGATGAGATCGATCAATCCGTCCTCGTCAGGTGGATCTTGCGCTGCAGAGAGTCGCATCTGAATCAAATCATACTTGTTGTATATGTTGTATTCTTTGTCTCTGACACCACTCAGCATGAATTGTTTGGAGTGATACAATGGTTGATGATGTGATACCTCAAAAGTAACGAAGATAAAGCACCAAACAATAAATGTAATAAAATCACCTGTGTCCTTAAATCCGCTTTCTTCTCGCTCATCATCTCTGATGTAAGATATTCGGAGAGCTGAAATCAAGCAAGGTTTGGCAAACAATCATCTGATAATACAAGCAGCTTCAGAAGAGATCAGTATTCATTGTCAAGTCCAACCCAAGCATGATATTGGTTGAAATTCAGATTCTTGTATACGGTTCTAAGTGATGACACGAACCAATCGATCGAACTGCGTCAACGTGATCTGACCATAGTCCGCTCGTATGATGTTCTTGATGGGCGTGGAGTAGTGCAGGAACCTGAAATGAATGAATGTTCGATGAACTCGCTGTATGACGACTATTAGTGGTGCAGAATACCAACTACTGTGTAAAATACGATTGGGCTTCTCTTTCTTGAACCAATTTTAATGATTTCCCGACATCTCGATTAATCAGAATCTGAAGCTTTGTCGCTCACCTCGAGCAAGTGCCGTTGATGACGACGAGAATCTTCAGAAGTTCCTTGCAGGGATCATCGTCCTGATACTGTTCCACCACTTGTACGAAGTACTCGTCCGCACTCTTCTGAAATCACTATCATAAATTTATTATTATTTCGTCCTTCCATAACACTTGTGTGATGACAATTGGGAGCCTTCACCTCAATTCGCAAGCTTTCTCGTGTATCTTACGAGAGAGCCGAGAGAATTGGGGAAAATAGTTACCGATTTGGCATCACTATCCGATCATCAGCGTATTTTTCTAACCTGCAGCAAGGCTTCGACATGTGCATTGAACGGCCGTTTGTAAGGCAAGATCTTCTGGTAGAACTCGCTCTCTCGCAGGATCTTCATGCACCTGGAAAACACTCATCACGGTTTGTTTTCGGACTACGCACAGGAAATGAAAAGGAATCACTCACTTGAGCAGGTACTCGAATTCCTCTCCACTGTTTCGCTTGGATGGGGCGAATCGGGTTCGGTGCTCGATCATACATCGCTTGCAGTAGGCATCGAAGGAGGAGATCGACTCGGACAACATGTTCTCCTCTTCCTGAACACTATGAATCAGCTACATTGATTTTGCATAGTTTAGATGAATTTGCTGTGGATTCGACAAATAGAAGCGCAAATGCGGAAATGGTAGTTCGTCAATTGCAAAAAATCTTGATTTTCACCTTATCGAGTGCCATCGGGGCCCATTTAGACAGGAAGTCCTGCAGGGTGGAGAAGAGCAGACTGAAGGAGATGTCGATGTTGACCATTGACGCGAGCGCCATCCATTTACTGAACAACAATAATAATATAATATAATTAATTCATCTGGGGTGAGGCCTGTCGGACAATGCTTAGTCTTGCACAATAGAGGGCTTTCTCCGTGTGCGAAGCTACCCAGTAAATGCAATAATTGTCTGAAAGTAATCCCTTACCACATGGCTGACTGTACATCGGTGATGTCGCCCTGGACGGCGTGTTGACGGAGGATCGTCATGGCGACGTTGGGGAAGACACCGTCCCACATCCGCACTGCTTGCTGAAGGCAAAATTTATAATAATTGCTTATTTGTTTTTTATTTGCCAATTTCGCCCCCTTGAGATGAATAAATGAAGGAAAAAATAAATGAATGGAAGGCCATTGAAGATGTAATGTCACTCACGCCCGAGTCGTGTATCTCGTAGAGTGCGAACTGTCGCATGAGCTCGATGTGCTCTTTGACATCAAGAAGGTCATCATCCGCATCTGCGCCGAATCGCTCTTCGCGAGTGCTCAGCCACAACTGGAAAATCATTTTTGTTTTTATTTATTTTGTATAATAGAAGAAGTATTGAAGTCATTATCGACACGCGCTCCACCCGCCTGCTGAACGTTCTCAAAATACGTCAAATAAGATAAGTTGCATTGTTTTGGCTATGCATTACCTACTGCGTCTAATACAGCGGAACCGCTCATACGCGTATTATTGTTTAATGAATGGGAAGGTTGGCTGTGAATTTCAATAGACAAATACCCTTTTTTGTAATGTAATATTACAGAATCTCACTTGGTTTCCAAAACCACTAGCGAGCAATGTAGTCACACTAAAATAGATTCTCATCTTCTATAAATACGAGTTGGAATTCCGCTCCAACCGAAGCGGATGTATAATAGGCGGTTGCATAGTGGTCTTTATTCCCCCCAGGACGCTATCATAATGGTAAGATGACTTTTCTCACTTTGACTCATTTTTAATCATCTTTCCATGCCCTCGAGGGAAATCGGGTGAAATATTACTCGCAGACACGAGTCCTTTCCATGCATGCTTGGGAACACTTCTCACCCTTCCGCCCTTACTTTTCCACGCCCCCGTCTGCCTTCTGGATTACCTTCAGCTTCACTTGTCCCTTCACTTTGGACTTATCGGAACGCGGTCGCAGGTCGAACCACTCCTCCACGCCCATCGTCGGAATGTTCTGGAAAAGAATTTATCATCTTTTGTAATATATTTTATTTTAAAATGTCTGCATTGCATTTGTCTTGCAAAACGACTAGTGAGTCATGCAGTCACGAAGCTGAAATAGATCTCCATCGCCTCGCTTTGTTAATCCCCACCCCGTACATGCTCCCCATAAATGTCAGAAGATCTCTCATATCTCGCCAACATCTCCCCGACGCCCACAAAGCATATGACGCATGTAGGGGGAAGAAGAGAAAGAAAGGATTATAAAACAACGGAGTTTTGCCGGACATCCATAATTTCCTCCATTTAATCGCTCACATTCAGCGGGATGTCAATACAGCCGAGGAAATCGTCCGTGGACTCATCCGAGTCCGCTCGAGCACTCTGTGCAACCTCTTTGAAGTATCGGCCGATGCCCTGCAAGTGACAGAGGAGACTTTGGACTATACTTGGAATAGACTACACGACTAGAGATCTCATTTGTGCCAAATAATCCCTTACCTTTAATCCTCCCTTAATCTGATTGAGACTGCTGACCGCGTCGACAACGCATTGCGATTCATCATCATGGTCCCTGAATTATTCATCAGGCCTGCTCTCCCTCTTCTCTTTCAATTCCCGTCCTGTCCTGTCCCCTCACCAGATATCAATATGGAATTTGTCGCTGGATACGTCCTCGACCAATAGCTGGAATTTCTCATTCCACGTCGGGTTGAGGGTTTTCTTCTGGACGCCCGAGGCCTTGATCAGCTTGGCTGGAATCATCTCGGCTGCGGTGGCGTTCTGCAATGAACATCAAGCTATAATTAGTCCATCAATAATTCATCCCAAATCTCCATCCAAGTCCAAGCTACACGATGGATTCGTGGGCATGTTTTGTCAAGCCATTGGGAGCACGACAGCTCTTTTCCAAGCAGACTACTTTTTTAGACTGCATAGAAGAGAGCAAAAAGCAATCGACCACCAAAGGTCAGACTACTGACAAATGGGAGTTTGCCCCCTCGTTCTATGCATATCCAATCTCTCCCTCCCTCCTTCCCTCCTCCTCCTCCTCACCTTCCCCTTCTTGTCCTTGGCATTAATCTTCCGTCGGAAGGATCCGCCAAATCGATGTAGGACGCCGCCGCCCTCCTTGTCCTTCTTGCCTCCCTTGCCGTCCTCGTCAGGGGTTCGGATCTCGGGAGAGGCGGGGGCGCGGGCGATGGGGGAGTCCGGCTTGACCTGCACGGGCGAGTCGACAGTCAGCTGAATGGGAAGGATAAGCAAGGGAAATTCGATGATCGTTGTCTTAGGAAAACAGATGGACGTTGTCTCGGGGAATCATGTTTCCGTTGTTTTATGGAGTCATATGTCCATTGTTTTAGGGATTCCGATGGCGTTTCCAAAGGGATTCAGATGGCGTTGCCTAAGGATTCAGACGGTCGTTGTCTAGGGATTCAGAAGGCCGTTGCCTAATGGATTCAGACGGTCTTTGTCTTAGAGAATCATTGACTTACTAGTTTCTTGCCCGGCACGACGCCCATCATCGCGAAGGGGTCGGAGAAGCCTGAAAGACCAAGGGCCATTAGACTGGATTGGAATAGATTGGAATGGATTGGCAGCAGAGATTACACGAACCATTGACGTCCTTCGCCACGAGATCTCGTCCCTCTAACAGCAGCACATTCAATAGAACAACTGGGGGCTGAAATGCGACGACTTTGTCTCTTTCTCTTTTCAAAACTCCTAAGATATTGGGTATAACACCCAATGCCAATGCCTTGGAACGGGAAATACAATGAATAAGAATTGGTTGATATCCCTGACTATTGTATACCTTGACATTCTTCGCTTTCAGCAACAGGCTGTTGTGCAGATTCTGGTCTCCCTTGAAGGCGGATCGGACGTATCTGAAGAGGAGGATGCGGACGTCCACCAATGCTCAAGGGCCGTCAACTCACTTGAAGAGGTTTTCCTGACTCTCACAATCCTCCTTGCCCACTTTGTGCGAGATTGTGTACAGTGCCTCCACGTAGAGCGCCTGAGATGACAACTCGAATGTCTTCTATCCGCAAGATCTCTTGTTTCTTTAGATGAGATAATGCGAATAATTCCTTCCCGAAATGGCATCAATGCCGCGGTGGAATTGTAGCGCATGTGTGTGTGTGTGGCCATATAAACACAGTCAGTCTATTGTGGTCGAGGGAATTGAATAAATGTGGTCGGGGACCACCGAACCTCGAGTTCCTTTCTGCTACCATTCAGCGAGAGGTTCTTGATCGTGTACAATTCGTCCGTCTCCGGCTCCTTCACAACGTCTCGTTCGTTCGTTCCCGTGATTTTCTCGAAGAAGAAGCCATCCGAAGCTTGGACCCTGCAATGATGAGCTTCGTTTGACTCGGGGAAGGCCGCCTCCCCCTCTGATGCCTCTTTTTTCTCATTCAGCATCATCCATAATTGGACGCGAGTAATTGTGGCACTCTCGTCCTTGTTTTCGCAGCGCTGTAGAGAAGGAAGGAAGCAGAAGTGGGAAGTAAAACCAAGACACTAAGGCTCTTCCCAATTCCACTATCACCTGCATCTACTATGGTCCCGCTACTTCCACCCATCACATGATACCCACGCAACTCATTCTGCGTCATTCTTCCGTCATCATTAACTATGTGTGAGGGAGGAGGTCTCGGCGTCGTAAAAGTGCTAGAGTGTCCATTGGCTGCAACTGCGGAGCGATGATGCAACTAACGATCCAATTAGGTAATATGGTCGGGTTTCAAGTAGATTGGCTCCGTTACCGAGACTGCGCAAGCGGCGGCTCGTCCCGGTTTAGAGATGCCATTCATATGACATTCATGAATGATAGAGGGGGAACAGAGTCTCTCTCCTCTCCCTGTCTTCTGCACATACAGGGGAGGGACTCGCACCCTCTTTCCGCATGAAATATCCAGTCGATTCTATTGTGAGCCCGTCAGAGGAAGAAGAAGAAGAACGACAATGATACATGGACCAGAGAGAGAGAGAGGAGCAAGGAAATCGTCAATGCAAATCGGATCCCGTTCCTCCTACGCGAAATAAGATGTTTAGTGACGGTTGTTGGCCTTTCATAACCGCTGTTTAGATTGAATGACTACTTGCGAAACGCGACTCCCTTGGGGAATTTTCCCACTGAACATACAGACCAACACAGTGAGAAATGTGGTTTGTTAACAGCGATCGTCCAGTCTTTCCACCTGCAGGCGCAAATACGGCGCAAGCGCGGCATCTACGTCAATTGCAATGCAATCGAGAGTGGGAGGAGGACTTCGTTCGAGCCCCTGATTCAATTCATGCACTCACTTGATTTTGATCACTTGATTTGGAGCGGAGAAGGGCGAGTAATTATCGTAATGAGAGATAGAGACTGACTGTTTGCGCAGTTGAACCCGCCTTGACGGCATCGGGGAGGGGAAGAGGTGAGCGTGTCGCGGATGAAGAGAAGGAGGGGGAAGGGGAGGAGGAAAGAGACTGAGTAGGAGAAGGCAAGCCAGCCTATCCAATACACACCACGCTCCGCCCCGTCCGCGAGGGGGGAGAAGATCCGCGCATGAAGGGGACAAGAGGTGTCCGAGACTTCGTAGCAGACTATCACCTGATATGGACGATATTCCCCTCCACCTCCCTACATCACCCGACTACAAATATTTGAGTCGCGCCTATTGTAGCTATGCATGACATGGCTGATCGGAATTAGACGATTATTATGAGTGAATAAGGGCCGAGGAGTGGAGAGGCGCGTTCAAATATGTTACTGAACGCAGTCAAAGGTTCTCAATTTCAGCTCTTTCTTTCAAATCGAAGTTGAAGTAGTGAGTTGCCTCTTCGGAAAGAGAGACTCTTCTCCCTTACTCACTCTTCTCATAATTTCCGGAGATCCTCCAAACCTCGGGAGTAATTTGGAATGCACACTCGTCTCTTTGGCTGACCCCTTCTCTACGACTTTTCCATTAAGGTTCTCTATAAGTTTCTAGAATAACGACCGATCTCTGGAAACCAGACAAGAATGGCGGGGAAGGGAAATATGAGTTTCCGCCCAGTTCCCATTTCGATGCACTCTCGCCATTTCGCCGTTACCTCTCTCTCTTCTCCGCAAAACCAACCATTCTTTTCCAGTTACATTATCCCTTTCCCGCTCTCTAAAGGATGGATACTGAAAGTCCTTTTTCTGGAGAGGAGGGATATGTGAGATATGCAATGAATGATTTAGTATTTTCTCTATGGATTTCTCGCGACCAAAAATTGAGAGAGAGATGCGTATCATATCTTCCGACTTTTTCCCTGACAGACCAGAAAGAATACGAGGTTCTTGCGAGAATTGATGCAACATCAGCCTCTTGGAAATGTTGCAGGCATTGCGAAGAAAATTAATTAGGCAGCGACTATAGTATGGACGCACTTATTTCGCAATGAAGACGCCCGACAAATGGTGAGTCATTCAACAGGCGACCCCCCTAAAGCTTGAATACAATTTTGATATTGGTGTTGAAATTTCGTAACGCTTGCACCAAAATTGACACGTGCCAATTTTTCCATTCTCGAGACCATCGAAGCTGATCAAATACAGGTGAGCAAAGAGCGAAAATCATGCCATGGTCCAAGAAATAAAATATAAATACATTGACCCCTGTTAGTTTCTATGAACGCCGCAGGTGAACGCGCAACAGTTTCCGCTGATTATATGCGTGGTACATGATGGTGATGGTTTCAGCAGGGATGCATCAATAGCTCTTCCGAATTCATAGATATCGTGAGATTGCTTGAAACCGGAACACAGGCAGCACAATATCCAAAATTGCTAGCTAGACTCTCCAGATAATTATGACATGAGAATCACGCTTCAACTTATGGAAATCTTTCACGTGATAGGCTAAATTATGCAACTCTACTCGTCATGTCTCACTCATTGTGTACGTTCCTCTCCTGTTCCTCTCTATCCTCATTCCTCGTGATGCTCATCTCCCTGATCATCTTGGTAGCGCGGGCTACTTGCCGGCCGGCCCAGGCGTGCGCGTTTTTCACTTTGTCCAGGTTGAATCCGTTCTGCATCTGGGATGTGATGCGGCCTCGCGCTGCGCCCAGTCGCTCCTCCATCGTCGCCATGTGCTGCTGATGAAGGGACGGAGTGAGATATCAAAGATCATAGCGTATGAGAAGGTACGAAACACGGATGCAATTTGATATGATAAGACAGCGGCAATTACTATGAAGAAGTCTATGAAACGTGTATCATCGCCATACACACAATGGAGGAACGGAGTGAGTGATCAATGATTGAGTACTATTGGGTATGAGAAGGTACGAAAAACGGATGAGAAAGGATAGCAAAAGACAGAAAAAAATGCTATTCAGAATTCCTTGAAAGGAGTGCTCCATGGATATGAAGGGTTGAATGGAGAGATCAAAGATCAGGGATGCACGAGTGAGTCGAATTGGTTGTAAATCGCAGATAGTAAGCGAGAATGAAGAATATATAGTGAGCAGACAGGCTGGGCATCAACTTGCAGAGGAAATGAGTGAGAAGCATAGTCATTATTTTGACGGACTGGTGGCAAAGCCAACTACGAGACTGATTGAAAAAAGCCATTCGAGTTTCTTGTTTTGTATGTGAGATGGAAGGTGGACAGACTCAGACATTGATGAAGAAAAAGCAAGATACACAAGAAAAGTAAAATTACAGGCATGATACGATGTAATTTGCCGAAACCGGCCTCTAAGTTCGTTGAAACGGGAAATTCAATGAAACATTTGCTTGCAACTTAACTGAGATAATGCTAAAGGGATCGATAGCATGTTCTTGATGACTTGCTACTGAAAATGAGTAGTTCATCTATGCAATATAGGGGCAATGAAGGAAGAATGAAGAACAAGGCAAGGGGGAGAGGAGACGAGTCTTGTGACTAAAGTAGGAGGAAAGGAGACAGCCAGAGACAGTTCGGAGAGGCAAATCGGGCGTGAAGTGAGAGAACGGCACGGATACAAGAAGGAGAAGAAGGAGATACGAGAGATGGAGGGCCCCAACAGGGGAAACGGAGAGAGAAGCAGTCACCGTGATAGCAATATTGTTACTAGGAAGGAAAGCAGGAGGCAGGGAGGGCTTGGTTGCTGTTTCCCTCTCCATCCACAGAGACAGCTTTCCCCACCTTCATTAGTGAACAAGACAGCGGAAAGGAAAGATGAGAGAGGAGACTCCCCTGCTGGACCATTCCGAATAGTCAGACAGAAGAGAAAGGAAGGAGAAGACGGGGAGAGAAGACACTGGCGCGGCCAAAGTAAAAGACACTAACTGGAGAATACAAGGCGACAAACTGGAAGACGAGACCTATTCTTTTCTTCCCCTATTTTGTTCGTCTCTGGGAATCGAGGAGAAAAAAGGCAAATGACCCTGGGGAGAAGCGGAGACTGAGGCGATTGAGAACTGAAGAGATTGAGAAAACAGACGGCATATCGTGGATGAAGTATGGTTGATATATAGGAATGGGAGAAAGAAGGTGATTACGGAGGTAGACGGAATGCTTGTGAGCTGTTGAGCACTATGAGAAGTGAGAAGGCGCGAATAAGAAATGATAGAAGTAGGCAGAGGAATTGATATTCAGAAGTGCGTGCAAAATGAGAGCAGACGAAAGTGGACAAGGAGGAGGAAGGAAATGTTGTGAGGAGATGTGAAACTGAGAGAATAGAAAGGAAGAAGGAAGAAAAAGGGGGATGAAGCCTCATCGAGTTTGACGAATTGGAGGGATATAAATGATCTTTTGAATGGGAAGATACCAAGAAGTGAGGAGACGGAGGCAAATCGAGAGAGGCTGACAGCCACACATACAAAACAACGACGAACGAAGAAGTGTGGAGGGGAGAAAGGCTAACTCTTCCGATATTCCGCTAAGAGCTCGGAAAACAGCTGCTCAAAAAATCGAGCCGTAATGTGCGGTTGTGCTGCTTGCCGTTCTGGGCTAGCGAGCACACACATAGCAACAGACACACGCAGAAAGGAAAAAAAGGAGAGGATAAGAGACATAGAAGGAGTGGCAAAATAAGAGGACAGAGGAGGAAGAGAGAGACGGGAGAGAGAGAGAGAAGTAAGTGAGAAAGAGAAGAGCGAGGCAAGAAGGAATAGTAGGAAAAGTCTCCCGTTTGGAACCGTGGAGACACATGGACATGACTAAGCCCTATCCTTGAGAAGACTCGAATATTCATTGGAGATCCAGCGGCAAAATTCGATCTTCCCATTGAAAATATTTGACGGCCACTCCAATTTTGCGCGGAGAAGGAAATCTCTTCTCCGTTAATGGAATGAGTAGATTACTGCAGTAATTTTGTAGAAGTAATCCACCCTCTCATGAGTCTGAGTGCTTTCTTGGAATTTCCCTGTAAAAAAGAACAGCAAACGTCCTAAGTAGGCTATTTCCAGAAACAATAGACTCCCTCCCACTTGAACGAAATATTCCCAGAACAAGTGGAAGTCTCATGGCTCAGGCTTTCTAATGAATGGGAGAACTTTCGAATTGTTTACCTCTTCTTTCGCTCCTTCTTTTGTCGTCGTTGCTTCCTTCGCTCGCTCGCTTCTCATCGGGTATTTACTCATCCACACTGGACCGACACTAATGAACAGAAGAAAGGAATGACAAATAACTGGAGCCTAGAATCCGGTCTCAGATCCCCCCTCCTTCCGGACTGCTACTGCTGCTCTATTTTGAGTATTTCTCAATTCATGGATTTACAGTGGAGAGACTGAAGAAGTAAACAGGAGAGGTATAATACATAATAATTCATCCCCCTTCTCCACTTCTTTTATCGAGTACGCTATTGACGCGTTCTAACTCTGACGCAATGCCCCCAAGAGGCTTTCTAATTTTCAATCTGCCACTATCTTTTGTTATCGAGCGAGCTAGAAACCAGGTTCAATTCGAGTCTGAAAGGACTGTATTTTCCCCTCTCTCTCTCTTTCTCCTCTGGGAAATAAGTGAAAGCGAGAGAGCAGGAGAAGTAGCGGAGAGACGGTTTGCGAGTTTTCTACCTCCGTTGTTTACCCCATAGAAAAGAATGAGAAATAAGATGAGGAAACTCGGGTAGGATGGAGATTACGATAGTTAATGGCTGACCTCTTATTGATAAAGTTCTCCAGATCAGCCAGTCGCTGTGCATTTGATATTCGTCGTCGTGTTGAACTGCAACAAAAAATGTTTTTATTTTAAAATCTTAGCAAGAGACAGCCCCAGTCCTTCTTTCCCATCCCAGATTCAGCCACTTCATTGAAAATGCGCGGCATTGTGTTGGTTCCGCTCTATCTGGCTAGGGTTGATGGGGGGGGGGGAGAATATACCATTAGAGTTTAAAATACGGGTAATGTTCAATATATTCTACACACGCACTAGTCACCGTAGAGATCATAGGCGACCGGGAACGACAATTAACCACCGCTAGATACCATAGGGGTGAGCGTGATCGGGGAGGGAGGAGGAAGGGTCCCTTCTGGGGCACCGGCAGCGACAGACGACGCGTCTTCGAGGCCATGCGGTGCTAAGATAATGAGGAGAACGGCGTAGAGAGAACGGGAGAGATTATCAGTCGTCGACGGCGCACGCACAAGAGACAGAGGAGGCAGAGGAGAACAGAGGGAAGGAGCGAATGAACAGTAGAGCGGAGGAGGAGGAGGGAAGGTGGATGGGGGGATGAAGGGGGATGGTGGTACGATGGAATGAAATATAAAGTGGAGAGGGATAGAAGAGTGGAAAGATAGAGAGTGTGAAGCTATTTGATCAGAATCGACCATTTGAGGGAATAATGATAGATGAAATGACATCGAGGAGAGGGGGAGGGGAGTGAGAAGAGGATGAAAACGGGAAGGGGGAAAGGAGGCGGATCGACCTCTATATTGAGATCTCCTTTGAAATTCTCAGCAAACAAGGGGGAATAGAGGCGCGTATCGTTGCGGGCCTTCGCCCAATATGAATCTGGTAGAGGAGGATGAGAAAAGGCTTGAACTGAAAGAAGGGCTGAGAAGAGGGGGGGGGGGGAGTGAAGAAGGGTCGGTAGATCTCTTGAGACGCGAACCCGAGAAGAAGAGACCCTATCAATGGTTTGTCGTTCGTCAGAAGAGAGGGAAGAGGGCGGAAGGGATGGGGAGGAGTAGAGGGTAGATTCCTCCCCTCGGATTGTCCCTTGCAGGACACTCACCCGGCTTATTAAATACCTAGTCTCTCTCTCTCGAAGATAAAGGGAAAGGAGGGGTTATTCTGAGAAGAGAAATGAGAAGAGATGGTGAGAAGAAGGAAGGAGGAGGAGAGGGAGGAGGGGGGAAGGGTAGGAATAATGGAAGGAGGGTACGAATGAAATGAAGCCCGCCCCCCATAGATAGTCTTCAATTGCTTATGTCGCTCGTGCGCGCCACAGGCGGCACACAAGTCAGACACCCCATCACGCTTCTAGCTGACTTGAGTACGCGCTTTGCACCCTCCCTCCCTCCCTCATCTGAGAAGGCGGGAGTAAGAGGGGGGGGGGGGAGTGAGGGTGGGGGTGGACTCACCGCCCCTTCGTTTTATGTGAGAACGATAACCTACTGGAAATTTTTCACAGTACTCTCTCTTACGTAACAATTTTCTCTCGAATACAACTGGTGCTCATCCAGTCGGTTATCACTCGAATAATCTCATCCAACCTGGCCTCCTGTCGACAAGGGCTGGTAATTCAAGGATTCTCTTCATTTCGCGCGATCTCTCGCTTCTCTCACAGGTGAGACAGTATGCAAAATTATGAGATCCTTGAATTGTCAAAAATACCCCCGACTCACCGTCTGCGCAGTTGGGCGCTCTTCGAGTTCCTGAAGTGGGCCAGGACGTCGCCGAGACTTCCCGTCCTCGTCTCCATCGCCCGCAGCTTTGACGTCTACAACGACGATGATTAAAGGGAACTAGGTCGGATGACTCGGATCATAACCCTCTTGACGAGCACCACGTGCATGCATTAATAATGCCACATTATGCTGGAATTGCGATTGCGGCCTACTGGACGAGTAAATGCTTCTTACAGATGTAAGTAATTCTTCATACAACCGCGAGACACGGTTTGGCGCTTACGCTCATTATCCGTATGTTTTCATGCGTAAAATGGAAGAGGACACTGTTGACCAGTGATCGGACACATGCATTCGGCCATTTCACACTCGGACATCATCGACGCCCCCTCCGCTAATGAGGAAACCCTCCAGTCTCTTCTTGCACTTCGGAGTCTCACTTTCCCTTCCTCCCCCGTCCCCCTCTCTCCCTTCTCTTCAGTTCCGATACAATGGCTTCTTCGGGAAGAAGAAGAAATCAACGATGCGTCAAAAAGCGCCGTTGCTGCCTCGCATTCCAATACTCGGATTATGCAGACACACACTCAGCGGAATGGATGCACGCGTACTTGCGAACAGCGTTCGGACGAGAATAGAGCAAACAAACAACAAGGTTATAACTTCGGGAGATCTAGAAAGAAAAAAATGGAGCAGACAAACTACATCCTACTGCAATGATGCATTCTCAGAGGAGAACGCTCGCGCAACTTAATTTGGCCCGTCTCCAGACCTCCCTCAACCACTTTCCGCCTAATCGCTGGATAGAGAATCTGCGAGCGTTCGCCTCTCTCGAATCCGTCGCACTCAAACTTCAGTGCCGCATATTAATGAGCAGTGTCTGGACAACGCAAATCATTAGGAGGAAGTAGGGATGTAATTTCGGTTGTGGCTCTCCCCATTCCACACACTATCTCGCCGATCAGAGAAACGAGAGAGTTTGCAGAATGGAGAGAGTCGAAACCCGAGACGTCATCACTAGAAGGAAGCGTAAACGGCTACGATACGGGCAGTGTGAATTGTTAGTAAGCAAGCGAAGGGAAGGCCAGCTAGTCTCACGCGTACCGCAAAAAAAGCATGAGAACTAGCAGTGTCGTTTCGGTTCTCTGCTCTCTCGTTCGCCTTTCCCTCTTGTCTTTCTGACCCGCGAGAGATATTGCGGAATTATGAGACATAGCGCCGAAACGACATCGCTAAACAGAGCTCTAAAGCAGGAGAAGCGAGGTGTCGATCCGCGCAAGGAAGGAAACACTCACGAGGCGGCGACTGATACCACCACCGTCAGGAGTGATCATTGAGACTAGAGGAAGTTCCAGGAATAAGTCTCCCCCCTGTGGCCTAGGCGATGGTGGTCGACGATCAGGCCAAGAATAGAGTGGGGGAGGACAAATGATGGACTTGACTTGGTATGGACAGAGAAGGCCGAGATAAGGGAGCCGCTCACTTGGGTACTAATTGAAAAGAGAGAGAGAGAGAGAAGAGAAGGCTAACGAATAGGAATCTTTGACTGGGGATGGCAACCAATCTTTCTCCTCATCCACACATTCTCCATCCACTACAATATCCGATTTCTGCGTGATAGAGCCTTCTCTCTCGTACTCTATCTCCCCCTCCCCCATTCCCATGACCAGATCATAGTAGATGTCCTATGATAGATTCAGAATGTGAGAGCGGAAAGAGAGGGAGGCAGATGTGAACACTCGCGTTCCATGCTAAATTAAGAACGGTTAACGTATTAGGAGTTTATTGCGCTTTAGGAAATGCGTCATCCCAGAACGGGAATTGCAACAAAGACTTGCACATGACTGACATTGCAGAGTGTCATCTGTTTCGTTGATTTTGTTATTTGTTTATGATGAAGGAAGGAAGGATGAAATTATTTCCGTAGTAACACGTGCAATGCCATCGCATGTATGTCATCGTCAACATTATCATGATAATAGCGCTGACGCATGTCGATACTTCAACTCTAGCTTTGTATCAACATACACTCGTGCAAGACTTTTGTACTCATATCTCTCCTCAATTCTCTCAACTCTCTCACGGCCAGAGCAAAGGTGAATTGAGGAGATTTGTATTGCTTTTTGTATCTTCGGACTCACGTCGAGGTAGGCGCTCTTGCTGGAGAGGAGTCGCTTGGCGGGGGAGAGGAGGCGGTCGTTGAGGGAGATGGCGGAGGAGGGACGGGAGGGAGATGCCGTGGCTGATGAGGATGCGCCGTCCATCGGGGAGGACGATTGGAGAAGCATTCTGAAGAGGTGGAGGGGAGAGTAAAGAAGAGGGAGGAAGTCAAGGGTGAAAGACAGAGTCAGTCATTATGGACTGGAAGAATGAGGAAATAGAAAGGAACATCCGCCCACAAAGTGAAGACGTGGACAAGTGGGAGAATCACGTAGTCGTCTAGCATCCAAATACACACATATTATTGTTCTTCTTGGGGCTATACTGGAGCTAGTGGGGGGCGCCCACCCTTCTTCCTGTATCTTTCCTGTCTCCAGATGGGAAAACGGCGTACCTCTCGCTCTTGGATCTCTCCCTTCTGCGCGACGAAAACGGCGCTTGACAGCGAGTATAAATCTCGTAGAAAGCCTTGCGATCGGCCTCTGCTTTCTGTGAGAGGAAGAGGATGGATATCTCGGAGTCTCCCCTCCCCTCACCCTTCTCAGTGCCTCTAAAGCCCTCCAGAGTCATAAATATCACGCGAGTTCCGCTCGGTTTTGAAATCAGGAAAAGTCTCTCTCTCTGCACCGGATAAGCAAGACTACGGTAGGTATGGTCAGAGTGACTAATGAAGCTCTCAGACACCCGCATCAGAATCAGTCCCCTCCCCACCCTCTCATCTCTCATCCCATCCTTCTTCCTCCCTCCCAATCTCAAGATGAATTGAACCTCCTCCATTTGTCCCTGTTCCTTCCTCTCCTCCTCGTCCTCTGCGCTCTCCGAATGAGTGGGAAGGCTCGAATGCTGAAATGTGTGAGGAACAAAAGTGAGGAAATGGGGGTAGACTGGAAAGGTGAGAGGGGGGGGGAAGTCACTTGTGTGAGTGTACACAAAATAACTACTATGTGGCCTCCCCTGGGCGAGTCTTTTCGTGACGGACAGTTCTCAACCGAGTACCTCAGCCCATAAAACTCAATTCGACAAGTGTCTAATCCCCCTCGCCTCCCCATTCCTTTCATGCGCGAACAAAGACCCGCTCCAGTGATTGGCGCTTATGCACATTCCTACGGTAGTAGGTGCTCGGCCTCCTTTCAAGGCGCAAATGCTGAATGAAAGTACATATGTTGATGATAGTGATGAAAAAACGGGGAAATACTCTCATCACTTAGCTTGCCTATCGCCACTCAGAGAAACGAGAGAATACGCGAAATAAGGACCGAAAGGTTCCTATTTGTTCTCACTGCTCTATGTGAATCGTGTTCCACAGGAAATGGCCTGATGACGCGAGGTTCATGAAGACTGGTCACTAAACCGGATGAGGACATTCTCATGATAATTATTTCGACATTGACTACTCATGTTGGTGAGGTAATAAAATTGTTACATTGTCTTTCGTACGCAAGTTTTTTTAAAATGTTTTCTTCCGACCCTGGGCCAAAGACTGACCTTTCTGATCGCAGAGGACGACCGATGAGGATTCTTGTTGATTATGACAGAACACATTATCTGCAAGGCCAAATCAAGGGAAGAAAAATGAAGAATCGGATCGTGAATCACTTTGGCTAACGAGAAATATTAAAAGCACACTGTTTCATAATGGATTCGGCGGCTCACAGGATCAGGGGCCATTGAGAAGGAGGAGAGTGAGTGACTTGAGGACGGTGAAAGTGCTCATTACGCGAAATTTTTCCAGTTTCCTTGTGAATTTGTTGATGGCGCACGCAAATAAAAACTACTGCTGGCAGGAACGAGTCGAATCGCCAGTGGCAACTAATTCGCAGCGCACGCTAACAAACATAGCAGGAAAATACCATCATTTGATGGTAGTTATTTTTAGTACGGAAAACGTGAATAAACAGTATCGTTGAAGATGCGCCAGTTTCGTCGGAAAAGCGTGTTCCAAAATGAGGAGGGATGAGGAGGGAAGAGGAAGGGGAGATGCGCATTTATCGGTGTGCGCTGTTTGCGGATGAGAAGAGGAAGCCAGTGGGAAGAAAAGGAGACGAAGGTGTTATGTATTCAGAAGGAGGAGGAGGAAGACATGGATGCGACCTCGAGCATGGGAACGGAGGAGGAGCGGAAGGAGAAGAAAAGGACGAGGAAGAAAGGACGGAGAGATTCCACTCATTCACAAGGTTCACAAGGGCGAACATAATGCGCCGTTGAACCGTTGAAATCGATGTGAATTTCAGCAGCATCACGAAATGGGGTCAATCCACAATTGATTCTACTAGATCAAGACAGTGCCATTGAGCTTCCGATACGGCGGCAGGACAAATGTATCTACGTTTGCAAAAAAAACGATATTGACCAGAGAGGGAGGCGGAGATGAGCAGAGTGGGGCTGATCACACCGCGGCTTCATGTACACAGGATTATTTGGCTCAAATCTTCACTGCTACAAAATGACGCATGCAATGTAAAGATTCCTGAACACATCCATCGATCCCCAGTTTACACTGGACGGGTGGAAGTGGTGGAATCGGGAATGTTTTCGAGATAGCTAGCACACGCCCGTGGTGAACAGTTGTGATGTCAAAGCGGGGCTTGAGAAGAAAGAATATTCATGCATATATCAAACGGGCCGGTAAAAAGAAGAAGCGATTCGGATAGTGTGGGTTTAGTTGCGAAGGGCAATCACCCTAAGAATAGGGGAGAGGTGGGCAGTAGGAAGTAGCAAACAATGAAAAGTCATCATGTAAGAAGAGACGGGGGTCACTTAGTAGTTTGTTTGTTATCAAGTAGCGCGAATCTTGGGGTCATTATGCAAATGCAGGAGGAAGAGAGAAGGTGTGAGTAGTATAGAGATATTGGAGAGGAAGTGGAATGAGGATGAGCTACTTTCTCCCACTCACAGTCTTACGAACCTCTAAGAGAATCACTGAAGAGAAAAATGAGCCAAGCGAGATGTTTCCCGAGTATATTAATTAATCACTCATCCAATCTCGTTGAGTGCGGCGTCTATTGTACTTTGAAAGGAAGTGGGAGGATGAGGAACGAGAAATGCGAGATTTTGTGCAGGAAACCGTCGCAAAAAGTGACTATACGACGGAGATAAGTAGTTACATTTTCTCCGGAAGAGACGTCGGGCCTGTAGCAAAATAGTCCGTGGCGTGATTCGAGTTCGCTTATGAGACTTCGGAAAACCTCGAACGCGATATAAATAATGTGAGCTAATGAGAAGTGGGTCGACGATGATGATCTGAACTAGAACAGGTCAAGCATTTATATCACTCCTTCAAATCACCATTTATCATCGGTCCCTCGAGAGGTCTCCCGTCATTTGAATGATTTTGTTCGGGTCTTGTTCTGTATTTTTGTTCGGTTCTCCCCCGCATGTACTATTCATAGCTGCAAGACAAGAAGTATGGGTGCATTTACTGACCACACAAATATTTTGGCCGTTTTTCTTGTCTCTATATTGCAGTCGTTGCATCCCTTCCATTCCTTTCAACGATCGCGTGCGCTTTTGAAACGAACAACGTAGAAGTGAATTGTTTCCATTCTCTTTCTCGCCCTCTCTTGCTCATTCCATACACATTTCATGCACCACCATCGACTTCCGGAATCATCCGCCCTACAGTGATCAGAAGCCCTGCAGAGCTGGCTAACTGTGCGTCGCCCACGTGTAATCTTGATCATCATCGCACTTTCGATCGTAGGTCAGGTGCTATAAATAGGCGTGAAGGATGATTTTTCTCACGTCGAATCACACCCTTTTCGTCTGTATTCTCTCCATTCACAGTTAGCATCTCACTCTTGCTCTGCTGCTCTTCTCTTCTGTATTCTCAGCCGGCTTGCCTCCTCTTGCTCTCCTCCTCGTTCTAACTGAACCAATCACTCCTTACTGGTCGCGCATATTGCCTACTGCTGTTCGACTGGGCTCGCGTCTCTTATAATCTCGTGTGCCTCCTTCCTTCCTCTTTCCTCCTCCTCTTCGTCTTCTCTTACTATTCCTTCTTCTTTTGTTGTTACGGACGCCACTTCACACGACTTCGACGACACAACGATTTGATGCAAGCAGCCGCGAGACGAAGGGACACTTTCGTCCGTTTTACCTACCGGCTCTAGTATAAGACTATTCGCGTGACAATACTGGATGATCACCATTCTCAAACGAGTAAACAACCGTTATAAAAGAGACGATTTATTTGATATAGTTCTCATCCAGTAGATTAGTATCCCCTCGCCCCCGCGGACACGGTTTTATGAATCGAGTTATCCTGAATGCGCCCTTGTTTATCCATTCTGTATCTGACAAGATTGAAGCACAAAAGGCAGTCAACGCCATTCATTCATACCTTTACGATAGACTGGCTTCTCATATACAGTCGGGGCGACGATTCAATTGCAATCTCGAGACTACAATCAACAGTCACTTCGTTCTTTTCTTCTTCTCGTCACTTTTGCCTCTGTGTCGTATCCTCGCTGTCACGCTTGTCTTCGCTCTACGCTCACTTGTTTTGTCTTATTCTCCTCACAGCGATTGCGCCTCTCTGAGAAGAAGACCATAGCGCGGCCCCCTCCTGTGCATTACCTGCTGCCATTCTTCCCCTCTCTATTCAAACGGCAGCACACACGCCACAAAACAGACAACCGCCCCATACATATTCATTCCCACCCCCTGCACACGGCGGTGTCCCCTTCCTACACACGATACGGTGAGATACGACGAAAGGCCATGACGGTCTGATGTCGTCTCATCATAGCGCGTGATCTCTCGCCGATCAGAGATAACGAGATAGTACGCGAATTGAAGAGAGTGATCTTAACATCACTTCGTCATGCAGAATCTATAAACTGTTTTCTCCTAGATCACGATTTTTTCTTTGAAAGACTTCTTTGTTGAGGAATATCCGGGTTGCAGGTCGTTTCGTCCTCCCTCCTTCCTTGTTGTAGAGATTGATGTGCTGACCTCTGCAAATTCCGATGCTAAGCAAATTCATTTCGCATTATTCCTCTCTATTTTTCAATCTCATCTCTCCGATCTGATCGATTCTTTCTTGTTTCATCTTCTCCCCACATAATTTTCGTGTCATCTCATCCGTTCATTGCACCTCCTCCCTCTCAAAGACGCTTGCTTTTCTTCTCCTCCCGATCTTCCAGATGTGAGAGAGAGGGGGGATAGGAATCGAGTGTATTCACTCAATCATCATTACTCAATCGCACGCCTTCCCGTTCGCTTTTTGTGCTGCTGTTTTCTCAAAACTCGATTGGGTCCGGCACCCACTGGGTAATTGCACTCTATTCCAGAGTATTGCTCCAGCTTTGCAACAATCCAAGCCTCTCTTTCCTGCCCTGCTTCCTCGAAAGAAAACAACAAAGCAAAGAACGCCACTTTAGTCGCTCACTCGATTAGCTTGTTGGACTTCTCTTTTGTCCATTCTCTCAACTGTTCAATTGAGTTACGCGCTCGAGATCACGCTTTTTGACCTGAGGAAGCGGCATTTTTGCACTTTTATGCGCCCATTTGTCGAGTCCTTCAGAATAACTGTTGCCGTATCCGTTCCCGTGTTATCTCTTATTATTGTCCGTGTTTCTAGGTTTGAGCTGGTCTCGAGACTCGGGGAGGATGCAGTCAGTCATCCACTCCTCTCCTCCTCGGGCCTCCTCATCACAATAAGTCGGGGCGGGAAGTGCTCATCCGGACAATAACAGAAGGGATTCATCGTCTGGTCGATGACACTTCTTCTCCCCTTTCTCATTGTGGATCGAGCAGAGCTCTTCATAGTGGTCATCCATCTAGGCGCCCTCTCTCTTCCTCTCCATTTCTCTTTGCTTGGTTTTCCCCACCGCCTTTTTTGAGCTCCTCAATCAACGTTTTTATCAATGACTCTCGTGGCCTGCCTACTTGATTCCCCCGCGCCTGATCGATCTGATTCATGAGCCTGTTTCTCGCTCCATTTCTTCCTTTTCTTATTTCCCCATCAGCCGCCTCTTTCCTTCCATTCCAATACGTCATCACTTGAGATGGGGCATTTCGGGAATGGTAAGGGAAGAAGCGTGGAGTCGGTGAGGGGCAGGCTGGCGGATCGGAAGGCATTAGGCCCTCTTTCCTCCTTCTATTTGCGCAACGTTTCACTTTTCGCTCAGTCGCCGTCGGTCCGTATCTAATTGTCCCTAACGCCCCAATTTTTCGCAGGCAAATCATCGAGTGCAGCGCTGGCAAAAAAAACGCGAAGGAGGGGAAAAGGGGAAGGGGAGGAAGTGGGCGGTCCCCTTCATTCCACCGCTCCCCCCCCCCCCTCCGTTCCTCCCCGCCTCTCTGATTCATGCCATAATTGTGACCTGTCAACCGTAGTCTGTTCCTCTCTCTCTCAACTTCCTACTGTATTCCTCCTAAGTGGGGGCTTTCATTATGCATCGTGACCTACCGCTGCGTTCCTGTGCCTCTTCCATTTCTCCGGATGATCGACCCCTATTTCGTCGTTTCCATCCGAATAGTTGTCCATTCGCATTCAGCAATCCATCTCATGATTATTGCCCTTCTTCTCTCTCTCATGTGCTGACTCTACAAGTATATCTGCCTTGCTCTCCGCTCCATTCTTGCCATTCCGCGCCTTTTTCAGAGGGCGGCCTTCCCCTTTTGCCACACACACTTATATTCCGCCTAGTATCGGCCGTCATAATCTCCAATAATTTCCAGCACAAAAGGAAGAGGAAGGAAGGGAGAAAGCACGAAGAGAGAAGAGACTGGGAGGAACGCGTCGAGAGCGACCATTCTTCGTCGCCTTCCCTATCCAGACACACTGACACTCAGAGGCGGTCAACGACGTGAGAAGAGGGGAGAATGGCCGAGCCGGCTCAGACGGTAAGCATCGCGCACGTAGCAGCATAGTCCTACAGCTGTTTGTTCGACGACGTCTACGTCAATCTCATCTGACACTCTAGCCCTATCGATTCACTTAAACCGGGTGAGACTGTTTTCGCCCGTGTCCTGAGCGCCTGAGATCACGCGCGACTGTGTTTTCACCCCTAAGAAAGTTGTCAGGATTTCAATCTAAGCGCCTTACGCACGACAATGCCAACACACACGAACTCCAATCATCAAGGCCCACACGGGGAAATAGCCCAATCTCGCCCGAGCTCCCTCATGGTTTTTCTGAATTCTCCCCGTCGTATTTCTCCTGTGTACGCCCCTCCATCCGGGACGGCATCATCAAATTGTTTTCGGATGTCAATTCATGGCCGGAGAAAACAGTATATCCCATTAGGCTCTTTTCCTTGGAGGGTTCCGCTCCGCATCACGTATGCTCCCCTCTACTCATATTTCCCGAATAGGTAATCAATCACGAGAACTGCACAGCACAAGCAAAATGAGAAAGAGAGGCTAGGCTCAATGCTAATCATAGACGCCGGGCGGAAATTCATTCGCCCCGCTTCCCGACGCTAACGACCGTCTAGAGGGAGGGAGGGACCGTTAAACCCTTCTTGTGCAATTGTCGGAACAGTCTTTCGGAACGCAGAAGCTGTGTAGGGGCAAGGGGCGAAAACACGTAAACGATGGACTGACTGAGAGAGGAGAGGGAGAGAGCCGAGAAACCGACAAACAAAACACGGCTGAATTAGAGAAGGCCTTCGTGTCCTGGAAGTCACCCTTGTCCATCTGTGTTAGCTACAATCAGTCGGGAGATCCCTCTAGATAGGTCCCATCGGCTGTTGTGAATGAGGACAGAGTAAGAGGGAAGATATGAGGATCATGGATACCGTAACCGTACCGTATTCCAGATCGCCATCGTCGTCCTCGTGGTGATCATGATCGTGTGTACGATGGCGGGCAACGCGATGGTCTGTCTGGCCGTCCTCCTGGTCCGCACCCTCAAGCAACCCCCCAACTTCTTGCTGGTATGATTGATCTGTCTCGCTTTCTCTGCGATCTCTATGACAGCAAGAGGAGTCCCATAGACTTCAGATCTTTTTTCAGGTGTCCTTGGCTGTTGCGGACTTCTTCGTCGGATGCATTGTGATGCCACTGGGACTGGTAAGTTGTCCAGAAATTCTGGTAGCACTGTCTCTTATTCCGTGCATTCTCTCGGTGTGCGGAATGGAGACAGCCTCTGTTCCGTCCTGCACATTAATATAGAGTGAGAAGGGAGTGAACCTATTCAGACCCAGCTGCTCACCGAGAACAACAAGTGGATTCTGCCATCTTTTCTCTGCGGCGTCTACACGGTCCTCGATCTCGCCCTGTGCACTGCCTCGATCGTGAATCTGTGCATGATCTCCGTCGATAGGTGAGCCTCACTCCTCATAACAAGATCGCCCGCGATCTGATACTCATATATCATCCTCTTGCCTCTCTTGTTGTTGTTAGAAGAGCCTCCGTGCCTCGGCGAGCGTAACCACTCGTAAACATATCATGTGTCAGAGACTCGAACCGCAGACACCGAAAACCACCACAACTCGACTGTCAGTCGGATGTACAGAATTTGATGGATTGAGGACAGGGGTTTGGGGGAACGCACGTACTAAGTTCGCGGGGCGATACGTCAAATGGATCTCGAAAACGCCAGAGGGCACGCCGGCATCCTGAGACCTCCGAAAAACAGAGAAACATTGCACAATCGCTGGCTGGGTGCATCGATTACAAGCCTGGCAGAAGATTCGAGGCTAGTTTGACGTATCGTTTGCAGATACCTTGCCATCTCTCGGCCCCTTCGCTATTCCGCTCAGCGGACGACTAAGAGGATACTGTACTACATAGCGATGGTGTGGATAGCGGCGGCGATCGTGTCGCTCTCATCGATCACATTCCTCTATAGTGCACGAACGAAAAGCGATGAAGCGAACAAAACCTCGGAAACCTGTGATGTGAGTTTTGTGATGTGAGCCCCAGGGCGACAATTGCTGTTGCTCTTTGATGCTCTACTGAGAATAGCAGCAGTCCCGTAGTTATTGTTTCGCACACTAGCCCTTCCGCTTCTCCCTCCCCCCTCCACACTCCTCATCATGCCCTCATTCCACTTCCCTTTCTTGACTCCTCACGCCCGCACTCCAATCACTACATCCCCCACATATGGGCCATTTATTTATGGGGCGGACAGCCCTCGAAACTGGGCAGAAAAGGAGAATGAGTTCGCTTTTTCGGAGTAAGAGTGAACGAAAGATTTACGAAGACTTATGGTCATCGACCGAAGTAGGGGGAGAGGGGAGAAGGAGTACAGCTGTCGATAGAATCAGGAAACCGAGTACTAAATGAGAGGGATTCAGGTGCCGCAGAATCCGGCGTACCAAGTAGGCGCGACGATCATCGCCTTCTACGCGCCCACTCTAATCATGGTGAGTGGCGAGTAGTGATGTTGTGTCGGTTTCGACTCTCCTCATTCTGCACACTCTATCGTTTCTCCTACCGGCGAGATAGTGTGCGGAATGGAGAGAGCCTGGACTGAAATTATATACCTAGTGTCGAGAGAAGAAGAACGGATGAGGGACGTCATTTCCAGGTCATCGTTTATGTCAAGATATGGAGAGTCTCGCGAAGACTCGCGCAACAGGACAAGGTTCTCGGAGTCGAGTCGTATGTGAATAAGGTTGAATCAGACTTTATCAACAGACAATTACAACTAATTCAGGCCATTCCCGATCGAATTCCAATTCCTGACAAAAGAGAAAGTCAGACGAGTCAAACTAGTGAGGGGGAGCGCAAACTACTGCATCGACCATCATTCATGCTCCATAATCTCAAGGTAGTCCTTCCTGATTGATCTCCCCCTCACTCTTCCTCATTCGCTAACCATCCTTTCTCTCACAGAACTATGGGACTTATGCTAACCTGTACATGAAGGTAAACTGCTAGTCTGTGTATCGTATCTATCTTCCGATATCTTCTTCTCCTTTCACTATCCCTTCTCAATCTCGTGTGATTTGCGACCTTCCTAACTGCAGTTCTTTCTCAGTTATTCTTTCCATTCTTAGAATATACCTCATTGCGTGTGGCCTGATCATAGCCTAACTGCTCTACGTTCCCTCATCCTTTCAATGAACGAAAACTGATGCTTACTGTGCCGAAAATACTATTCATTTGTTGATGGCCGGTAGTACACGAATTCGAGTCTCACTCTTGTGCCTTTTCCAGTTCCACCACGCGCGCAATTCGACCGAGCACTCGCAGAGATCGGAAAACAAGGTGAGAGGGATGATCCACTATTTGTGGTTGTGAGGTGGAGGGATGATGGGAGGAAGTGAAATGGTGACTTTCAGGCGCAGAAAACACTGGGCGTCATGATGGGGATCTACATCGTGTGCTGGTTGCCCTTCTTCATTCGCGCCCTCTACTGTGCACTGTTCGAAGTCGAACCCAACACGACGTTCGACGTGGTTGTGCTCTGGTTGGGCTACTCAAACAGGTACTGTTGATGACGAATCGGTTCCGGAATCTCCTCAATTAACCTGCTTTCTCTGATCCATGATAGAGTGCGTGTGATGAGGAGATTCCGGAACCGATTTGGCGCCATAGACGGGTACTTTGTAGACCCGCTTTGAACGACTTTCACGTTCCTCTTCCCGTTCCCATTCGGGCTCATTGCCCTACATAGAATGCAGTCACATCACATTACATTGTGCTCGCTAAATGGTGCTTGCTCGGATCATGCGATCCTCATAAACATAGCTTCATTGTTCATAAAAAAAAGTGCTTGATACTGATTCATATTTGCATTTCTTCCCTCAGCATGCTCAATCCGATGATCTACTGCAAGTACAACAAGGAGTTTCGTGTTCCGTTCCGCGAAATGCTCTGCTGCCGCTTCTCCACCCTCCAGAACGTCATGCGACACGAGGAATTCAATAACAAATTCGGCGATATAAAGTAAGTCGTTTCGAATGTGAGCAAAATTGGAGATTTCTCCTCTCTCTCTCCTTCCTCAGATGGAGCGCACTAGAGTGTCCTAGGCGAAGGCAAGTCTAGAGGGGGTACTCACTAGCGTTTTTATTTGAGCAGGCATGATGCTGTTGGGTGAAATTGGAAGAGGAAGAGAGGGGATAGATCAGAGAAGGAAGGAAGGAATGATAATTGACAGGTGTGTCCGGAGGACGGAGAGCAATGCGAATGGGAATGGAAACGCTGGAGAAGTGATGATGACGATGTGAGAGGGATTGACGTCCCGGCTCCACTTCCTTATCGTCCAATGGATCTTCGCTAGTGATGACCGTTTGGAACCGCATCTCACCTGCCATAGAGCCGAGTTCCCATTTGTCCTCACTAACCTTCACCTAGTGTGCCTCACTGTCACTTACTGTACCTATCATCAGCTATCCCGCTTCTTCCATCTCACTGTGCTACGAAACCAACATACGAGTGTGCCCCAATGCTATTCCCTGATAATACGAAAATCGAGTAGGTCTCGTCATCTTAGTCCAGCACACAGGTTGAATTCACTCCCCCGATGAGTTTACTTTGCCCGACCCACATGATTCTCTCCCAGTGCCATTACACGTGTTCTCCTTCTCTCGATAAAGTCTTCATTATTCAACTGCTAGAACAACTGAGGATTGCTTCACGGGAGTACAGAGAGAATACAGAAGGGGCGGGGACAGGGTCGGATACACGTGACTGGCTTAGTACTCTACAAGAAGACACTGACTATTTTCTGCTCTGCTCTAATAGGTAGATCTAATGGACTGCACTGCTGCATGGGCGACGAGAATCTCGGCGATGAACTTGGTCTCCAGATGCGCCCGGGTGTCCCGAACCCAGTCTCCTGCGAGTATGGACGGCTCGCCCGTCAACAAATTGAGCATCTTCGCCGCACTCTCGAGGTCGTCCCTCTCGACGAAGAACTTGGCACGCGCCAGCACCTGCAAATCGTAGATTTATCACTGTTCTTACATACTATAAATTAATTTGTCCTTACTCCATCCTTTACATCTAGGCAGTTTCTATTCCCGAAACGTGGTTCACTTTAATCACCATTGTGGTCGTTCAAATGTTCCTTGAAACATCTCAGCTATGGCTAATGCTTTTTCAGCATATATTCGGACGGAACCGGCGCAGCGATGGCGAAACCATCACACATTGGTTTGGACAGATCAGGGGCGTTTCATGTTTTCTCAGGAGTGAAACAGCGCCGATAAGGTCAGGGAACATGTTCCGTTTCCCCAGATGTGCGTCATTCCCGTCATTTACAGGCGCAAACAAAAGGTCTTCGGTGCCAGGTCGGGGATAGATCCTCGCCGAAGGTCAAACAACATGTGTTAAGTGGGAAGGATTCGGGCCCGCCACCGGAAACACCGGGAAACGTGAGAAGGAGCTCACCTCAAGATTGTCGATGGAGACGGGGTCGATCTTGTCTTCGTAGCTGAATCGTCGGGGAAGGTCCACGAGGAATAGGGAACGGACGTACGACCAGGCGTACTTGCCGATCGTGCCGCCGTTAGTGTCGATCTGCGCCGTGCGACGACCGGTCGTGTACAGCTGCAAAGTTTTCTATGGTGGGAGCTGCAATCCACAATTCGTGTGCTCTCTCGTCTTTTTGACCGACCAGAGCAAACGAATCAAAGAGAATCAGTCTCGAATCACTAACGGTGACTAATAACGATTTTTTTCTGTCAGAACCGCGTGGTATTCTGCAGAATTAGGGGAGGTAGAGCCGAAACAACAACCCTACTGTAGACGATGATGTAGACATAGCCATAATTTATGTTTACACAGAGTTTGATTGCTGGAAGTGCTACGTGCAGTCTAGAGATTCTCTACCAGAATTGAAAAGAAAGAAAAGCCGCAGCAATTGTACAGCCTACAATCACATGAATATGCATTTTTTTATATGCGCTTCATGTACACAAAAGCTTTCTATACTCGACAAGATTAGCTAAATAGGGGATCCTCATCGAATATATCTTATCGAATCCTTATCCTTAACCTATCGTATCGAATCAAATCGATAATTAACCTTATCGAATCGGTTCTTGAGATCCTGGTGGGTGTAGCAGCCGGTGTTCTTTGCCTGTTCGGGAATTACGGAGATGACAGAGTCGACGAAGGAGTCTTCACCGTTCACCTGAAAAACACGCATTATTTTTTGTTACAGTATTACAGAAGCGCCATCGACAAAATCGCCAAACGAAGAAACATTTGTCGCTTTCGTCGTTGGCGATTTTGTCGTCGGCGCTTCTGTCATGCCCCCAGTAGTTATTCCTCGTCCAGATTTGCCCATCAACGGATCAGATCGGGTTTAAATTTTGGAATGATTGCGTGTAGAGAACTGCACCAATCTTGCAATTCTGCATCCGACAGTTCCCCTTTCCCATAATATTCCTTTTCCATACCTGCTTGAGGATATCGAGTTGCTGTCCGAGCGGGAGTCTCCTCTTCTCCATGTCCTTGCCGGCCTTCTCTCCATGGACGATCGACTGGATCAGATTGTGGCAGGCGATCCAGAACTGCTTCGATCGACGGTTCTCCGCATCCTGAAATTGGGCTTGATTCCCCTTGATCATTCCAATTTTGATCCATTTGTGAGCGCGAAATGCAATGTTTATTACGTTTACTTGCCGTATTCTTCGACTGATCCTGGGCATGAAATAGCTTTCCACCAACCCAATCCTCGAATAGACGCGGCGGTATTTTGAGGCCGTGCGAGCATTTCCGCCTAATGGTCGTTTCGAATTTCGCAGTCATTCAAGACACTCTCGGAAACGTGAGTGAAATGAGAAAAGACGGCGGGGCCGAACAACAATGGATCAATGGGGGAAAGTTGGCCGAAAATGACAAGCCATCAATGAGCGAGGTAGAGGAGAGATAGGCGAAGCGACAAACACGCAAAGTTTTCTCCTTCGTCTTCTCCCTACTGACTTTTATACATGCATGATGAAGTGTGAGGATGTACCGTTCCTGTCTACTGACTGGCAAATAACTGCTTATTCGGTGCTTCCTCGGGATGTTTTGGAGAGACCTACCGGTGCGCACCAACAACTCTCGAGAGTTTTTGGAACGACAGTCGAAAACAACAGTATGCTAGAGATGTTTCCATGAATATTCGTTTCCGTATACCGGAAAGACAATATAAAATTCTCGTCTGGAACCTCGGTAATCAGGAATGGTTTGCACACTTATTCAGAGTAAAAAAGAGGTAATCGATACTGATAATCTTTCTCTTATGAGAGGAATCGCGAAAGTTTCGAGAGCCATGCGGACGTAGGAAAAAGTTTGCCCGATTCCGCTGAAAAGTAAAACTTAAGAAGTACATCGAATGATTCTCTTTTAATCTGCGTTTGCCAATTTTTGATATCATGTTTCATCTTCGAGTATAGGTAGGTCAAAGATTTAAGAAGTGGTGTTCGGTACATGCTTTTTCTCAAATCACTCTTCGGCGCTTCTTGGGGAGATCGCTATTAGGAAAGTTACATCACTTTTTTGCAAAACCGACAGCGCCGCTTCTGCGCATAGACGGGGAATGACATCATAAACATAACAAATGTTCCCCTCTGCCTCCTCATTCGACCACTTTTTTGGAATTGTATCTAGCATAATCTTAAAGCGAGTTATGGCTGTTTTCGTGAGACAATTTTGGTCGATAAATTCTTAGTGTCCCTATTTTGACCTACCTATACTCGAAGATGAGACATGATATCAAAAATCGGCAAACGCAGTTTAAAAGAGCATCATTCGAAGTACTCAAGTTTCACTTTTCAGCGGAATCGGACAAACTTTTTCCTACGTCCGCTAATACCCCGAAACTCTCGAATCTCTCGCGATTCCTCTGTTATATTCTATAAACGCAGTATTAGCGTTCTGATCGACTAGAAAAAAGTGATGCCTAGTTTTTTCTCTCACCAGGGCGACTCTGCTTCCCAGCGCGTTCTCGATTCCTTCGAGACGAGAAAGCGCAGCGCCGACGTGGCGAGAGTGCAGATCACGCTCGTTGCGAACGGCCTGAGATTATCGATTAGTTACAGTAGCCGAAAATGTGTGTATCTATCAATGCGTACTTAGTTACAGGTGTACTAGAATGTTGTAACAGTAGTAGGCTGAACACCCTTGAGTTGTCAATAATGCTCAGCGATTTGACTAAAGATTTCGATTTCAAACTTGATGATGTCAAATTCATCGAATATTTTGAATCCGAAGACATTTAATCTCTCACCTCCTCAACCTTCTGGTTGTGCTCGATCTCGAAGAGCTGACGCTGAGTTCTGCACACCTGAAATAAGTGGAAAGTGTATGATTGAAATATGCTAATTCAGACATTTCCAAGACCAGTCCACTAGGTGTTCGCGAAAGATTATTGGGAAGCAAGTCGGTTGTGAAATTCTCGATCTTTCTCACGAAAACAGTTAGGCATCATCATCTGCTCACCTTTTCGAGATGGTCTGAATGAGCAAGAGAGGCTCTCTTCAGCTTCTCCTCGGTCTCTGACTCCCAGTTGGTTCGATTGAGGCCGACCTCCTTCTCGATCTCGACGGCCGTCATCGCCTGAGCTTTTGATCATTGTTTATCATTTATTTTCAGCAGCATTAATAGATCTTTATCGATGTCAGTGTCCTCACTGGCTCGTACTATTCATTGTCTTCCTTTCTTTATCTGCTCACCCTGAGTCTCTTCACTTCGAGGGCCAATCTCTCAGTGGAAGCCTCCTCGTCCGCTCTCTTCTGTGATTCGAGGGCCTTTCCGATGTGCTCCTCCTCGCGAACCTGAAGCGATTACGTGAACGAATTCCTTCTCCGGGACAAAACAGAATATAATCAGCGAAAATTCGGTGCCCCCGCCATTTCATTGAATCAACCTTGTCTATTTTTGCTACGGCGACGGTCCCATTCAGAACGCAATAATGGTTGAGGGTGGCCAGCGAATCAAACATCTCGTGTTCAGTGGTTTTCAGGTCTTTGGAATCAACAATGGGCCTTTTATAAGCGGTTGGAAACCTCTTCCGGGAGCAATTTCGGAGTGAGCGTATATTCTAGGGACCGATTCATAATTATGTTTGATATGAAAATTCATGGATATGCTCTCCAAATTCAACTGGATCAAAAATTTAGCTATGCAAGTTATTTAAAAAGTTATTCATCCGTGAACCAGTCAAGGACACTGCAGACGAAAGCAAATCTCGGTCTTTTATATTACTCATAACGTAATTGATGCACCGCGGCGCTATACTACTTCTAGTTTATGGGTTTTCCTCACCTGCTGCTCTGCCAGCTGTCTCCTCAGCTGATCCACTCTCAGATGGGCGTGGGCGATGAGCGCGTTCTGCTCGTACTCGTTCAGACTCTTGTCCTTGGCGTTGACGTCGATGTCGGGAACGATGGACTTGAGCTCCTGGGCGAACTGCTGACGAGAACGGTCGATCAGGTCTTTGTACTGGTTGAAGACCTGCGCCTCCTGACGGGCCTGCAAACGATTGATGATTGGCATTAGTGATTATCGGAAACCGACTATCCTCATTTAGCGTGTTCTCTCGTCAATCTTACCAGAGAGAGATCACACGAATTGATGAGAGCCGATGCCATTTTGTGTGCACTGATTGTCATTTCAACACTGGTTGTATGCAAGCAGATTGTACTAATGCTAATGTATCGGTAAACGATTTGAGTGACCAACAGTCGTAACACTGTTGAATTAGAAATACTATCCAACCTAATCCTAATCAATTGGCTTATTGAATAATAGTCATCGCCAAGCAGACTCGAGAAATTGTCATACCTGATTGACGATAACATTCAACTCGTCGACTTGGTGCGAAAGTTTGGTGGCAGTCTCCATCGCATTAATGAGCAGAGGATTCGAACGACTGTTCACGTTCGATTTACCGTCGTTGATCACCTGAACATGATCGTATTGGTCAATATTTTTAAATTTCGCAAATTGAAGATTTGAACTGAAGCCACATACAATTCTCGAATTGAGAAACGCTCCTTGGTAAAATGTTTATTTTTTTGTATTTTTAAATACAAGAAACATTTTACCAAGGAGCGTTTCTCAATTCGATAATTGTATGTGGCTTCAGTTAACCTTACCATATCTAGCTTCATATGTTGTGAAATACACCAAGGCGTATAAACTCCATTAGAGTAACCTCACCTTCAGGAGAGTGTCGATGTAGTTCTTTCCATCCATCTCAGCACCGGCGTCTGTCTTGGCGTGGTTCTCAACCTCTTGAAGAGCGGCAGTCACGTTCTCCCAGTTGGCGTTCTGACCATCGTCCACCTAGAATTACAAAAAAAACGTAATTAGTGAATAATAGAATACATAAATTGTCCATAAATTTTTTATAAATAATTGAGCGGTGTGATGTTCTCAGCCTGTTCGCAACAAACCGCACTACTGTTGATTCTAATGATTACTCCATCGTAATGCACTGATCACATCGATAATCAGTGTATTCCTCAATCGATACAGAGTGTCCAAAACATTCAAGAGCGTGATACACTCACTGTCAGCAATCACTAAATTATGAATAAACAACAGTATATGAACATCAAAAGGGATACTTACCGTCTGCTTGAGTGTTTTAGCATGTTTTTCGATGGCCTTGATGGTGGTCAGCTTGGCCTGAGTCAGCGTCTTAACTTTCATCTCGGCAGCTGCGATCGCTCCCATCAGACGCTCTTCGAGCTCTGCAATGCCAAAATCACAGTGCTAGTTATTGTAGCTGATTGTTGTTATTTATTTCGTAGATGATAGCTGTAGTATAGCTGTTGGCGATAGGTATATTCACTGTTAATATTGCAGGGGACTCACGTGCATTGATCTTCTTGACCTGGTCCTCGCTCAGCTTCGTCTCAGTGATCACGGGAGGCTTGACATCAACGGGATCCACGTGGACAGGTGCCTTCTTCTCGATGGGGGGAAGCTTCTCTAGGGGAAGAGGCTCGAGGACAGCAGACTGGATTATTTTGATATTGGTGATGGTAAAATCCGAAAATTGTTGCCCATTATGAACCCTTAGCAATTGCGCGATGGACTAAAATACGGTCGGTGGTCGGTGGCCCAAAAAGGACTAAAATACGGTCGTCCCAATAACTCGCTTCAAAATGAAGTTAGAAACAAACCGAAACAATAATTCGAAAGAAGAGCCGAAGGAGAAAATTTGCACTGTTGATCACATCATTCTATCTCTACGGGCTGGAGCAGGGTGGTCGGTTTTGTCAAAAAAAAGTGAAAAAAAACGCATGTTATCGACGGTGGCTCATCCATAACGCTTCAAAATGAAGCTAGTAACAAACCAAGACCTCCATTCGAAAGAATACAGCTTCTGCAACGTTTTTTATGATGATTTTATTCTATCTCTGTGCGCTGGAGCAGGGTGGTCGGTTTTTCAAAACTAGATTTGTAAATGCCTGTGGTCGGTGTTTCAAAACTAGATTTGTAAATGCCTGTGGTCGGTGGCCCAAAAAGGACTAAAATACGGTCCCAATAACTCGCTTCAAAATGAAGTTAGAAACAAACCGAGACAGGCATTCAAAAGAGGAGTCGGAGTATAAAAAAATTCACGTTGATGACATCATCCTATCTCTATGCGCTGGAGCAGGGCTGTCGGTTGAAGGAAAAAAGGTGCAAAAGAGCAGGTGGCCGACGGTGGCTCATCCATAACTCGCTTCAAAATAAAGCTAGGAACAAACCAAGATATCAATTCGAAAGAATACAGCTTTTGCAATTGTATTATGTTGATGATGTCATTCTATCTCAATGCGCTGGAGCAGAATATGATTTTCAAAGTTATTCGAGCATAACTTTTTTCTTTCGCGTTTTGGTGAGCTCTAGTATACAAATTCGGTTTTTACGGAGCAAAATACATTCGAAACACTATATTTTGAGATTTCAACTTTTTTCGACCCAAAAATGACCATGACCCGTGGGTCATGGTACAATCGAAAAAAAATTGTCTCTCAAAATTTTGAACTTATTTTATTATGTCGTATTTTCGCTCGTAGGTTTCGAATATCGATAATAGAGCTCACCAAAACGCGAAAGAAAAAAGTTATGCTCGAATAACATTAGAAAATCACATTTATTTTTTCATTGAACGACATCCCTGCTCCAGCGCATTGAGATAGAATGGCATCATCAACATAATACAATTGCAAAAGCTGTATTCTTTCGAATGGATATCTTGGTTTGTTCCTAGCTTTATTTTGAAGCGAGTTATGGATGAGCCACCGTCGGCCACCTGCTGTTTTGCACCTTTTTTCCTTCAACCGACTGCCCTGCTCCAGCGCATAGAGATAGAATGATGTCATCAACGTAAATTTTTTTATACTCCGACTCCTCTTTTGAATGACTGTCTCGGTTTGTTTCTAACTTCATTTTGAAGCGAGTTATTGGGACGACCGTATTATAGTACCCTCTTGAACTTTGATTCTCATATAAATATTGTTTGCCATAAATCAATTTCACTTGTCTATCTCCTATTTCGTAGTATCAGTTGTACCATTCCTTCCCCTTACATCTCAGCCTTCAAGTCATTCATTATTCCTGTATTAGAATATGCATCCCCTGTCTGGTCCCCCTCATCCAAAGGCCGTGTTCGGAAATTAGAGAAAGTACAACACTTGTTTACTAGACTCTTACATTTTCGTTGCTCCAGAGTAGATCCTATTATTCCATGCTACTCCGATCGATTATCTCTTTATTCACTTAACACCTTGTATACTCGTCGTATTGTGATTGATATTGTCTTAGCTCTCAAAGTTTTTGCCCATTTTGTTGATTTAAAACCTACACATTTCTACACATATCGTGCAATTAGTAGACGTAATGGTTCGTTTGTCCTTCATCTACCCCCGTTCAAGAGAGAGAATCTCAAAGTATCTTTTTCTCACAGAACCGCTCGATTATTAAATAAATTGCATTTGATTTGTAACCCCAAATTGTCTATCCCCGTTATTAAGGTTCACTTATTCAAACACCCTGACTTACCTCGTGTTTTCGGAATAGAAGTTTCGAATCTTTGATCTACCCACCAATCCATCCCCATCCATTCCCGTCTACTTTCCCCATCCATCTATCGATCTACTTCATCAAGTCATGCACTACTTTCCAATCAGACATTTATTGGATCAGCGGCAAATTCCATCCGCTACGAGGCTCCCTCCCCTCAGCATTCCAATGTGCGACTGGATTGAAAAGACCGATCACTCCCCTCCCCTCCCTCCCCTCTCCCTACCCACACCGCCTCCTCACGCATCCTTCCCGAATTTGTGTTTTTTTACGTCTTTGCTACTATCTCGTACATTCTCTTCTAGTTGAAGCACCTTCAGTGGTGTACGATAAATAAATAAATAAATAGTCCTTTTTGGGCCACCGACCACAGGCATTTACAAATCTTGTTTTGAAAAACCGACCACCCTGCTCCAGCGCACCGAGATAGAATAAAATCATCAACATAAAAAACGTTGCAAAAGCTGTATTCTTTCAAATGGAGGTCTTGGTTTGTTACTAGCTTCATTTTGAAGCGAGTTATGGATGAGCCACCGTCGACCACATGCGTTTTGTTCACTATTTTTCACAAAACCGACCACCCTGCTCCAGCCCGTAGAGATAGAATGATGTGATCAACAGTGCAAATTTTCTCCGTCGGCTCTTCTTTCGAATTATTGTTTCGGTTTGTTTCTAACTTCATTTTGAAGCGAGTTATTGGGACGACCGTAATTTATTCTTTTTTGGACCACCGACCACCGACCGTATTTTAGTCCATCCCTAGCAATTGCTAGGGCAAAAGCAAAATTAAGATGTCCATTTGACTCTCGGTTCCAAAAATGTCGGTTGTGAAAAAAAAGAAGAAAAGAAGAACTACACCTATTAGTGTCTAGAGAATATGGCCGTACCTGCTTTCTCTTGGGAATGGCGGCGATAACCGCGTTCTTAGCATCTTCAATCTGGTGCTTCGTCTTTCTGTAACATCGTCAATGATTTTCTCTCTTCTGATGTTCAGTGTAAATTCGAGAGAGAAACAAACACAGAGGTAATATCATGGTAGTGTGTGAACATTCGGAATCTACCCTACTAGATGAGAACTATTTCGCAATGCCGTATCTTACATAATAGTTGTCGCTGGTATACACAGTATGTTATCATGCGAATGACCCCAATCGACTAAGAGCCATATCAAGTAATGCACTCACTCCAGGGAGCTCTCTCCGAGGATTGAGTCGAAGACCTGCTTGGTGGGAGGAATAGTCGATTCCACCTGTAACATATCATTACCATCGCGTTTCACAGAAAAAAATTCTCTTCCCATTATAAGCACTTATTATGTTCAACTAAGTCATTCTCTCTGAGCGGGTTCCAACTTGGGATGAATGTCTATACTATTTCTAAACTCTTGCATTATAATACGTTCGCTATAATACCAATTGCTTCTGTCGAATGATCCAATGATTAAGTATAGGGGTGATGTCTCTTAACCCCAACCTGATGTCTGAATTCCGGGTCGACGTAGGCGTATCCGATGACTCCTCCTCCGGCAGCTGCGAGGGTCGCAGTGGTCGCGAGGAGCTTCTTGCCGGCGCTCCCCTTCCTGCTCATGATTTTGTTTCAAAAATAAATTATTATCACATGTGAAGATCAATTAGTGTAATGCATCAATTTTCACGCTCTTACATAGTCTTCATGGTTTTGTGGAAAGCTACTCCAATCAAGAAAACAACAGCATCATAACACGCCTCTCACCTAATACTCGACCTGAATCTGTCAGCGAGCAACATTTTCGAAAATGAGTTTTTCACGGTTTTATTATAAATTTAGGTCCCCTAGGACCCCTGTCAAAGGATTAGTGTCTAGGATCATTCCGGGCCCCGCGGCTGCATCGGTCGGGTGGGGCCTGAGATCTTTGAGGCCACCAAACTACCCTTCAACTTAGTCCCAGAAAAAACTTTTCTTCGTGTGCTATGGCTATTTTTCGATGGTCTATCGACCTACCCAACCCGTTTCTTGATAACTTTTCCGATCGTGGAAATGAAACATAACGCGAAATCGCGAGAGGAGACCGCGTTATTGATCGCGAGAGAGCGGAATGACCCTGTGAGAAACAGATGAAAATTAAGTTCAAAAGTTGGAACGACGGTTTCTAGGTATAGAAACTGGATTACCCAAATCGATGAGCGAGCGCAGACCTATCATTTGAATCGTCGTCTCAAGATCTACACGGGTATTCAAACACATTAGTAGTTTTTCGAGCGGTTTTCACGATATTGGTCGCTGTTCATAGCAGTGTACTGAGAAAAGTTATCAAGAAACGGGTTGGGTAGGTCGATAGACCATCGAAAAATAGCCATAGCACACGAAGAAAAGTTTTTTCTGGGACTAAGTTGAAGGGTAGTTTGGTGGCCTCAAAGATCTCAGGCCCCACCCGACCGATGCAGCCGCGGGGCCCGGAATGATCCTAGACACTAATCCTTTGACAGGGGTCCTAGGGGACCTAAATTTATAATAAACCCGTGAAAAACTCATTTTCGAAAATGTTGCTCGCTGACAGATTCAGGTCGAGTATTAGGTGAGAGGCTTGATAAGTCCATTTCTGCTCACTTTTGCGGTTTGGGAACTGGTGAAGGTTTGGGAGTGGGAGTGGGGGCGGAGGACTGCAGACGTGCTCCGGACTGACGAACAGTCGATCTCTGCAAGCATCATTCTCGTAATTTACAGAAGTGCTGTCAACGCAATACCCAATTCGTTATTCAAACCCTAATACATTGGATAATAACGCCACCCAATAACAAATCCTTGCATAAAATCAATGAAAAATATTAAGTTTACAAAATTTATTTTCGGAAAAATAACAAGAATCAACAACTCACAGTCGCCGCTCTAAGCATGGTCAGGAGCGATCCCCGAGCGGTGAAATACCTGAAAGTCAAGTCTTGACAGTTTCGAGATCAACTAGAAGCGTTGAATAGATAATAAAAGAAACATAATCAGTCGAGATTGAGCCAAATTCGGATGTATGTTGCAAACTGTGGCACACCCGCTCATTCACAGCGCAAAGAGAATGAACGGAGCCAAGCAATGCGCTAATCGCGTCAAGCAAATACACGCCCAAACAAACTTGACGAAATGTGAAGAGCCGAATTATGGGAGGTATCTTGAAATGTATTTTCGAGCTCAAAACGAATACCATTTTGTGTCTCATTTTCACACCATGGACAACACAGATGCCACCTTATCTATGTTCATGTTTCTGAGGAATGATCTTTATTTCATTGGTGAAGAACTAAACCTCGGCAGAGTATAATTAGCAGAGACAATGTGCACGCAATAATCAGTTTCCAACGATTGTGGAATTTTAAATAACACGACATATTTTTTTTTAAAGTTCGAAACAATTCATTATTTACCCTTCCGAGCACAGCGTGTATCTCCCGTCTGGTCCTTTCTATTTTTAGCGAGAACGCCGCGCGCCTTCGCGTCCTCACTCTCCCCCTCTCGTTTGTCATCACGTGAGCAGTAGTGCTCTCGTTGTCCTCCAGTCTTCTCTCTCCCTCCCTGCTTTCCTCTCCTCTCCTCTCTTCCCCTCCTACCTCCAATGGCCGAGAGTTTGGCTACTCCGTTGACTGACGAGGGTATTCACTGATTGTTGCTGAACCCGTAGTCATGTCTACGGAGCGGCCACTCTCCCTCCCCCCCTCCCTCCAATAGTAGTGTGACCCCCCCCCCCTCCCGACCGCTCCGACCCACCCCGACTGAGGGAGTAATTGAACACGGTGACCACTAGCCGGGAGCATATCCATTGCGCGATTGCACCCGTAGTCCGTTATCGTCTTCAATCCACTCCGCTCTTCCCTTTCCCAATCTCCGTTCCTTCCCAGCAAACTATCGCGATAAAGAGTTCCGAGAAATGTATTGAAGAAAGGCATGAATGACACCACAAACAAGCATAATATAACAATTAAAACGATGAGAAACTACAGGGGAATATGAGAGCAACGAATCGACGAAGAAGTGCGTCTAATCTAGCGTGAAATACAACTCTGAATGGAAGGGGAGAAATGCCGACGGATAATTGACCAAATCTCGCACGTTTACACACGTTGTAGAGCCGAAATTAGCGGTTCGACGCGTCCCTCCCACTTCTGTACTTCTTCCCGCCTCGAGGCCTGTGCTTTCGGCGATCGAAAGACCTAAAACATGACAAATTATTCGAATTTTATGAAGGAAAGGCGTTTTCGAAAATGGCCTATTTTGATTTTTCATTTGAAAATGAAGCGTTTTTCGCGCGGATTTCTGTGTTCAATAACTCACCGAGGTTGATCGGCTTTATCCAAAAATGGGTTTGTATCATCTCGTGCCCGCCGATCGATATTGGGGGGCGAGGGAGGAGTACGCGGTCCACGCGGCACTCTCTCCTCTTTCTTGCTCTCTCCTTCTCTTGAAATTGGCCTTTTCTGCGGATCTTCTTGTCTAATTCGCTTCCAATCTACTTCATCTCGATTGGATGTGGAATGTTCGGCGGATAATTTCCATTTCGGTTTAAAATCTTCCTTTGAACGATAGGCACGGGGCAATCTATCCTTTTTCCTTTCCTCCATTTCTCTTGAAATTGGCTTATTCGGCGGGTCTTCTTGTCTAATTCGCTTCCTATCCACTTCCTCTCGATTGGATGTGGAGGGTTCATCGGATGACTTCCGTTTCAGTTTCAAATCTTCTTTTGGACGCGAGGCTTCCGTGGCCACTTTAGTCACTCCTTCGCTTTTTGGCGATCCATTCTTTGGCGACACTTCGAGCAGTTTACTGTTGAGTTGGCCTGTAAAATATGAGCATTGATCGGCAAACCACATTGCAAATAAATAAATCAAAAAGGGAACAATTAGAACATTTTCATACATTTTTTTTCGAATAATCCTCACCTTACAAGCTATTTTCGAATATTATTTAATTTGTAATATTTTAATTATGCCTACAAATAAAGTGTTCATCTCCTAATATTTGTGCGCATAATGAACATGCTTCAATATAAAAACTAACGAATTTTGTCCAGTTTCATCATCGACTTCTTCTTCTGGATCAACTTCATTCGATCGTCTTTCGTCAGATTCTTCATTGCTATTCTTCGCTTCATTCCTTCAGTGAGAGGGCGATACGCTCCCTCTGGTCCGGCCTGGAATTGCAAAATCAATCAATGGATACATGACCTTTCCAACACAATGGCCATATTCTGCGATTTGTTTCACATCATGGATCACATACACCGTTATCGAAGAATTAATACACCAGATGCCCGGTCTAGAACTAGAAACTAGAACTGGCTAAGGCAACTAGAAAAAAAACCTAACCACACAACTGTCTTCTTCAAACCTTCGGTGTTGAGTGGTACCTCGTCACTACAGATGCTATATTATCATACACTCTCTACATTCTATAAACGTTCTCTGAACCAGTGCAGATACTCAAAATTGGGTCGTTCTTCTCACTTCAACTTTAATTTAGCCTGTGTCGGCGAATACCGTCTATCATTTCCACAGATCGAATGAATCGCTGGACTTTGAACGAGAATTTAAGCCTCACAAACCTTTTTCGCCGAAAGTCGATGATGTCTGTGAGTCGTCGAGCAGAGCCGTGTCATGTTCAGATTCGCCTGTTCCTCCGAGTCATAAGTGGCGTAGACCGCGAACTCGCCCAGTTCATCCTTCGATCCCATCTTGTAGATGCGAACTCGCTGTGGAATCGACCCTGTCCTTTGTAGAAGAGGCTGGAATGGTGATTATTGGGCACAAGGTTGGACAAGAACATTCGGATGGTAACTTACTGGATGAGCACCGTTTACATACGAAAGAGAACTATTGTATAATCGACGATGTTAAAAACTAATTCTCATCCAGTGTCCCATTTGGCCTATTGCTAGTGATTGGCTCGTGACCGTCATCTGATACCCACTTCTTTTCTGGCAACAGTATGAATACTGGATAAATAATGCTACTAAAGAGGATTCATTCGATTCGGGTATTCGATCGTTGACTAGCACATTTTTGTAGATATGTCGCATACTGATTCTCAGATTTGTAATAGAAGAGCAATAGCCATTTCGATTACAGTAACTCTTCGAGCCGAAGCAATATCAAATCAATGGTTCTTTCGAGGATTCTGGCCAATTAATGTCTTCTCATGGTCCGACATATCTATTCATTTTTCCAGACCATTTTTCCAGATTTTTCGTCTGATATATCTCAAATCTCACCAGTATATCCTCGGCTTTCGATCCCACTCCAAGTCCTCTGACCCATATCGATCGTCCGGCGAGCCGCTTTTCCACTTCTGGATCCAGATCCCACATCTGACGTGGAGACGGTCTCGACGTCGACGGCGTCTGATCCATCTGCAATGATGTTGGGGTATGGTTATTCTCTCATTACTCGTTCCCATCCCATCTCGATTCGCACACACGCGTGACCTTCATTCCGATTCCCACCCGATGTGTGGTCGCGCTGTGCACCAAATTGTCGTCGGGAATACCTCAATGACACCAGGACAGGGGTGTTCCGGGAATCCTCCCCTGATATCCCTCTCTCTTCTCCTCGTTCTGTCCAAGTTGGATAGAGAGCGGGAGAGGGACGTGACACGAAAAACAAGAAGAGGGGGGAAGGATCGTAGTGGCACGACGCGCCTCGACCGCCGGCCGCCGCTGCCCCGACCTAGTCTACTTACTTGCACAACAAAAACGAGGGTGAGAGATGGAGTGGAGAGTCGAGTGGCGGCCGGAGTATGTAGACTAGTCAACAAGCGACGCGACCGCTCCGCGCTAAGATTAGCGCGTTCTTCGAATGATCGGTGACAGTATCCGAGACTGCTGACCCCTGTGCGGAGACTGACCTCCTCCTATCATTCCCTCGAATGCTGTAATCTCGGATGGCCCGTTTTCATTTCTTATCTTCTTCTTCTTTCTTTTTCTTCTCTTCCTCACACATTCTACTCGCAGGTGTCCCCCATCATTACTACGCGTGGGGATTAGACTGGAGACAGGGAGAGGTCGCATTCATCACGCATTCATCTATCCTGCTGTTATCCTATTTCCGACGTTCCATGCTGGGCCTTGCACGATATCTAGCTTGGTCTCCTTCCGCTCTCTCCAACTTCCCTAGTTCCTGCTCGATCTATGCAGTTTTTCCGCTAAGGTCACTTAGTCTGCGCGCTCCCACATTTCGTGGTTGGTTTGGACCGAAAAAGCGGATGGATAGGGGGCTGCATATGCAAGGCCGATGTGAACGCGATGCAGCGTATGCATTCGAGAGAGTCAGGGAGAGAAAGAGGTAGAGAACGGCTCCCTCCTTCTCTTCTCCTCTCCTCCCCGCGTCAAAAGAGAGCGAGAGAGGGGGGCGAGGGGGAGTGGAGCTAGGACGTACCATCCACCCCAGTCCTCTTTTACTCCCTCTAGCCATACTCTCTCCCCTCTCTCCCCCTCTCCACCCCTCATTCCCTCAACTCCTCCCCCTCCATCATTCAGTCTCCATTCGAATCGCCTCTGCGAACTGGCCGCTCACCGGCGCAGGCCTCCTACCGTACCCTGGCTACCGTAACCCCCTCACATCCCCAGTCACAGCACCACTACGGCGACATCCTTAGGCTGAAATAGAGCTAAGACTCGATAGATTTCCCTGAGGTTCTCGCTGCCGTGGATGACTGAGTGGATGTGCGGCCCTCCCCCCCTCCCCCCGTCATTCCATCTCATTCATCGATCCACGTGTCTGTCTCTTCTTCTTCGCCCTTTCTCGAAGGCTAGTCGCGAGTCTTCTCTCCTCTTTTTTGGGGGGCTAGTGATGAAATTGAGATGTATGCATAGAGAAGAGAAATGCAGCATTCAATCGATGGGTAGGGGGGAGGAAGTGAATGGGATGATGAGGGAAGAAGAGAGGGGAGAGAGAGAGAAAGGAGACGAATCAATTGGTAGTCGTCGCAGACAACAAAGCCTCTTATCAGCGGGCACTTCTGCCAAAAATTCGCCTCGAAACCCGGCCATTTCGTCATTCGTAGTCAATCGAGGTTGGCTTTTCGAGGAAGAGGAGTTCACTGGTTTGTTTGAGGAGAAAGAACGGTTCGAGATCGGGGAACAGAAAGGGTGAATCACGCATCGTGACCGATGCTAGCCAATGCATCCGACGGCTCTTTCTCGGAACTAGAAACATATTTGATAAATGCTGACTGAGTCCTCTCTAAATGGAGGGCATTCTGCTCGTGTCCACTAGAGATGTGGTTTCGGTTTCTCTCTCGCTGGTCAGACAGACGAGAGAGTGTGCAGAGTGATGAGAGCCGAAAACCGAAACAACATGACTGGTGTCCACTCGTACCCGCCCTTCGGACACCCCTCCCCCTCACCAAATCACTCAAATGGCTACCTGTTCGTCGTCTTTCTGCTAAATTGAATCGATTCCACACTTCCTCAGTCGGTTTTTTTCCTTTATATCAGAAGGCACCGAGGGACACGACGGAAGGACGGAGGGGGAAATCTACTCCCTCCCTTCCTCTTCCCCCATCTCCCTCCACCACTCTTCCCTCTCTCGTTGGCCCACTATTCCACTAGATGAATTGAAAGAGAGAGAGGTGAAGACGACCGGAAGGCCCTCTCGTTTCGTTTCACGTGAAGAAGGAGGATTCCATCCACCCCCCCCCCCCCCCCGATTGAGATAAGGAATACTTGTAGGGGAGGGGAGAGGTGGATGGGGAAGGGAGTGACAGGGAACGGGGACAGCAACCGGTTCCTCGTGTGTTCCACCCCTCCCTCCTCCCTACCAACAAACGACAAAACAACGCGCCGCTCGAGAGCAGATCGCAACCGATTTATCTCTCTGCGAAATGGAGTAATAGTGAGAATGAGAATGATATGAAGAGGGAAGGGACTCGTTAAAGCTACCTGTGGGCGCATGGCATATGGGAACAATCAAATGCAATGAAGTCAATTAGGTTTTGCACTTGGCTTTGTGGTTGTTGGCTTGTGGGAAATGGGCAGCGACGGTACGAGCGGAGATCCATTCTTCCTCCAAGATTTCCTCCTCTTTTATGGTCTCCTGGGCGTCTTTCATTGCTCGTTTCGCAGATTCCTCGAACGATTCCGCGAGTGTGGGGAGGTTTCGACCATTGGTACCAGGGCGGAGAGGGACCATCTGTAAAAAATAGGATATTTTATTATGAAATGCCACAGAAACTGTCAAAATATGAAACGTCATCGATAATATGTGTTTTCCTAGTAAGAAGTCTTCTCGTGTTCGTTGAAGTAATGTACTATGATAGAATTGCATGACGTAAATGACGTATGTGATACGGGCTTTGATAAAATTGAGCTTATTCTCGCTACTCTCATCAGAATCCTCGAAGTGCCCAGATAATTTAGGGCTCGACTATTTCATTAGAAGTGAGAATCGCGAATTTATGGCTTGATTGTAATTTGAGCTTGCGGCTACTCGATAGATGACTCATCTTTCTCTCAGGTAAACAGATTTCATGAGAAATGCTGCTCTCTAACGCTCTCAATGTGATAAAATAGTTAGATAATAACGCGAAGCAATACCGAGATCTGATGAAACTAACCATGGGCACTGGCGGGTACGGTAGGAGACAGAGGGCTTGCATGTTCTCGATGACTAGCCAGGCCTTCTTCCTTCGATTGATGAGACCACGGAAGATCCTTGAGTTCTTGTACGACATCGATGCTAAAGTGAACAGATTTAAATAGAGATATGCTAAACCGAGATGACAAATCAAGGTCAACTAAAATGAATAGAAAACGAGCCGGGGGGAACGGCTTCAAGAGCGAAAGGCTCGAAAATTTCGAGTATTTATCAGGGATTGTGAATCCGCTTTAAGGGAGGAGGTGGATTATAGTCAGTCTCCATCCCCACCCGAATCCAGGAACCGAATCCATAATCAACGAGAGAGCTAGTCCTCGGGATTTGATATCACTCCCACAATATTGTTCTCGAGATAGAGCCAGGACTTTTCCTCCTTATCCAAATTGATCTCTGCAATATTGCGAAATAAGCAGGCTCAGCTAAATTGAGATTGGACAATCTTTCAACATAAGAATAAAGATGGGATGGGAAGTATTGCTGAGCCGGATTCAATCTAAACAAATATGAGGATTTGTCAATTTCGATTTCCGCTTTATTTTATTGGTCCCTATTCTCTAGTGATAAGTGGGAGATCTCTGTGAAGAGAGAGAAAGGGCTCGCTCTCCAATTCGTCATGTATTATCTCTCCGGATGACTAACAGTATACCCCGTTCGCAGACAGAAAGAAGCCAAGTGCAAACAGATGACGACGCCAGTTTGATGTTGGCCCGAGGGCAGGAGGAGAAGAAGAGAAGAAGAAGAAAGTAGTACAGAGGTCGAGTGGCACTTCCTCCTCATCATGCGACCGGTAAGCTATCCACCACTTTCGAATATAAATTTTAGCCATGTTTCTATGATCAAGTTCATGTATTGATCTCGTTTGTTTCATAATAGTCACTAGAAAAGTGGTGATTGATGATGGGGATTGATTGCGCGATTAGACACAGTTATGAGTGCTGCCCACTCGATAGTCCATTCGCTCTCCTAAGTAGCTCCTCTCCTCCTCTCCTCTTCTAAGCAGGTCAATCACTCCTGCTCTTCGTCTATCGATTTCCCCTTAGCACGCGCTCACTGTCGGTTGCCTTTCCTGCCTCAGTCCCATAATCTGCACCTTTATTCGTCGAACTCGCGAGAGGAGAGGAGAGATGGAGAGAGTAAGCAGTTCCTTCCCCCCCCCTCTTCTCACTCAGAGAAAGGGAAAACAGAGAGTGTGAGAGAGATAGGTAATTCGGACAATCAACCCTGTCCTGTACCCACAATCGCTGCTTTCTTTTGCCTAGTTAATCGACTTATTATCGTGACGTGTTAAGATTATGGCCTTTAATGAGAGCGGGGGACGGCATCTCATTATCATTCGGCATGGGGAGAGATGCGACTTCGTCTTCAACGCACCCGGCAAGAAATCGTGGGTGAAGAGAGCGTTCACCGAGCAGGGCGCGTGAGTTACTTATTCTCAATTTTGGGTGCATTCCAAGAACTCATTGGAACCTCGTCACCCTATTCTAGGTATTCCCTAACAATTTCCTTTCTTTCCCGCAACCATTCCGTATGTGTGTTCAAGAACCGAATTACTAGGTTCTGCATACATAGCCAATAGAAAGAAGTTGATTCGACATCACTACTCTATTTTCGACCGTTGACCTACACTCAGGTACACTCCTTTCGACTGTAATCTGCCGCGGAACGTACCCCGTCGCTCGGACGGTCATGAAGGCTTCGAGAGCGACACCCCGCTCACGGAGATGGGCTATTTACAGTCGAAACTCATCGGTCGGTTCCACTGAGTCTTAACTTGAGTAGAACGTAGGAATTCCGAATATTTTCCGAGTAGGAATTCCGAATATAATGCTGACGCCTTCTGGCTAAATCGTCGAGGGGATTCCCACTGACGGAGATCGTCTCTGACGCTGAATCCTTTCTAGGACGAGCGATGCGCGATCAGGGGATTCAGATCGATCACATCTACGTGTCATCGGCACTACGATGCATCCAGACCGGAGTTGGCATCATCAAGGGATACGGTAAGCAGAAGCATTTAAGGAATACCGAAGAATAGTCTCGCGATAGAAAATGTGCTCTGAATAGATAACTACTGCGGTCATGTGATGAGTGAAAGTATTGAGAAACTTGACGGAGATGAGAGATTTAAAGAATGGATGTCAATACCCATGTTTTCCCTGAAAACTGAATATATTTGGCCTGGGGTGGAGAGTCCCTACATTGAAGGTCTTGGTCGAGGCGAGAATCGCGAACTGAAGATGAACATCGACGGAAGTCTGTACGAGTGGATGCAGTGGTGCCGGGGAGTGAAACCATCCACGATGGAACACTCCGATATGCTAAAGATCGGCAAGGCAACTGTGAAAAACAGAAACTATCGTGGTGTTTTATTCGTTAAAACTGTGATTTTACTCTACAGTTTTCTTATCTCAGGCTATCCCATCAACACCCTCTACAAGCCTATGGCTACCGTGGACGAACTGCGATTGGACGAGACCGTTCCCCAATACTACCAGCGCTCGCACTCCCTAGTGCAGCGAGTACTCAAGAAACACACTACGGGTAGGCACGCCGTTACTATCTTAGGCATACACACAATTAGAAATCTTCCTGTTTTCACTACTGTGTCACTCTCTCCCAACAAAACATCATCGTAACTTTCACGAGAACTTAGTTCTAAGAGTGTGCTCAAGAACACAAGTTTGGGTACATTTGAATGGCGATTAGGGAGAAGTGATGATGTCTTAATAACTGATTAGCATTCGGTACAATACTCTCCCCGGTTTTGCTGAATTGCGAGAGATTATTATGTGATTTGAGGAGAGTTTGAAATCATTCTTCTCAATCCTTCAGGGACGATTCTCCTAATCGGTCACGCATCGACCCTTGAGGCGACCACCAGGCAATTGTGTGGAGGAGAGATTAGAAGCAACGAGGACTTCTTCACCATGCTCAGGTGAGAGATGAGAGGACACATTATGGAAGAGCAATGGTCTTTTCTATCTTCGCACTATCTCTGTGATCATAGCGTTTAGGAAATGAAAAGAGACACTTTCTGCGAAGCTAGTACACACAGATGATAATGACCTGAGAACGAGCAGACGATTATCGTGCGTCATACCTGCTGACTCCTCTTTGAGACGATTTCGTAAAACATATGACTAATCAAATGCAATCTATACGTTTTATTGTAGATTATTTCACGATAATATACAGCACGTTTACTCATAAACGGAATAAATGAGATATAACGTGTTTATTAGCTTGGAAAGCAGAAATTGAAGTGAATGTACTGCTATATATTTGCATGAAACAATGAGATAATAACGAGATAATGAAATAATCTCTTCAGAAACACGCCGTACCTCGGGTCAGTCCACGCCTTCGAGCATCCGCGGCGGGGCTGGGAACTCAACGGGTCCGCCGTGCCTCCCCTCACTCACTCCAGCAACTACTCCTTCGACCCTTCCATATTTAAGTTGGAGCGTGACGAGATCAAGAAACGAGCCGAGAAAGACTACAATTTCAATCTGTGAAGCATCCATTTTCTTGTTCTAGTGCAATAATCCACGGGTGTTGTCGTCGAGTGATTTTCGCCCGGCATCTTATCAAATTCCAGTATTGCATCGTATCAATCACTTGTCGACTCTCTTCCCCAATCCAAACTAGCGCAAACCAATGCGTTCGATCAATTGATAAATCTCTCATGGGAGGCAGAGACGTTCGCTCACTCGATCCTTGGCATGATCTTGAAATTCGGAGGTAATCCATCCCAATTCCCCCTTTGTGACGTATCTCATCATTCGACTGCTCTGAGGTCATAGGAAGGAGATCCATTTTAATGTCCTCTTTCCTCAATGTTCCTCTTCCACTTCGTAACCGGCACCACGAGTCGATGTCAGTACCCATAAAATGGTTGAGGAGCCAACCCGCCAAAAACATCTCCCGATACATCGATTGATGGTCCTTTCGGCCCGACCAACATCTTGTCTCTCCTCTTCTCCTTTTCATCGTTCATTCGTTCTAAATGGCCAGCCAGTTTTTCCGTGATCCTCTCCTCCCTTATCTCACATGATCCCCTTTTCCCTTCCTCCATTCCCTTTCCCATCCTTGTCTTACCTTCCTCCTCCGGGTATTACTCAATCTTCTCAAACCTCTCTCTCTTCTCCTCCTCATTCTCCTCTCATCTCATCACTCTTTTCATCGGCCATCGAACGGGTCTCAACTCGTTTCGCAATTGCCGAGATCCAAGCGGCGGCTAAATCTTCCAGTTCTTCCCTGCCTTTCTCGTGTGTCCATTTCTCGCTTCCCTTTGGGCGCAGAATCAAGTGGCCCTCTCGTGTCTCTTTCCTTACCAGTAGATCACATATAACTTCTGTTCAACCTGTTCCCCCACCCACAAGTGTCATGGGCTGACCCCTCTCACAGCTCACTTAGAAGGGGCGAAGGGGAGTCAGAGTGCGCGAAGGGGTCTCAACTCTCAAGGCTGATCGGGCTTCCTCTGCACTAATTGCTGCTCGCCCTATGTCCTTCCTCAATGCACTCTTTGCATTAGGGGAACGGGTGCCGTTGCCTTGAGCAGTCACCTTAGTCACCCCTCTATCACTGCATTTGTTCTTCTTCCTCCCGCTCGTTGTTCCAATGACAGTCTTTCTTTGGAACGAGTCCCTACTCTTGATCTCTCTTCTTTCGATCATACAAGTTGTTCTGAGTATACCTAAGGCGCCTCTCTCGAGAGAGGTTCGATCAGCGAGGCGCGCTTTCGCATCTCGTTATGCAATCGCTCAAGCTAGATAGAATATCTCCTGCTCTGCTTATGACCGAGTAGTTTTCTCAATAAGCCCCAATATGGCTCATAAGAGTGGGACGATATGAGGTCAAGGTGCTTGGGAAGAAAGAAGTATAGGGAGTGAAATCTGAGAGAGACGCAGGATCTCTTTCTCTCTCTCTTTGCTCTTCTTCTCCATTGTCTGGCTCCACTAGAATCTTCTCACTTCCTCGTATAATCACGCACCCTCAAATACTGACTGATCTGGGGGCGGTTTCAGCATCGATTTCAACGCTCTTTCTGCTAATATCGCTCTCGAACTGTACATTTGGCGCCTCCGATAGCGTTGCAGCATCGAATAGTTGCCATCATCTGCACACCATCTCTTCGCTCTGAACCGCAGAGAGTGCACTGAATGGTTAGAGCTAGCATTCGATCCGGCATCACTAGTTTTCATCCATCGTACAATCATCATCTCTCAATCTCTTCTTTGTATCCTTTCCGACCGTAAGATAATACGTTTCTTCTTCAGATTGGTCTTGGCTTTTTCTTACTACGCAATCCGATCTTTCATCTGCCCCTTGTGTTTTCTCGTAGATCTCCCATTTCCCGTCATTCTCCTCTTGACCAAACCGTCCTCTTTGTCCACTTTAATTGGCAGTCAAGCCCCTTTTTACGTGGACTGCGCAAGCTGTGCACCCTGGTACTAAACGTTTATTCACTTGCTACGATCACGATAGACAACCATCGATACACACATCTGTCAATTGCTTCCCTTTGAAACTCGACCCATCATTCTACACATCTGTACTATCAAGGAGTTGCTGGCCATTATACGCACCTGTGCTGACGATCGAAGGTTCAAATTGTAGGCTTAGAAAGTGTTTGAGTATGCTCTAGTGACTTCTCCTTGGGAGTGGCAATTCACATACAACTCTTCTTCATTTGCTCCTTACCTCCATCATTAGTGTCTCACTTCTTCTTCCTTTTCTTCATCATCTCTCGGCTCCAAATCAATGTCCCGATAGAGAAATCTCTCTCACCTCTTCACTTCTTCTATTTGGTGGCTCGGCGCCCCCCCTTCCTTCCCCTCCCATCGACCAACTACACGAACAACTTCGCTCCTTAATGACTCCTTGCATTCATTGAAGCACCCCCCCCCCCTTCCTCCCGCCCGCCCGCTCATCCCTTCCTCCCCCATATCACTCTGTCCTTGATTAGAAGAAGAAAGACACTACACGAGTGAGCAGCTTGACCGTACCGTGCTAGTAAACCCAATCCCCCTCCCTGCTTGACCTACCGCTTGTCGTCGATGCAGAAACGAGGGAGGCAGAAGGATTACGAAGACAACGACGTTCCTTTATTACCACGCAGTAAGCCGCCTCCTAGGTGAGTTCAGCAAGCTTGCTCCTGTAATTGACACATTCTCTACCCTGCAATCTGCCTTCTCACCTCTCGTTTCTCAATGATCTTCCCTCGTTTTTCGCGTTTTGTTTTTGCGTTTAGTACTCGATAGAAGAGAGAAAAATCGTCGAAACGTTTATCTGCGCGCTCATTCTCTCCTCTTTCTCTCCTTGTCGATAGTTGTTGTGAATGCAAACTAATCATGGGACTTGATTCTATGTGTTGATTGCGAGACTCCGAGATCCATCCATCACCCTTCTTCACTTACTTACTCCTTACCTCCTCTTAATTATGCTTCCCATCCCCTCTGCATGCTTGACTCTCCGCTCCCTCTCCCGCTATGAAATAGTTCCGGTTGGAGCAGAGATGGTCAAACACCCTCTTTCTCTCTTGCTATATCCCCCGACTCTCCCTCCATTACCCGATACTTCGCGCGGGATTATAGTTCAAGCTTAGTCCGAGCTGGTTGGCATGTTTCAAGTGGGAGGGCATAGACATCGCCGTTACACATTGCCACTTGGCGAGACGAACGAAAGGCAGAGAGTTCAAGGAGTATTCATCACGATCATAACGGAAGTTATCTAGAATGACTCCATGTGATGAGTTAGTCACTCATCACATGGGCAATCTAGGTTTAAATCCGCATGACAGACATATACATGATCGCAAAGAAAGTGTATCAGTAGCAGGAACAAAGGATCCGGATTTTTTTGTTTCTGAAAAACTTTTCAACAAAGGAGTTCTCTGTCCGATCATTCCTATTCGTTGAAGATATTTCCAATGATCGAGGATTCTCATAGACCATCACATTCTCTAGTGACCATCCGATCATCAATGCCATCCGATCCGATCGCCGAAGGTCACCGGATCATATTTCCTGCCTCCTTCGGCCATCGTCATTCCCTCCTTTCACCCGCTGGAGACACTCCATTATTTGAGCACTGTTCACGACTCAAAACACACAAATAGAAGAAGACGAGGAGAGGGAGAGAGAGATGGGTGTAGGCATGGACGGCTCATTTACCGCCGGTCCCGTTCTTTGGCATTCAATTTGGACCGTATCGGAACCTGACCCTCCTCAATGTGCGTTCTCTCTCGTCGGCAAGATACACAAGATACACAAGATAACATGCGAATTGAGGAGAGTCGAATTTCCATTTGGCACCACTAGTCGTATTAGGGCGATCGGAGATGACGGAAAGGGGAAGTTCTTCTGGACGATGTGTGAAATGGGTATCACTGCGGCCCTTTATTCCCCCCCACTACTCAAGAGTACACTGTAGGTGTCAGGGATGTCCCCATCCTCTCTGTATGCTCATCCCACCCCTCCCCTCTCTCTCTCTCTCCCTCTGTTCAGTAATCCCATCCATATCCTCCAGAGAGAGTGCATTCATTCATCCATCCATTCATCTCTCTACACACCTCTCTCTCTTTCAATATACTAATTCACCAGCCTATTAAGCCATCCTATCTTCTGTTTTTCACTATTTTTTCCGGCCAGTTGCTATGCTCAATCGGATCCGTTTCATTCCGGACTTGAGTCCATTAGAGGTCTCTCTTTCCACTCGCTCTTTCATCCATGCGTATCATGGATTATTCTCTGGATGACTTCCATCCACTTTCATCCGCTCCTTTGTGTGAGTGGAGATGGACACCTGGTGCAGATGGTGCCTCTCTCAAGAAGGCCAATCCCCCCCTCCTCCCCCCTTATGAGGTCCCTTTACCCCCCCCCCTTTCTCTCGACCCCGGAGGGCATCTTTCATGCTTCACTCCTCACTCCTCTTCCTCCGACTATACTTCACTTCATTCTCTTCACTCTTTACCCTTCCCCCTTCCGTCGCCCCTCCATGTCTCATTTCATTCCCTCACCCCATCACTGATCGACTCGTAAGGAAAAAGGAGGAAAAGTGCGATAGGAAGTGGAACGATCGACTATCTTTTTTTGGAGAACTCCAATTGCGAGAAAAGATTTTTGATGGAGTGCTCAAACTACACGAACATGAACAATGAGGCGGGGGTAGAAGAAATAACAACGACCACTTTCCCTGTTTTCCCTCTCAATATAGTTGGCATCTTTGTGTTATATTTGCTTTTTTCTTCGGGTGATCCGAAAAACTGCTGAATCGAAGATCGATTCATCCATTTCGTCTCCCTCTGATCTTTCTTCACTTTCCCATCACAAGAAGTGCTGATCTCTCTTGAATGTATAGATAGTCACTTTTTGTACTCTATGAAGTGTAAGTAGAAAGCGAAAGTCTCAATCTGAATAGATGCGCGCTCTTCTTCTCCTTCTTCTTCATCTTCTTGTGCATACTACGAATGAGTTCAGAGGCAATTGTCATTTCTCCCTCCTCCTCCTCCTCCTTCCATTCACTACATTATAATAAAGAATAGCGTCTCCACCTATCGTTTCCTCCAATCTGTTCCGATGTCATATTCCTTCCATGCATTCTCTGCATGTTTCTTCCCCTCTCCTTCTCCATTCCAATTGTCCCATCTCACAGACTCCTCACTTGTCTGGGAGTGCCTCCCCATGCTTTTGTGTATGGAAATAGGAGGAAAGCGAGAGGGGAGGTGAAATGTGTCCAGTTCTCATCCGGACAGGGGAGCGAGAGAAGGGGGGGGGTGTCCAGGTCGGGAGAGGGAAGGAAGGAAGGGGAGGACTCAATTTGTGAGAGGTACGCGACTCAGGAAGTCAACGAGGGTGGCCTGACGACTAGGCGGAAGGAAGTGGGAAGGAGAGCGAGGAAGGGTGAGGGAGAGGCGAGAACACCGCTCGATTGGCCTACTTTCACTGTCCGTTGCTACTCCTTATCTATCTGCTATCATGGGGAAGGTCACCCCAGACTTGTGTCCCCCTTCCCTCCCCCTCACTCTGCCCCTCTCTTCCCTTCCCTGGGGCCTCCATTGTTTCTCCCTCGTCGCGCCTTTCTCTTCTTCTCCTCTCCTCTCTCCTCCTATGCTGCTCTCAAACTGAATCTGACCATCCCCACCTATCTCGTATTTCTCCATGTCTCATGGAGGCAACTTTCAGTGCTGCCCCCTTTTTGACCTTCTCTTTGTTCAGGAGAGTACTAGTCTGAGACCACCACCCCCTCTCTGTCCCCTTCCATCTCCATTTCCGAATTCTGCTCCTTACAATATCTTGTTTTGACTACTTTCTCCTACTACTACCACTCTCACTCTCAATCATTAGATGCATTAAACCTCTTCCACTCCTCAACCCCCTCCTCACATCCCTCATTAGCCCCTCACCTCCTCTTTCTCGTCCCTCTCTCTATCTCTCACCTTCTCCCAGTCCGATCTTGATTTCCTTCCTGAAAAGGGACAAACCTCAACCGCTTTTTGTCCAAATACGAACAGACGTGGGATAATATTCACCTTTGCGAGGGAGGGAGAGGGAGAGGAGGGGTAGGTCAATTGGGGTGTCTGTTCGTCCCTCCTCTGCTCTTTCTATCCACCTTTCGCCACCTGTCATCAGTCCCTCCTGTACAAGTCTTCCTCTCAAATTCCCCGAACTTTCTTCCTCTCTTGATTCTATAGGCTTTTTCTCTCTTTCGTTCTAGCTACGGACCACGCTATCTTTAAAATTAATGTGCGTTGCTAATTTTTTTCTCTGTCTTCCTCTCGCTTTTTGCAGACCGGGCGGCTCTTCGGTGCTTCCGACACGACGGAGAGAAGAGAAGGGAGTGAAGACAGAAGTCCGGAAGACTGAGGAGGGCACGCCGAGGGAGAAACTCCTCCGAGAAGAGGAGACCACCATGGGTACGCATTTTAAGGTGTTTTGCAAATTTTTACTCTATTTCGGACAAAACTTGACTAATTGTAGTTCAATTTATAAAGTTTGCATACTAGAAGAAGCACACAGCTAGTATTTAGGGTCTGACTGTATGTGGCCATTCCGTTTCTATCATTCGCGTCTCTTGAGTGGACTGGAACAATATCGGATTAGCATAGAGGAGATTGACCTTGATGCTGGGCTGATAGATAAACTCTCCCCCCCCAAGGGACGTTGTTTCGGCGTTGGCTCTCTCTTTGATACTCTCTATGGCTGGTCAAAGAGACGATAGCGTGTGCGGAATGGAGAGAATGAGACGAAAACCGAGACGACATCTCTCCGAGGGGTCTCACTAACAGGAACGGGGATCGCCCCCACTGAGAAGAGGCTGGGGGGGGGGGAATTGGGTTTATCTCCCATAGTCGGCTGCTGTTCCTTTTCTCTTCTCTCCACTAGTTGCCTCCTCATCTTGGAACCATTTCCGCCCTCCCATCGATAATCGCAGTCAATTTAGTGCTATGGTCCCTTCCCTCTTTTCTTCTGCACGCTGTCCCTTCCTCCCCCTTCGTTAATTCAGAGCAGCTGTAGTCGAGAAAGTAAACTAGATAAGAGACGAGATAGAGCAGAGAGAGAAGAGAGAGATAGAGTGCATTGTGAGAAGTCGCGTTGTTGTGTTGTACGAGAAACTGTTGATCGATCGATCGATCGATCGCATCATCATCATCGAGCCATTCCTTTGTTGCATCAGCAGTAATTTCCACACTTGAGTAATCATGATGAGAATGCGGGAGGCGGGGTGCTTGATTGAACCGGCGGGGTCACCGAGAGGAGAACAATAGGGATCATTGAGTTTCGAGTGAGGCAAAGAGTCGATAAACAAAGGACGACGAGATCCTTTCAGTAGGGGATCAGCGATCACTGACTTCTCTGCAGGATCGATTACGGATATTACTTGGACTTTACTTTTTGGGACTGACTTGTTTCTTGCAGGTGATGGCTACGACGCTCGCCTAATGAGCGGCACCGCAGTCCGGAAGCGAAAACCGCGCCAGGAGATCTCGGCCTGCCTCAAATGGATATGCTTCTTCATCAATTTCCTTGCTTTTGTGAGTGACTTTGATCCCAACTTTTTCAAGTATGCGATTGCTCGTAAAACAGGCGAAATAGATGTCAATGGCCTGGCGTAAAACATCGGTGGTCGTTGTTCCCCTCTGATCTCCTATCGGTGTCTATCCACTCTTTACGATGGGCTCCAATGGAAGAAACGAAAAGTGGTCAGCACGGGAATTCTCAAACCCTCCTTCCTTCCTCCCTCCATCAATCAATCTCTGATCTCGCAGTGTTTACTCCTCTCATCAGTGGGATTATCTCTCTCGCCCTCCTTTATCTCTCCCCGCTTCTCCTCTCTTGTCATATTTTGTTCATACTTGAGTGAATCTCGGGAATGAGTGAATCTCGGGAATGAGTGAATCTCGGGAATGAGTGAATCTCGGGAATGAGTGAATCTCGGGAATGAGTGAATCTCGGGAATGAGAAGGCCTTCTTCTCCTGACCTCCATTTCACACACCATTTTTGATCATCAGTGAAGGTCGGGGCGATCCAGGTGAATTAGCTCGAATCTCGAATGGCCTTCGATCGTCCTTTTTTTGCCCTTCCCTCCCGATCCCATACTCATATTAGAGAGACAGAGAGAGGGACACACGCATCGACCTCCGATGAGGTCATATCAGAAAGGGGGGGGGGGGGTTGACCAAAAAAGACAATAGAGAGAGTGACCCATACTGATCTGCGCCTCAGATTTCGCGAAACTGACCACTGGTCCCATCAACCACTGGTCCCTTACTCGGTTAGAGAACCAGTCTCTGATAGGCAAGAGGAGCCAAATACAACGCGAAGAAAGAGAAGAGGGGATCATGATGGCCTGAAGGAGGGAGGAGATGGAGGGAAAAGGGAATGGGCAGCATTTGCATACGAAGAAGAAGAACGCCCGGCCCGGACGGCCTTGTGGCGCGCTTTCAATGGGCACTCGACCACCACAAAACGATGCAAGGGGCCATAGGGAGGGATACGAATGAGATTGTGCTGTTGTTGGGGATGAAGGAAGGACTGGGATTGGATAGCGATGATGAAATGGGGATGGGCAAAGTAGTGATAATGTAATCATTTCAGTTGATCGGGCTGTTCGTCCTCAGTCTGGGCATCTATTTGTGTGTGAAGGACCCGAGAGGAGTGACCGACTGGGCCGATGTCGTACTCAATCCCGCCATCATGCTCGCCATTATAGGTCAGTTGAATTATTAGAAAAAAATATAGAGATACAATTTGTTTGTACAGTTAAAACAGAAATGCGCATATTCTCAATACAGTATGAAGAATCGACTCAGTAGATACATCTCGAAAACAATTCGTGATTTTTAAATGTGTTGATACAATGCAAAATCACTTTGAATGTTCGTCTCCTTTTTCCCTCTATTTTGGGCGACAACTGGGTTAACCGATGCGAAAGTTATGGTTGCTGTCGCGTCTCTTCACTTTTGGCTGAGTCTCAAGGGGTCAATAGCCTCTCTTCTCCTCTCTTTCCCCTCCATTGTGGGAACCCGAGTCGCTTCGCTGTAATTTCCTCACGCGCGCGTTCGCTCGGTCAGAGAATCGGCTACTTCACAAGGGGAAATAGGGAAAGTTGAGAGTTTGGAGAGACAGCAAAAAGCGAAGAGGCTAATGGGGTTCTATAGCTTGTCAAGGTTCCGACAGAACACTTTCAGATAGTTTCTTTCTTCGACGAGTGTGGTAGATGCAGACACAACTGCTGAATGAGCAAAGGGAATTCATGAGAAATACAACTACAACAACATTTGATGATTCCTAGGTCGAATGAATGAAAAAAGGCATACAAAAGGTCAATTCCGAATGTTCTCTTACAGGTTTTGTCGTGTGCGTCATCACGATGGCAGGAGCAGTAGGAGCACTCAGGGACAATATCTCCCTACTCAAAACGGTGAGAAGAGTCGATACAGTAAATACATACGGTAGAGTCGATACAGAAATTCAATTTCGAAACGGATGTAACATTACTTGTTCAATTGTTGAAACAATACGAAACCATTCAACTCGGTTGGTTCTTTGAATAATATATCATACTTTCATAGTTAGCAATGTCCTGATATTGAGATATCCGTCCTCAAGGCGGTCAGGTATTGTCCTGTCTCTGTCCTGCGCGCACTCTAGTGTGTACTAACATGACCGTAAATCAGTCGGAACGAACAGTTGTAGTGTAGGGTGGAACGCGACTGGTCTCGAGACCTGGATGAGCAGTGATAGTCACTCTTAGATACACTATTGTAGGCTTCTTTAGAGCATGAGAAAAATATAGGTATTCGTAGTGATCGCTCAGTTAAACACGGAGCGAACACTCACCAAATCATACATGCATTCCATGCTTTTTAATTATTGAATATTCTCAAAATCAAGAAACAATCCTAATTTTGCAGTTCGCGATGTCAGTCTTCTTCTGGTACATCGTCCTCGTTTTGGGCACATTTTGCCTCTTCATTCTTTTCTACGCCGACAACCCGGATGGACTCTCCGCACAGACGATCCTACAGTACTCCATCCAGCGATATCACAACAACCGAAACATCGCTGATCTGGTGGACTATCTGCAGGAGCAGGTGAGATTTTGGAGACTGAGAAAGGAAAACAGCATCATTTTTGTCACGTATGTACAGTCCTGGACAACCTATTACGCATTCATCCCTCACCCTTCTTCGACCACATACACTGTATCGTTCATCTATCTCTCTGAAACACATTCAATTAGCCAATTACTCCTCCCGTATTTCAAAGCCTCTGTAATGTGAACCATAAATTGCAGTTGGAGTGCTGCGGCGTCTCCTCCGTAGCCGCGGGTTTCCGTGACTGGGGGCTCTCCTCGCAGTTCAATTGCTCCGACACGAATCCGTACCCCGAGAAGTGCGGAGTGCCCTACTCCTGCTGTCGGAGATCCGTCGTCAGCGAAGCGGTAAGTAGAACGGAAGAATTAGAATCAGAATCTTGATTGGGTTAGATTAGTAAGTGGAACGAATCTCTAGAAAGCATCTTCTGGAGGATTCTAAAACAATCCTGAACGGGAACATCGCCGAATGGGTATTTCGCTTCTCTCTCAGTCCCGTTCCTTTTCTCACTTGGATGCTATTCATTCCCCGAATATCATATCGCTATAATTCCCTATCATCTCGCGGATTTCCTCCCCTTCTTTTCGGCGTACTGTCCATAAGCCGATGGTCTCAGGCTGAGGGGATATGTATGATGCGAGTAGTGATGAGTCGAATCGACATCGACTATCTTAAAATCGCATGCTCGCTAATCGGTCAGAGCAATGAGAGCTCACGCGGGTTGAGGAGTATCCGTGTCGTTTCTACATGAAAATTCGTGGAAACGATCAGAAGCTTCTCCCGGGGGAATGGTCACACATATCCCTAATTTACCGAGCAATTTCTTTCCAGGCTGGATCCGCGAATCCCCTCCTGCCCGCTATGCGATCATTAGAGTGCTGGCAGAACGCACTCAAGAAGAGACCACAGGACCTCGAGGTGAGCAGAAGGCCGAAGGATAGTGTTATAATAAGAAATTATACACGCTGCTCTAGTCAGGGGGATCAGAAATCAGTCATACGTGCCTATTCTGTAATGAAGTCGAAGCACTGGGGATTGTGGTGAATCTAGGGCTAACGCTCTCTGGCAACTCGACCGATCTAGGTAGTGTGTAGAATAAAGAGAAAACCTTTTCACTTTAACAGCTCTAATCAGAACTGGAGTCTAGCCGGGAGGAAGCAATCCAATAAGACGCAATTAGATGTGAATGAAGAGTTATCCTAGAAATACAGTGTCTGAATTACAAATCATACACTGATCATAGCACCGCATCACAGAGTTCGCTATGAGAATGCAAAACTGGTGACAAAAACGCAGTTTTTTATGCGTTCTAATTCCAGAACGACATCCACACTCGAGGCTGCCTTCTCCCCCTCCGAACCGTCTTCGAGTATCACGCCCTCCACATCGGAATGGTCGTCGCTGTCATTATCATCCCCGTTGTGAGTACCCAAGTTCAATGGGAAGCTCAATGCATACGTGATTCATCTCGAGCCATTCTGCTCAATGGGTCTAGTAGCAGGGAAAAGAGTGGGAATGTTCGATGTTTTGATAAGGGTATTCTCTTTGTGGCACAGATCTCCTGTTGTGTTGAAAAAAATCGAGACCGTCACCACGTTCTACAATTGATATCACTGATGAAAGTGAAGTGAAGTGTACTGCGAGGTTGATCTTTGATCTCTGAGCAGGGCCTCTCCGTCTGCATCGCCAACATTCTCGCCCGTCAAATCGACCATCAACGATGGCTTCTGGAGAGAGAAGCGAGAAGGAACGACAGGAGAAGGAAACGGGATAGGTGAGCAACTGATTATGACGAATATTTGCATGTACATCAGTGGGAGAAGATCAAGTCCAGGCACAAACAATAAAAGATTCAATATTTCAGTCGAAATCTTTCCAAAGCATTGCAATTTGTGGGTAGATTTCTACGTTGATTAGACTTGCTCAACGCTATTGATTATTAAATAGTCCCCATAACTCACTCAATATTCCAGATCAACAATCCCTGCTTCTTCTTCCGCCTTCCGCCAAATGGAAGCGGGCGTCCTTCCAGAGGTATTTTATTTTTTATTTGTTTACTTTTAATGGCTCATCCATGGGGATGTGGCAGCATAATTAAATTTAAAGTAGTTCCGCTTTCTCAATCCCCCTTTGACGTGTGAAACCATTTCCGAAATGTCTCAACTTCGCACACTTTTCATACTGAAACGAGCATAATCGTGCCCGGTTCCAGCAGTCTCTTCCGCCACCTAAGAAGAAATCGACTGAGCGTGCGCCGAAACTTCCCGACACTCCACCACCCGATAAGCCGCCCGTCGAATTCACCAATCAGCGAAAGACAAGTGGGTCATTCTCAGTCTGATTTGAGCTAAGTTGCCCGGAAAGTGGAACAGGAGATGAGCTTGATCAAAAAATAAACGGCGAAAAATTTCAGGTCGAGCTCACAAGGGAACTCGAGCGGCCAGCACTTCGCCCAATAGGAAAATGAGTAACGGAGCGAGGCACGGAGAGCAATCAGCCCCGAAGAAGGTGCGCAGATTCGAAGATCTTTTGATGACCACCACTGAATTAGAAGAGAAATCGCACCCAAATAGTCACAATATGTATCATATTTTTATAGGAGAAGCGACAGCGCTCGGTGCCTCCGAAGTCCCATCCACCTCCTCCTTCCGGGCCCAACTCTCGAACTCATCACTGGATTCTTCAACAATCCGATCTAGTCAATCCTCGACCATCCTCGTGATTCCCCTTTCCCTTCTTGTGCCATCTCTAGACCATCTCTTCATCCTCATAGGTACTCCAATTCTGCTCACTTCCTAGACTTCGCAATGCTCCTTTCTGCCATTCCCACACACTTAATCCCACAGTACATACCGCATCGAATCATCCTCGCGCCTCTTGCCTTGCTCCTCGAGTATCAATCATCTCTTTCACCCGCACAAACGAACGGTCGTATCTGCCCCTTTCCGCGTCCTCGAGCCATACAGGACAACCTCCCATACTCTCTTTCACACCAATAACTTATCGATTGCACTGCGAGTATACCCTCTCCCCCGCCCCCTCACCAACGCCTCTTTCCACCGTTTTCATTCACAATTGTACTCTCGTCATTCGTCTCCAATACCGCATCGGGTTCCCTCACCACCCCCCTCCGCTCTATACCATTCAGCTTCTGTATAGGTCTCGCAACGCAGACCTGCACTACTGTATCGATAAATCGAACAACACCTAACACGCACGAGATCTTTATATGAAATACATGACAGCTCTTATTGAGGACGAATCGAAGTACGGGAAACTATATCGTATATCAGAGGTCATCAAAACACTGCATACTCATCTGGCAGGAATCTGCAATTCCAGAGGCTATTATCGATAATATTATTAACATTATAAATTATTATTTATTCCGTAAGAATTTAGGTATTGATGGAAGGAAACTTACGCTCGGTGCAGCAAGCGCCTATTTTCTTGCATGTTCCAGTGGCATTTTTAATCTGGAACATATCGATTGATGCGGAATTTGCATATCGTTCCTCTTGCCTTGCAAGTGTTCTTCTCGCAGACTGTGGCTTCTTTACAGTTGTGGTCGAATGAACAGTTGGAGAACGTGCAACACCGGTTGAGCCCCGAACAGATCCCTTGGTTGTTCGGACCTGAGAACATGTCCAAATTATCACTAGAGCTGGCAAATGAAGAGCGCGCTCTCTTCATTTTACACACTCTCTACACAGCTCGAGAGAGAGAACGCAGAATGAAGCTACTAACTTTTCATTCGCAAGCCCTAATCATGACTATTCATACAGTGATGTGCAACCCTAACGAGCATCCTTATTGAGCGTTGTAGTGTCTGTACGCACTCTAATTTGATCATCATATCAAATCGCTCTGATCTCTCTCGACTTTTGATTGACAAGCATGTGCGAAAGTGCGGAAGAAGACTCTAATTCTTCCTTGTACCACGGATTTGATGAACTCTATGGCCAGTATGGAAGACGTTCCACGATATCACTCTACTGCGTATAATGAAATTCATCAAGATACAAGGATGAAGCACCATCTCTTCTGCTAAGTGACTCGTAATTCTTCGAGCTAAGCCACACCTTGAGACTATATTAGAAATGATTTCACGAAATTGCACACAAGCGGCGAAAAATCGATAATTCAAAAATATTTCAATGTTTCGGCCAACTAATTGCATGAGAAAAAAAATTGAAAACGTAATCTATCCAAACCATTTTTTCCGTGAATTCTGATGGAGTTTTGACAATTCCAACACTAAACACAAGTTTCTTACATCGCACACCTTTCTTTGTTCTCTGAATTTAGATCTCCATCCAAATTCGGTTATAAAATCCAGTCTGATATAGACACCCCGCAAAGATTCCTAATGCGACTTCAGTGAGGCGCGTATTATATCATAGTATGGCGCAGCAAAATACAATATGCTTTCATAAGGAGGGATTACTGCATTTTTCTCGCTCCGCTTACGGAAGCAACTCCGCTGGGACCAGACTTGTCATACGGATGATACGGTGAGGAAAGCGTGATGCGAATGAGCTCACCGCACTCAGCACATCCGGCGTTTCGCCCGTATCTTCGGTACGGGCACGAATTCAGGAAGCACCCGAGGACCGTGGAGGAAGTGAGAAGGAGAAGGAGCAGAGGAGCCATTCGGAGACTGTAGCTCATGCTGAAATGAGAGGAGGGAGGAGTCGAGAGATGATCTGGAAGAGGCTGAGATAAGGAGGAAGGGAGGGGATTCGTGATGGAGGAGGGACTCAATTTATGAAATGAGGAAGTATGGAAAGAAAAAGGAAAATGGCATAATGTGATGAGTCTCATATCAGGACGAATAGTATCTCAGAAGGAAATGAGAAGGGGAAGAAAGAGGGATGAGAAGGGGGCACATCATACACGCTTGGTAATGGCGCCTTCCCTCTTTCCTCTTTGCATCCACGACCGATTCATCCATACATTGGGAAGTGAAGATGATGGGGAAGAGATAGGGGTCGGATGGGGCGGAAAATCGGGTGGGAGGACAAAGATAGATCAATGGTTGCTTCTGGAGATAACGTGCAATAGGGTTTTCCATCTTAGCTCCTGAGGTTCAATAGGATAGTCTAAACTCAGCCCAATGCTTTCTATGTGAAATGCTGACGTGCCAGCCATTAAGGATTTACTCAACGATGATAGACCAATGAATGGGAGGAGACTGTTCCGTCTACGCTTCACTACAATGTACAAGCAGTACAAGCATCAACAGCTTTATCATGGAATGGAACGATATCGATCGTTGTCAACCCGTGGTTGATTCAGGAATGATTGGCTTACGTGACTAATGAAATATTTTTTAAATACTCTTCTGCTACTGTTTTTGTTCAATTCTCAGATTTCAATTACGATAGGACGCCCTCTCAGTTGGCCTTTTGAGGTTTCTTCCTGTTTTGGACGGTTTGCTTCTCTTCTGCTTTCGATGAATGCACTTCTTCGGTCGTCTTTGTCTGATCGGCAAAGGGATTCTTGGGGATCGGGCGTTTCTCTCCTTTGATCGGTTTCACCGGATCCTCCATCGTAAAATCGTCCATTCCTGAACAAATTGAATACTGATAGAGCTTAGTTGTTGCCCTCAGAGCTCGCCTTGCATTGGCTAGCTTATCAAATTAGTCTCTCAATCATGCTTCTGATATTGACTGTCTGCGCATTTTCCGCTAGGACAATTACCTTTCAGGACGAAGTATAGATCAGCGAAGAAGATGATTGTGGCGAACACGAGACCAATGGCGAATCTGAAATCATCGTTGATTAGTGATTAATAATCGGAGTCAACTGTGTTCATTTCGCATGTTCTCTGAGACACGAAGAGCACACTAATTGATGAGAGCAGATTAATCCGCTCTATTGTTGTTCCCTGTCTCACTACAATACGCTCACTGTACGTCCTCAGGGGCTTCTCATAAGCACTGACTGTTTGTTGTTCGAGGAATCTGACAAACCTGACAAGCTTGTTATTCGATTCTTCGTTTTCCTACACATGTTTTCGATCTCAATCGCGACGGCTTAAACTTAGTGATAAAACAACAACAAAAGGTGCTTGCACCCACTCTCTTGGGTCCTCAATCGTGAGTCACTGTTTGCTCCGTTTTGCCTCTTTATTGACCTATTGTCCGTTCCTTCTCTCATTTCCAGTCCTCTTCTTCGGGTAATGCACTCTTATTCCTTTTATGCATTCATTGGATAGAAAATGGGAGAGAACCGAATGGTCTCCTTCCGCTTTTAACAACTCTTTTTAGATGTCCTAACAATAATGACCGTTCCACAAGCTCATAATTAATATTGCATAATTTGTTCAGTGTTTTTCGTCTTCTTTGTGGTTTTCCGCCCCAATCTATTTAGAGTTGTCGCAGCGAAGTGCGGCATTGTATTTCATGACTGCATGCACTGCTTGTTGACTATCCCCACTTATTTTCCGTTGCAGGATACAGTTATCCAACAAATACCTTACACTTAAGACTATCACTAAAGTTCTACAATGCTCTAAGCTACAGTAGCCCTACAAACCATAAAACTGAGCTGCGAGTACGCCGGCCTACGAATCCGGAGCGGGGTGTGGATATTGCATTATGGACGCAATTACTTACAAGATTGTTGTTCATTCGTCCACTGCTAAGACACTCTTTCAGTGGTTGCACGTGCATTCGTGGAGGAATGGCTATTCTAGTATTTCGGCCGCGGTGATTGCTGGGGTCGCTTCCCATTTCTATTTCCGAATATTTCTCCCAAATGCATTGGGAAACCAAGTAACATATTTTTGGGAGAATTCGAACAGCCCCGTTTCGCCCCTACCTACTCATCCAGCGCTTTTTTCTCACGATATCTTAGATTTACCTAATGGGTAGTTCGATCTCCAGATGGGGATAGAGGTAGGTCACGCCGGAGAATCCGAAGAAGAACCCGCAGACGACAGTGAGGACGACGTTGAAGATGGACATCACTTGCTTGTTCGCCGTTTTCATTTCCTGCATTATGTGTTTATTTTTTCTCCGATCTCAAGTATTTCATTTCACATATGGGGCGTAGACTTTGAAATGCCAAACTATCTAGCTATCTGCTATATAGTAGCGTTCGAAAAGTGGTTTCGCTAATACGTAACTGATTGCTTCGCAACATTTCTGAGTGACTCTAACTAGGTAATGTTCTACATGACGTCTCTTCCTCCCGTCAGTTGCACACTACCTCTAGGTACTTCCTCCCAGGTCCACTCATCTAGCTTACTCGAAAGCTTTATTTTTACTCCCTCATGTCAGACCGTAATATGTTCATATTTACTAGATTATTCACTAATAGATCTCACGATGATCTTTTCAAGAACGATAGGGTATATTCCTATGGGAGCTACATTATTCGACTGTTTTCTTAATTACGGACATAAAAAGGTTACGGTACTCAGAATGCCCATTCTCGCTATTACTCATATCCGACGACTAATGACAAATGGCACTTACAGCTCCGAAACCCTCCATCAAATTGTCTTTGCCGAAGTTCTGAGATCTATCAACGTCGCGGATTATTCGCTTGTATTCCATGTCTTCCTGAACGGGAAAATCATTAGTGAAGAATTGTGATGATCAATCGAAACTCGACTCTCCTAAAATAGCCTGTTCATTGTGTTTTTATACAGGTGTTGATGACGCAAATCTAAGAAAGACCTTTCCTATTTACTATCAATCCGTCAAAATCCAGGTTTTTCATTATCATAGTCCTATGGTTCATTCGGCAGTCAATCAAGCTGGACAATATAATTCAGTGACGTGGGTGGTTTACGTAGTGAATTGATGAGGAATGGGGAAGAATGGGAAAGAGGATCTTATTGCTGACCATTTTGATTTTGAGCCGTCGAGTCTTCTCCTTGAACGCTGCGCTCGCCTTGTATTCTTCGACTTTGCGGGGTGCCAACTGAATTTAATGATTCTTCTCAATTCGCATGATCATTCGTTTCTCTGACCAGTGATAGAGCACAAGGTTTGATGAGAGTCTATTCACTATAGGTTAGGCACATCACTATAGTTCAGACATTGACTCTCTTTGGTTCCAACTTGCAGAATGAACAACTAGTTCCTTTGGTGCATACATTGCCTTGAATCACTACTTTATTTCTGGCTAGAACCCTCATTATTGGGGATATTTACTCACCTTTAGAGTGGAGAAAAAGGCGAAAAGTGGCAGAGTGTCTACTTCTTCCCTTCCCAAATCGTCAATGTCCTCGATCGTGACGCGTTCCTTCTGTAAACGCCGTTTGTGGTGACATGTTGAACAATTTAAATGAAATTTGAAATGGATTTTCACGAACCTTGCATAGCACCGCCACTTTGTCCTTGTTCTTGGCGCTCAATTCCTCGGCGATTCGCAATAGCCGCTGCTGGTCTGACTTTTCAAGCACGTATTCAGCCATAATCTGAGCGTTTTCGATTTATTACTAATACGCAAAAAAATAAAACCATGACAAATCGTCGAATATAAAGTACAGAAACCAAATGGTCCAGTGACCAAGCGGGTGGCACTATGGGCTATTCACAGTTTTCGCGCGCGCATAACTACTCGCGGAGCATAATATTCGCTCCCTCTCCTCTCCCTCTAGAGATACCTTCGTTTCCACAATTATCTCAGCTGGCTAATGCAATATTCCAATTATGTATTTCCGATGTTCGTCATCGCTTCGTTTTTTTCTCCATTTCATTGCCATCTCTCACTTCTGAATGTTCTCGCGTTTCATCGTTTCTCTCTCATTTCACTAGTCCATCATCTCCCATGCCTGTCTGAACAGCTCCTCCACAGTCATCTCCACTAGGAATGCCGTTTCGGTTTTAGCACGCACCACTTTCCACACTGTCTAATGGGCGTGAGAGTCTGCAGAATAATGAGGACAAAACCGAAATGACATCCTGGGTATCCCCCCATAATTACTCTCTGTCTCCATCTCGTCGTCCGTTTTCTCATCGTCACCACCTCTGATCCATAATGGGACGGGGATTTATTGTGGATGGAGGGAGATATCTTTGTATTATCTCGCGTGTGCGCTCTCTCTGCTTTCCCATATGAACAACTCTTTTGTGCAGAATAGAATAAGGGATAGAGGGAAGAAGAGGGGAGGTGGAGCGTGTGTAGGAATCATCCCCTCTACTCCCTCTCTTGCCTCTATTCTAATTGTCTCTCTCTCCTCATCCTCTCATCTCCACAAGATAATTCATCAGTTTCGATGGCCGACCAGCAAGAGCACGCGTCTCTCGTCATCTCTGAGGAAGAAACACCCGGCACCCCGCAGACGCTCACTGGACTTCCGGTGATCTTTGATCTTTGATCTCTCTGACCTATTTCTTCAGATGGACAGTCGCATCACGGTGAAGCTGTTTGACACGTCCAAATCCCTATTCAAACGTCTCTCGGAGGACTATGACGACAAGGTGAGATATCAGCTGTTTGGTGATTGTGAGAGTTGTGACGCTTCATTTGCTGTAATGACCTCCGAGAATACTGATTGAAACTTTCGTTGCTTTAAATATTCGACAGCATCGATCAGAGATTTGGTACTTTGCCTCTCCTCCATTCCCTACTACAATCTCGAAGTCTTAAGTTGCGATCAGTTTCCCCTCGACGATGACGTGAATGAAGTGGCTTCATCACTGCAGATGAAGTCTCACAACTCCCGACCACTATTCAATTTTTGGCCTCGCGCGCGCTCGACAATAACAGGACCTCCAATACAATAATAAGGATATGGGGGGAATCGATAGCCGGGGAGAGGCGAATCATCATTGTTGTCGTGCTCTTTCAAGAGGCTGCGCGCCTTTGCCTGAAAAGAAAATGAGTGGGTTTAACTCGTTAGAGAAACTCGCGAGAGCAGGCTTATGGCGTGTTATGAGAACGTGTTTGGCACGTGTGTCAAATAATATATTATTTGCGTCGCAGTATCCGACATCAGAATGTAGTCTCTATTCAAAACAATAGGCAGAATGTCGTAAGATTTAGATGACTATGGCATCATAAATGTGATCACATGAATCATGCGCTCGCAACTCCGAGCAATTGCAACAGGGGATGGATTTATGGCCCTCTTTTTTTTTAGATAGTCTGAAAGAGTCTGAAAGAAAGGTATCCTAGGCTTTAACAGCAGAGAGCTTTGATAACGAATACCATCAGCGCATCAAATTTTCGAAGTGAGATGCACATGATTTTGGTCTATAATTGCATTTTTATTAAGGTCGAGAACGCCCGCAAGCTGCAAGCCTTCCTCGACTGTGTGCTGCCCGGGGAGCAGCAGAAGGCCCTCGTGTCCCTCTCCCGATTCCTCGGCCTCCTCCCGCCATTCACAAACGACGTAAGACTTGATTCCTCAATTCACACGTTCTCTCACTCGTTAAAGAAACGAGACTCTTCGCGATATGAGTTAGGTCGAGTCCCGATTTGTCCCTAGCTCTCCCGTTTATCTGATCGGCGAAGGAACGGGCGAATTTAGGAGAGTCTGTGTCAACAAGCACCTCTGCATGCCGTATCATATTGCTCAGTAGTAGAACAGAGGAAATGCAAACGGGCCATTTATCTTCTGCTAGTTCTGGAAAGAAAGAGAGAATCAGTGACGTTTTGTCTGCTTCTCCTTGCATGAGCGCTGAGTGCAATTCACACGTCGAGACTTCTGGACGATTGCGACACAGGTGCAGTCGGAGAGAAATGTGAGGGAGAATGTTTGTTGTCTGAGAACTAGTGATGCCCAGTCGAAATTTTCTCAAATTCTCTCGGTTCTCTCGTTTCTATGACAGGCGAAAAAGTGCGTGCGTCGAGGAGAGTCGGTCTTGATTGAGAATCACTACTGCGAACAAGCACTATTGAGCTCATTCTAAAAAAAATTATCAAATTAATTAAAAGATACTTTATTAATTAATTAATCGAATATTTCAGGGAATGACTACGTTGAGAGTGCTGAGCAGACAGGACCGAATCCAGAGGGAAAAGAGCATCGAGGTGCCGGTGAGTAAATTATCTGCACTAGTGATGGATAATCGGTGCAACTCTCCTCAATTAGCCTGATCTCTCGGTTCTCTGACTCACGAGAGAACATTATAGATGAGGAGAGTCCAGTGCGGATATGTCATCAATAATCCTTTGATAAAACAATTGCTCATAAGTGCTTGAGTCATGAATCCGAGGCACTCGCTTGTTTTCGCATTTTCTTGTTTTCTTGTCTTCAAACGAGACAAATGTGGTAGAATGCACTACCAAATCGAGAAGGGCCTCCTGATTCTGCAATATATCTCGTCTCCCTAGAGCACGCGAAATAGGGAACGCCCGGTTCCGATTTGTCATCCCTGGAATGCACTACCACACATTCACACACACCCCTTTCCTTGATTCCTCCACCTCCACAGCCGTCAATCTTGCTCCTTCTTTCCATTCCGAAGAAAAGCCAATTCTCCAAAAAAACGGCAACTGTCGGAATAAATTAGTCAGCGTCAGTTTCACTACAGATACTCCAGATTTGCACTACGCCACTGATAGCAGTGTGGTACATAGTAGTGTCTGGATGTGGCAGTAGTATGAAGCGAATAGAATTTCAAACCATAATGCAATATTCTGATGAATTGATTTTCTCTCTCTGCAGGAGCCGGACAACTCTTCCTTCTCTGAATTCTTCAAGCAAGAAACGGTAGATGAGACGGATGAGGATGAGAAGAAGGAGGCCGATGGGCAGAATCGATTTTGTCTCCAGGCAGATCCCGAACCTGCAACTTCCCATATCGTAGTCTAGGCATACTGCACCCGGCATGTACTTGGATCGGTGCTTATCAGTTTACTCGGAAAATGGACCAAAGTGTGAAGACTGTTTTAGGTAAACCTGCGTTTCGGATCTTTGGAATTGACTTTTTCTATTGCTTGTTGAATTTTTTTTGAATTCATTGAATTGATCATTTCTTTTCAATTTGATCAAATACTTCTACTGGTCTTGTAAAATATGGAGCCTCCTCTTTATCTGTCGTTTATCTCAAGAAATCTTCCGTTTCTGTATTACTTAGAGTATTGTGTGTTTATTATTGCTGAATTTATTATTTGTCGCAGCTTCTCGGAGAGAGAAGCGTTTGTTCTGCCTCATGAACCGCTTATTAGGATAAAACTAGGCCAATCCGAAGCCACATTATTGTCTTCATTTTCCCACAGAATCCGCATAAAAGTTGTTCCTTTCTTTCTCTCTCTTCTAATTATTCCTTCGACTCCATGAACACGCATCTAGTCGGGAAGTATGAATTGATCGATAATTGTTGCACATTTTAAACTTCTCGCCTTTTCGCTTCTTTACTCGTCTGTTCTGTTCAGTTGGGAGAATAAAGTGGGTTCGAACCCGATGATGGATATGTTTTGACTGCCGACTGAGATAGGATAAGAGGTCGGATCTTGGCCCGATTCCCCCGGGAATTCCCTTCTTTCTCTTCCATCCCCTACCCACTCATTAGCATCTTCTGCTTCCTCTTTCGCACCCTCCAGTTGCTCTTTTAATTCGTGTTTACTATCAGAGGTGTGACTCAGTTGAGTGGAAGCTAACAACTGACCCCCTCCCTCCTTTCTCTACCCACCTTAGGCATTCCCTCCCTCCTTACTCATTCCCACATCTCTCGTTATGTATCAGGTAGGTCTCGCTCCACTCCCCTCCTCTCATCTATTCAACCAGCACCCCCTTATCTAGTCTGATTGTTTGTATTCTGCTAGGTTGGTATGGATCAGTGGTGGAGGGAGAGGCGAGAAAAACCGCGAATTCTCCCATGGGTGATCGCTCAATTCATTTGCCCCGTTCGCTCCTTCTGTCAGGCACTAGGTCGGATGCCAACAATGGTAACCTCATGGCTACTGTACTGCCATGAAAGATACGATATTGCGAAATAGCTATCACTCAGTAGGTTATCATCCAGTAGATGTTCTCATCCAACATAGTGCTGTCTGTCAGGAACTGTTTCCTCCCTATTCCCGTTCAATCGTCTCTCGCACCTGTTCACACTATCACCTCACTATCGCAATCCTCTCATATCTCTCCAGTGAAAGTTATCACAAATAGAGTGATTCTGAGTGTGTGCGGGTTGGAGAGGCGAACGGCCACCTCTTTGTTGTGATAACGGGCCACCTCTCGTCAATACCGCCAGTACCTCCTCTCCATGTACAAAAACTGAAGATTCGTTTGCTTAGCAGGTCGCCCTTCCTCCCTGCCTTTGAATGTAGGAGTAAGTGATGACTAGACGTCATCAGTCAATCCTCTCCAATCCAATTCCCCTCTATCTCATCCTCTCTGACCACACCGCCATGGCCTTCCAAATCTGTAATCTTCTGCTCCTCTCGCCTCTCGATTAATCACTTTTCACCGCGGGAAGTGAGATGAAAAAGCGAAAGGGAACGGAAGAGGGCAGGGAGCGAGAGATAGAGAGCGAGAGAAGAAGATATAATCACATCTCCTCACCCCCAGTTAGTGACCATACTATCACAACATTGCACCTTCCCGACTACTTCTTTGTCTCTGTTTCGAGGTGTTCTTGTTTTTCGTTCTTTTCTCTACCAATCAACCCAACTTGCAGCGATTTCCTCTACCGTATTCCTATCTATCCCTCAAAGTCTGCCCAATTATCCAATGTGTGCACTAATCCAGCTTCGAACGTCGCTCAATGTGGTTAGCTCCTAATCAGAAAATAGGTCTTCCTCCTTTCTCTCATCGAGGCAGTGAATGACTTGATCTCCACTCTCGCGCGTCCATTTCATTAGCCAGGGACCTAATCAAGACTTCCCCATCCCGCCCTATATTTACAACCTCTCATCATGCATGTCTTTGCAATTTCGCGATCGAGTTGTGTGTGCGTGTTTGCGCATCACACTTGTAAGGCCCCGGTGCAGTTCTTTCCAGCCGAAACCGAACACACAACAAACCCGCAAGGCTGGTAGCAATGTTACATTTCATATTCGACTCAAGGCCTAACGACGCCTCCCCGAACTCCTTGTTTTCTGCCCGCATCCGAGTAACAGCGCGCATCTGGTGAAATATGCACAGCGGTTATTGGTGGTGGAGGGGGAGGGGCGGTGTGAAACCTATTCTTCCTCGCGCGCCTCTCTCACTCCATTCATGCTCATCACTTCAACACCATCTGGACAGCAGTGGTTTTCGTGAGAATCCGCCATTTATATGTATCTCTCGAGATCCACTCCATTATCTGTGCTGCCTCTCTTCTTCTTCACTGTTTTGAGCAGTGTTTGCGCTGCGGTCGAACTTGATAGCGATGTTCAGTGGGGGAAGATCAAGTTAGATCCGTTCTCATGTCACTTTACTGAGTCCATCTCTCTGCACGGTTTCCCCGAACATTTTACACACTGCTGTCTTTCCGTTTTGCATGCGTGCCCAATCTCCCCCGGTCGTCTCTCCCTTCATCCCCGTCTCTCCCCTGTTACTCTCTCCCAGTGCCCTTTCCCATTGTGATCCCTCGCTTTTTTGCTCTCTCTCTCTCACTATTAGCCATCGTTGTTTGGATCTCGCATTTTATCCCCATTTCCCGAGCAGATTTGAACCCCATTCTGATCGACTGCGCGTGCGACGTATTCCCTCTTCTGGAGAGACTCAGTGTGAAGAGAAGCAGAGATGCTGCACCAGGTAACAACATTGGATTATCGTTACATCTATAAACAATTACTTTTGCTGATGCACAAGTCACAGGGATAAGAAGCAAACGAGTTGCGATCTTTCAACAAGAGAAATTCCAGGGATGGTGAATGGATTATTGGATTATCACTTCGCTTTTTCCTGACTTGTGCACTCGCATCCGATCATCTTTTTCATCCTCAATATATTTCAGGCGAAACGCGGTCCTCCGTCAGAAGTGTTCACGTTCAACGAACGACCACGGTCATTCTACGATAATCACAGGTTTTTTTCTCTTTCACGCTCGAGTTATTGTTCGAGACCCGTTCGAGACCAATTCTCCTCGATTCGCACGCTTTCTCGATGGTCCAAAGAGTATGTAAATTGAAGAGGGGACGGTCTCGAATAGGCATTACTTCATCACTCGTTTTACGTATTCGCAGACAATTCTCGCTCATCTCTCTCCATTTTTTTCTCGTTTGAGTGAATGCGCGTTCTCTCGATTATTCAGCTCCTGAATCACCTCTTTTCCTCTTTTTTCTGCGATAGAACCGCCAAACTCCAAAAAGACAACCCCATTGCACGTCCATATTAGATTGGGGGAGGTCGCGCTTCGTGAGGCCCGGCACCAAAAATCAGGGGCGAATGATGTTCTAGGCCGAAACGTGCATCCAGTCCAAATGTCCATTCCAGAGACACCCCATCCGTTTCGACGGACGACTTCGAGGCGGGATGGTGTCAGAAACCGTTCGTGCACTACGTCCACTGCCTGGCTGTAGTCCTGAAATATGTGAGTAACAATCAGTCGCGTACCAATCATTCTTATCATTATCATTCCCCTCATTGATATGTGCGACCAACGGTCAAAACTTCCGTTGTGTGGGTGGCTGGCGCGCAGGGGCCAACTACAGAAAGGACGCAAGAAAGGACGCACGTTCGGATACGAATTAGCAGGCCCTGCAGTAGGAATGAAAAATAGGAATCCGAATCTCCTCAATTCACATGCCCTCTCGTTTCTCCGACCAGCGAAATAACAGGCGAATCGGCGTCCTATTCGTCATCAATACCCTGCACTATTGCATTCCTCCTCGCAAGACCCTGTTTACATTTCGAACAATCGATGAACATCAGTCTTCACCAAAAGAAACCACATGGCTGAAGCTCCGAATGTTCCCGGGACGGCGTTCCCATACTTTACATTCGCCGGGCATAAGTCGAGTAGTACCATAAAAAGAGACATGACAAGTGAAGTTGGGGAGGAGGAGGAGAGGGAGTTGGTTAGATGAAGGAAGAAGGAAGGGTGGAAAGGGAGAGGAGAGGGGGGAGAGGGGCGGTCTCAATGCAGTCCAAGAGGGAAGACATGAAGTCTTAGGTGAAGGCAGTCTAGTCGCCTACCGTATCCCAACCTACAGTACCCCTACAGTACCTCTCGAGGGTCTGCCACGCAGCGAAGGATGTGGCTGGCATTCCAGATGTGTGGAGTGCTCTTCCTCTTCCTCTCCTGCTACCTCTACATCCTCCGATCTGACTACGTGCCTCTTCTGCATAATCAGGTGAGCTGCAGCAATCCCATTCCATGAATGTATCCCATGTCCAGAGGAACATGACTAGGAAGGCGAGACACACAAGGGATAACGATGTTCCTTCCTGAAACAAAGGGAAGGAAGAAAATGGGGGTGATTGTCTGGCTTCATCATCCCTCAGGACATAGATACGTAAACACGTCTGAAAAGGACGGCACGTCTTTGCGGGATCTTTGGAGTTGCTCGAGATTTAGATAAGGGCATGAAATAATGGATAGACAATTCTTGCAAGAAGACGACTGAAAACCCACTCAGAAAAGGTTTTCCTCAGCTTTCCGCGTTCCAATGTTGTCAATTTCAGAATTACATGTTCTGCGTATCTCTAATGGCTGGTGCCGGGCTTCTCATTCTGGTCAATGGATGTCTGTCTTGTTCGGCCATGAACAGTCGATGCGTACTCTGCATTGTGGGTCCACGTTTTGCTAAACTTCACTTTTCGCGTTCAATCCCTGACCATAAATCAAGCGTCTCTCAACGCCTTTAGTCATTCAATGAAAATCATTTCATCATAGCATCCCGAGCTGAAGCAGTTGTGCCAATTCTTTCTAGTTTTGACGAAAGAATAACAAAACAAATGGTCCCCTGACTCCCCTCGAATCTCGGGCCGAAATCTCTTGGAAGTGTGCAAGTTCTCTCTTACGAGAATTGATGAGCAGCGAGAGAGAAAAGCTGAAACAAGACTCGCTCGCCCATAACCGAGTGCTCCCCCAAAAAGCATCGAGCGCACATGGGAATCTCAGGGGAGCCGCGAGATCTAGACACAATGTTCTAAGATACCCTCGGCTAGATACTGACTTGCTTACAGTAGGACGACAAGCCAAATCCTTATTCTTATTGATTTCAATTTCTTCATCCAGGCTCAAGCTTTTGGATGAGGATTTGACCATTTACCGTACCAATACTGGGGAAGTCAAAACAATACACGATTTGTTCACATCACCCAATACTTTGAGTACAATAACGTCACCCAATACTTGGTCCTTGGGTCGAAAGGGAAAAATAGAAAGGTATTGTTATATCATTTCGATCGCAAGGCCCATACTTCACATCCGTAGAGTACTTCACATCCGTAGTTCTGCCTTACAGTATACCCTCATGCTCGTGGTCATTCTCGGGATGCAAGTCGTCCTATCCTACACCTCCTTCCACTACTCACGGGTCAGAGAAAATAAAGCATAAAAGATGATCTAATAAACTGAAAACGGCGAATCTTGTTCACTAAAAAGATGCCGTTTCGATTGTCTCCATTTCACACATTCCCTAGTCAGTCGGGTAGAGCGTGCCGAATGGAGAGAGCCAAGACCTGATGGACAAAGCCCCTTGTTTAGGTTGCGGACGGAGACGCGGAGAAGCATCTAGCTAAAGATCTGCTGCAGTACAATAACAACACAGTGCTGACGAGATCCATCGATGTCCTGCAAGTCGAGGTTCGACTTCTCTCTAGATATTGATAACAAAATCTACACTCGACTCTTCTCATTTCGCGTGCCTCTCATTTCTCTGACTGACAATAGAGCAGGCGCATTGAGGAGAATTGATTCCGAATCGACATCACTACTCTCCTCTTCTTCACTCTTGCTCAATTCCAATTGACTTCAATGCCTCTCGTCACTCATCCATCTCTCTCGAATGTTCACTTCCCTTTCTCATTTAGTCGTGTTGAATGCGAGAGTAGCGAGCAGAGTAGTGATGTCAAAACGATTCTACTCAATTCGCGTGCCCTCTAGCTGACTAGAGAAACGAGGGAGTATGCGAAATGAGGAGAGTTCTGTTCCGATTTGTAATCACTAGAGAAGAGGCCGAAGACGCGCGCGGTCTTGTTGTGAGTGGCCACCGGAACACTGCGGAAACCGTGAATGGGCTGCTGATTTGAGAAACACAACAAACACGCCGACGGTTACTACCGTGTTCACAATTTGCCTAGATTGATCTCTGATCTCTTCAGGGAAAATGCTGTGGTGCCATTGGATTCGAGGACTTCCGTGAATTCGAACCGGAATCCGATGATTATGAGACGGTAGAAGTCGGTAATGGAAGGAGGGCAACCAAACAGGTATTCGGTTACTAGGAATGTTAATTCGGATTTGGCTCTCTCCATTCTGCACACTGTCTAGCCGGTCTGATAAACGAGACAGTGTGCAGAATTAAGAGAATCGAAAACCGAAACGATAACGGCTACTGTGCAGATTTTGGTCTAAAAATAGGTGCAAGAAATAGCGCTGAAAACGAGAAAATATTCTAATGCAACGCAAAAAGTCACCAGCCCGATGCGGGTCTCGAACCCGCGACAGCGCCTGGTAAGAGTCTGGTGCTCTACCGCCTGGTGCTCTACCGCCTGAGCTAACCGGGCGACACGTACATTTCCTTACTTATTGCAGTACGTGCCGGACTCTTGTTGTCGCAGCATCAGTCAAGGATGCGGCAAGAGCGACCATCCCTCCAACATCTACTATCACGTAAGACTGCTCGCGAGTCATTCCAAAGTTGAGTCCAAATTCAGGGATGCTTGCGATTCCTGCAACGGCAGGTGAAGCAGCACATTTACATGATATTCACGCTGTCGCTCGCGGGAGCCATTCTTCAGGTGAGAAACAGGTCTGCAAAATTATCAAAAACAGTTGAAATTCCCTGAAACTTGTGTAGCATTGTAGTGGAAGTAAAGAAAAAACTGCAAAAAGTCACCAGCCCGATGCGGGGCTCGAACCCGCGACAGCCAGATTAAGAGTCTGGTGCTCTACCGACTGAGCTAACCGGGCGACATGTGCTCATTCTTACACGCGGTACTCCAGATCTTCGCGATTCTCGTCACCTGCTGCATTTGCGTGAGGAAGATTCGACGGTCGGGCAAGAGCAAGGAGAAGCGGCGGAACGTAAACGGGAAGCAGTACCACTTTGGCGTGAATATCGAGGATGGCGCGTACCTTGAATGATCTCATTCTCCCTCTGTTTCCATTCTATTACGGGTTTCCTCCCTCTCTCGCCCTTCCTCTTCACGACCAATTTCTGACTGCGAGTCATATCGGGCTCTCTCGCATTAGCGTCATAATAACTAGAAATGTTGCCGAAGACTTCGCCTCTATTTATTGCCAGTACAAGCGAACGATAAAGTTTTTCAGAGAACAGTTCATTCATGAATTCAGGTTACGGTAGCAGGCAAATTACACTAAACACGATTACAACGTGAATTATCGTTTCCGGTGATTATCGATTGATTGATGGGGAGATCTACTCCTCCTCTTCCTCCTCCTCGTCTCCCTCTTCCTCCTCGGCTGAAATCAAACACCTCTCGCATTCCTCTTGAAAGACACCCCAAGACGAGATACCCGACTACTAGTGACAGTGAATAACAGTGATTCTGGACAGCATAATACAACAATGAGGATACAAAAATATTTTCGAAAAGCATTTCTAACCTCCCTCCTCCTCAGCTTCCTCGGCGGCAGCAGCAGGTTCCTCGGCCACGGGCTCAGACTCCTCCACCTTCTCCTCCTCTTCCTTCTGCAATCAATCGATATTATCATTGATAATTCAAGAAGCATCCTCATTCTATACACTCTTTCACAGACGAGAGTGAATAGAATTGATGAGTGTCACAACTCTAGTCGATATTCACTCATCTCCTCCGTCCTGTCACTCAATAGGTATTACAAATAGGAAACTACTCTACTTATTTTGCGTGCTCTCTCACCGATCAGAGAAATGAGAGATAACGTGAAATAAAGAGAGTCGTCTTCATATACTTACCTTCTCCACCTTCTCTGCCTTCATCTCCGCCTTCCAGTCGGGCTTGTCGTCCTTGCCCTCTTTCTTCTGAAATCAATCGGTGATTGACAGCCCAGAACTCTCCCTCAACGTCATTAGAAATTATCTCGTAGAGTAGCCACTGTAGGATGTACAAAAGTGGGGATCACAGGATACGCAAAGACACCGGATAAGGCAAGTTAAAAAGCTACGGAAGATACGGAAAGTCGCACCTTGAGCAACTCATCGATGTTTGTCTCCTTCTTGACGACCTTGAGGTTGTTGCGGAAGTCGGCCTTCTTCGGCGCGTCACCCTACAATCTTCCTATCGTCTTTCGATATATACTATTCTCTTTCTCCTTACCCTGGTCACCAAGAATACTTATCTCTCCCCAAGCTATCAGTGCCACAATAGGCATGTGCAATGAAGAATGTCCAACGTTGTCATCACTATTGCTCACCTCAGTCTTGGTGGCCTGCTTGAATTTGTTGTCGTACTTGGACACCTTCTTCAGCGAGGGCTTCACGCTGCAAATCTCAGTTTAGCAAGTTTCGGCTATAGAAACAGCACAACGGCTGAGAAATCGCGTGCTTAATTGGACGTATGGATGGCATCGTTAGAAATTGCATCGTTTTTGAATTTCTAGCGAAGCCATAGCTAATTAATCGCGAATTTTCGCGGATTTCAAAAACCCGATACATATCCGTGGCTCTGACTATTTTCCTCTGAGGTCATTGACGGCGATTGTGAGGGAGTTGATCTCGGTCTCCTTGGCGAGAACGAGCTGGTTGATGTCGAACCTGCGCGGAGCAAAGATCAAAGATCGAAGATCAAATGCCAAAGATCAAAGATCATTGATCGACTGCTCACTTCTCTTCCTCGAGTCTGCGCACGACGGAGAAAAGCTCCTCATAGATATTGAGCAGTTTGCCTGTAATCATTCATTGCCCAATAACGCAAAATCGATTAATGAAAGATGGTAATATCAATAAATAATCTCAAGTACTATTGCTGAAATTGGCACCTTGATCGTTGACGTTGTCAACCTCGGGGCAGGGAATGGTGCGCTGAGCGAGAATCTGAAATGTTTTCAGTTCGAAGGCTCTTGCCATCACTTCCTCTCATCACTCAGAATGACGCAGGTTAGTGATGCTATGGCAGAACTTGCCTCTCTCTAATCTGCGCATCCTTTCATCATTCTTACCAGCCAGAGATCGATCAGATTAGAGATTAGTACAATAAATGTAATACTCGTGACGATTAAAGCACCTTGGTCCTCTCCTGTTCCTTCTGGAGTTGCTGGCTCTTGAGCTCCTCGGCCGCCTTGAACATCAGCAGCTTCTGAAATAGATGAAGATTACGGTAGTCATGATCGTACGGCATGATGGGGGTTACGGTATCACTCACTCTGAGCTTCTTCTTTCTTTCGGGCGTCAGGAATCCCTTCTTCGCCTTCTTTCCGGCCTTGCCGGACTCCTCAAGACGCTTGCGCACCTGCAAAAGTATGCGTTACCTGCCACAGTTTAAAAGTATTGGTGGGTTGCGGTACCTCGGCCTTGCGCCTCTCCATCTCTTCCTTCTTGCGCTGAGCATCCTGTAAGATAGTACCGTAATTTGAGCAAATCTGATCAACATGCTCGAACAGGCGATGCTATCGCTTACACTGATTCCTTCGTCCGCCATCTCTAGTCGCGAGCAGTCTCGGCCCCACTGAACGGAAGAGGAAAGAGCTGGAAGAATGAGCGATGAGCGTATGGGAGGAGGAAGAGAGCGGCAGGAATATGTGAAGAGTGCACTGAGTAGAAACGAATGACTTTGACGGTTTGAGGGAGAGACATCAGGAGAAGACTAAAAAGTGAAAGATGATAGCGAAAAGCAGAAAGGCGAAGGGGAACCGAGGAGGGCAGAGAGATGGAAATGGAAGACCAACTGTGGAAAGAGGATACGTGAAGGAGGATGAAGAGGAAGAAGTGAATGAAGTTATTTGATGCTCCGATTATGATCGGGAAGAGAGTACTTAAAATCGAATAGCTTCAGTCTGGATCGGAAATCTCACTTTCACATACGGCTCTCCGATTCGTTCTGTTTTTTTTCTACATCGATAGCTAATTTAATCCAGACGTTCGCCAAGAGCTGGGTGCCACCCTCTTATAGGAGTCACCATTTTGTTGCTGTTTAAAAAAATTCATTTGTTGTGCAATTTAAATCTGATTATGAACACATAATTTCGATGGTAAACGGCTTTACCTATCATGATCACATAATATTCAGAAATTTCAGAAGTCCCCCTTTCTGGCTTTATCAGATCCCTCATTGATCTATGAAGCTGTTTCCCATCCCTCATCTCATTTGCTCCGTCCATCGTCCTCTGATGATTTGTCTTCCCAATCACCTGCTCTTCTCTCTGTTCTTCCTCCTTGACTCTCACCAATCCTCCCTAATGTCTCTTTAATCACCCCTCCCATCTCCTCACTATTCATACTCTACTTCTGAACCAGATGGCTCCCCCCACCCCTCCCCTCTCCCCTCCCCCTCCCCCTCCCCTCTCCCCTCCCTGATCTCCCTCTCCTCTCTCTTCCCGCTGTAATCGACGGGCGGGAAGAAGCAGAAAAACCTAGCAGAGCCCAGGAAGAAAGAGAAGTGAAATGTTGTGTAAAGCCGAAGCGACGCCCACTCAATGGAGAGAAAGACGGAGCCATTCGAGAGGACATCCATGACTCATTCCAATCCATTCCAAATCGATTGGGAACATTCCAAATCGATCGAAATCCATTTCACATCGATTAACATACATTCCAAATCGAACACGGTACCAGAAAAGATCCATCGATCGCTTTATCGACCATACACGACACGGGGATATAAGTGGAAAGAGGAGAAGATAAGCATAGGGAGAAAGATCGTGAATATAAGGAAGAAGAAGTAGGGCTATGAACAATTAGGGACAACGAAATATTGACACGATTGAAGGGCATTGCAAATAGGAAGAAGTGATTGTCGAGGTGGTGTTCATTCGGCCTCCGAAGCCTCAGCCTCGCTGACCTCTGGAAATAAACAATTTAAAAAATATCCGGGTGTTCCGTAGTATATGTCAATAGGCTCAATGACTAATTTAGGTAATGAATGGCTGAGTAGGTGATGTAATCGGCTGAATATACTGGCTACCATACCCTCGGCCTCGCTCTGCTCTTCTACCGGCGCCTCCTCCGCGGGTGGGACCTCGACGGCCTCTCCCTTGACCTCCTCCTTCTTCTCATCCTCCTGCTTTCCCTTCTTAGACCACACCGGCTTCTCCTTCTTCTGCAAAGTTTGGCAATTTGATCGGTTTCCGACTCGATTTATTGGCGATTCACGGAAAAAAATACAGATTCGTATTGAATCTTTTGCCACAACGCAAAGGTAAGATAAGTGAGCTCAAAGGCGACGACTTTCACCATAGGCCACTTAATGTTCGTTCTGATTTGCACAATGAGAGGAAGCATCTGAGGAGTTAAAATATACCTTCTCATTAGAGAGCATCGCGAAAACGTTCTCCTTCTTGACGGTCTTGAGGTTGTTGCGGAAGTCTGCCTTCTCCTCCTAAACAAAATGAATCAATAAATGAAGACGTAGCACTCGGTCAAGCTGATTGTTTTCTGAAAATAGTACCTTCTTATTGACTTCGGCCATCTTCTTGAACTTGTTGTCGTACTTGGACACCTTCTTCAAGGTGGGCTTCACGCTGCAATTGAGAACTGATTTTATGGACATTAGGAAATGTGATCAAAATAAGTGAAATTGTCTTAAGAAACTGAATGCCTGATTGTATTAACTTTGCAATCAAGAGACAAATAAAAATGAGAAAATCGATAAATCGCAGAACTCACAATTTTCCTCGGAGGTCGTTGACGGCGATGGTAAGCTCGTTGATCTCGGTTTCCTTGGCGAACACGACCTGGTTGATGTCGAACCTGCTCAGAGATCAAAGATCATGTCCTCTATTAGACTTAAATCAATACACTACCGGTAATAAACTTGAGAAATATCTTCGAAATCCAACGAAAACCACGCACTTCTCCTCCTCGAGTTGGCAGAGACGGGCGAAGAGATCGTTGTAGATCGACTCGAGTTTGCCTGAAGTGCAACCATCAGTCAGAATCAGAATCAATGATAAAATGATGATTCTGCTTCAAAGATTTCAAGCGAGTTCAAAGATCGAGGAGGATCAAGGATACGAATTGAGAAACATAAAGTAACCAACCCTTGTCCTCGACGCCATCGACGGCAGGCATAGGGATCGTTCGCTGGGAGAGCACCTTAACTAAAATATTGATCTTTGATCTTTGATCTTCCTCTCCAACCTTCTGTCTCTCTTGATCCTTGACGAGCTGCTGCCTCTTAAGATCCTCCGCGGCCTTGGTCATCAACAGCTTCTGGAAAAGAGAAAATGTCAATTGCTTTGTTCGAAACTGTTCAGATCTTCTGCACAGTACCACTAGTAGATTTGTAGATTACAATAGTAATCAATACGACATACTGTATGTATCAAAACATGGGTTCGGTAGGACTCACTCTGAGCTTCTTCTTTCTCTGCGGCGTGAGGAATCCCTTCTTCGCCTTCTTGTTAGCCTTGCCGGACTCTTCGAGACGCTTGCGCACCTGAAATTACGGGGTTTCAGCCTGAATTTGGATCCGGAAAATACCATACCTCGGCCTTCTTCCTCTCGCGCTCCTCCGCCTTGCGCTGGGCATCCTGAATCATGTTCAATTGCTCATAGAATTCATTCTGTACCCAATTCTCCATGTTTACGACAAAGCTGCTACAGTACTCTCACGCGGTCGGCTCTCTTCCCCTAGTGTTGATGTGCTCTCGTAACCTCCACCCCCCATCCACCCCCTCAGTCCATGGCTTAGTCCAAGAATCGTCACGTACGCTCTGGCCTCCCGCTGCTTCAACCGGCGCGTTCTCCTCGTCAGCCATCTGTCAAAATAATAGATTTCTTTGATTTTGATAATAGGTTTCAGCGAAAACGTTTCAGCGAAAACGCAGGATAAATCAACTAGAATGAAGTCTCGACAAGGATTCGTTTCGATGATTCAATGGACGACAAATCGTCGATCTCGCAAGAACGGGTGCACATTCATCTCCTATCTTATCGCGAGTGCGCGTGTCGCTTTCCCATTGAGACAACCACCGAAACGGGTTATCTCCCTCATTCCGAACTTCGAACGTTCATCGTTCAGAGCGATAAGATGAGAGATGAACTGACGTGAGATGGGGAGAGGAAGGGGAAATAAGATGAGATGGGAAAGGGAGTGGAGATCAGAAAGAGACGAGCACGTGTGGTGGATGGTGAGTACGGTCAAATTGACAACATATTAGCCGATTCGAAGGAATGGATACTTCCGGTGATAAATGGTCGAGAATCTCGGAGAGTTTTGCACTACAAGATGGATGAAGGGAGGATCAGAGAGTGTAATCAGATGAGGTGAGGTCCAGATCAAACAATCGCGTGGAAACGGGTCTCCATCTCGAAATGGGGGGACGGGATCGGACTTGTGGATGGCTTTAATGCTGTAATACGTGCCTGGATGAGTCCCACCCCCGGGGGAGAAGAGAAGGTGTCATAGAAGCGACGAGAGAGTGGGTGATCGGGAGAGATTCAGAGACAGAGGGGGGAGAAGGGGGAGAGTAGGCGGGAGGAAAACACCTCTCGAGAGTCCAGGCGAGAGAGAGAGAGAAAGTATTCAACGTTTATCGCTTATTACAGTGAATTATGATGAGATAGAAGGAATTGAAAGGTGAACGGAAAGGTGATTCATGACTGAATGTGAGTGGGGGGAAAGTACTCGTAATGGTATCTAGGGAGTTGTACTGAATCACGGGCTGAATAATGTCTGAGTGATATCTGGCAGAGCAGGGTCAAGGAATATTGATTATGGTGCACGAAAGCAAAGGTTCTCCGTCCCTACACTAATCCCGAGCTATCTTGCACCACGATCATTGAATCCGAGGATGAAGATCAGACGTGATTAGATGTACACTTTTCTTCTCAATATGTTCAGCATGGAGAATCTCTTCTGCATCCGATAGACGGCTCCATTCTCATCAATAACGAGCTCGCCACTGTCGGAATTCGACCCTTCCCTGCTGTCATCGTCCCCATACGATCGCGGGTAGATCTGAACATTAGCGATGCTGCTTTCGATCTCTCCATTCCGTACACTCCCTTGCCTGTCACACTGACGAGAGAGTGTGCGGAATGGAGAAAGTTAATATCCGATCTGGTAACCCTTCTGAACGGATGGGCAATCAGCCTTCTCCGATATCAGTCATTCCCATCCACCCCCTCGTACCTCCTCCCCCCCCCCCTCTACCTACTCCTCTCTCACCTTTCAGTCGCCGCCCGCAAAACAGCAGGATTCTATTTCAGCCCCTGCCTCATCTCACATGTGACACTCGTTTAGAAGACTAGCGATGCCCAAAGACTCTCCCAATCTCACCGGCTCTCTCGATGGTCAGAGAAACGAGAGAACACGTCAGAGAAGACTACTCACCGGCTCTCCGGCCACGAATCCTATCGGTTTCCGCACGTTGAGGTCCATGTTGAAGGGGCGCGAGTAAATGGAGCGCTGCTCGCGGTAGGCGGTGTACGCGTCGTACGCGGACGCGGATAGCAGCACTGAGAGAAGTACGGTCAGTATACGGTAACAAAATAATTTCTAATTATTTGCGCTAAGTATTCTGTCTGCAGCACTGGTATTGCATACGGTAGGTACGCGTACAGTGAGAGCTATGGAGCCTTGTGAGTGGAGAACTTATAGGGTATACGGTAAGGACCACTAAATGGAGAGAAGGGAGCTGCTGAGAGATAGGGTACACTCACTTGTTGTGATGACAATGAAGGAAGCGCCGTGCATCGTGATCGAATGATTAGAGGAGCGAATGAAACTGTTGACACCGTGGAGTGACTCCTCCTCCCCCTCCCCCGTCCTTCCTGCTTAGGTAAGGACGGTTCATCCGCCCCCAACTCCCCCCCTCTTATCGTTCCACTCTGGACAGGTTCATCACTATTGCGTCTACAGAGTAAGTGATACGTCAGGAAGAGAAAGTTTCTGCAGGAGCTGCAAACCTTCAGGTGGTGGACAGCCGCTTGGTCCTGTTTGAACCCAAAGTCTCGGGAGGAGGAAGCACATGTCGATCTGTGGATTCTAAAGGAAATATGTATTGATGAAATGCATCCAAGAATACACAGGGACACGGAGCAATTTCATCATCAAAAGTGTACCATGGGTTTTGAGAAATGGAAGGATTGTTAAGCATATTTTCTATTGTTTTTTTCTCGCTTTTAGCATGTCTCGATCGTCACATGCAAATACATAAATCACCCGAGACTCACGAACAACAACTCTGCAATCGCAAAGCAGACATGTTTATTTTCTCTTTGAAGACGACCCGGGAAACCGTTTATGGTGTGTATCATCAGCGCTCAGCAGTGATTGAACTGGGGGTGCAGAGATCGAAGATCCCCTCACCCTTTCAGCTGTTTATCTCGCCGCAAGGGCGAGTTCAATGCCGCTTAGCAATCATGCCTCTCCTAATTTCGCAGCATCTCTTGTAGGAACGCTTGACGAGAGAGCAGGTTTAACGGAGAGAGCATAGATCCGATGCCATCAATGCCAGTGAAATCCGTGATTAGATAGAGAGAGGGGGATGATTGCCGAGAGGCAACAACGGAGATTACACCGAACCATTGAACTGTCAAGGTAACGGACCCCCGAATGGCCGTTCTCGAACTGTCCCATCGGGAAGGTCACAGATTGTAACGGAGCAGATCCGAGAAAGTTCCTTTTGCTGCGAACGTCATTGGATGAAATAATGAACATTTTCAATTGAAATGGAAACAATCTTCAATCAAACACTCTAGTCATACATTCACAATATCTAATGACGATGTAAGATAACGGTATTCGATAATGTACGAGAATGATCCTATCCAGAAGAATATGAAGTAATTGTCGATTTAGCTCTGAAATCAACTTTTGACGAAGGGTGAAATCGCAACTCGAAGTGACATTCCCCACTACTTCATATTCCCCTGTCCCTCTCGATTATAATTGGAAAATGTCTGGATTTCATCGACTTTCAATCAATCAATCAATCAATTTATCATATCTGGCAATTAGGGTGCTCAGATGAGGATGAATCGTTGGTAGGCATCACGAGTAGGGCTGGCAAATGAAGAGCGCAATTGAAGATTTCATTCCCTCTCACAATGGCGAGGAGAGCCGCGTCATTCTTCATGAAGAGAAGGGCGTCGCGGTCTGCTCTTCATGAAGAATGACCCGGTCGTTCGCGCTCTTCATGAAGAGCAGTTCTCACAATAATGGCTCTAAATCGAAAACGGTTGAATATTTTTGCTTGAAACTTCGACAATGGCTTCATTAGGTCACTTGGAAGAAACCCTCTAGTTGACATCTCAAAATTCGATTATTCAAATTTGAATTAGTTATTGATATTTGAAAAACAATCTGCGTTTTTTTAAGCTAGAGGGAGGAAGGAAGACCTACTGAAGCCATTTTCAAAGTTTCAAGAGAAAATATCAATTCGTTCTTTAGTAAGAGTAATTTCTGTGAGAATCTCTCTTCATGAAGAGCGAGAACGACCACGTCACTCTTCATGAAGAGCAGAATGAACGACCGCTCAACTCCCCTCTTCATTTGCCGAATTTCTCTTCATTTGCCAGCCCTAATCACGAGTTGCATTCCACCAGTTCTTGCCAATAGCTCGCGTCAAGTCATCCCTCCGATTCGTGCCAAAATGTATCATACTATTCACAACCCTCCTGTTCTACAGTACCTTTGCGACATCGGTGTTTGAGTGATTGACTCTCTCATGAAATTTTATCGAGTTTTTCGTTCAAATGCACCCCAGATCACAGGCGACCGGAAATGATCGATGAAGCCTAAAATTAGCCGAGATGAAGTCGGGCGATGGGTATAATTGCGGCAGCTTTGTGGGGAGTGGAAAAGCGATTATTCCCATGCAATTGACGGGCTCAGTTCATCGATGAACTTCCTATCGAGTGCGATCTACGATCTCAGCTCTCTTTGGCTTCAAAACGGGGAGAGAGAGGGTGAGAGTTGGTGGAATGCGATGGGTTGTGTACTCGTGATGTCAGAGGATGAACGGAGTCTGCTCCCAATATAGAGCGTGAGAATAGATTTACGATCCCGATCAAAGGAACATTCTCGACATGGGACGTATGGAATATGAGTGAGTTGACTGTTTTCCGACCACAACTTTTTTCTTTAAAAATGATAGGATCTCTAACATCGATTTCTACGATTTTTGGCTACCGAGCCTTCAGCGATTCAGTCACTTTTATGGAGTCGGACATTCGTCATTCCTTATCCTTCATTATGATACATTTGAAGGCTTGCAACAATATTTGACGCTATGGGGGGAAAGCGACTACTCGGGCTTTTATTGAACGCAACAATAGGTTGAGCGGCAGCCCAAATTCAAACTGGGTTATTTTTTCACTCAGAAACCCGACATTCCATTTCGATCCAGAAAATTGTAATTTGTGTTGATTCTGAGCTTGAACACATCTTGACTGCCTCCCAAGATAAGTGCATCCTATCGACCTATCGATCGTCGTTTCGTGAACACGGCAGCGTACCCTATCTTTGTAATAAAGACGTATCTTGCGTATGATTGAAGGCAGTCTACTTCATCTCACCTTCCTAATGAGCCTCTTCCGTTTCTCTTCTCAAGTAGTATCGGCGGTCCTGCGGCACTTGAGAAATAACGAGCAACAGGGCAAGACTCGGTATTTCTCACTCATTCGTAAGCTTCTTCATCCTTTATCAATGAGAGATTCGAATAAGTCTTTTTTTATACGGTACACACCAGGTACAGTCTAAACATTTTTTCAGCGGCGTTTTTGTTGTCGTAATTTCGAGTTTTCAGTGCAATACCTGCAGTGGTTCGTTATCATCTTCATCATACTTATGCTCACCATCTATGCCGTGTTCAAAATCGATCAGTGGATTGACAACAGGTTGGTTGAAATTGTGTTTATCGACTACTGTTACTGAAATTATCTTACATACATGGATTCTTGCTCCTTGTGTGTTCTTCCAGTCACCCTCTTTTTGATTCATGTAGTTGCTGACAATATTGCATACCTCACCTGCTGATCGATGCAATTACCTCATGAATTGTAAATCGAATTATGAACACTCGCGATGCGAAGCATGTACAATAGCTGTAGTTTTCTGATACAGTCTCTATTTTCGGAATTGTCTGTAGTTGATGATCATGTTTTCAGGCCCGACCAACCGATTCCATCACCGGCACCGTTCACTGGGTGGAGCAATTTCTAGACCATTTTCTAGACCGACCATCCTTTCGCGAGGCTCCACCAGTTGGTAACAATTATTCTTTTCAAATCGTTTTGCCATCGCTCTTTTCTCACTTGACCTCGATTATTCACATCGTCGTAGGGTATCGAAGAAGTGAGCCTTTTCTCGCATCGATCATCGTCCATCTTTTCGTATCTTGTTTGCGTACATTAACTGTCTCCTTTCTACAGCTTTCACCCCGCGTTCATACTCCTGATTTTCGTTCATGCTGATGATTTTCATTGTAATTTGTCCTTGTGAATTTAGAACTCAGAATAAATTGAGAAATACGAGCTTTATCATTTCGGCTTGGTAATCATACTGAAAAACAATGAAATGGATCATTTTCCAATTCTCAGTGAACTTACCGTATCTGTACTCAAGCGTAGCAGTTGCCGATCCACTGTAGTAGAAGGCCACGATAACCGCCCGGTTGCCTTGAGACACGTAGCTCTTAGAAACATTCCAGCCACAGAATCTGATAAAGGAATGCTTCATCATTTCAACGGCGAAGCAGCCCACCGGACTCCTCTCGTTCTCAGATCACTCTTGCCCTTTCATTCGATGCCGTTCTTTCCACAGGAATTCTCCATGTCGGTCGTCTTGAGGGCGGGGAACTTCACCTCGGCGCGTTTTCCAGCAGGAGCCTAAGTTGCTCGATGATTTTACAAATGACAATTCACATTAAGAAATATTGATTTCCATCAAAACTCACAGTGAGAACGTGAATTCTCGACTTGGCTCTGTTGCTGGCGGCCCCTCCAAAGTTAATGTTGTACGTGTGGAAGTTGGTCGAGGGAGTGAGAACGACGGCTCCAGCGGGCTGAAAAAGACAAATTTTAGACAAAAACTGGACTAATAACCGACATTCTGTCACAGTAGGCTCCTCCCCATCCCTCCGGACAGATGCACACATTGCACTTCTTGGGGTGCGTGTAGCCACTGTTCTTACAGGGCAGCTGCGTCTTGCAAGTCACTGCTGCAAACAAGTGATGACAGAAGATCGACACAAAACTCTCCTCAATTCACATGCACTTTCGTTGCTTTGACCGACGAGAGATCACACGAATAGAGGAGGAAAAAGTCATGTGTGACCCACTCGAGCATTTCTAGAGCAGATTCACGATTTGCACAACGAGGAAGGACGGTTCCTGTCCGCCTGAAACATTAATTTCACAATAGAAAAACCAACGATTCGGCATACCCAAAGACTGCTGGTAGTCCTTATCCACGGCCTTCATGGTAGCCTGACCGGGCACTTTGGCCCCTTTTTTCTGCAATCGTGGAATGGATTTGTAATTAATTTGGAATGCATTTGGAATGGATCAGACCTACCTTCCTCCAGTGTAGTGCATTACGGATCCGTACTCGTAGGGGAGGCCGAATGTCTGAGTGCCAGGCTCTTTCTGGTACTGTTTGACGACTCCAGCCTGTAAGGGTATTATCTCGATCCATGTTCATTATTATACCATTATAGAGAGCGACTCCATTCCCGATTCTCTTGATTTTCCGTGTTTTCGTTTCTCTGCGTCATGAGAAAACGCTAGTGGAGGAGAGTTGAATTCCGACTTCCAATCGCTATTTGCATTTAATTACTTTAATGCGGTCTTCGTAGACTGTGAGGTACGCATCGCGATCGAGTCTCGTCATCTGATGGTTGACGCCGAGTGCATGCTCGATCTCGTGGAGGGCAGTCGGCATCTTTGATACATTTATTTATAAAAATGGTCTGGAAAGACGATTCCGAAATGACGACCGCACTTTCGGTATTCAAGACTTTGACAGAGAATAAGAACAAATTTCCACAAACATTGTTGCATCCCTGATTGTAGAGTGAGAGTTCCTGAGTGCCGTAAGGCCAGCGACCGAGCGTAGAGAAACAGCCAGGCCCTAATTTTCTAATTGTTTGATTCGAAGAACGCCCTTGGCTTCAAACCAGAAGTGAAAACCTGATTCCCTTGCTCCTCGTTGTGTCTTCCTTGAATTTGAGGCAAGTATTCTCCTGCCAGAATCTGCCCACGAACCTCAGCGGCTAAAAGAAATTGCGTATGCTCCTCAAGGCATTTTCAATCGCCAGATTTGAGGATAGTTCGTGGTAGTTTCATTGTCAATTGTGCATTTTATGTTTGTCAGCAAGAAAACTCAACGCACAAACGCCTTGAGCTCCAGTTTGGAAGTAGTAAGGAATCGGTGCAGAGGTGGACCAGGAGTTAGTGGCGTTGGCGATGTTAGCCTGACGACGAATTCGGTAATGAACCTGAAATCAGAAAGTATTATGAGAAATAATAATAATAATTTGTTTTCAATTTAAAAGGATAAACAAATTTTGACAAAGATTATGAACGATGAGTACGGTAAGTTACCATCTTGGCATCGTTGATTGATCCAGAGGCAGCTCCGACCAACAGGAAGACTATGAAGCCAATCATGGTGAATCGAGTAGGCCAAGTTCGATTGAGTGTTATTGAACATGGGATGCGTTCTTTTTATACTAAACTTTAGTTGGCCGAAAACACCCGAAAGGCATGTAATCCAGCTATGCAAACAGGGAACGGAAAATCTGCTGGAGGAATATTTAGTCTTGTTGAAAAGATTTTAATCAATTGATCGAAGCAGGCAGGCGTCATTCTTTACTAAGATTATCAAAGGATTATCGTGTCGACAAACTGCTGCGTCAGTGAGGATGAAGATCAAGTATCACAGAGATGCTATTAGTTATCGTTATTTTTCTCGTATCTGATTATAAATTTCTCGTGTGAATTCAAGATAAGATACTATCACAAATCTAAACTCAAAGGAAATAACATAATGTGTATATTGCCAATACTATTAATCAAAGGCTCTCATCAGTGTAGTGGATCGGAAGATACAACTGGAGTTAGAGACTAAGTCGAGACTTGCTTGAGCAGTCTCACCCTCCCCAACCAGTATCGTCCCTGCGGTAAGATGACGTGTCGATCTGCATGTGGTTTATTCGGATCAATAATAAGGTTACACTAATTAGATTCGATTAGCTCATTTCTTCGAATAGCGTTATTTTTGTGCGGAATGGATGAATCGCACGAATTGCCTAATCGGTTCACGGGAGGTCGATTGACACTTCTCCAGACATTGTATGATGAATTTTAAGTGAATTATGAGTAAACATGCGCTAAGGACTGTAGTCATGACGAAATCAGGGGTTGCGAATTCCGCTTACGTGAGCCCGATTGACACTTCCACTGACGTTCTACGGTGAATATGAGATATGGGCAAAAATACCCTCGCGATTGCGAAATACTGAGCACGAAATCGAGGATTGCTAAATAGCTACTGTTTATTGGAAGATCTGACCCTTCAATTGCGCTAATTGAGAAAGTTTAAAGTAAATTAAGGATGATGAAACATTTCATAATGATGATGGATCTTTTGTCGAATTTTTAAGTAGTTTACAGGAGATCGTTAACGGAGTTATTCTTTTGCATTGACCGATTTTATCGATTTTGATTTTATCGATTTTGATTTTATCGAGCCTGAATGACAGACGCACCCACGGATGGATGGACATACATACATGCATTTAGTTTTTGTTCCGTAACAGTGGTGTAAACAGTAATGTACATAAACGATGCGCCGGTGCTCCCCGAACCCCCTACCTTCCTCTCATCACGCATATCCGGGATCTTTCGTCTTTGGATCTATAACTAGCAGCCTGCGGCTGCTAAGTTGTACGCCGGGTCGTAAGCAAAGGTTAAGCATGCACCGCTTGCTTGCGAGTGGGGCGTATACCGTTGCAAAAAGCTCGTGAGGCTTCGAGCGCTCCGGAAAAGTTACGATGTAGCCACTCCGCTTCGCTCCGTGGCTACTTCGCAACTTTTCCTCCGCGCTCTCAGCCTCACGAGCTTTTCACAACGGTATGGCCGAAGTATCCTTAATAAAACTTATAAATGCTCATAAAATGTCGATTGGCACTTCTCCCGAGCCACTCCGATGATTTTGAAGTGAGTTATGAGCAAAAACGAGAAGATTGCGTAATGATGACGAAATCGATAATTGCGAAATCTAAGCAGGGGAGGGGGGAGGGTCGATTGGCACTTCTCCCGAGGCTCGCCGATGATTTTGAAGCGAGTTATAAGCAAAAACGTGAAGATTGCGTAATGATGACGAAATCGATAATTGCGAAATCTAAGCAGGGGAGGGGGGAGGGTCGATTGGCACTTCTCCCGAGGCTCTCCGATGATCTTGAAGCGAGTTATGACCGAGAATGTGAACATTTCGTAATGATGACGAAATCAAAGATTGCGAAATCTGAGCACTGGAGCAATCCCCTCTAAACCGATCCGTGATCGGCGAGCAGCAAGCCCCTCCAAACCGATATGTGACCGGCGAGCAGCAAGCCCCTCCAAACCGATATGTGACAGGCGAGCAGCAAGCCCCTCCAAACCGACCCGTCATCCGTGAGGTTGCTGTCAGTGAAAAGCGCTGACGATTCTGAGTCGATTGACACTATTCCCGTTCTTTACGGACGAATTTGAAGTGAATTAGGCGCGAAAAACGGATTATTGCCTCAGGATGATGAAATATGTCGCAATGATGATGAAATATTTATCGATTTTGAAAAAGATGTTTTCGGTGGTTCGATTGGTCAAGGACTTGTCCTCGGGCGATGCCTAGAACGCGAGTTATTGAGGTTTGAAAAGTGTGACAGACAAACGGACGGACGAACGGACGAACTGAAAACAGACATTTTGACTTTATAATAGATAGAGTAATGTGATACTCCCTGTCTTTGTCCATGTGTGCGATTTCTTCAGTTGTGCGATTTAATCTTCCATACTGCTGATTTTCTCTCATGCCGATTAATTTCATTGTGATTTGTCCTTGTGAATATTACACTTGGTATAAATTGAGAAATACGAGCTTTATCATTTCGGCTTGGCAATCATGCTGAAAAACAATGAAATGGATCATTTTCCAATGCACACTGAACTGACCATATCTGTACTCAAGCGTAGCAGTTGCCGATCCACTGTAGTAGTAGGCCACGATAACCGCCCGATTGCCTTGAGACACGTACCTCTTAATGGGAACATTCCATCCACAGAATCTGGAACGAACCCCCTTCGTAATTTAAATGGATAAACAGCCCACCTAACTCCTCTCGTTCTCAGATCGCTCTTGCCCTTCCATTCTATACCGTTCACTCCACACGAGTTCTCCATATCGGTCGTCTTGAGGGCGGGGAAGTTCACTTCGACGCGTTTTCCAGCAGGCGCCTAGTAGCGCGGGCTCTTTCTCAGAACCGAATATCGGAACACAACTTATTTTGATCACTCGTTTATCGGACTGTAGAAGGATCCCCTACCGTTAGACCATCACTAGACAGAACTATTCCGAAGGAATGAATTCCATCAAAACTCACAGTGAGAACGTGAATTCTCGACTTGGCTTTGTTGCTGGCGGCTCCTCCAAAGTTGATGTTGTAGGTTTGGAAGTTGGTCGAGGGAGTGAGAACTACGGCTCCAGCGGGCTGTCAACATCATTTACAAAAATAATGCGTAGCAAACGAACGTCCGGAAAATAATACAAAAAAAAGATGTCACTAGTCTGCGATTTCCTAGTTCACAGTTTGCTGTGTGGCCAATCATCAAAGCTCTATGATTCATAAAGACCAGCACTCACATTCTGATCGCAGTATGTTCCTCCCCATCCCTCAGGACAGATGCACACGTTGCACTTCTTCGGGTGAGTGTAGCCACTGTTCTTGCAGGGTAATTGTGTCTTGCATGTCACTGCTGCAAAAAACACTTCTCCAGAAATATACTGAAGTATGACCTACTAGAGCATTTGTAGAGCAGATTCACGATCTGAACGTCGAGGAAGGACGGTTCCTGTCCGCCTGAAACATTAATTTCACAATAGAAAAACCAACGATTCGGCATACCCACTTTCTTTCGAGAAAGAACTAATTTTGTTCAACAGACCCATAGACTGCTGGTAGTCCTTATCCACGGCCTCCATGGTGGCCACACCGGACACTTTCGCCGCACTGTAATCGTGGAATGTAATATGTATTGCCTTGGAATAAATTTGGAATGTATTTGCAATAAACTTGGAATGAATCAGGCGTACCTTCCTCCAGTGTAGTGCATCACGGATCCGTACTCGTAGGGTAGACCAAATGTCTGAGTGCCGGGCTTCTTCTGGTACTCTTTGACGATTCCAGCCTGGAAGGGTATTTTTTCGTTGATTCCACTTCATTGTGTTGCAATTATGCGATGTTAAAAACCGGTGAAAAGATCGGATCTTCGATATTGGACCTGTTAAAAAAAATGCAAAGATCCGATCTTTGATTTGAATTCCCGCGTTTTTATATCTCAGCTCTCAGTGGTGCTAGAGACTATAAATTTTAACAGTCGCTTGAAAATGTCAAAAGAAGTCCAGAAACTAAATTTCAAGTTTCTAGCTATCCTAGAAGCCGAGTTATTCGTGAAAAACGAAAAATGCGGTAATTACAACGTTAAAATCTTAATTTGCTAATAACTCGGCCTGATTAATTTTCTTGTTTTTTTATTGTTCAGCGGAAGGCGAGAGCGCACGCTTGTTAAGAAGAATCGTGTTCCAATTTCCAATCACTATTTTCCATAAATTACATGAATGCGGTCCTCGTAGACTCTGAGGTACGAATCACGATCGAGTCTCGTCATCTGATGGTTGACGCCAAGTGCGTGCTCGAGCTCGTGGAGTGCAGTCGGCATCTGAATCTCATATAATTGTTGTCTAAAAGTTATTTGCGTGATGAATGATTGATCGATCTGCACTGAGAACTGGTGCCTCGAATCCGCATTGACTGCAGTATCAGCTCGAATCAAAAGCCACAAATCAATTATTCTTCACAAACAAGGATTCGATTTCAAAATATGGCAAATAAATCACATTGTTGCATCCCTGATTGTAGAGCGAGAGCGACTGAGTGCCGTGAGGCCAACGGCCGAGAGTCGAGAAGCACCCAGAACCTAATCATCATATTATTAGTAGAAGGAAATATCTTGAAATGGATAACCCATATTGATTAGCGCCCAGAGTAACAATATTCGATTATGATTTCTGAATGAACTGACCCGAGATGAACCTGATTCCCTTGCTCCTCGTTGCGTCCTCCTTGAAGTTGAGGCAAGTATTATCCTGCCAGAAAGCCATCGCTGCCAGGAGCTGCTGACGAACCTCGGCTGCTGAAATGGGAAGCGTTTGATCTCCAGGAAAAAACTTATTCCCCTCTTCCAAATGAGCGTTCATTGCATTCATCGCCGTTTTTTATGCAAATTCCTAGATTTTTGATAGTCGTCAATTGCGATTTTCTTTCTGAACCATCTGGAATTCAACGCACAAACTGCCTGTGCTCCAGTTTCGAAGAAGTATGGAATCGGTTCAGAGGTGGACCACGAGTTAGTGGCATTGGCGATGATCGCCTGACGACGTAGACGGTAATGCACCTGGAAGCGCCCGATGAAAATTGTATTGAAAGCGTGGTTTTGGAATGGATGATGAGAGATAGATTCTGCCAAAGTGCAGCAAATAATGATAATATTCTCTAACGTGAAGCGGATGGATAATTCGGAAAAAGGGGTACGGTAATCTTACCATCTTCGCATCGTTGATTGCTCCAGAAGCGGCTCCAACAAAGAGGAAGACTATGAAGCCAATCATGGTGAATCGAGTAGGCCAAGTTCGATTGAGTGTGATTGAACATGGGATGCGTTCCTTTTATACTAGCTTTCGTTTGCCGAAAACATCCGAAAGGCATGTAATACAGCTATTCAAACAGGGAACGAAAAATCTGTCGGAAGAATCTTTAGTCTTGCTGAAATAAAGTTGAAGCTTTCAGACAGGCAACAATCTGTACTGATATAATCAACGGCTTCTCGCTCAGCGGTTCGCTTCGGCAAACTCTGAGCGATAATTAAGATCAAGTATAACAGGGAGGGCCTTTACTTATTTTCAAATTCATTTCATCTGATTCAACATAACTTTCAACTTCAATTACTGTTTTATGTTATCAAACAAAGCAAATAATATTAGAGATTATATTCTCAATACTAGTAATCAGAGGCTCTCCTCAACGCAGTGGATCGGAAGATGCAGCTGGAGTCGGAGACTAAGTTGAGACTAGCTTGAGTAGTCTCGCCTTCCCGTATCTCCACTGCGGTAAGTTGACGTGTCGAGCTGAATGAAGTCTATTAGGAACATCAGTTAGGTTACACTATTAAGATTCGAATAGTTCATTCTCTTCGAATAGCGTTATTTTTGTGTCTTATGGATCGATCATAAGTACAAACGTTCATTCATCAGTTCTCAAGCGTCACCGTTAGTGAAGTGACACAAACGTACGACTCGGTGATGCAGAAACGCGGGCATTTCCAGAGGGGTGGATCCGCCTTGACAATCATATATGTTCCGACGAGTACCTGTAATGGACAGCGAGTGAGAGTGAGAGTATTGGTATTTTCCCAGTGGGATCCTTGAGGTTCCGAGGAATGTCGCACCTACATGAAATATACCGATGGGACGCCATTATATATATATAATTCTCTCACGTGGTCTCCTAGTCGAGAAAAGCACCAAAGTAATCGATTTATCAGTCAAACTCACCGGGAGCTCGACCTGCATGGGATGACATCCGGTATCCCTCACACCGACACAGGTGGAGATAATAAGTGCGATAGAGAAAATAAGTCCCTTCATAGCAAGATGTCAAGATTATCAAAGGGCCGAGTTCATGTGAGTAGAGGACTAGGGTGCAGTATACTTCCGCTCTCGAGAGAGGACTGAGACAGATGGACCCATGAAATAAATGAGAATAACGCCATTCCATTCCAATTGAATGACTCTTAGAAATATGGGGAATGATATTGGAATCCATCCAAATCGCATTGAGAAGAATGGTTCGAAGAAAAGGTCAACGTCTGGCGCTCTGAAGACCATTCAAAACCATCTCCCTTAATTAAACTCCGAGATATTATAGGGAAATTGGATGAATTTACCATTGTCTTTACTGAGATCATCTCAAAAGAGCATAAGTTAAAAGATCATAGTCATTTTTTGAGCATAAATTAAAAGATCATTGTCATTTTTAGTAAGTTTTGAAATTATATAACTGTGTGTGACGTGAGTGTCACACACTCCGTTATCATAACGTTATCTCGTCATCTGTGTGATTCAGCTCCATTTCATGCTTCGCGTTTGCAGGGTCAGAATAAGTCAGAGTTAATCCTATTTAGATACGCATGGCCTAAACGATACACTCAAGAATTGAAGCTACTAAAATCTTTTGGTGGAACCAGTCTGCGTTTGTCATGTTGTTGGTACATTTTCTTCAAATAAACCGACCAAGTTAACAACACTTTATCGAGGAGTTTGTTTGTACCGCACCTTCCTGACTACAATCTCTGTTATCATTCCCCAGCCAATCATTCCTTGTAAATTCTGTAAAAACGGCCAAGTTTCCATCACATTGAGACAAGAACTCGGAAACAAATATTTTTCCAAGATTTCCAACACTCAGAAATCCGAATAGAACACTCCGGTTATGGATGACAGCTGCCAATGGGTGGATATTAGAGAGGGGATATGAAAGCGAGATGGCCGTCACCCTGGACCTCTCTCTAATCTGCTGGACAGTCTAAAGCCCCCCCCCCCCTCTTCTCATATTACGGTGACGGTATCGTTAACACGAGTATATATATATATATATATATATATATATATATATATAATATCACCCTTCCCAATATCTACCCCTCCTCTCGTTTGTCAACTGTAAGCCCTCAGTAACCGGGGTATGCTAAATTGATTGCCGAGAGTCTGTCTCGGAACCACCCACTCTATCGGTACCACACACTCTATCGGACCCATACACTGTCTCGGTACCACTCACTTTCTCGGAACCACTCACTATCTCGGTACCAATCACTATCTCGGAACCGCCCACTCTATCGGAATCATATACTGTCTCGGTACCACTCACTCTATCGGTACCACACACTCTATCGGACCCATACACTGTCTCGGTACCACTCACTTTCTCGGAACCACTCACTATCTCGGAACCACTCACTATCTCGGTACCACTCACTATCTCGGAACCGCCCACTCTATCGGAACCATATACTGTCTCGGTACCACTCACTCTATCGGTACCACACACTCTATCGGATCCATACACTGCCTCGGTACCACACACTCTATCGGACCCATACACTGTCTCGGTACCACTCACTTTCTCGGAATCACTCACTATCTCGGTACCACTCACTATCTCGGAACCGCCCACTCTATCGGAACCATATACTGTCTCGGTACCACTCACTCTATCGGTACCACACACTCTATCGGACCCATACACTGTCTCGGAACCACTCACTATCTCGGTACCACTCACTATCTCGGAACCAATCACTATCTCGGTACCACTCACTATCTCGGTACCACTCACTATCTCGGAACCACACACTCTATCGGACCCAAACACTGTCTCGGTACCACCCACTCTATCGGATCCATACACTGCCTCGGTACCACTCACTGTCTCGGTACCACTCACTGTCTCGGTACCACTCACTATCTCGGTACCACTCACTATCTCGGAACCGCCCACTCTATCGGAACCGTATACTGTCTCGGTACCACTCACTCTATCGGTACCACACACTCTATCGGACCCATACACTGTCTCGGTACCACTCACTCTATCGGTACCACTCACTATCTCGGAACCACTCACTATCTCGGTACCACTCACTTTCTCGGAACCGCCCACTCTATCGGAACCATATACAGTACTGGCTAATCGCATTGGGTATCGGCAGCCGCGGCGGACCGCGGTTTCCGCGGATCTATTTAGCGCAAATTTGGGGCATTTTCAGGCATCAGGGTGTTGATTTTCGGAATCTCCAGTACATTTCCGATCGAAATGACTATAATTTCATATTTTATTCGTCGTTATAAGGGATTTTAAATTATTCGCAGAAAAAGCCTGACCCAGCGAACAATAGTTGGCCCCATGAACTAGCCATGGCATGATATTCTTTTTCTAGAGACAAATGTATGGTACCGATTATAGCGAGTTTAAGCAAGGATTGGGCTTCTGGGACGATTTGTTCAAGTGGGCCAACTATTGTTCGCTGAGTAAGGCTTTTTCAGTGAATATTATACATTCTCGTAAATCGAAGAATAAAATATCATCTTATAGTGATTCCGATCGGAAATGGACTGGAGATTACGAAAATAAACAACTTGATGCCTGAAAATGTCTCCGCTTTGCGCTAAATCAATCCGCGGAAACCGCGGTCCGCCGCGGGCCGCAGCGGCTGCCGATACCCAATGCGATTAGCCAGTACTGTAATGTCTCGGAACCACTGACTCTATCGATACCACACACTCTATCGGACCCATACACTGTCTCAGTACCACCCACTCTATCGGATCCATACACTGCCTCGGTACCACTCACTGTCTCGGTACCACACACTCTATCGGAACCACTCGCTATCTCGGTACCACTCACTATCTCGGAACAGCCCACTCTATCGGAACCATATACTGTCTCGATATCGCTCATTATATCGGTACCACACACTCTATCGGACCCATACACTGTCTCGGTACCACCCACTCTATCGGATCCATACACTGCCTCGGTACCACTCACTGTCTCGGTACCACTCACTGTCTCGGTACCACTCACTAGCTCGGTACCACTCACTATCTCGGAACCGCCCACTCTATCGGAACCATATACTGTCTCGGTACCACTCACTCTATCGGTACCACACACTCTATCGGACCCATACACTGTCTCGGTACCACTCACTTTCTCGGAACCACTCACTATCTCGGAACCACTCACTATCTCGGTACCACTCACTATCTCGGAACCGCCCACTCTATCGGAACCATATACTGTCTCGGTACCACTCACTCTATCGGTACCACACACTCTATCGGACCCATACACTGTCTCAGTACCACCCACTCTATCGGATCCATACACTGCCTCGGTACCACTCACTGTCTCGGTACCACTCACTTTCTCGGTACCACTCACTTTCTCGGAACCACTCACTATCTCGGAACCACTCACTATCTCGGTACCACTCACTATCTCGGAACCGCCCACTCTATCGGAACCATATACTGTCTCGGTACCACTCACTCTATCGGTACCACACACTCTATCGGACCCATACACTGTCTCAGTACCACCCACTCTATCGGGTCCATACACTGCCTCGGTACCACTCACTGTCTCGGTACCACACACTCTATCGGAACCACTCACTATCTCGGTACCAATCACTATCTCGGAACCGCCCACTCTATCGGAACCATATACTCTATCGGACCCATACACTGTATCGGTACCACCCACTCTATCGGAGCCTCGGTACCACTCACTGTCTCGGTACCACTCACTGTCTCGGTACCACTCACTATCTCGGTACCACTCACTATCTCGGAACCGCCCACTCTATCGGAACCATATACTGTCTCGGTACCACTCACTCTATCGGTACCACACACTCTATCGGATCCATACACTGCCTCGGTACCACACACTCTATCGGACCCATACACTGTCTCGGTACCACTCACTTTCTCGGAATCACTCACTATCTCGGTACCACTCACTATCTCGGAACCGCCCACTCTATCGGAACCATATACTGTCTCGGTACCACTCACTCTATCGGTACCACACACTCTATCGGACCCATACACTGTCTCGGAACCACTCACTATCTCGGTACCACTCACTATCTCGGAACCGCCCACTCTATCGGAACCATATACTGTCTCGGTACCACTCACTCTATCGGTACCACACACTCTATCGGACCCATACACTGTCTCAGTACCACCCACTCTATCGGATCCATACACTGCCTCGGTACCACTCACTGTCTCGGTACCACACACTCTATCGGAACCACTCACTATCTCGGTACCAATCACTATCTCGGAACCGCCCACTCTATCGGAACCATATACTCTATCGGACCCATACACTGTATCGGTACCACCCACTCTATCGGATCCATACACTGCCTCGGTACCACTCACTGTCTCGGTACCACTCACTTTCTCGGTACCACTCACTTTCTCGGAACCACTCACTATCTCGGAACCACTCACTATCTCGGTACCACTCACTATCTGGGAACCGCCCACTCTATCGGAACCATATACTGTCTCGGTACCACTCACTCTATCGGTACCACACACTCTATCGGACCCATACACTGTCTCAGTACCACCCACTCTATCGGATCCATACACTGCCTCGGTACCACTCACTGTCTCGGTACCACACACTCTATCGGAACCACTCACTATCTCGGTACCAATCACTATCTCGGAACCGCCCACTCTATCGGAACCATATACTCTATCGGACCCATACACTGTATCGGTACCACCCACTCTATCGGAGCCTCGGTACCACTCACTGTCTCGGTACCACTCACTGTCTCGGTACCACTCACTATCTCGGTACCACTCACTATCTCGGAACCGCCCACTCTATCGGAACCATATACTGTCTCGGTACCACTCACTCTATCGGTACCACACACTCTATCGGATCCATACACTGCCTCGGTACCACACACTCTATCGGACCCATACACTGTCTCGGTACCACTCACTTTCTCGGAATCACTCACTATCTCGGTACCACTCACTATCTCGGAACCGCCCACTCTATCGGAACCATATACTGTCTCGGTACCACTCACTCTATCGGTACCACACACTCTATCGGACCCATACACTGTCTCGGAACCACTCACTATCTCGGTACCACTCACTATCTCGGTACCAATCACTATCTCGGTACCACTCACTATCTCGGTACCACTCACTATCTCGGAACCACACACTCTATCGGACCCATACACTGTCTCGGTACCACCCACTCTATCGGATCCATACATTGCCTCGGTACCACTCACTGTCTCGGTACCACTCACTGTCTCGGTACCACTCACTATCTCGGTACCACTCACTATCTCGGAACCGCCCACTCTATCGGAACCATATACTGTCTCGGTACCACTCACTCTATCGGTACCACACACTCTATCGGACCCATACACTGTCTCGGAACCACTCACTATCTCGGTACCACTCACTATCTCGGAACCAATCACTATCTCGGTACCACTCACTATCTCGGTACCACTCACTATCTCGGAACCACACACTCTATCGGACCCAAACACTGTCTCGGTACCACCCACTCTATCGGATCCATACACTGCCTCGGTACCACTCACTGTCTCGGTACCACTCACTGTCTCGGTACCACTCACTATCTCGGTACCACTCACTATCTCGGAACCGCCCACTCTATCGGAACCGTATACTGTCTCGGTACCACTCACTCTATCGGTACCACACACTCTATCGGACCCATACACTGTCTCGGTACCACTCACTCTATCGGTACCACTCACTATCTCGGAACCACTCACTATCTCGGTACCACTCACTTTCTCGGAACCGCCCACTCTATCGGAACCATATACAGTACTGGCTAATCGCATTGGGTATCGGCAGCCGCGGCGGACCGCGGTTTCCGCGGATCTATTTAGCGCAAATTTGGGGCATTTTCAGGCATCAGGGTGTTGATTTTCGGAATCTCCAGTACATTTCCGATCGAAATGACTATAATTTCATATTTTATTCGTCGTTATACGGGATTTTAAATTATTCGCAGAAAAAGCCTGACCCAGCGAACAATAGTTGGCCCCATGAACTAGCCATGGCATGATATTCTTTTTCTAGAGACAAATGTATGGTATCGATTATAGCGAGTTTAAGCAAGGATTGGGCTTCTGGGACGATTTGTTCAAGTGGGCCAACTATTGTTCGCTGAGTAAGGCTTTTTCAGTGAATATTATACATTCTCGTAAATCGAAGAATAAAATATCATCTTATAGTGATTCCGATCGGAAATGGACTGGAGATTACGAAAATAAACAACTTGATGCCTGAAAATGTCTCCGCTTTGCGCTAAATCAATCCGCGGAAACCGCGGTCCGCCGCGGGCCGCAGCGGCTGCCGATACCCAATGCGATTAGCCAGTACTGTAATGTCTCGGAACCACTGACTCTATCGATACCACACACTCTATCGGACCCATACACTGTCTCAGTACCACCCACTCTATCGGATCCATACACTGCCTCGGTACCACTCACTGTCTCGGTACCACACACTCTATCGGAACCACTCGCTATCTCGGTACCACTCACTATCTCGGAACAGCCCACTCTATCGGAACCATATACTGTCTCGATATCGCTCATTATATCGGTACCACACACTCTATCGGACCCATACACTGTCTCGGTACCACCCACTCTATCGGATCCATACACTGCCTCGGTACCACTCACTGTCTCGGTACCACTCACTGTCTCGGTACCACTCACTAGCTCGGTACCACTCACTATCTCGGAACCGCCCACTCTATCGGAACCATATACTGTCTCGGTACCACTCACTCTATCGGTACCACACACTCTATCGGACCCATACACTGTCTCGGTACCACTCACTTTCTCGGAACCACTCACTATCTCGGAACCACTCACTATCTCGGTACCACTCACTATCTCGGAACCGCCCACTCTATCGGAACCATATACTGTCTCGGTACCACTCACTCTATCGGTACCACACACTCTATCGGACCCATACACTGTCTCAGTACCACCCACTCTATCGGATCCATACACTGCCTCGGTACCACTCACTGTCTCGGTACCACTCACTTTCTCGGTACCACTCACTTTCTCGGAACCACTCACTATCTCGGAACCACTCACTATCTCGGTACCACTCACTATCTCGGAACCGCCCACTCTATCGGAACCATATACTGTCTCGGTACCACTCACTCTATCGGTACCACACACTCTATCGGACCCATACACTGTCTCAGTACCACCCACTCTATCGGATCCATACACTGCCTCGGTACCACTCACTGTCTCGGTACCACACACTCTATCGGAACCACTCACTATCTCGGTACCAATCACTATCTCGGAACCGCCCACTCTATCGGAACCATATACTCTATCGGACCCATACACTGTATCGGTACCACCCACTCTATCGGAGCCTCGGTACCACTCACTGTCTCGGTACCACTCACTGTCTCGGTACCACTCACTATCTCGGTACCACTCACTATCTCGGAACCGCCCACTCTATCGGAACCATATATTGTCTCGATATCACTCATTCTATCGGTACCACACACTCTATCGGAACCATACACTGTCTCGGTACCACACACTCTATCGGATCCATACACTGCCTCGGTACCACTCACTATCTCGGTACCACTCACTATCTCGGAACCGCCCACTCTATCGGAACCATATATTGTCTCGATATCACTCATTCTATCGGTACCACACACTCTATCGGAACCATACACTGTCTCGGTACCACCCACTCTATCGGATCCATACACTGCCTCGGTACCACTCACTGTCTCGGTACCACTCACTGTCTCGGTACCACTCACTGTCTCGGTACCACTCACTGTCTCGGTACCACTCACTATCTCGGTACCACTCACTATCTCGGAACCGCCCACTCTATCGGAACCGTATACTGTCTCGGTACCACTCACTCTATCATCACCACACACTCTATCGGACCCATACACTGTCTCGGTACCACCCACTCTATCGGAGCCTCGGTACCACTCACTGTCTCGGTACCACTCACTAGCTCGGTACCACTCACTATCTCGGAACCGCCCACTCTATCGGAACCATATACTGTCTCGGTACCACTCACTCTATCGGTACCACACACTCTATCGGAACCATACACTGTCTCGGTACCACTCACTCTATCGGATCCATACACTGCCTCGGTACCACTCACTATCTCGGTACCACTCACTATCTCGGAACCGCCCACTCTATCGGAACCATATATTGTCTCGATATCACTCATTCTATCGGTACCACACACTCTATCGGAACCATACACTGTCTCAGTACCACCCACTCTATCGGATCCATACACTGTCTCGGTACCACTCACTATCTCGGTACCACTCACTATCTCGGAACCGCCCACTCTATCGGAACCATATACTGTCTCGGTACCACTCACTCTATCGGTACCACACACTCTATCGGAACCATACACTGTCTCAGTACCACCCACTCTATCGGATCCATACACTGTCTCGGTACCACTCACTATCTCGGTACCACTCACTATCTCGGAACCGCCCACTCTATCGGAACCGTATACTGTCTCGGTACCACTCACTCTATCGGCACCACACACTCTATCGGACCCATACACTGTCTCGGTACCACCCACTCTATCGGAGCCTCGGTACCACCCTCTCTATCGGAACCACTCACTATCTCGGTACCACTCACTATCTCGGAACCGCCCACTCTATCGGAACCATATACTGTCTCGGTACCACTCACTCTATCGGTACCACACACTCTATCGGACCCATACACTGTCTCAGTACCACCCACTCTATCGGATCCATACACTGCCTCGGTACCACTCACTGTCTCGGTACCACTCACTTTCTCGGTATCACTCACTTTCTCGGAACCACTCACTATCTCGGAACCATATACTGTCTCGGTACCACTCACTCTATCGGTACCACGCACTCTATCGGACCCATATACTGTCTCGATATCACTCATTCTATCGGTACCACACACTCTATCGGACCCATACACTGTCTCGGTACCACCCACTCTATCGGATCCATACACTGTCTCGGTACCACTCACTATCTCGGTACCACTCACTATCTCGGAACCGCCCACTCTATCGGAACCGTATACTGTCTCGGTACCACTCACTCTATCGGCACCACACACTCTATCGGACCCATACACTGTCTCGGTACCACCCACTCTATCGGAGCCTCGGTACCACCCTCTCTATCGGTACCACTCACTATCTCGGTACCACTCACTATCTCGGAACCGCCCACTCTATCGGAACCATATATTGTCTCGATATCACTCATTCTATCGGTACCACACACTCTATCGGACCCATACACTGTCTCAGTACCACCCACTCTATCGGATCCATACACTGCCTCGGTACCACTCACTGTCTCGGTACCACTCACTTTCTCGGTATCACTCACTTTCTCGGAACCACTCACTATCTCGGAACCATATACTGTCTCGGTACCACTCACTCTATCGGTACCACGCACTCTATCGGACCCATATACTGTCTCGATATCACTCATTCTATCGGTACCACACACTCTATCGGACCCATACACTGTCTCGGTACCACCCACTCTATCGGATCCATACACTGCCTCGATACCACTCACTGTCTCGGTACCACTCACTGCCTCGGTACCACACACTCTATCGGACCCACACACTGTCTCGGTACCACTCACTTTCTCGGAACCACTCACTATCTCGGTACCACTCACTATCTCGGTACCAATCACTATCTCGGAACCGCCCACTCTATCGGAACCATATACTGTCTCGGTACCACTCACTCTATCGGTACCACACACTCTATCGGACCCATACACTGTCTCGGTACCACTCACTTTCTCGGAACCACTCACTATCTCGGAACCACTCACTATCTCGGTACCACTCACTATCTCGGAACCGCCCACTCTATCGGAACCATATACTGTCTCGGTACCACTCACTCTATCCGTACCACACACTCTATCGGACCCATACACTGTCTCGGTACCACACACTCTATCGGATCCATACACTGCCTCGGTACCACTCACTATCTCGGTACCACTCACTATCTCGGAACCGCCCACTCTATCGGAACCATATATTGTCTCGATATCACTCATTCTATCGGTACCACACACTCTATCGGAACCATACACTGTCTCGGTACCACACACTCTATCGGATCCATACACTGCCTCGGTACCACTCACTATCTCGGTACCACTCACTATCTCGGAACCGCCCACTCTATCGGAACCATATATTGTCTCGATATCACTCATTCTATCGGTACCACACACTCTATCGGAACCATACACTGTCTCGGTACCACCCACTCTATCGGATCCATACACTGCCTCGGTACCACTCACTGTCTCGGTACCACTCACTGTCTCGGTACCACTCACTGTCTCGGTACCACTCACTGTCTCGGTACCACTCACTATCTCGGTACCACTCACTATCTCGGAACCGCCCACTCTATCGGAACCGTATACTGTCTCGGTACCACTCACTCTATCATCACCACACACTCTATCGGACCCATACACTGTCTCGGTACCACCCACTCTATCGGAGCCTCGGTACCACTCACTGTCTCGGTACCACTCACTAGCTCGGTACCACTCACTATCTCGGAACCGCCCACTCTATCGGAACCATATACTGTCTCGGTACCACTCACTCTATCGGTACCACACACTCTATCGGAACCATACACTGTCTCGGTACCACTCACTCTATCGGATCCATACACTGCCTCGGTACCACTCACTATCTCGGTACCACTCACTATCTCGGAACCGCCCACTCTATCGGAACCATATATTGTCTCGATATCACTCATTCTATCGGTACCACACACTCTATCGGACCCATACACTGTCTCAGTACCACCCACTCTATCGGATCCATACACTGTCTCGGTACCACTCACTATCTCGGTACCACTCACTATCTCGGAACCGCCCACTCTATCGGAACCGTATACTGTCTCGGTACCACTCACTCTATCGGCACCACACACTCTATCGGACCCATACACTGTCTCGGTACCACCCACTCTATCGGAGCCTCGGTACCACCCTCTCTATCGGAACCACTCACTATCTCGGTACCACTCACTATCTCGGAACCGCCCACTCTATCGGAACCATATACTGTCTCGGTACCACTCACTCTATCGGTACCACACACTCTATCGGACCCATACACTGTCTCAGTACCACCCACTCTATCGGATCCATACACTGCCTCGGTACCACTCACTGTCTCGGTACCACTCACTTTCTCGGTATCACTCACTTTCTCGGAACCACTCACTATCTCGGAACCATATACTGTCTCGGTACCACTCACTCTATCGGTACCACGCACTCTATCGGACCCATATACTGTCTCGATATCACTCATTCTATCGGTACCACACACTCTATCGGACCCATACACTGTCTCGGTACCACCCACTCTATCGGATCCATACACTGTCTCGGTACCACTCACTATCTCGGTACCACTCACTATCTCGGAACCGCCCACTCTATCGGAACCGTATACTGTCTCGGTACCACTCACTCTATCGGCACCACACACTCTATCGGACCCATACACTGTCTCGGTACCACCCACTCTATCGGAGCCTCGGTACCACCCTCTCTATCGGTACCACTCACTATCTCGGTACCACTCACTATCTCGGAACCGCCCACTCTATCGGAACCATATATTGTCTCGATATCACTCATTCTATCGGTACCACACACTCTATCGGACCCATACACTGTCTCAGTACCACCCACTCTATCGGATCCATACACTGCCTCGGTACCACTCACTGTCTCGGTACCACTCACTTTCTCGGTATCACTCACTTTCTCGGAACCACTCACTATCTCGGAACCATATACTGTCTCGGTACCACTCACTCTATCGGTACCACGCACTCTATCGGACCCATATACTGTCTCGATATCACTCATTCTATCGGTACCACACACTCTATCGGACCCATACACTGTCTCGGTACCACCCACTCTATCGGATCCATACACTGCCTCGATACCACTCACTGTCTCGGTACCACTCACTGCCTCGGTACCACACACTCTATCGGACCCACACACTGTCTCGGTACCACTCACTTTCTCGGAACCACTCACTATCTCGGTACCACTCACTATCTCGGTACCAATCACTATCTCGGAACCGCCCACTCTATCGGAACCATATACTGTCTCGGTACCACTCACTCTATCGGTACCACACACTCTATCGGACCCATACACTGTCTCGGTACCACTCACTTTCTCGGAACCACTCACTATCTCGGAACCACTCACTATCTCGGTACCACTCACTATCTCGGAACCGCCCACTCTATCGGAACCATATACTGTCTCGGTACCACTCACTCTATCCGTACCACACACTCTATCGGACCCATACACTGTCTCGGTACCACACACTCTATCGGATCCATACACTGCCTCGGTACCACTCACTATCTCGGTACCACTCACTATCTCGGAACCGCCCACTCTATCGGAACCATATATTGTCTCGATATCACTCATTCTATCGGTACCACACACTCTATCGGAACCATACACTGTCTCGGTACCACACACTCTATCGGATCCATACACTGCCTCGGTACCACTCACTATCTCGGTACCACTCACTATCTCGGAACCGCCCACTCTATCGGAACCATATATTGTCTCGATATCACTCATTCTATCGGTACCACACACTCTATCGGATCCATACACTGCCTCGGTACCACTCACTGTCTCGGTACCACTCACTGTCTCGGTACCACTCACTGTCTCGGTACCACTCACTGTCTCGGTACCACTCACTATCTCGGTACCACTCACTATCTCGGAACCGCCCACTCTATCGGAACCGTATACTGTCTCGGTACCACTCACTCTATCGGCACCACACACTCTATCGGACCCATACACTGTCTCGGTACCACCCACTCTATCGGAGCCTCGGTACCACTCACTGTCTCGGTACCACTCACTAGCTCGGTACCACTCACTATCTCGGAACCGCCCACTCTATCGGATCCATATACTGTCTCGGTACCACTCACTCTATCGGTACCACACACTCTATCGGAACCATACACTGTCTCGGTACCACTCACTCTATCGGATCCATACACTGCCTCGGTACCACTCACTATCTCGGTACCACTCACTATCTCGGAACCGCCCACTCTATCGGAACCATATATTGTCTCGATATCACTCATTCTATCGGTACCACACACTCTATCGGACCCATACACTGTCTCAGTACCACCCACTCTATCGGATCCATACACTGTCTCGGTACCACTCACTATCTCGGTACCACTCACTATCTCGGAACCGCCCACTCTATCGGAACCGTATACTGTCTCGGTACCACTCACTCTATCGGCACCACACACTCTATCGGACCCATACACTGTCTCGGTACCACCCACTCTATCGGAGCCTCGGTACCACCCTCTCTATCGGAACCACTCACTATCTCGGTACCACTCACTATCTCGGAACCGCCCACTCTATCGGAACCATATACTGTCTCGGTACCACTCACTCTATCGGTACCACACACTCTATCGGACCCATACACTGTCTCAGTACCACCCACTCTATCGGATCCATACACTGCCTCGGTACCACTCACTGTCTCGGTACCACTCACTTTCTCGGTATCACTCACTTTCTCGGAACCACTCACTATCTCGGAACCATATACTGTCTCGGTACCACTCACTCTATCGGTACCACGCACTCTATCGGACCCATATACTGTCTCGATATCACTCATTCTATCGGTACCACACACTCTATCGGACCCATACACTGTCTCGGTACCACCCACTCTATCGGATCCATACACTGCCTCGATACCACTCACTGTCTCGGTACCACTCACTGCCTCGGTACCACACACTCTATCGGACCCACACACTGTCTCGGTACCACTCACTTTCTCGGAACCACTCACTATCTCGGTACCACTCACTATCTCGGTACCAATCACTATCTCGGAACCGCCCACTCTATCGGAACCATATACTGTCTCGGTACCACTCACTCTATCGGTACCACACACTCTATCGGACCCATACACTGTCTCGGTACCACTCACTTTCTCGGAACCACTCACTATCTCGGAACCACTCACTATCTCGGTACCACTCACTATCTCGGAACCGCCCACTCTATCGGAACCATATACTGTCTCGGTACCACTCACTCTATCCGTACCACACACTCTATCGGACCCATACACTGTCTCAGTACCACCCACTCTATCGGATCCATACACTGCCTCGGTACCACTCACTGTCTCGGTACCACTCACTTTCTCGGTATCACTCACTTTCTCGGAACCAGTCACTATCTCGGAACCATATACTGTCTCGGTACCACTCACTCTATCGGTACCACACACTCTATCGGACCCATACACTGTCTCAGTACCACCCACTCTATCGGATCCATATACTGTCTCGGTACCACTCACTCTATCGGTACCACTAACTCTATCGGACCCATACACTGTCTCAGTACCACCCACTCTATCGGACCCATACACTGTCTCAGTACCACCCACTCTATCGGAACCATATACTGTCTCGGTACCACTCACTCTATCCGTACCACACACTCTATCGGATCCATACACTGCCTCGGTACCACACACTCTATCGGACCCATACACTGTCTCGGTACCACTCACTTTCTCGGAATCACTCACTATCTCGGTACCACTCACTATCTCGGAACCGCCCACTCTATCGGAACCATATACTGTCTCGGTACCACTCACTCTATCGGTACCACACACTCTATCGGACCCATACACTGTCTCAGTACCACCCACTCTATCGGATCCATACACTGCCTCGGTACCACTCACTGTCTCGGTACCACACACTCTATCGGAACCACTCACTGTCTCGGTACCACACACTCTATCGGAACCACTCACTATCTCGGTACCACTCACAATCTCGGAACCGCCCACTCTATCGGAACCATATACTGTCTCGATATCACTCATTCTATCGGTACCACACGCTCTATCGGACCCATACACTGTCTCGATACCACTCACTGTCTCGGTACCACTCACTGCCTCGGTACCACACACTCTATCGGACCCACACACTGTCTCGGTACCACTCACTTTCTCGGAACCACTCACTATCTCGGTACCACTCACTATCTCGGTACCAATCACTATCTCGGAACCGCCCACTCTATCGGAACCATATACTGTCTCGGTACCACTCACTCTATCGGTACCACTAACTCTATCGGACCCATACACTGTCTCAGTACCACCCACTCTATCGGATCCACTCACTATCTCGGTACCACTCACTATCTCGGTACCAATCACTATCTCGGAACCGCCCACTCTATCGGAACCATATACTGTCTCGGTACCACTCACTATCTCGGAACCGCCCACTCTATCGGAACCATATACTGTCTCGGTACCACTCACTCTATCGGTACCACACACTCTATCGGACCCATACACTGTCTCACTACCACCCACTCTATCGGATCCATACACTGCCTCGGTACCACTCACTGTCTCGGTACCACTCACTTTCTCGGTATCACTCACTTTCTCGGAACCACTCACTATCTCGGTACCACTCACTATCTCGGAACCGCCCACTCTATCGGAACCATATACTGTCTCGGTACCACTCACTCTATCGGTACCACACACTCTATCGGACCCATACACTGTCTCAGTACCCCCCACTCTATCGGATCCATACACTGCCTCGGTACCACTCACTGTCTCGGTACCACTCACTATCTCGGTACCACTCACTATCTCGGAACCGCCCACTCTATCGGAACCATATATTGTCTCGATATCACTCATTCTATCGGCACCACACACTCTATCGGACCCATACACTGTCTCGGTACCACCCACTCTATCGGAACCACTCACTATCTCGGTACCACTCTCTATCTCGGAACCGCCCACTCTATCGGAACCATATACTGTCTCGGTACCACTCACTCTATCGGTACCACACACTCTATCGGACCCATACACTGTCTCAGTACCACCCACTCTATCGGATCCATACACTGCCTCGGTACCACTCACTGTCTCGGTACCACTCACTATCTCGGTACCACTCACTATCTCGGAACCGCCCACTCTATCGGAACCATATATTGTCTCGATATCACTCATTCTATCGGCACCACACACTCTATCGGACCCATACACTGTCTCGGTACCACCCACTCTATCGGAACCACTCACTATCTCGGTACCACTCTCTATCTCGGAACCGCCCACTCTATCGGAACCATATACTGTCTCGGTACCACTCACTCTATCGGTACCACACACTCTATCGGACCCATACACTGTCTCAGTACCACCCACTCTATCGGATCCATACACTGTCTCGGTACCACTCACTGTCTCGGTACCACTCACTATCTCGGTACCACTCACTATCTCGGAACCGCCCACTCTATCGGAACCATATATTGTCTCGATATCACTCATTCTATCGGCACCACACACTCTATCGGACCCATACACTGTCTCGGTACCACCCACTCTATCGGAACCACTCACTATCTCGGTACCACTCTCTATCTCGGAACCGCCCACTCTATCGGAACCATATACTGCCTCGGTACCACTCACTGTCTCGGTATCACTCACTGTCTCGGTACCACTCACTATCTCGGTACCACTCACTATCTCGGAACCGCCCACTCTATCGGAACCATATACTGTCTCGGTACCACTCACTCTATCGGTACCACACACTCTATCGGACCCATACACTGTCTCAGTACCACCCACTCTATCGGATCCATACACTGCCTCGGTACCACTCACTGTCTCGGTACCACTCACTATCTCGGTACCACTCACTATCTCGGAACCGCCCACTCTATCGGAACCATATATTGTCTCGATATCACTCATTCTATCGGCACCACACACTCTATCGGACCCATACACTGTCTCGGTACCACCCACTCTATCGGAACCACTCACTATCTCGGTACCACTCTCTATCTCGGAACCGCCCACTCTATCGGAACCATATACTGCCTCGGTACCACTCACTGTCTCGGTATCACTCACTGTCTCGGTACCACTCACTATCTCGGTACCACTCACTATCTCGGAACCGCCCACTCTATCGGAACCATATATTGTCTCGATATCACTCATTCTATCGGTACCACACACTCTATCGGACCCATAAACTGTCTCGGTACCACCCTCTCTATCGGAACCACTCACTATCTCGGTACCACTCACTATCTCGGAACCGCCCACTCTATCGGAACCATATACTGTCTCGGTACCACTCACTCTATCGGTACCACACACTCTATCGGACCCATACACTGTCTCGGTACCACTCACTCTATCTGTACCACACACTCTATCGGATCCATACACTGCCTCGGTACCACACACTCTATCGGACCCATACACTGTCTCGGTACCACTCACTATCTCGGAACCGCCCACTCTATCGGAACCATATACTGTCTCGGTACCACTCACTCTATCGGTACCACACACTCTATCGGAACCATATACTGTCTCGGTACCACTCACTCTATCCGTACCACACACTCTATCGGATCCATACACTGCCTCGGTACCACACACTCTATCGGACCCATACACTGTCTCGGTACCACTCACTTTCTCGGAATCACTCACTATCTCGGTACCACTCACTATCTCGGAACCGCCCACTCTATCGGAACCATATACTGTCTCGGTACCACTCACTCTATCGGTACCACACACTCTATCGGACCCATACACTGTCTCAGTACCACCCACTCTATCGGATCCATACACTGCCTCGGTACCACTCACTGTCTCGGTACCACACACTCTATCGGAACCACTCACTATCTCGGTACCACTCACAATCTCGGAACCGCCCACTCTATCGGAACCATATACTGTCTCGATATCACTCATTCTATCGGTACCACACGCTCTATCGGACCCATACACTGTCTCGGTACCACCCACTCTATCGGATCCATACACTGCCTCGGTACCACTCACTGTCTCGGTACCACTCACTGCCTCGGTACCACACACTCTATCGGACCCATACACTGTCTCAGTACCACCCACTCTATCGGATCCACACACTGTCTCGGTACCACTCACTTTCTCGGAACCACTCACTATCTCGGTACCACTCACTATCTCGGTACCAATCACTATCTCGGAACCGCCCACTCTATCGGAACCATATACTGTCTCGGTACCACTCACTCTATCGGTACCACACACTCTATCGGACCCATACACTGTCTCAGTACCACCCACTCTATCGGATCCACACACTGTCTCGGTACCACTCACTTTCTCGGAACCACTCACTATCTCGGTACCACTCACTATCTCGGTACCAATCACTATCTCGGAACCGCCCACTCTATCGGAACCATATACTGTCTCGGTACCACTCACTCTATCGGTACCACTAACTCTATCGGACCCATACACTGTCTCAGTACCACCCACTCTATCGGATCCACTCACTATCTCGGTACCACTCACTATCTCGGTACCAATCACTATCTCGGAACCGCCCACTCTATCGGAACCATATACTGTCTCGGTACCACTCACTCTATCGGTACCACACACTCTATCGGACCCATACACTGTCTCAGTACCACCCACTCTATCGGATCCATACACTGCCTCGATACCACTCACTGTCTCGGTACCACTCACTGCCTCGGTACCACACACTCTATCGGACCCACACACTGTCTCGGTACCACTCACTTTCTCGGAACCACTCACTATCTCGGTACCACTCACTATCTCGGTACCAATCACTATCTCGGAACCGCCCACTCTATCGGAACCATATACTGTCTCGGTACCACTCACTCTATCGGTACCACACACTCTATCGGACCCATACACTGTCTCAGTACCACCCACTCTATCGGATCCATACACTGCCTCGGTACCACTCACTGTCTCGGTACCACTCACTATCTCGGTACCACTCACTATCTCGGAACCGCCCACTCTATCGGACCCATACACTGTCTCGGTACCACCCACTCTATCGGAACCACTCACTATCTCGGTACCACTCACTATCTCGGAACCGCCCACTCTATCGGAACCATATACTGCCTCGGTACCACTCACGGTCTCGGTACCACTCACTGTCTCGGTACCACTCACTATCTCGGTACCACTCACTATCTCGGAACCATATACTGTCTCGGTACCACTCACTCTATCGGTACCACGCACTCTATCGGACCCATATACTGTCTCGATATCACTCATTCTATCGGTACCACACACTCTATCGGACCCATACACTGTCTCAGTACCACCCTCTCTATCGGATCCATACACTGCCTCGGTACCACTCACTGTCTCGGTACCACTCACTTTCTCGGTATCACTCACTTTCTCGGAACCACTCACTATCTCGGAACCATATACTGTCTCGGTACCACTCACTCTATCGGTACCACGCACTCTATCGGACCCATATACTGTCTCGATATCACTCATTCTATCGGTACCACACACTCTATCGGACCAATACACTGTCTCAGTACCACCCTCTCTATCGGATCCATACACTGCCTCGGTACCACTCACTGTCTCGGTACCACTCACTTTCTCGGTACCAATCACTATCTCGGAACCGCCCACTCTATCGAAACCATATACTGTCTCGGTACCACTCACTCTATCGGTACCACACACTCTATCGGTACCACACACTCTATCGGACCCATACACTGTCTCAGTACCACCCACTCTATCGGATCCATACACTGCCTCGGTACCACTCACTGTCTCGGTACCACACACTCTATCGGAACCACTCACTATCTCGGTACCACTCACTATCTCGGAACCGCCCACTCTATCGGAACCATATACTGTCTCGGTACCACTCACTCTATCGGTACCACACACTCTATCGGAACCATATACTGTCTCGGTACCACTCACTCTATCCGTACCACATACTCTATCGGATCCATACACTGCCTCGGTACCACACACTCTATCGGACCCATACACTGTCTCGGTACCACTCACTTTCTCGGAATCACTCACTATCTCGGTACCACTCACTATCTCGGAACCGCCCACTCTATCGGAACCATATACTGTCTCGGTACCACTCACTCTATCGGTACCACACACTCTATCGGACCCATACACTGTCTCAGTACCACCCACTCTATCGGATCCATACACTGCCTCGGTACCACTCACTGTCTCGGTACCACACACTCTATCGGAACCACTCACTATCTCGGTACCACTCACAATCTCGGAACCGCCCACTCTATCGGAACCATATACTGTCTCGATATCACTCATTCTATCGGTACCACACGCTCTATCGGACCCATACACTGTCTCGGTACCACCCACTCTATCGGATCCATACACTGCCTCGGTACCACTCACTGCCTCGGTACCACTCACTGCCTCGGTACCACACACTCTATCGGAACCATATACTGTCTCGGTACCACTCACTCTATCGGTACCACACACTCTATCGGACCCATACACTGTCTCAGTACCACCCACTCTATCGGATCCACACACTGTCTCGGTACCACTCACTTTCTCGGAACCACTCACTATCTCGGTACCACTCACTATCTCGGTACCAATCACTATCTCGGAACCGCCCACTCTATCGGAACCATATACTGTCTCGGTACCACTCACTCTATCGGTACCACTAACTCTATCGGACCCATACACTGTCTCAGTACCACCCACTCTATCGGATCCACTCACTATCTCGGTACCACTCACTATCTCGGTACCAATCACTATCTCGGAACCGCCCACTCTATCGGAACCATATACTGTCTCGGTACCACTCACTCTATCGGTACCACACACTCTATCGGACCCATACACTGTCTCAGTACTAGGGATGACAATTCAAGGATGAGTGGAAGGCCTTCCTTTCAATTTTCAGCAGTATGCAAATCGCTCTCATCCTTGATCAAGGATGAGGGGGAGCGATCGTCCTTGTTCAAGGATGGGCGTCCTTGAGGAAGGATTGAGGGGGTAAAATGGTTTTCTGAAGATCGGAAACCAAGTAAAAAGTGGTCCACAAAAGTGGTACCGTACATGGCCTATCCCTTCCTTCCTCTTCTGATAGTTTACCTTTTTTCCGCTATTCTACCGCTCCCCCTGACCAACCCTCTCCTTCCACCTCTTTACTTGTTCTCCTCTAAGAGTCCTTTGATTGAGACCTTCTGATACAGGATGGATATCAGAATGATGGGGTAGATCAGGTAGTACTAGAAAAGGGAAAGAATGTGAGATATCAGAGGAGGAGAAGAGAAGGGTAGGTCACGGGACTGCTAGAATTGGGGAAGAAGGTGAGATACAAGAGTATAAATTAGAGGGTAGGTCAGAGCCCAATTTTTATTCAATTTATGATCTTCAGAAAACAGTTTTACCCCTCTATCATTCCCCAATGACGCCCATCCTTGAACAAGGACGGCCGCTCCCCCAATCCTTGATCAAGGATGGATGGACCGATTTGCATACGCCATCCTTCCTTGTTCCTTGAATCATTGAATTGTCAACCCTACTCAGTACCACCCACTCTATCGGATCCATACACTGCCTCGATACCACTCACTGTCTCGGTACCACTCACTGCCTCGGTACCACACACTCTATCGGACCCACACACTGTCTCGGTACCACTCACTTTCTCGGAACCACTCACTATCTCGGTACCACTCACTATCTCGGTACCAATCACTATCTCGGAACCGCCCACTCTATCGGAACCATATACTGTCTCGGTACCACTCACTCTATCGGTACCACACACTCTATCGGACCCATACACTGTCTCAGTACCACCCACTCTATCGGATCCATACACTGCCTCGGTACCACTCACTGTCTCGGTACCACTCACTATCTCGGTACCACTCACTATCTCGGAACCGCCCACTCTATCGGACCCATACACTGTCTCGGTACCACCCACTCTATCGGAACCACTCACTATCTCGGTACCACTCACTATCTCGGAACCGCCCACTCTATCGGAACCATATACTGCCTCGGTACCACTCACGGTCTCGGTACCACTCACTGTCTCGGTACCACTCACTATCTCGGTACCACTCACTATCTCGGAACCATATACTGTCTCGGTACCACTCACTCTATCGGTACCACGCACTCTATCGGACCCATATACTGTCTCGATATCACTCATTCTATCGGTACCACACACTCTATCGGACCCATACACTGTCTCAGTACCACCCACTCTATCGGATCCATACACTGCCTCGGTACCACTCACTGTCTCGGTACCACACACTCTATCGGAACCACTCACTATCTCGGTACCACTCACAATCTCGGAACCGCCCACTCTATCGGAACCATATACTGTCTCGATATCACTCATTCTATCGGTACCACACGCTCTATCGGACCCATACACTGTCTCGGTACCACCCACTCTATCGGATCCATACACTGCCTCGGTACCACTCACTGCCTCGGTACCACTCACTGTCTCGGTACCACTCACTGCCTCGGTACCACACACTCTATCGGAACCATATACTGTCTCGGTACCACTCACTCTATCGGTACCACACACTCTATCGGACCCATACACTGTCTCAGTACCACCCACTCTATCGGATCCACACACTGTCTCGGTACCACTCACTTTCTCGGAACCACTCACTATCTCGGTACCACTCACTATCTCGGTACCAATCACTATCTCGGAACCGCCCACTCTATCGGAACCATATACTGTCTCGGTACCACTCACTCTATCGGTACCACTAACTCTATCGGACCCATACACTGTCTCAGTACCACCCACTCTATCGGATCCACTCACTATCTCGGTACCACTCACTATCTCGGTACCAATCACTATCTCGGAACCGCCCACTCTATCGGAACCATATACTGTCTCGGTACCACTCACTCTATCGGTACCACACACTCTATCGGACCCATACACTGTCTCAGTACTAGGGATGACAATTCAAGGATGAGTGGAAGGCCTTCCTTTCAATTTTCAGCAGTATGCAAATCGCTCTCATCCTTGATCAAGGATGAGGGGGAGCGATCGTCCTTGTTCAAGGATGGGCGTCCTTGAGGAAGGATTGAGGGGGTAAAATGGTTTTCTGAAGATCGGAAACCAAGTAAAAAGTGGTCCACAAAAGTGGTACCGTACATGGCCTATCCCTTCCTTCCTCTTCTGATAGTTTACCTTTTTTCCGCTATTCTACCGCTCCCCCTGACCAACCCTCTCCTTCCACCTCTTTACTTGTTCTCCTCTAAGAGTCCTTTGATTGAGACCTTCTGATACAGGATGGATATCAGAATGATGGGGTAGATCAGGTAGTACTAGAAAAGGGAAAGAATGTGAGATATCAGAGGAGGAGAAGAGAAGGGTAGGTCACGGGACTGCTAGAATTGGGGAAGAAGGTGAGATACAAGAGTATAAATTAGAGGGTAGGTCAGAGCCCAATTTTTATTCAATTTATGATCTTCAGAAAACAGTTTTACCCCTCTATCATTCCCCAATGACGCCCATCCTTGAACAAGGACGGCCGCTCCCCCAATCCTTGATCAAGGATGGATGGACCGATTTGCATACGCCATCCTTCCTTGTTCCTTGAATCATTGAATTGTCAACCCTACTCAGTACCACCCACTCTATCGGATCCATACACTGCCTCGATACCACTCACTGTCTCGGTACCACTCACTGCCTCGGTACCACACACTCTATCGGACCCACACACTGTCTCGGTACCACTCACTTTCTCGGAACCACTCACTATCTCGGTACCACTCACTATCTCGGTACCAATCACTATCTCGGAACCGCCCACTCTATCGGAACCATATACTGTCTCGGTACCACTCACTCTATCGGTACCACACACTCTATCGGACCCATACACTGTCTCAGTACCACCCACTCTATCGGATCCATACACTGCCTCGGTACCACTCACTGTCTCGGTACCACTCACTATCTCGGTACCACTCACTATCTCGGAACCGCCCACTCTATCGGACCCATACACTGTCTCGGTACCACCCACTCTATCGGAACCACTCACTATCTCGGTACCACTCACTATCTCGGAACCGCCCACTCTATCGGAACCATATACTGCCTCGGTACCACTCACGGTCTCGGTACCACTCACTGTCTCGGTACCACTCACTATCTCGGTACCACTCACTATCTCGGAACCATATACTGTCTCGGTACCACTCACTCTATCGGTACCACGCACTCTATCGGACCCATATACTGTCTCGATATCACTCATTCTATCGGTACCACACACTCTATCGGACCCATACACTGTCTCAGTACCACCCTCTCTATCGGATCCATACACTGCCTCGGTACCACTCACTGTCTCGGTACCACTCACTTTCTCGGTATCACTCACTTTCTCGGAACCACTCACTATCTCGGAACCATATACTGTCTCGGTACCACTCACTCTATCGGTACCACGCACTCTATCGGACCCATATACTGTCTCGATATCACTCATTCTATCGGTACCACACACTCTATCGGACCAATACACTGTCTCAGTACCACCCTCTCTATCGGATCCATACACTGCCTCGGTACCACTCACTGTCTCGGTACCACTCACTTTCTCGGTACCAATCACTATCTCGGAACCGCCCACTCTATCGAAACCATATACTGTCTCGGTACCACTCACTCTATCGGTACCACACACTCTATCGGTACCACACACTCTATCGGACCCATACACTGTCTCAGTACCACCCACTCTATCGGATCCATACACTGCCTCGGTACCACTCACTGTCTCGGTACCACACACTCTATCGGAACCACTCACTATCTCGGTACCACTCACTATCTCGGAACCGCCCACTCTATCGGAACCATATACTGTCTCGGTACCACTCACTCTATCGGTACCACACACTCTATCGGAACCATATACTGTCTCGGTACCACTCACTCTATCCGTACCACATACTCTATCGGATCCATACACTGCCTCGGTACCACACACTCTATCGGACCCATACACTGTCTCGGTACCACTCACTTTCTCGGAATCACTCACTATCTCGGTACCACTCACTATCTCGGAACCGCCCACTCTATCGGAACCATATACTGTCTCGGTACCACTCACTCTATCGGTACCACACACTCTATCGGACCCATACACTGTCTCAGTACCACCCACTCTATCGGATCCATACACTGCCTCGGTACCACTCACTGTCTCGGTACCACACACTCTATCGGAACCACTCACTATCTCGGTACCACTCACAATCTCGGAACCGCCCACTCTATCGGAACCATATACTGTCTCGATATCACTCATTCTATCGGTACCACACGCTCTATCGGACCCATACACTGTCTCGGTACCACCCACTCTATCGGATCCATACACTGCCTCGGTACCACTCACTGCCTCGGTACCACTCACTGTCTCGGTACCACTCACTGCCTCGGTACCACACACTCTATCGGAACCATATACTGTCTCGGTACCACTCACTCTATCGGTACCACACACTCTATCGGACCCATACACTGTCTCAGTACCACCCACTCTATCGGATCCACACACTGTCTCGGTACCACTCACTTTCTCGGAACCACTCACTATCTCGGTACCACTCACTATCTCGGTACCAATCACTATCTCGGAACCGCCCACTCTATCGGAACCATATACTGTCTCGGTACCACTCACTCTATCGGTACCACTAACTCTATCGGACCCATACACTGTCTCAGTACCACCCACTCTATCGGATCCACTCACTATCTCGGTACCACTCACTATCTCGGTACCAATCACTATCTCGGAACCGCCCACTCTATCGGAACCATATACTGTCTCGGTACCACTCACTCTATCGGTACCACACACTCTATCGGACCCATACACTGTCTCAGTACTAGGGATGACAATTCAAGGATGAGTGGAAGGCCTTCCTTTCAATTTTCAGCAGTATGCAAATCGCTCTCATCCTTGATCAAGGATGAGGGGGAGCGATCGTCCTTGTTCAAGGATGGGCGTCCTTGAGGAAGGATTGAGGGGGTAAAATGGTTTTCTGAAGATCGGAAACCAAGTAAAAAGTGGTCCACAAAAGTGGTACCGTACATGGCCTATCCCTTCCTTCCTCTTCTGATAGTTTACCTTTTTTCCGCTATTCTACCGCTCCCCCTGACCAACCCTCTCCTTCCACCTCTTTACTTGTTCTCCTCTAAGAGTCCTTTGATTGAGACCTTCTGATACAGGATGGATATCAGAATGATGGGGTAGATCAGGTAGTACTAGAAAAGGGAAAGAATGTGAGATATCAGAGGAGGAGAAGAGAAGGGTAGGTCACGGGACTGCTAGAATTGGGGAAGAAGGTGAGATACAAGAGTATAAATTAGAGGGTAGGTCAGAGCCCAATTTTTATTCAATTTATGATCTTCAGAAAACAGTTTTACCCCTCTATCATTCCCCAATGACGCCCATCCTTGAACAAGGACGGCCGCTCCCCCAATCCTTGATCAAGGATGGATGGACCGATTTGCATACGCCATCCTTCCTTGTTCCTTGAATCATTGAATTGTCAACCCTACTCAGTACCACCCACTCTATCGGATCCATACACTGCCTCGATACCACTCACTGTCTCGGTACCACTCACTGCCTCGGTACCACACACTCTATCGGACCCACACACTGTCTCGGTACCACTCACTTTCTCGGAACCACTCACTATCTCGGTACCACTCACTATCTCGGTACCAATCACTATCTCGGAACCGCCCACTCTATCGGAACCATATACTGTCTCGGTACCACTCACTCTATCGGTACCACACACTCTATCGGACCCATACACTGTCTCAGTACCACCCACTCTATCGGATCCATACACTGCCTCGGTACCACTCACTGTCTCGGTACCACTCACTATCTCGGTACCACTCACTATCTCGGAACCGCCCACTCTATCGGAACCATATACTGCCTCGGTACCACTCACGGTCTCGGTACCACTCACTGTCTCGGTACCACTCACTATCTCGGTACCACTCACTATCTCGGAACCATATACTGTCTCGGTACCACTCACTCTATCGGTACCACGCACTCTATCGGACCCATATACTGTCTCGATATCACTCATTCTATCGGTACCACACACTCTATCGGACCCATACACTGTCTCAGTACCACCCTCTCTATCGGATCCATACACTGCCTCGGTACCACTCACTGTCTCGGTACCACTCACTTTCTCGGTATCACTCACTTTCTCGGAACCACTCACTATCTCGGAACCATATACTGTCTCGGTACCACTCACTCTATCGGTACCACGCACTCTATCGGACCCATATACTGTCTCGATATCACTCATTCTATCGGTACCACACACTCTATCGGACCCATACACTGTCTCAGTACCACCCACTCTATCGGATCCATACACTGCCTCGGTACCACTCACTGTCTCGGTACCACTCACTTTCTCGGTATCACTCACTTTCTCGGAACCACTCACTATCTCGGAACCATATACTGTCTCGGTACCACTCACTCTATCGGTACCACGCACTCTATCGGACCCATATACTGTCTCGATATCACTCATTCTATCGGTACCACACACTCTATCGGACCAATACACTGTCTCAGTACCACCCTCTCTATCGGATCCATACACTGCCTCGGTACCACTCACTGTCTCGGTACCACTCACTTTCTCGGTACCAATCACTATCTCGGAACCGCCCACTCTATCGGAACCATATACTGTCTCGGTACCACTCACTCTATCGGTACCACACACTCTATCGGTACCACACACTCTATCGGACCCATACACTGTCTCAGTACCACCCACTCTATCGGATCCATACACTGCCTCGGTACCACTCACTGTCTCGGTACCACACACTCTATCGGAACCACTCACTATCTCGGTACCACTCACTATCTCGGAACCGCCCACTCTATCGGAACCATATACTGCCTCGGTACCACTCACGGTCTCGGTACCACTCACTGTCTCGGTACCACTCACTATCTCGGTACCACTCACTATCTCGGAACCATATACTGTCTCGGTACCACTCACTCTATCGGTACCACGCACTCTATCGGACCCATATACTGTCTCGATATCACTCATTCTATCGGTACCACACACTCTATCGGACCCATACACTGTCTCAGTACCACCCTCTCTATCGGATCCATACACTGCCTCGGTACCACTCACTGTCTCGGTACCACTCACTTTCTCGGTATCACTCACTTTCTCGGAACCACTCACTATCTCGGAACCATATACTGTCTCGGTACCACTCACTCTATCGGTACCACGCACTCTATCGGACCCATATACTGTCTCGATATCACTCATTCTATCGGTACCACACACTCTATCGGACCCATACACTGTCTCAGTACCACCCTCTCTATCGGATCCATACACTGCCTCGGTACCACTCACTGTCTCGGTACCACTCACTTTCTCGGTATCACTCACTTTCTCGGAACCACTCACTATCTCGGAACCATATACTGTCTCGGTACCACTCACTCTATCGGTACCACGCACTCTATCGGACCCATATACTGTCTCGATATCACTCATTCTATCGGTACCACACACTCTATCGGACCAATACACTGTCTCAGTACCACCCTCTCTATCGGATCCATACACTGCCTCGGTACCACTCACTGTCTCGGTACCACTCACTTTCTCGGTACCAATCACTATCTCGGAACCGCCCACTCTATCGGAACCATATACTGTCTCGGTACCACTCACTCTATCGGTACCACACACTCTATCGGTACCACACACTCTATCGGACCCATACACTGTCTCAGTACCACCCACTCTATCGGATCCATACACTGCCTCGGTACCACTCACTGTCTCGGTACCACACACTCTATCGGAACCACTCACTATCTCGGTACCACTCACTATCTCGGAACCGCCCACTCTATCGGAACCATATACTGTCTCGATATCACTCATTCTATCGGTACCACACACTCTATCGTACCCATACACTGTCTCGGTACCACCCACTCTATCGGATCCATACACTGCCTCGGTACCACTCTCTGTCTCGGTACCACTCACTGCCTCGGTACCACACACTCTATCGGACCCACACACTGTCTCGGTACCACTCACTTTCTCGGAACCACTCACTATCTCGGTACCACTCACTATCTCGGTACCAATCACTATCTCGGAACCGCCCACTCTATCGGAACCATATACTGTCTCGGTACCACTCTCTCTATCGGTACCACTAACTCTATCGGACCCATACACTGTCTCAGTACCACCCACTCTATCGGACCCATACACTGTCTCGGTACCACTCACTATCTCGGTACCAATCACTATCTCGGAACCACTCACTATCTCGGAACCGCCCACTCTATCGGAACCATATACTGTCTCGGTACCACTCACTCTATCGGTACCACACACTCTATCGGACCCATACACTGTCTCAGTACCGCCCACTCTATCGGATCCATACACTGCCTCGGTACCACTCACTGTCTCGGTACCACTCACTTTCTCGGTACCACTCACTTTCTCGGAACCACTCACTATCTCGCAACCACTCACTCTATCGGAACCACTCACTATCTTGGTACCACTCACTATCTCGGAACCGCCCACTCTATCGGAACCATATACTGTCTCGATATCACTCACTCTATCGGTACCACACACTCTATCGGACCCATACACTGTCTCGGTATCACTCACTTTCTCGGAACCACTCACTATCTCGGAACCACTCACTATCTCGGTACCACTCACTATCTCGGAACCGCCCACTCTATCGGACCCATACACTGTCTCAGTACCGCCCACTCTATCGGATCCATACACTGCCTCGGTACCACTCACTGTCTCGGTACCACTCACTTTCTCGGTACCACTCACTTTCTCGGAACCACTCACTATCTCGCAACCACTCACTCTATCGGAACCACTCACTATCTTGGTACCACTCACTATCTCGGAACCGCCCACTCTATCGGAACCATATACTGTCTCGATATCACTCACTCTATCGGTACCACACACTCTATCGGACCCATACACTGTCTCAGTACCACCCACTCTATCGGATCCATACACTGCCTCGGTACCACTCACTGTCTCGGTACCACTCACTTTCTCGGTATCACTCACTCTATCGGAACCACTCGCTATCTCGGTACCACTCACTATCTCGGAACAGCCCACTCTATCGGAACCATATACTGTCTCGATATCGCTCATTATATCGGTACCACACACTCTATCGGACCCATACACTGTCTCGGTACCACCCACTCTATCGGATCCATACACTGCCTCGGTACCACTCACTGTCTCGGTACCACTCACTCTATCGGTTCCACCCACTCTATCGGATCCATACACTGCCTCGGTACCACTCACTGTCTCGGTACCACTCACTGTCTCGGTACCACTCACTATCTCGGTACCACTCACTATCTCGGAACCGCCCACTCTATCGGAACCATATACTGTCTCGGTACCTCTCACTCTATCGGTACCACACACTCTATCGGACCCATACACTGTCTCGGTATCACTCACTTTCTCGGAACCACTCACTATCTCGGAACCACTCACTATCTCGGTACCACTCACTATCTCGGAACCGCCCACTCTATCGGAACCATATACTGTCTCGGTACCACTCACTCTATCGGTACCACACACTCTATCGGACCCATACACTGTCTCAGTACCACCCACTCTATCGGATCCATACACTGCCTCGGTACCACTCACTGTCTCGGTACCACTCACTTTCTCGGTACCACTCACTTTCTCGGAACCACTCACTATCTCGGAACCACTCACTATCTCGGTACCACTCACTATCTCGGAACCACTCACTATCTCGGTACCACTCACTATCTCTGTACCACACACTCTATCGGACCCATACACTGTCTCGGTACCACTCACTTTCTCGGAACCACTCACTATCTCGGAACCGCCCACTCTATCGGAACCATATACTGTCTCGGTACCACTCACTCTATCGGTACCACACACTCTATCGGACCCATACACTGTCTCGGTACCACTCACTATCTCGGTACCACTCACTATCTCGGAACCGCCCACTCTATCGGAACCATATACTGTCTCGGTACCACTCACTCTATCGGTACCACACACTCTATCGGACCCATACACTGTCTCGGTACCACTCACTTTCTCGGAACCACTCACTATCTCGGAACCACTCACTATCTCGGTACCACTCACTATCTCGGAACCGCCCACTCTATCGGAACCATATACTCTATCGGACCCATACACTGTCTCGGTACCACCCACTCTATCGGATCCATACACTGCCTCGGTACCACTCACTGTCTCGGTACCACTCACTGTCTCGGTACCACTCACTATCTCGGTACCACTCACTATCTCGGAACCGCCCACTCTATCGGAACCATATATTGTCTCGATATCACTCATTCTATCGGTACCACCCACTCTATCGGATCCATACACTGCCTCGGTACCACTCACTGTCTCGGTACCACTCACTGTCTCGGTACCACTCACTATCTCGGTACCACTCACTATCTCGGAACCGCCCACTCTATCGGAACCATATACTGTCTCGGTACCACTCACTCTATCGGTACCACACACTCTATCGGACCCATACACTGTCTCGGTACCACCCACTCTATCGGATCCATACACTGCCTCGGTACCACTCACTGTCTCGGTACCACACACTCTATCGGAACCACTCACTATCTCGGTACCAATCACTATCTCGGAACCGCCCACTCTATCGGAACCATATACTCTATCGGACCCATACACTGTCTCGGTACCACCCACTCTATCGGATCCATACACTGCCTCGGTACCACTCTCTGTCTCGGTACCACTCACTGTCTCGGTACCACTCACTATCTCGGTACCACTCACTATCTCGGAACCGCCCACTCTATCGGAACCATATACTGTCTCGGTACCACTCACTCTATCGGTACCACACACTCTATCGGACCCATACACTGTCTCGGTACCACCCACTCTATCGGATCCATACACTGCCTCGGTACCACTCACTGTCTCGGTACCACTCACTTTCTCGGAACCACTCACTATCTCGGAACCACTCACTATCTCGGTACCACTCACTATCTCGGAACCGCCCACTCTATCGGAACCATATACTGCCTCGGTACCACTCACTGTCTCGGTACCACTCACTGTCTCGGTACCACTCACTGTCTCGGTACCAGAGTGACACTCCGCAGTATTTCTGAGATCAAAGAGGCACCGTCGGATTGCCATCTCAGCTGCATACGTGGAGTCAGCCAGAGGGGGTACTATTCATCTAACATCTGAATGATTGCCACCTTCAGATCATACGAGATGTCCCGCTGGCTTTATTTTACGAGGTGCTGGTACCTGTAGTAAACCGAGATTGGGGCGCCTATAAACTATCTCTCCCTCTAGTCTAGCACTCCGATGGTATTAGGCGACCTCAAGCTCGTGTTAACGATACCGTCACCGTAATATGAGAAGAGGGGGAGGGGGGGGGGGCTTTAGACTGTCCAGCAGATTAGAGAGGGGTCCAGGGTGACGGCCATCTCGCATTCATATCCCCTCTCTAATATCCACCCATTGGCAGCTGTCATCCATAACCGGAGTGTTCTATTCGGATTTCTGAGTGTTGGAAATCTTGGCCGTTGCAGATTATTCAACAACAAACTCAATTATCCGACCTGATTTATATTTACGAGTGAATGAATATGGCAGAATGAACAAGGAATGATTGGCTGGGGAATGATAACAGAGATTGTAGTCAGAAAGGTGCGGTACAAACAAACTCCTCGATACAAACTCCATCTCGCATTCATATCCCCTCTCTAATATCCACCCATTGGCAGCAGTCATCCATAACCGGAGTGTCTAATCATCTAGTTCGATCTTGAAGGGGAGGGGGGGTGACATATTACAATGAAGGTTCTGGTAACGGGATAAGTCGCCTAATATCACTGGAGTAGTGGATTAGGGAGAGTTGAGCAGGAGAGAGAGTTGAGTTGAGCACTGGCTTAATTCTCATATGATCTCGACGTGGCCATCTTTTAGGTGCTAAGAACGCGCTTCACGGAAAGCGCCTGACCCTCAATCACTACAATCCTTAGGAGAAATTTTGTGAAAAAATAAATTGAATTTACAGAGATCAGCTCCAAGAAGCAATCATTACTTCATTCTCTGACATATTTTGAAATACATTGTGTGACTCGACTGTCGTTCTCTGCGTCACTCTCACACGCAGCTCTATTGTAACGCTATCATGTCCATTTGTCCGATATGTAGAGTTTTCCGTGTCGAGAGAGATCAGACCATATCTAATCCGATTGAGAGAAACAAGATTGTAAATACGTGTCACTCAGACGTTCTGAGTACGCACTAAAAGGTATCGTTGTGCTGATCTTTCTCATTCTTCGAGCCGAAACTACATTGCAGGGATAGTTTTCAACTTTTCCTACTGCATATTATTCATAACTATCGTCGAATACTCAAGAAGCATATCGGCATTCAACCGCAATAAACCGCGGGAAGACTAAGAAATCAAGATATGACCAATAAACCGGCGCGTATTGAGCACCACATTTCAACGATTCTGAAAATATTCTTTGCTTAGAGGTGCACTTGTGTCTAACTGAATGCAATGCCTGTTATCATACACCAGCCAATCCTTCCTTGCCCATTTTCCCTCGCATCGCTATATTCCTTCACTCGCAAAAGCGAAAAGAGGTCGGAAATGGTTTGAAAAAGAAAAAGTTTTGAAAATAAAATTTTGAAAAAAATCTCGACTAAAGTTATCCTTCCACATTCCCATCACTCAGAAGTTCGATTATCACATACCGGATCACATTTGCCAAGGGAGAGGAGGCGCTGGGAGAGATTGGAGGGGAGATATTAATGACCCTAAACCCCTTCTTCAGCCCTAAACATGGTCCCTCTCTAATATTACCCCCCCCCCCCCCCTGTCTAATCAGCAGTTCGATCTTGAGTGGGGGGGAGAGTGTCATATTACAGTGAAAGTGCTGGTAACGCGAGAAGCCGCCTAATATCACTGGAGTAGTGGATTAAGGAGTTGAGCAGCTCTCCCGCTGGCTTTATTTTCCTATGATCTCGATATATTTCAGGTGCTAAGAACGTGATTGCCCGAAAGCGCCTGACAGTTTAATGTTTCATGGCACATCCCAGTCTACTAACTCCAGGTACTAGGCTGAGTAGTTGGGTGCCGATTGCACCGAATCTATGAAGTGGCTGCTCTCACCTTTAGTAATGACCCTCCTCATTACCGGCCACCGGCTGCCCCCATTACCCACCTCATTACTCACTATCCTCAATCACTTAAATCATTGGGAGGAAATTGGGGATGTGAATTGAATTTACAGTGGTGGAAGATATCATATTACGGAAAATATGGTGTTGGTGATTGCGAGTCCACTTAGGATCTACCCCCCCCCTCCTCTCTTTCTCTGAGATGTCGGTCCACTTAGGATATATTCCGCCCCCTCCCCGTCTCTTTGAGAAATCCATGTCTCAGGTGCGTGGTTGGGTGCCGAGTGTACCGAGTCTCACACTGACAAGTGTCTGTTCGCTCCTTTCTAGTAGTGCCAATGGGTTGGAGGCCTTTCTGGACACTCGAAGGTGAGAAGTAGGGATGCAAATTCGGGTTTGGCAATGTTCATTATACACAAAATCTCGCCGGTCAGAGAAACAAGAGTGTGTACTGAATGAAGAGTCGAAAACATAAACGACATCACTAGTCAGTAGGGTCTGATTGATATCAGAATTTGACAACAACCAAAATAATGACTTTCGAAACTTCCGGTACAATTCGAGATCATTCCACGGTGCTCGCGTATCAATCGGCTCTTTATCATTAGAGTGAGCAGTGTCGGCGCACCCTTTTGCATTTATTGTGCAAGAAACCCTCTCCCATAAATCCGTCTCTCATAAACCAGCAGCATTTATTTCCTTCAAGTTTCATCAGTGAAATGAAAACTCTCAGTATTTTCACTATTCATCTTTATCTTCGCCATGATCGTTTTTACAAGGAAAGAAGGGGAAAGTCGCAGCGCAACCGTGTGGTTTCGGCTCGAAAAAAGTGCCTAGAGATTCTCGCAAGGTTCGTGTCAATCAAATAAATCTTTCGGATGAATTCATTAGCATCATCTATCGTTATCATCATCTAAATCATCCCGATCCTCATTCATCCCATCCCTCATTACCCGTACCTGATGAGTATCAATTGTTCATCTCAAGACCGAGCAGACCAGCCATTGGGGGAGTTTATTGCACCTCGCTTGAGTGCCTGTGAGTACGGTAATTGCACTCACTCCCACCCTTCGTTCGATCTGCTAACTATTTGGGCTAAGACAATTGATATGAGGTTTTGACGACAACCAAAAGAATGACGTTCAAAACGTCCCCAACAATTTGAGATCATTCCACGGTGCTCGCGTATCAATCGCGTCGATATCATAAGAGTGAGCTGTGTCGGCGCACCGTCACCCTCTACCATTAACTAGCAGCTTTTCACGCAAATATCTTCCAAGTGTATTCAGAGAGAAATAGGTTGCAATATTGCCACGTTTAAATGCAACCTTTCACTGTCGTTCCGACTTGAAGAAAGGCTCAGATAGCATCAAAAGGCCCGTGTGAAACAGGGAAATCTTTCGGCGGGCCTTTCTCACATCATAGAACCTTTCTCTGTTCTTGGTTATCGAAATTTCTTATCCGCCTTCCTTATCCTAATCCCATCCCTCATTACCTTGCATCGTATCGCTCATTAATATCATCAAGTGTTCATCTCAAGAAATTGGGGGGGGGGGGTTAGTGCACCTCGATTGAGTGACTATATGACTCATTCAAGAATATGGTAATTGGACTCATTCCCCCTCCCCTCTGCTCGGCATGGACCTAATTGGGGCTCGTGCCTCGCCTTCTCAGCTCCTTAAATTATCCGTCCGCCCTCTGTTCGCTCTCTTATTGCCGCCAAATCACTCCCTGGGATCCCGAAAGAGACAATCCACGCTGATTAGTGTGCACACAACACCGCGGCCAGTGAAGTGGTCGGTGAAGGAGTTAATAGGAAGGAGCTGGGGGAAGGCTTGATCTCCTGCATATTCCCCCGGTTCTGTCATCATAGGTAGTCCATGTATGCTTTCGGAAGCTTTATGCTTCAGTTTCGCCTTCAGTTTCACACTCTTGCCGCGGTAGCATTGGCTCTAGCATCACTAATGTTGATCCCGACTCCCGATTGTGCGAATCGTCACCCAGAGGTTATCGAGATCTGATCTATACGTGCTGCTCTCTCTCTGTCATGGCAATGTGACGAACCTCGTAATCTTCTCCTACCATGGAGATTACGGAGAAGATTAAGAGTTGCCGCTTGCGATCTTACGAGAAGATTACGACCATTGTATCTTGAAATCACACAGTTCTTGGTTTGATCGTTTCTTTTTCTTGATGTTTCAGCTATTCTTGCACCTCCATCATCCCCTCGTGCAAAAAGTGGGGCCATGAGCCGTTCTCGTAACGATGATGTATGTTTGATGGCCGACAGTCATCCATCCATTCTCTCTTCTCCTCTCTTCCCTTTCTTCTGTCGCGCTTATCTCCTCCTGTCCCCCTCTCATCCTCTCTCCTCCCTAGTCAGATGTATTTAGACACGACAGGAGGAGGGGGAGAGATCCAATCAAGTGTAGGTCGCAGTGGGTGATGGATCAGATGGAAAAGAGAGAGGGAAAGGGGAGGGGAAAGTTATTGTGTGTACTGGCGCCATGAGGAGGAGGCAGAGGGTGAGAGTAGAGAAAGAGTGATAGATGGATGGAGGAGGGAGTTGAAAGGAGATGAATGTGCTGTCGAATGAGAGCTCATCAATTTTGCAGTGAAGGATGCAACAGAATAGGAGATACTCAAGTGCGATTTGATGTGGCTGTACCGGCGATGTTTGTTGCCTTTCACTCTGCTTGCTTGCTCATCTATCACCCGAGATAGCGGTTCTTTTGCGTTCGCCGACACAGAGGATCTAAATGACCCGTGTCCCTCGTTCCCAATGGAGAAGATTATGGTCTCTCACCTTCCTTCTCCCCATGGTATCTTGTCTCCTTTCATCGTCATCCTCTCTTCCATTCCTTTCCCTCTCATCTCCTCTCTCGTTTGGGGTGCCACCATTCGCAATTCTTCAATGGGAAGAGGGATGAGAGAACAGAGTGAATGGAAGGGACAAGGAGGAGGAGGAGGAGGGGGGGTAGGGGAGGAGAGGAGAGGGGGGGAGGGGAGGAGGGGGAGGGGGGGAGGGGGGGAGGGGGGGAAGGGGGGGGAGGGGGGGGAGGGGGGGGGAGGGGGGGGAGGGAGGAGGGTGGGGGGAGGGGGGAGGGGGGGTAAAGGGGAAAGAGTGAAGGGTGACAGAGTGAAAGGAGCGAGGAGGGAAGTGAGAGTAAACGAGGAGGAGAGAGGAGAGCCAGGGGAGAACAGAGTTGCCGGGTGCGACCAAAACCATTCTCTCCTTCTCTGCTCACTCCTACCTCTCGCTCTAGATCAGCCAATGACCCCGCCTCTCTCTTCCTTCTTCCCTCAGAGTCATTCCATTCCTTCTGCTCTACGATGGAGTGGCCTATGCTCTCGAGTGGACTGGCCGTCTTTGCATCTCTCTACTTTGTAAGAGGATGCACAGCATGGCTCTGTCGTAGAGTAAAGGCACAACTATTTCACCGCATCATTCCATTTTGATTGGAACCCGTCTCCTACAAACGAATTAGTGATTCCATTCTCTTCTCAGCCCTCATCGATCGTCTTTTCATTATCCAACGTAAATAGTGACGTAGACTGTTGAAGCAGATTCATCCCGATAACTCATTCGGCTGATGACTTTTCTCCATCACTAGCATTACTGTTATTGCACACACGTCTCGCCTCTCCCGTGCCACCTTTCCTCACTATCTCCACTCTTTCCCACCTATCATTCTCCCTGCATTCCCTCTTTCACATCATAAAATTTGCTGAGATGGCGTGTTCTCATTCTTTGCTTTCGATTTCAAAATTTGATTGTCAGTATAGGATATCTTTGATTGTGACTCACGACTTATCAATCATATTATATTTCTCTGATCGATTAGCTTCCCGTCTGTCATTCTATTCAATGAATCCAAGAATATCGATTGTTTCAGGATCTTCTTGGAGTCAAGTCATGGCAACTCGGCATGTCATGGCACCTCCTGCAAAGAAGACGAAGACTGATGCACCAGTGTCAGGTATGCATTTTGGTGAACTGTGAGTACGGTAGCTTTAGTGATTGAGGACTGAGTTTGATTTGAAGTCGCCGAATTAGGTATGGTATTTGACTCCCTGAACTCACTAGATCATATTGGGGTCAGGAAATACTCCAAATAATCATTCTAATCAAAGAAAACGAATAATTATTGACAAATTATTCTGTGATCACTAGATGTACAGAAATCCGGCATTATAGACCTTGTAGATGAGACGAGCTTGATGTTTGTTGTACGTTATTGTATGTACGTGAGTGAGTTACTCAAGCTCCTTCATGAGTCAGCTCATGATCACAGAATATACCATAACGGTTTCATGTAATGTATTTCAGTCCCGCTCGAGTTCATGACGATCGAGTATCCGAAGTCGGATATCGATCAATTATTCGTGAGAAGCTCTGCAATGACGAGTAAAGGCTTTCCATGGTTAGTGAACAGGCTATGCAACGAAATTTATTTTGCTCACTTTACAACCTTGAATCGGGGTAGAAAATAATGATGATAATATTTTTGAAATTTCTGGGATAGCAACTTCTATTCAAGTCGAATGAATGCATGCGAATGTTTCAAATTCATTGACGATAGTCGCTGCTTTTTCGATTTCAGACAATCAATACTAATTTTCCAAAACGGATTTTACTCTTTTTATCTCATGTGCTCTCTTGTCAGGAATGAGAGAGAACGCGAGTTGAGAAGAGTCGGGTTAGGATTTGCCATTACCTATCTTATTCAGGACCGCAGGAATCCTATCGGGCTGGAACGACTGTAATGAGGAATGCGTTACTATCAGAGTCAAGAACAACAAGTCAGACGATTCGGATTGCTGGTTCTGCAATGCCAAGATCACTCTGATGATTACCAACACGGACACTGCCAAGAACATCTTTTTCGTGAGTGAAATCATCAGCTAAAATCTGATAATTTCTAGATCACCTGTTAGGGCGAACTCAATTGAGCATTGAAATAGATCATAAATCTGCCTAAAGACAAATTTAAAGATTGTTTTTTGTTGTTGTATTTATTCGAAATGATAATTTCAGCAAGATAATTTCTTTCGCTTCATGCCCGAGACAACTGAGTACTTCTTTCAAAACGTTTTCGTCAAAAATGATTTAAATGCAGATACTGTAAGTCACAAGTTTTCACTCGCAGTTTTCACTAAAAGATTTTTGGAGATCAGTTATTGTATAGGGGTGTTCCGTAATTCCTTGCATTAAAATTTTAAGGCGCCGTGAAAATCGGTCTGAGGATCAAACATCATAATGATTAATATTAATTGGTAGTGCATTCATTGACATATCACTCCACATATCCATTTGGCAACAGCTCGTCTTCCGTATTTCCTATGAATTTTTGGGTAATGGATAACACTGTGAGCCCTCAACAAGTTTTGCTTCATAAATTTTTCTTAAGAATTGAAGCGAACGATTAATGTCTGGAACCTATTAAATGTATAGGCTATAATGACTCAATTCTTCCCATGTGTTTCAATTGGACCATAGCGTTTGACTTCGGGAACGCTTTGCTGATTACTGACCCCACTCAGATGACCATTCGCGAGTAAATCAGCACTTTGTTCCCAGCGCGATCAAAATCAATTCTAATGAGTTTATGCGCGAATTTGAGGTGTATGTTAGTACTTTATATTCCATGATATTCTAACGCCTGAGTCTATTCCGAGTGCAATTTAACGACACTTCTTTGATTCATTACAAATGGACGAATCACAGTGGAATGTGAGGGTCAGGAAAATGCCGACCCTAGAAAGAACAATGCATGGATTTCTTTCATATTCACCACAGATAGTAAGTAGTAGTTGTACAATAATACTATGGAGAAACTGGGATGGTTTGATTCATACGAAATTATCTGGAAATGTTTAAGGAGCCGACCCAGCAAATGCCTTGTGCGTAGAATTCGATTTCAAAATTCTCAGCAATGTGTACTGTGAACTCCACCATTATAGCGCTAACAGTGACACTATCACTTTCTCAGCTCAGCTTCATAAGGTTGTATTCGGGTTCCCTCTAGGTCTCTTGCACTAGGGTAAAATGTTTAAAATAATGCAAAGAATTACGGAACACCCTTATAGAATATGGACAAGATTGGTTTAGACAGGATTGCTTAGTAGGCATCAGTTGGGTGCGATAATCGAGGCTATATTTGAAAACTATCATAAAGACTCTATGAAGGGATTCTTCCCAAATGGCGGGCCCTGCCTCATATCGATCGGAATCGCAGTACTCAGTGCTCATGGAGACAAGTGAGTCACCAAAGCATCAATTCGCCGTACAAATTATTTTAAAGGAGTAAAGTCGTATTGAAATATGTCAAAACTCGAGTTTCGCCATCAATAGAATTCTAACTTTATTGCAGATTCTACAAGAGAATCCAAATCGATTGGTCTGATGAAATGACTGGCTCCGATTGTTGTCTGATAGTCGGCGGGAAGAACTTCTACGTGGGAAAACATGTGAGATCCTGTTTCAGATGTTTTTTTCGCTAAAATGAAGCATAATCATTAATGTGGTGTTAAAATCCTGGAAAAGTAAACGGAAAAGTAAAAAAGAGTGTTAATTTTTGCCTGGAAAAGTAAATGGAAAAGTAAAAAGATTTGAATTCGCGCCGGAAAAGTACGTAGATTTGAATTCCCGCAATTTCTGTATCTCGGTTCCCATTGCAGCTAGCGACTTGAAAATCGGTTCTAGAGGTTATAAGGTTCGAAAAAGCTTATAAAACGACTTTCAAGTCGCTAACTTTACCGGGAACCGAGATACAGAATTGCAGGAATTCAAATCTTTTTACTTTTCCATTTACTTTTCCAGCGAAAAATTAACACCCTTATTACTTTTCCGTTTACTTTTCCGGGATTTTAACACCACATGAGAGAAAGCGATTTTGAACGTTTTTATAGTGTAAGATCATGCTCCGCTTCAATGTAACACTTTCTCTTGAAATTTTGTAATGAATTACGAACAGATACAAACAACAGGAATTGATGTAATATCTCTCCAGATGCTTGTCCGCCATACATCCTATTTCGACTCAATGTTCTACGGTAGTTTCAAGGAGGCAACAATGGAAAGAATCGAGCTTCACGAAATTCCAAAAGAAGTGAGAACATTTCTTCGTGGATAAACCTACTTTTTTGTTTACAGATTCAGTCTTTACAGGATTTCGAGCTGTTTCTCAACTACATTCACAACTTCGGAGTAACGATGAATGAAAACACTGTGTGGGGCTTGCTCGATATAGGCCACCGATTCGACGCTAAGGTAGGCCTGTGTTGTATCTATTTTCTATTTGGATCAATTATAACACTAATGGAATATATCAAATGAAATGGATGTTTGTAGAGTGTGCATAGAGTTTACAATATACATCTATGAGAGAACGTCAAATTTATAAATAGTGCCCTATTTTCTTTCGATAATATTATGCGACATGTTTCATGCATTTCTCAATCATTGCAGGTCATACTACGGGAAGCAGAGAAATTCCTGATGAAGGCGAGAGATGTAGACCTGAGCGAGCGACTCGTGCTGGCGGATAAATTCCAGATGTATGCTCTGAAGGTAAACCCTACTAACATTCGATGTGATACAGACGAAACGTAACGGAATTCGAACATTCCGACTCCGAAAATACTTGTTTCTTTAGTCATGGCGTCATTCTGTTGTTGCCAACTCGGGAACCATGAATTCACAATAGATCAATTACAATTCTTTGCAGGACCATTGCCTCGGGCAGTTCACCAGCCTCGACCACATCAACCGTCTTCGGGACTCGGATCATTGGACGGAATTGACCCAAGACACGAAAGATATTATTGTCGACAAGCTCTTCTTATTTACTAAGCTTCAGAACGCTGCTCAGAACCAGTTTTACAACAACCCTCTCCCTCCTCCTCCCCAGCAACAGCAAAATCTCTACAATGCCGGTTATCAAGGCCCATCCACGTCCTCATTCATTGCTCCTTCTTACAATAATCGGCCTACTTATCCCCCCGGCTTCAACCAGGGTCCATCCACCTCGTATGTACCTTTTTCCATGCCGGGCTCTTCACAAATGTACGGGATGGCTCCCCCCGGTTCTATGATGGGGTCCGGTTCAATGATGCCTTCGGGCTCTATGATGCAGCAACATCCGAGTTCCAGCTCTATGGGTCCGGTTCCCCCATATTCCGGTGCTCCTCCTCCGGGCTTTAACCAGCCCACTATGCCTACTCTTCCCATCCGTAAGATCGCGGTTAGGAAAGGCCGTCCGACTAAGGCAGCCCAAGCCGCAGCCCAAATTGCCGCCCTTGCCAATGCTAACCTCCACTCCTCATCCTGAGCCAGATATCTCATTTACAGTCATATCTCCTCTCATCGATTCATCCATTACCATAATTCAATCACCCTCATATTGTGCAGGTTCTCTCATCTCTTCGTTAACTCATGTTGTATGCTGATCATTGATATTTGTATAGGGTGAACGACTCAGCGACCCGATTCGTAACTGACACGTTGTACTGTTGAATATGAAGCGATTATTACTCATCTCTCATTTTCTAAACACACCTGAACAAAATACAACATTTTAAAAAAAATCAGATTAAGATCTTGAGCCCACTTGAGCAGATCACAAAAAAAATCTTTCCCTGCCTTCTGTTCTCGTAACATTCTAAGATGGAATTTCCGCCATCCCTATGTGTAAATGGCTGTTTCGGTCTATGATAGTGGCGAAAATTAGCAATCACTGTGAATCACCAAAAATACATGTTTGTTAATCCGCCTGCTCTCTCGCTGGTCAGAGACACAAAAAAGTATGTGAATTGAGAATATGGTTCAGATGTGTCCTAATTTGTAATTACTCAATGGGTATAGTTGCAGAGTGCGGAATAGTCCGATAAGCTTCGCAATATTCGATTTGAATATTCATTAATTGATCCTTGGGTGGCAAACAGCATCGGTCATGGATAGTCCATTGATTTGAAAAACGACTGTCAAGTGTGTGATGTGGTGTTAGTTCTCAGGAAATGGTACTGAAAAAAGTAAAAGGGGTGTTAGTTTCCTCGGAAAATGCTCTTGGAAAAAGCAAAACATTTGAATTCCCGCACTTTTGTATTTCGGTCCCCAGTGGAGCTAGAGACTTGAAAATTGTTTTATGAGGTTTATGGACCCTCTGAACATCTTAACCAAAATTTCAAGTCTCTATCTCTACAGGAAATTAAGATATGAAAAAGTAGATAATATTGATGGATCTTCATTCATTTCAGAGACTGGCACAAAAACAAAGCAAAACATTTGATTAAAATAACATTTCATATCTTGATTTCCTGTAGAGATAGAGACTTGAAATTTTGGTTACGATGTTCAGAGGGTCCATAAACCTCATAAAACAATTTTCAAGTCTCTAGCTCCACTGGGGACCGAGATACAAAAGTGCGGGAATTCAAATGTTTTGCTTTTTCCGAAAAAACTAACACCCCTTTTACTTTTTCCAATACCATTTCCTCAGAACTAACACCACATGAGAGAGGCAGATACTGTCGAAGAGGCGGGTACTTCAATATATGGCCTTCCGAAATGTTCAAGATCGCTTTAACATCGATATTTGCCCCTCAGTGCAAAAGTTCATCATACCAGTTTTGCTACCCCTTTCACATTTTGACCACTTTGCATTCACATTTCTGAAACGAATTCAGTCACCTTGTTCTTTTTCGGAAAATCTTCTATCATTAATGTTTCCCTACTCATTTCCTCCCATTTCAATTGGAGTCTTTGTTTCATATTTTCTTTATCGAATCGATTTTGATCTATATATATTTTTTAAAAAAAAATTTTCTATTTCAGATTCTCCGTCTACAAGAAGAGCTGATTATATAATAGTTAAGCTTGAACACATTTATGAATAGGCGAATATATTACTCGCCCTTCAGAAAGGACGATAAGAGCTCTGATTTACTATCATAGTCACCTCAGGAAAACAACATTCTCTCATCGTTCTGGGTCTGATCTAGTATTTCGGAGTGTATCAGCTCACCTGGTTGCCGTTGAACGTTGACATGTTATTGGGCGGTCCGCGTACCGATACTGCGGCTCGCTGCCGGGTCTTCCCAGTGTCCCTATCAGATTGTCCTCGGAGGGGTTGTAGAAGTCGTGCTAGTTCGGCGCACGCATGTACAGATGAGAAGTTCCATTGACATGACCCAGAGTGCCGTTGATCATTCTATAGATAAATATAATCAAGAAATAAAATATGTGCAAAAAACTCAAAACGCACGAGTATTTGTTCAGAGAAATAAATGCTCGGTTTTCGGCAAAATTTATATTCTCAGAGCCGCACAATCCGCACAATCATCAACTAACGGAGATCGGATCCTTGGCGAAAATTTAGTTGATGTTCACAGCGATATCAACTTTATTTTGGCATACGACCTGATATTCGTTGATACGAAAGAGTTCCGACCCAAAATATACATCGCGGAGGATAGAAGGTAGGTATCTGAGAAAGGTAGGTATCATTTTGTGCACTCTATATTATCAAGTACGACAAACGAGTTGCAGGACCTCCTCGAGCACACGATCACATTCTAGGTCGGTAAGAGGGCCTTGTGCCGGAGAAGATATGAGTTGTTTTCAGAATACATCATGAAATACAGAAGGTCTACTCGTTTGAATCGATTTTTTCAACTCAAATCTATCGTTCTTAGTGCGATATATAAATGACAATGTCCTTAGCGTGATATATTGGGTTGAGGAATAAGTAACGCTCGACTTTAGAACCCTCGTGCTCGCTCTTTTGTTGTTGCCGTCTGCCACCCTGTTTACACTGGAGAGAGGGCCCCTCGGGCATTCCACACATGTTTTCGATTCAGTTCTCCCTAGTCTCCCAGGCGAGAATGCCGCACAATTTCGTCCCCGATCGAATTCACATTCGGAACGTGATGCTCTTTCTCTTTCTATCTGGCTTGAAACCGCCCGCCATTCATGAACAACTGGAGCAGGTTTACCCCACACATACCCCGCATGTAACCACCGTGAGAAAGTGGGTAGTCAAATTCGAGAAACACGACTTTTCCCTCGAAGATGAAGACCGACCCGGTCGCCCCATGGAGTTGGACCTCGATCGATTGCGTTCTGAGGTGGAGGCTGACCCGTATCTCACTACGCGCGATCTTGCTGACTTCCTTGGGGTCGACCAAAAAACTGCCGTGAATGGACTTCACGCGATTGGAAAGAAGTGGAAACTCGGGAGATGGATCCCCCATGACCTGACCGACTATGACAAGGATCGCCGAGATGACACGGCTTCGACTCTTCTCACTCTGCATCGCCGGTTTGATTGGCTGGACAATGTCATCTCAGGTGATGAAAAGTGGGTGCTCTACTACAACCATGAGCGCATGAGACAGTGGGTCGGAGAGGACCAAAAGCCAGCAGATGTCCCCAAACCCGATTTGCACCCCAAAAAAGTGATGTTGTGCATCTGGTGGTCAGTGCGGGGAGTGGAGTTCTGGGAACTCCTACCCGAGGGGACGACTATCACGGCAGAGGTCTACACTCTTCAGCTACGGAAGCTGAGACTCGCTGTCGAACAAACACGCGGGAAGGACGCTCGAATCTACTTTCAGCACGACAACGCCCGCCCGCATGTCGCAAGAAAGACCAAGGCTGAGCTGGCGGGCTATGGCTGGACTGTCCTCCCCCACCCTCCCTACTCACCCGACCTTGCCCCCTCCGATTACCACCTCTTCTCAGACCTCCAGCGTTTCCTCAAGGGACTGAGCTTCAAAGACCGAGCCACTATCCAGACCGTACTGACCAACTATTTCAAGAACCAGCCCTAGTCCTTCTATCACGAGGGCATCCACAAGCTGCCTGGTAGATGGCAGAAGGTCATCGATGCGCATGGAGAATATTTTTAGATTCTATCGTGCTTTGTAAAGTTTTTATGATAAAGTGAAAAAAAATTCAAAAACGAGCGTTACTTATTCCTCAACCCGATAGATGACAAAGAGAAAATATTATCTTCTCTCTTTTGCGTACTATTCATAACCCTCAGCGGATATTTAGAGCTTTTGGAACGTCGCTTCTCTTCAACATCCCTTCAGACATGATATCTCAGACCATTTGCTCAGATACGAAATGTTGATATCGACATGCTCTGTATTTTACCGGCGTGTGTATTGGGTACATGATGGTATCGGAATCTTTAATATTGGTGGGGTATGAGTGATAACACAGGATTTTCGATATAATTTAGATTCTGCCAACAGGGGCCGTACAACGATTTTGCAACCTATGCTCAAAACTTGGCCCTAGAGTCAACTTTGGACGTAGAGTTCGAAAATCGACCTTAGAAAGCCGTATCTTCAAAGCCTCATTCGCTGTGGCACACTTTACCCTGTGCAGTCGGTTTTCATATCTCATGAACGGCGCTTCGGAGACCCACCAATATATAGTAATTCTGAAAGATCTTGACGAAATAAGACTTTTTACAATTGCGAGTGAAGGGCTAGCTCATCTGTGAAAAAAGGTATGTCCTTCGAAAATGTTTATATGGTCACCCTGAAAGTTTTTGTTCGTGCCGTGCCAAATAAACATTTTCATTCGATTGGTTGAATCACTGTCCATCTTATCTATCAGCTTGTGCAGAAACGCAGAAGGGAAGAAGATAAACAGAAACACGCCCCTCTTCCTTTCTTTTCTTCTTTATTTCCTCCCTTTAATACCTGATTATTGTGGCGAATCGCGGCAATGATTTGATTTATTTTTACACTGCTTTTTCCTCGCGTTTGGATGTTCTCTTCCGCGTAATATTTCGATTAATCTCATAATTGGACCGAATTGCAGCATTTCCGTCATACACACGGAAGTCTTCAGTCGTACAATGACAGAAAATAAATACGCGAAAACTGACAAGAAAAACGCAATGGCAAATAGAAAAGAAGGAATGAATTTTACAAAAAAGTAAGGATATGCTAATTCAATAACGTATGTATAGCCATCACCAACGAGACCTCTCACATGCACACCAGGTGCTTGCTTGAATATCCTTACTCATCATTATTTTCAGAGCACGACAGTCAAGACCATTGGATTATGTAGCCAAAAGACCTACTCTGCAATTTGTATTACATAGTAGGTTTTATTTATCCTTATGTTGGACATCTGAAATAAAAGACCAGAGACGCTTCCGGCACACACAAAGTATGTTGAGCTGTCACTAGGTTGATCGAAGTTCAATGAACACAAGTTACTCTTCTTACTTGTGTGACGAAAAATCTCTGCTATGTTTAATGTTTTATCGCTTGCTCAGAGCAAATCAAAACAAAATCTTCGATAGTACAAGATAATCAGACAGGTCTGACTGTTCCAAGGACCATTTGGGGATCTCGGTGCAACGGTGGATGCTTACTGTATCCATGACAAAGAGAGATAGCCGTAGATTTTAATGATTACAAACAATTACGAAAAACAGATACTGTAAATACGCGGTTTGGGGCAACGGGCTGACAGTGACTTTGGGGGGAGGGGGAGGGGAGGCATCTATTCTGATAGGTCGATAAAACGGGCAAAGCTATTTGAGATCAGTCGGTGAGAATATGAGAGTGAAGTAGTCAATCGATGAGAGGGACTGAGCAAAGAAGGGAGGGATGCAATCAAGAAAGATTCGTGTGCGACTCGAAAGTATCATGATGGGGATATTACAATGACTGAATAATGGAGGAGGAGCAGGGGAAATGAGGAATCGAACCCGTTCGATCGGATGAATAAGTATGAAAATGGTGCGATGAATACATACAGATGGCAGGATGTCTATGGGAAAGAGAGGACAAATCAATTTTTATGATCACTGCTCGGCTCGAATTGGGCGTTGCATCGACTTGAAACGACCCGTCGAACCTCGGCTCTCGTCTGAAAAGAAAAATGTCATTCCACTGACTCAACATTGTCCCTCGTATTGATCAACACATTTTGAACAGAGTTCTGTACAGTCCGCGGGAATGTGATACATCAAGATTCGAACAATGTTGATCTAATATGATCAGTTCAGCAATCCCGTTACGAAATGAATTGAAGCAGTATAACTTACAAGTGCTCTGAGTGAGTGTGCTGGCAGACACTCCCATCACTGGTTGTGATGGTCTCAATCCCCTCTTGGGCACTTCTCCATCCGAGTTCTCTCCATCTGCCTCGCTTGAATCCTCCAGCACGGGCGGCCTCTTGGCGAGGTTCTCGTCCATCAACGACGATCGTTGAGACTCGTCCTCTCGACTGTCGCGCTGGCTTCGACCTGCAAACAATCTGATGAATTTGGTGAAAGCTTTTTTTCTGTACAATTAAATGCGGTCTTGAACACATGTCCAGTTGGAGAATAATGTGCTAGGTCATTGTCTATAGGTGGACATAATGTAACAAAACAGGTAATTGAACTAGATTTGAGCACTAACTAATTGATATTATGTACTCAATTGAATGAAATTCTCACCGGCATTCCTATTCCTGCTCGTCGGTCGCTTGCCACTGCTGTTCTCAAACCCCAAATCACCGTAGAAGTCCTCCCTTGTGGGGGGCGGGGCGGTAGGCGGCGGCGGGGGAATGAAGTCGACCAGATTGTGCTTAGGCGGACTCCTCCGATGATCCAGCGTGCTCATCTTCGATCGGCCATTAGTGCTGCCGCCCGTTCCATCCGACGACTGCAACTTGTCATTGAGACAGAGGTCAGGGACCTGACACGATCGACGCTACGTTTCTCGGGCGAAATTCAAGCGTACCATGCAGAGTAATGGTGTATTAGGTTGAGTCATAAGTAACGCTCGTTTTTGAGCGTTGTGTTAGGGCTCAAATATCTTCACTCAATCAAATCTAACCGAGCTGGCTTTATAGCATAGTTTCAGGGTATGCTCGAGTATCATAGCCGTTAGTATTAGAAATTTCACGCTTGCTGCGTAGGAGAGACATTTAGAATTAAATGAACCTGAAAATTTTCTAAAATTTCAGATTTTTTTTCGAAATCGTGAAATATTACTTAGAAACTGTTCGGTAAATCCACACATGATTGAGTGAGAAGCGCGATAATACCTCTCATTCATGACGAAAGTAGAACGGTGCTCGCTTCAATATTGCTTTTTTTATAGATAGTCCAAGATCAACCTTCATGAAAAAATGTAGTTCGCAGATCCAAATTTTCAAATTTGCGGATCGAAGGTGCCGGCCTATACACCAGTGCGCTCAAGTCACACACTATGGGGCACTACTATCACTATGAATAATTAATACTACTTATTCTTCTTTACGAGAAATAACCGTTTTCCCAATAATAATATTTTGTACGAAATCAGAAGAAATGCGTCTTTTGAGGATTTTGGATTATACCATACCCCAGAAAAAGTATGTTTACTAAAATTATGGCCAATTGGTGAATGATAGTGCAAGAGTTACTCTTTCATATAACCATTAAAAGTCTTACATTCAATCACTTTGGTTCAGAGGAAGTACTATTAAGAGACACTCCACGTTATTGTGGAAAGGGTCCACGAATGGCTGAAAAATAGATTGCCTCCTTACTTTTTTCTTGGAGTAAGGGTCCCAAGTGGTGAACGACACCACTAGCTAAGGTCCCAGGTCGGCTTTGGTGAACTTACCGTAATCCACAGTTTTTGGGGTCGAAAAAGTCACTTTCCCAGAAGTACATGACTAGTAGATTTTCTGGCATATTTTTACTCGTAGAACCCGAATTTCTATACTAGACATCATGAAAACTCTTCAGAAAAAAGTTATTCTCTAAAAACCTCATTTTTCGATCCAAAAGTAACTTTAAAAATCACAACTAATTAAAAAAAATATGAATATGAGTTTTCAACATTTTCGTAAGCTACATATATTTGCACGTCTACGGTAAGAATTGTGGATTTTTAAAAATGCCGGATCGTCTTCATTTATTGCCCCGAATGTGGCTCTTGCAGATTGTGTCTCAATTGTAAATGGCCAAACCTCTTCCAGCGTGTGAAATATGGAGCTGGGTCAGAACATAAAATTAATCAGGGTGATATTATCAACAACTTTTGTGTTGATAGTATGGAGTTGGGATGACTATAAAACACGAAAATACCGAAAAGTCGAAAAATCACATTTTTTGAAATCTCAAAATTTCATAAATATATAAGTCATGTATCTGAGCTTCAAATGATGTTTTTTCAACGTAAAATCACTTGAGTGAGTTACTGCAACAATTTTTCTGAGAGTTTTAGCTCATTAGTGAAACTTTTTTTGAAATTGTTATTTTTGGATGATCGAAAAAAATTCGACCAACATTTTTTTATCTAGAAACCGCCCCAAAAGTTCTGATGATGTTCACAACTCATGTTTGAGTGATTTGCAGCTAAAAAATACCCCATTTGGAGCTCAGATACATGACTTATATATTTTTGAAATTTTGAGATTTCAAAAATGTGATTTTTCCTCTTTTCCCTTTTTTCGTGTATTATCGTCATCCCAACTCCATACTATCAACACAAAAGTTGTTTATAATATCACCCTGATTAATTTTATGTTCTATATCCAGCTCCATATTTCACACGCTGGAAGAGGTTTGGCCATTTACAATTGAGACACAACCTGCAAGAGCCACATTCGGGGCAATAAATGAAGACGATCCGGCATTTTTAAAAATCCACAATTCTTACCGTAGACGTGCAAATATATGTAGCCTACGAAAATGATGAAAACTCAAAATCATATTTTTTTTGAAATTAGTTATGATTTTTAAAGTTACATTTTGGATCGAAAAATAAGGTTTTTTTTTACGAGTTTTCATGATGTCTAGTATGGAAATTCGGTTTCTACGTGTAAAAATACGCCAGAAAATCTACTAGTCATGTACTTCTGGGAAAGTGACTTTTTCGACCCCAAAAACTGTGGGTTACGGTAAGTTCACCAAAGCCGACCTGGGACCTTAGCTAGTGGTGTCGTCGTTCAGCACTTGGGACACTTACTCCAAGAAAAAAGTATGGAAGTAATCCATTTTTCAGCCATCCGTGGACCCCTGCACAAGTGTACCGAAATACCGTGGACGGTCTCTTAAATGCCGATTGCATATTTCGATGCATATTTTTCTATAACGGACTTCCGAGCAATTTAACTCATGAAGAGATTGCGTCACACTTAGCCAAATTAGTTCATATAATCAACAGGGAAGGCACTTTACATTCAAGTATAATTGAGGTCTTTAAATCGATTGCTAATAAAACGCGGCTATCAAAACTTCTTTCGATCAGCAACTGAAAATCCTACACTCTCGTTAGACGCATATCTCACACAGGCCTTTCATTGGATATTCCTATTACTATCATCAATGTGATGTCTAACCATGATACTTTGCAACTGCAGCTTAGTTGTGGCTCAATCACGCATCTCCACTGAGTGCTAACCCGCCAAATTCTCAAGGTAGTGTGCGATAACTTTGATTGGGCCGGCAATTGTGGTAGCCTTTTTGATCGGAGATATCTGAGATACTGTGCGCTAAATAGAGCATCCAAGCCCTTATCGTTTATGAAAAACCGGAACAAGATTGCACAAATATGAGAGACGGGAGAGGTCATTATCTCAAATTGTAAAAACGAGCGTTACTTATGACTCAACCTGATAATATCGGAAAGCCTCTCCCCATTATGCGCGCTCTATAGTCGGTAATTTAAACAATAGAGTACGCACAATGAGGAAGCCGAGTTCATATTTGTCATTGCTAATGTATATTCGATCTTCGGGTCTATTGATTATTTGAGCTCATTCTAACCTGAATGTAGCTGACGTCAGTATGAGGCGGACTGTCACTGTTGCTGCCGTGTCCGGTGCCCTTGTACTCGCTGCCACGAGAGGAGCGAGATCTGAAATGAGAAGGATGAATTTTGACTCAGCTATGTGAATTCTGATAATCTCATTGTTAATTTTGGTGAAGAGCCTGTTAATTTTATTGGGATACACTTTGAAAGATTATTTTAGGTTGGTTATTCGATTACGGTAGCTACCGGATCTCACCGTCTGCCGGTGCTTATGTCCATTCCGGTGGGCGCGAACCCGCGCGGGGGACAGTTGGGCACGGGAATCGAGGGCAGCGGGGGACCTCGGAGCATCTTGTCGTTCAACCAGGCAGGTTGTTGAGAGGTGGTGACGAGGGTAGTGGTGGCGTACGGAGAAGGATCATCGTGGTACTGCAATGGAACCCTTAGGTAAACTGAATAAGAGCTGATCATAGCTCAGTTTGAGCATGTTTATTGAGATGTCAACAGATTCTTCATGATATCTCAATATGATAGATATGTTATCACAGTAAAATCATGAAAAGAATTCAAATTAGCGTCTCAGTTCAGCATTCTAGAGTCCATCCGCTCACCTGATTGCCGTAGAAGGTGGACATGTTATTGGGTGGTCCAGTGACTTGTGCGTACTGATACTGCGGCTCGCTGCCGGGTCTTCCAAGTGTCCCTATCAGATTGTCCTCGTAGGGATTGTAGAAGTCGTGCTGATTAGGCGCTCGTGTGTACAGATGAGAAGTGCCATTGATACGAGCGTGTCCCAGAGTGCCGTTGATCATTCTGAAAAAGAAACATTTTTACTGAAAAAAAAAATTTCAATTTCAATTTTACAAAGCAAGCCGAGTCTGAATGTGACTCCTTAAAGCGCTGGTGAATAAAGAATGCAAATATTTTTTTTAATGCACACCTTGGCGCAGTATGGTATGCGGCCGCATCCATTCCCCACGGGCCTGGAGCCACCGACAGACTGCCGTCCTTGATCTCAATGAAGTTACGGTCACCCTGCAATGTGATAAGATACCAAAAATGTAAGCATTGATCATCATCGACACTGCAGACAAAATCGAGTTCAGTGATGAGAAGATACAATAATGGTAATACAAAGAATGAATTAGGGTACAATTAGGTTTACTCATCTTACATAGTAGTGAAATAAGTAATATAACTGACCAGATCCTGGTTCCGCTTCCTCCTCATCACAACAACGACGCACACGAACATCAGCAAGAACCAGATGCCGACGACGACGGCGACGATCAGCCAGCTGCGTTTGATGGAGGAGAAGAACCACGGCTCGTCAGAGTACTGGGAGGTGTGCTTGTCCAGCGTCTCCTGGTCTGCAATCAATATTTTGTTGTTACAATCCCAAATGAAGCCAAAGTGCTGCTTTTCTCATATACTGAGGTAAGTTAGTGTTCGTTATCAGTCGCATTAGAAACTGTTTTTCTGCGAATTGGTTGTTTTCATTGCCCGACTCACCCATCTTAATGGTGTCCGTTCCGTGCGGGACGCCGATGCCTGCGCCGGTCCTCGCCGACACCTTGATCTTGTAGCTCATATCGGGGATGAGGTGGAAGAGGGTGACTGAGGCTGCTCGCTCGTTCGTCGTGATGTTCCGGTTGAACTTGACGCCCTTGCCGATGATGATGATCTGCAGAAGATCGTCATTCTAGACTAATCCGATGGAAAATGGAAAAAAAAGTTTCGCTCAGCAACAGAAAAATATGGTAATTTCCTCCAATTAGAAATCCATCGATTCATTCATCTTCAGGTTCATTGCAATTGAGACTCTCACCTGGAATCCCTTGAGTATTCCATTCAGTCCATCGGCTGTTGGTGGTTTCCAACTGATTCGGAGCGTCGTCAGATTCAGCATGCGAACGAGCACGTCTTGAGGAGGAAGAGAGGGCGCTGAAAGCAATTTGGCACTGTTTCACTCAAATTGCTGATGAAATGCACTATTGGATGCGTCTATCGCTCGACTCTAATCGAAAAAGATGCTAAATTAACTCACGAGCTTCTGCTGTAAGTGAGTCCATGGAGTTGGACGGGACTCCCTGCAGTCCTCCCGAATAAGGAATCACGAAGAACTCGTAGTTTGTGAAGGGCAGAAGGCCGTTGACGACGACCGAGTCGGTGTGCTCACCACTAACGTTCACTAGCCTGTATATACATTACTATGGATTTGTTATATGATCAGTAATAGGGATGTCTAAACGTATTAAACGAGGATCTCTACGATCCGTGAATTGCTTTATCTGATTGAATAATATAACTTACGGTGCCTCAGCCGTGTTGCCTCCTCTCCACTTGACGTAGTATCCATCGATGACGCCGGGATCGACCTGAGACGTAATCCGTCTTTCTGCTTTACTATATTATAATAACCGTACCTTTCCGGGTCTCTTCTTCCAGAAGAGTCTCACAGCGGTCGAGTTGATCGTCTTCACCTCCTCCAACTTGATGAGTTGATCAGAGTTCAGGCTCTTTCTCCTATCCTCGTCGCTCACTAGTCGATCTTGACGAGCTGCAGTATAGTAGTTACTTGCTATTTTAATTATTTTAATCGAAGTTGTCTTGCAACTCTTTTCTCTTTCTTTGCGTTGAGTTAGACTCTCTGCACATCCCCATGATGCATAATCAGTCAAAATTCCAAAACACTTGGATCTCACCATTGATCGGGGCGATGTTCGTTGTGTGCGTGGAGGAGACGGGCGATGGCGGCCCGATGCCCTTCTCGTTCTCCGCCCGCACGACGAACATGTACGACTGGGAGGGCTTCAGATTGCGCACGCGATGCCGTGTGCCCGAGACGTAGTCGTTCACGTTGTACCAGGTCTGAATCGAGGTAGATGTACTGTTTATTTTCGTGTCTATCGCGTTGAATAATACAACAAAGGAAGTAGAAGCAATTCAAATCGGAATTTTGCAACTCATAGACTACTGGAAATCATTAAAAAAAGACATACTTGAGCTTCCTCCGGACTGTAGTACTGCAGCACGTATCCGGACACGGGCGAGGCGCCGTTCTTCTCGGGCGCACTCCACGTGAGGTCGAGTGAGTCGTGCGAGACATTCGTCGCCTCGGGCTTGCCAGGGGCGGTCGGGAAGTTTGACGGATCGGGCATACGGAAGAAGATGGCACGGGTGTTCGTGTGTTCTGGAAACGAAAGACGTTGAAAGGATGCATGACGATTAATGGATTTCTCTATAGGATCGACTGCAGACATTTTTGAAATACTCGAGCACGTGTTTGAAATGATATATCCAAACAGAAGAGATCGTACCTTCAACCATTAAACTGGCGGTCCATGTCGATTCTCCGTCTTCATTCCTCGCTCGACAAGTGTACACGCCAGAGTCGCTTTTCCTGCAAGAAGCACATTGCGATCCCTCTCATTCCAGTCTCTGTCCTTTCTCATTTCCCCTCACGGGTTTGACTCTCTGCCTCAAGAAACGATTTTGACTCTCTTCACACCCCCACAATTATCGCGTCTCGGTTCTCGATTGTGGGGTGACCCATAGGGAAGAGAGTGTATTGACACCTCTGTCTCGGGATGGTCTATGATCTCCCCCCCCCTCTCCCTCTCTCTCTTCTCACTACAGTCACGGTCGGTTAGAGGCGCCACACTGAGAGCCGTGATTGATAGCCCTTGCTCTCCCTCTATGTGGATTGGAAAGACGAAGGGAGGAAGAGAGCAGGAAGGGAAATTGATCAGTCCCATCCGTTTTGCGTCCGGGGCCCGTTCCCAGTCTCTTGTCACACTAGTACAATTACCAGAGGATTAGTAGGAAGGGGAGGGGAGAGGGGCATGGGAGATAATCTGAAGAAGAGGAGAGGAGAGGCAAGACTGCCATGCACCTGTTCTCGAGGCCCCTGATGATGATCGAACGCATTGTTTGGGGCTGACAATATGGGCGCGGATGATCTCTCAGCGAGCGAGTAACAGATTGCGCTTGTCCCCTCTTCTTCTTCATCCCAAACACGCCATTCCTAATAGACCCGACTGATTCGCGCTCGCTTCTCAAGAAGATGAACCCAATTATCACGCACAAGCTGTCTACTGCTTCCCTCATAGTAAGAACGAGTAAGAGGGAGGAGGAAGTGGGAGTCATGGCACACTGGTCTTCTTTGTCCACACTAGAGATCGATGGTGGAAGACCGGACAAGGAAAGGGAAGAGACCAACACCAACAAATTACTGAGAGCTTCTCTTGTAGCCGCGGGCTAAATATTGGGGTGGCACTCCCGGCAATTGAGATGAAAATGACCCCCGACGGAAGCCAAGAAGGCCCATCAAAACAATCGTATTGCAGATACCATATTAGTTGGAATGACTCACTTTAGGTCGGCAAGGTGGAGACTGCCTCCGAAGTGTTGAGAGATGCGGGTGTTACCTGGAATCGATTGATTGAAGAACCCTCAAAAAATATAGAAACCAATACGCAAACAGGAAAGTAATGGATACAAACAGGGCCCAAAAGGTACTCAACCACGGTACCTTCTATGTCCACTGGGATGCCATTGAATAGCCAGTTGATCGACGGGGCACTGGACTCGACTCGTCCGGCTATGGCCTGGCAGGGCAGGATGGCCGACGAGTCCAGCAGCATCGTCTGATTCGCCGGCCCGAACTCGATTATTGGAGGCGCACGTAGCTCCAGGGCTGCAAAAACCGACGTAAAGTACTGTAAATCGAAGTATTCTCCGGTACTCTGAACCCCAATCTCATATTTTCAATAGATTGTGTTTCAATGCTCATTTATTTGAGTTTTATTTTATGTATTTCGAAAATTCCCCAAGTGTTGCGCACTCGCTGCATCGCAGTTGGTCCCGTTGAAGCTGCAGAGGGACAGCGCCGAGGTGAGCGACATAAACGACCCGAAGACCATGGTGAGCTGCGCCCTTCTCTATGCGGGAGAAGGAGGACGCTCAGTCGGCTGGGATCATTCGGGCGCTGAAAGGAGAGGGGAAGGAATGGGTGCGACACGACAGGCAAGCACGGAATGTTGTAGTCCATCGACAGAAGATAAATAACAAGATACGAGAGAGCTTTTGTGTATAATGGAGGCGTTAGGATAGCATCGATCGAGAATAGCAGCTTGGCGGAGAAGATATCTTACAGCGTGAATGATACAGAGAATGACGAGTCCGGTCAAGTGAGAGAAAAGAGATGGATGGGCGTATCGGTGGCTCAAATCAACAGATCGTACGGGATCAATCCTCCCTCCCCTTCTCTCCCTCTTGCAGTCACTAATAAGTGCAGCCAAGTGTATGCAAGAGGCGATCGGGAAGTGAAAAGAGGAGGACTAAAGGAGAAGAAAAGACTCTGAGGCGGGCCCGCGACCATCAAGGGATTAAGAGGATCTGGAGTCTCGCAAGAGAAATAAGAGGGAGGCGGAGCGGGAGGTAGAAAAGGTCAGTTCATAGTTACAATGTGTAAGAAGGTGCGGAAGATGATGATGATGAGCCATACTGGGAATGGGTTCGAAATGCCACTCCCGATTGTGAAGAGAGAGAATGGAGAGGAGAAGAGACAGGGTGGAGGGAGGGAAATGCAAAATAGACTGGCCCCATCATGGATCCGAATGGGGCAGAGAGAAAGGAGAGAAAGGTGACACCCACTTGATGAATGCAGAAAATGGGTCCTAAAGGGCCCGCGAATATGGTCTCCATTCACATTCACAATCTGTTACCTGTTGCCCCTTGGGATCTCCTCTTCTTCCCCCTTTCGCCACCCGCGGTGAACCCCTACATTTAGTGAAAGACGAGAAGAAGACGAGATTTGGTGAGCGAGGGAGGGGGAGAGGGAAGGAAAGCCTAATTTGATGATGATTATAATAACGCTCGCGCGCTCGCCCTTGTCCTTCCTCCCTCGCTCGCCGTCCGACTTATTTAGGCAAATTCCGCCTTGACGATGATTATTGCGAGAAGAAGGGAGAGAGGAGAAGGACGATTGAAATTGGAAGTGGAGATGGGTGATCTGGCTATTCAAAGAATGACTCTTCAGTCGGTGCATTTTCTCGCATCTTCACGAAATAAATACGTATTTTTTGAGTTATGAGGAGGAGGGTGTGCTATCGCAAGAAACATCGACTACTGCTTCGGTTGTTTTCTCCCAGTATCTGAGAGTCTCGCAGGGCGAGGGCGCAGGTTGACAAGGTGGACACGCATTACATCTTTGAGATGAAGGAAGGAGACCTGTCAGAAGGCCGATAGATAGGGAAAAAGGCGGAGAGCGCAGGGAATCAGAGCGGCAGAGATATTGTGTGAAATGGAGAGTACGTGGATGAGAGGAAGGTTTCGGATGTCTATGGGTATTGAGGGGACGTATCGATGGCACTCTGTGCAACATAAGAGAGCCGGAGTTTGCATAGATGTAGATCATGGGAATGAATGGGAGGAGTGAGAAAGTTACGGGTGTTAGAGTAGAAGAACCTAAAAAAAAACAGACCTATCTCCCTTCTCTTTTCTCCCTTTCTGTATCGTATCACTGGTGGGGTCGTGTCTGTCGTCCATTGTGATATATGATCAGCGAGAGAGGGCAGGGAGAGGGGAGAGATGGGCGGGAGGAGGGAAGGGAGGAGGGTGAGAGGGACCCAGATCAGAGATAGCACGAGGCGTTTATTGTTTATTACCGCGTATATAGAAGAAGGGGAAAGGGTATTCGATAACTGGGGAGAAGAGAAAAGGAGAAAAGGAGAACTTTGTTAATTGAATGGAGAGGAAAGAGGCGTCTGATGATGGACACTCGAGAGATGAATGGAATGAGAGAAGGAAAGGACGATGGAAGTCGATCAATTATTAAGAGAGAAGCGAAGAGGGGAGGAGGGGGAAGACCCAATTGAGATGTGACTGTTGAAGATGGAGGAAGGGTGGACAAAGGCAGATTGACTGGCAGGGAGGAGAGAGAAGGGGGGAAGTGGAGATGGAGGGAGGAGGACAGGGGAAGATTCCCACAATCGGGTCCAGAAATAACAGAGTCAAGTGGGAGAGTGCGGACGGAGTAGCCGGCAGTAGTGACAGACTGTGAGAAAAACGCGGATGTGATCTACCCAGATTAGTAGAGAAGGAGGGAGCAAGAGGGGCCAGTAACCACCAGGTAAGTGATGTACTCGCTTCGTAATAATAGATGAGAGGCCATCTTGCCCCTGGGGGTAGAGAGCATCTCCCCTCCGTGGTTGGCATAGGGATCGAGTAGGAGAGGCTGAGGGAGGAGTTGGACTGGCTCATATTGGCAAAGGAAGCGTCACAAGGCCACAATTCTCGGACGGAACTACGCGAAATGAGAACAGTAAGACTAGGGATATGGGGACTCATATGGTGTGGACATTGGCCTGTGCAAGGACGAAAGTAATGGAGAAGAGAAGAGGAAGGAAAGGTGCGAAAGGGTGAAGAGAGACTGGTAATTAGAGTGTGGAGGAGGACCCCGAGGGGCACGAGAGAGATATAATGGGGTCTCACTCGCACACCAGTCCAATATCGAATAGTGACGCGTAAAGAACGGTTCAATACGAGAACTGTAATACAGTTATGAAGAGCCGATGTAGGGATGGGTGAGTCTGAGGGGGCTTAGGGGACTCGAAGGAGGGGAGAGGAGGGGAGGGAATAGGCAGAGGACAAACATGATAGTACTCCCTCCCCCCCCTCTCCTCGCCCTCTCAGAATGCTTATACGGCCTGTCTTCACGGGTTAGATACAAGAAAGGGATGAGTCAATGGGTAAATCGAGGGTTGAGGCCGAGAAGAGCAGAAGGGAACAGTGCGGAAGAGAGGAGTCGAGGACACCGATTCCCGATTTCACCCAGATCTCATTACACCTTCCCGAATGGAGAAAAACTGGAATCGGTTCGCAGATGGTTCGCATTAGGAGAATGTCCTCGGATCTTCTTTCTTTGATGGACAGAGGAAGTCAGCTTTTGCATTTTCCCTTCCCTGATGAGTGACCATGGGAAGTTATGATCCCTCCTCTCCCATCTCTAGTGACTATGGCATAAGATGGGAGAGAGGTTATCATAGTATTTGTTTGGAGCTGGGGGGGGGTTGCCTATCGCATTAGGGGAGGGAGGAATGATAACGAGTGAGAATCATGGGAAAAGTGATGATGGTCAGAGGTGTGAGAGTGATTGGGGGCCCTGCCTACTCATTTCCTGGGTAGATTAAAGGGAGGGCTGGCGCGACCCCGGAAGGAAGGAAGAAGAGTGGCTCCAAAGTAATCTCGACACACAATCAGAGGTGTTGGAAGGGGCCAGTGTTTGGATAAGGGATGGCATCGCGTAAGATAACTTATGGGAGGGGGTCGAATGAAAGTGACCATGGTTGCCCCCCTGTAGTGAAGAAAGGGACGAGATTGACCCTCGCCCGCCAAAGAGAAGAAGAGGAGGCGAGAAATTTACTGTCCTCGTATAGTATCACTAAGCCGATTGAGGAAGAAGGCCGTATTTTAGTCGAGATCAGACCAACTACTTATTTACGGTTGAGAAGAGTTACTGGCAGTACACGTTTACGAGATAATAGGTGGATCAAAGAAAGGCTGAGAATGAGGAGAAAATAGCCATTGTATAGCTTGGAGATTGAGAAAAAAGGAGGAGATTTGCCTACAGTGAAGAGGCAGCGTCCGAATTGTTTGTTTGCGGGAAGGAGTTGTGCCCCCGAGGGCTAATTTCAATTAGAAGAACCCGAGAGAGAAGAAAGAGAGCGAGACCAGAGTGGTGAAAGAAAGAAATCTACATGTGGGAGTGCTCCCTGGAGGGTAGATCAGTGGAGGAATGGAGGGAGTGGAGAAAGGGAGGAGAGGTGGAAGTGGTTATCAAACAGGTAGTCTTGGAACTGCACTACTATAGTGAATGGTTCCGAAGTGCGGATGGATGCCATTGACCTGCGATTGTGTGAATAGTGTTGCCGAATTGAACAGTGTATCTCTCCTTTCCGCAAACTCTCTCGTATCTCTAATCGGTGAGAGATAGTGCTTAATGGAGAGAACACTATTTGATCCGACAAAACTAGTGAATAACAGGTAGGAGATTCCCCTCTCTCTCAAGGCGGGGGATTCACCCCGTTGACATGACTGATTCATGTCTCATACAATGGAGAGGGAAGATCGGGGAGCGGAGGGGGGAAATCGGAAGAGGCGGGTATATATCAAGGGAGTGGACACACTTTACACAGAGGAGAGAGACTGGAAGAAGAGGGAGGAAGGAACTCATCTGTACTTTCGTCGGGCTAAAAGCAGTGAGTTAGCCACAGGGCTGTTACGGACCCGATATATGATAAGATAGAGCAGTAGCAGTGAACAAGAGAAGAATTGGTCGAGAGTGACCAGTAGATCGGAGATTAGATATAGATGAGGGAGGGAGGGGAAGCCCTGGGATGGAAGACCGCTCTCCACGCGAAGAGAAGGGTAGGGCTGTCATAGTAAAGAATCTGCCTCTCCATTATGCACACTATTTCGACATTACTCCAGTCTAGATAGTGTGCAGAATGAAGAGACTCTGACAGCACTAGTAAGGAGAGACACTGAGTATACATGGGGATCATGCACACGACAAAAGAGAAGTTGAGATTGAAGAAAGGAGAGAGGGAGGAGAGGAGACAGTCAAAGGTCGACACAATTCAGACAAAGAGAGAAGGAAGGAGTGAAAACATGAAGGGGCTTAGGGAAGAAGGGATACGTGAAGACACTGATTGATCTGGGTTGTTTCACTAAGAAAGTAGTTGGCTTGAGAAGTGAGCAACATTGCGGCTAGTGAGAAGGAACGACTTCTTTCTGGACAAGGGGGGGGGGGGGGCTGAATTCGTCTGAGTGTAAGTCATGCGTGAGGGGGTAAGAAGAGAAGTAGCGGAGGCATGCAGCTGACAGCTCCCCTTCTTCTCATTTGCATATTGAACATGAGAGACTGGCACTAATGAGGAATCAGAAGTGTACGAAGTAGTGTCAGAAGGAGAAGAAGAAACTACGCACTCGCACTAAGCCTAAGCGTCTCAACTGGTGTGGTATAAGCGGGCAGTTTCAGCCCCTCCCTCGCCTACTCTGTAAACAATATTAGGAACATCTCTCCTCTCCTTTTGGCCAGTCGAGAAGGGTCACAATCAGTGGGAGATGCAACAATCTAGTGAGGAGTAGGGTAAATAGACAGAGCCACCTGGGTCAACTCGATCTGTTTCAGAAAAGGGGCTATGTTTCACTTCCCGTTCACCGAATGGATCTCTGAGAAAAAATGAGAGGCGATCGAGGGAGAATCGGGAGAGATGAAAGAGGCGTCTCGATCGCCGAAAGACATACAGTCGAAGTCGTGTATGAGCGAGAGATGGAAAAAGTAATGCACACAGCCTTTCATCGTCGCTTTTCTGCAAACTCAACACGCCCTCACACAACAAGCGAGCCGATTCATGGAAAATCGTGGGAGAGACGACTGGGCGACTTAATCCGACCGAAACTGCTTGGGAGAGAATCGCTGACCATCGCTCATTCCGCGCTACATGAGGGAAGATTAAGGGGGATGGAGGAGTAAAAGAAGGGGCGGCGGAGGAGGGAAGAGGAAAGTAGTTGCGACCTTGGCTGTAGTGGACACAACATTTCGAGCAGTACTCAAGAAAGCGAGGCATCGCGCCGAAATCTGAGGAGCCAATCGGAGAATAGAGATCGAGATGGATGGGGTGAGAAAGAGAGGGGAGAGGAGGGGAGAGAGGGAATAATCCGGGTTTATGATGTTCAGATTGGTAGATTGGGGAGAAATTGATGCTAGATTGTGAGCATTCAGAGAAGAAGAAATGACCAGAGACAAGATTCGGAGAGCGAGATTGAAAAGAAGAAGGAGGGGGGGGGGGGTTGTGAGAGTGTGACGGAACGAAGAGATTGACATGTAAATTCTGTCGTCAGCTGAGTCACTCAAACGTTCCGAGATTGCAGTGGCAGATAAGTTGAAAGAATAGGGGAGAAGAAGTCGGTTTGAATGAGACGAGTGAGTGAAAGAGAAAGGGAGTGGGTGCCGGCGGTTCAGAAGGATTGGACAACCACATCACAGTGTGCTACGGCTCATTTCATGTGCAGGTGGGACGAATGGTCGGAATGAGGAGCGATGATCCGCCTTCCTTCTTTTCTTGCCCTTCGCTTGTCTTGTTTGACAGTGAAAGTATCGGATGGTGGGAAAAGCAGGAGACTGGAAGGGGAACAGGCATTTCGTACTAGACAACAGCACATGCACTGGAGTGAGAAGTGGACCAACTGCGAGCAGCGAGATTCCCCCTACTAACACTATCAGTGATTGTCTTGCAAAACAGTAGTCTTGGGTTCAAATCGTCCTCTGATTAAATCTTTTGCCACATTTATTCACTCACTCTTGCCAGTGATCGTCAATCGCGCAGCAGCCACCGAGGAACCGGCAGAGTTTATAGCAGCACAGATGTAGTTTCCCTGAGAATAGATAAATCATATTTCTCTAATTAGTCATGGTTTGCGGCAACGGTTCACGTAATACTACCTAATTGTGCAGGAAACACAGTAAGGTGAAAGGAAACCCACCTCATCATGCGGCCTGACATCACTCAGATGCAATTCGCCCGTCTGCGAGACTGTAACTCGACCATCGGTGGATGCATGGCCAGCGAATAGTACCGACTGAAAAACACTCTAATTGACATGAACAATACACGCTTTCAATTGTGGACAGCCTGGTTATCTCTCACTACTAGTAGCCATAGCATGTGTGGAGAGATGGCCGAGCGGTCCAAGGCGCTGGTTTAAGGCACCAGTCTCTTCGGAGGCGTGGGTTCGAATCCCACTCTCTTCAGAACCTTTTGCAACATTTTCGTAATCACAGTTATTCCATAGTATTCCGTACGAGCCACTTGCTCGGTAAATTTTTACTTTATTTTTCTGGTCACTAATAACCACTGGTTATCGTGGTTTTTTTTTCGAAAGACAAACTCATTCTTTTTCCTCTGAGAAAAACGCAGAACTGGTTTATTTTCCGTTTCAAAAGCGGTGCCGATCAGTCACATTTTCCTTTTTTGGTGAGAAAATTGGCATGTCATGCGTTTCAAGAGAATGCGAACAGCTCTGGGACAAGGAAGTAATATAAATCTATTTTTACCGACGATCCCTCTTTGCTCCAGTAGATGGCGGGATTCGGCTGACCATTGGACGTGCACTCGAACTGCGCCCTTCCACCCTGATCCACCGTGAGATCTTGAGGACGGAGCACGAAGGCAGGCGGAGCCTGAATGGGTTACTGTATTGGACGAGATCAATCAATATTCATCGCTGGGTGGAATGTACAAGGACACTGCGTGAGATCAGAATATTTTGGGTAGTTTGGTGATGAACTACGTACCTGCACTCTCAATCTAGCCGAAGCTTCGATGGATCCCGCGGGATTCCTGGCGTTGCAGATGTATTCGCCCTCGTCCGAGACTTGCACTCTGTATAGCAAAGTCATCAAATTTTCAAATAATTTCAATATATTTGTCCAATGCACTTCGTTTCTAGTATGCCCCAGTAGTCCGCCGAAACGTATCAGCATAAATTATTTGTAAACGTTGATCCTCACCGATCGATCTTTAGTCCCCTGTTGTCCTGCGCGATGTAGGCGCGCTGCGCTGGCATTTGAGCATTCGCCTTCTTCCAACTGAAATTCATTTATAAATCACTGTTAATCAATCTTATAAATCACTTCCCCTCAATGAAACAACGAAATTTTGATCATCAGATCTTTCCCTTTACATTGCGTATAAAATAATGTTGTTGAATTGATTTGAAGTGTCTATGTTCACAAACCTGATCTGGGGCTGTGGCTCCCCTGAGACTCTGCAGTCAAACAGCACTGACGACCCGACGTCCACGGTGATATCGGAAGGCTCGAGCTAAAAAAATTCCACTTTCTCAACAATATTCAGCATCAGCCGTATCTCATAATAAGCTGATGTTACCGTATTTGATTCACTTAAGGTTATAACTCTGTGGGTGCATCATCTTTCGTATGCCAGGCATTTTTGAAGTAATATGCTACTGGAACTCACAATGAACTTGGGCTTCTCGTACACGCTCAACCTAGCTGGCGGAGAGATCCGCTCGCCGACCATGTTCGTCGCCACGCAGACATACTGTCCAGAATCAGTGTGTCGCACCTGAATGATAAATAAAATTTCAGATCATATCGCTACCCTCGAAAGTTTAAATTTATGAATTATATACTGCCAATACGGTAGATATCAACTGGTGATGTTCAAATACGGTAACGAAACAAAGCTGATCAACTCACATTCTCAATAACCAGATTCCCGTCCGGATGGAGACTCATCCGGGGTTCCTCGTCACTGATTCGAATCTCCTTCTCGTCTTTCTTCCACGTCACGATCGGCTCGGGATATCCACGGGGAGGAGAACATTCGAGTATGGCCTTGTCACCGGAGAGAGCCTGGTATGGATGGGATATTTTGTGCACGCGAATCCATATCGAGAAATCCAGCTTCTACTCAATAGTTAGTGATGCCAATAATCCGTCACGTCGAATAAACATGATTATGTGGATGTGTGAGGCTATTGTACAATGCCAAGAGCATGGCAAGTGTATTAAAAATAGTACCTGGACGGCTCTCGGCCTACTCCTGAACTCTTCCTTCAGCATGGCAATCTTGAGGATTCCCTCCCTCGATCGGGCGACGCCATCGTCATTCTTAGCCTCGCAGTAGTACGTACCAGCATCGGCATCCTGTAACATAGAGCCTTTGAAATGTTGAAAAATCATAAATGAACATGTCGCATGCATATTTCGATGTTTCAGCTGCACTAGCTCGCATCTTCATTACGTGAATGTATGTTATCGTAATCTCTTGATTGCCGTACCTTTCCGTTCTTGCCCTGGTTGACTCGCAGAAGGAATAGAGAGCCGGTGTCGAGCAGAATTCGATGCGATGTCACTTGCTCTTTGTTCGTTGTCAACTGCGAATATTTTTCTTATTTTCTGCCTCGTCATGTGTTGATTTGTAATTTTTTTATCTTATCTTTTCAAAGTGCAAAGGTATTTGTTCAAGAGATGGCTATGAATGGTAAACACGGATCATTCCAAGTAGGAATATCGAATCGTGAAAGCTCTCCTCAATTTGCGCCCTCTATCGTTTTTCTGATAGGCGAGAGTACATGAGGATTGAGAAGAGTCGTTTTCTATTCTACATCACTAATTCGTATCAATTGTAGCATCTCTCACCGGTAATCCGTCCTTGTACCACGTGATGACGGCATCACTCGGTTTTGCCTGGCAGTTGAGGGTGGCCGGGGATCCCTTCGGAACCACCACATCCAGTGGATGCTCTGTGATCACCGGCTCTTCTGCAAGAATAATGAGTTTGACATTATCACAACACGTCAATGTTACTTTTCTTCTACAACTTCTCTACGTCAAAGCTTCAGTAATACTTCTTATTCATCTAAGACGCGCATTCGAGGGAAATATCATTATGGCAATGTCTCAGTGTCATTGTCTCAACTCTAACTATCTAGGATAATATCACAGTAATATTCCCTTTCCTTTACGAGCCCCAGCAAAATATTTGTGTTTACTGGCGCCGAGTCTTCAATGGATTTCTCGAATTAGCCAACGCTTCTCTGATTTCACTGAAAACGGGTCTAATGACCACAAAGGCACTGAGAAAACAGACAAATGTTTCTAGCAAGGAGGAAATCGTCTCCTGTCCTTTTAATTTTTTCACAGACGCTGTACAAGATAATCGATAAACACCTTCTAGATCCCTCATCCCATCCTTCTTTGCCCTCTTCACTTCCCCTCTTCCCCCTCCTCGCCCATTCACTTCCCATTGCCGGTCACATCCCTCTGTTCTAATCAAATTTCGGGAGGACGTGAAGAGTGTTCATTCTGCCTCGCTCTGCCTACTTCCTTCGGACAAGACCGATTATCCCCTCCATCCAGAGATAGAGAGAGAGGAGGAAAGGGGAGGCTAATTCGGGGATAGAAGAAGAGACCCTTGAGAAGAGCCTTCTCTCCCGGATGCGAGCGGACTCCCGATCCCGAGAAGCAAAAACGACTTGGCTTGCAGTCTCAGATCTTACGGTTTTACTAGCATCTCTTCCCCGAAACCCTATAAAGTTCATTGAGTCTCCTCAGCTGGTGGTGAAATTAAGACATGGGAGCCCTTCTCGGATACTCAAGTTAGCCAACCCATCTCTGTTCTATTCTCTCCCTCTGTTTCCTTCAGATAAGTAGCCTTCACGGAATGCGAGGCGGACGACAAAAAGTAGATTGAAGGGAGAACAGCGCAAAAAGCCAAGATAAATCAAGCGTCTGTTGGCATGTTAGATGAGAAATGGTGAAAAAGATATTGATCAGTCTGATCAATTCAGAGTCTGCTGATTTCCTTGAGCGCTTTCGGATCCTAAAGCTAATTAACTTTCAGCCCCTTTCATAATTATCCCTCTCTCTCTCAGCTCCATGCCATTCTAATTGTCTTCCTCTCTCTTCTCTCTCTCTCTCTCCTCAAGGGAGATATCCTTCTCGCTGCTCATTTCACGACGACGTGCTAATGTATGCAGAAGAAGGAGAGAGGGGGAGAGTGGAGGAGGACGGTAGGAGGGAGATGGAGGGGGAGGGGGGAGGGTGGATGCGACACTTGAAAGGCCCGAGAGATGAGTAGTATATTTCATTTGTCTCTCGCCATCATCCCCTGTCAACTACTAAATCATTCAGCAGGCCGTTGTTCCCATTGAGAGATTACTCCGATCTCTTATGCACCCACTAATCTTGAGAGAGAGCAATGACCTCCCATCAATTATTGATTGCTCGCGCACCCTAGGTAGTTACGAGACAGATCGGGGCCCCGGACCGGGGACGACAGTCGGTCTAAGTGCATGCTATGGTGCGATTCCCCTCCCTCCATGTGTTACTTTCTGTGAATGCGCGCCCCGGCGAGCGGTCGGGAGCAGATGTCCGATCCTCCTCCCTTTTCCCATAATGGAAGATGAGGAAGAAACTCGAGATGGAGAGGAGTAGGACAACCTGTCTGTGTGCTTGCTTGCATGCTCCATGTATGTAAGTCGATCCGAGAACGGGACCGAACCTCGACTCCATTCCCCACATCCTCCCCCACCTCGGACCATCCCAGATTAGCCCTGACTATAGTGGTCATAACAGACAACTCGTTGTGACGGTGGCTATTCAATCTGGCCAGAAAGCCCCCGGAGCAAAAACAGGTGAGAGGAGAGGTCCCCCCTCGCCCCCTCTCCTCCCTTTATTAGATGACTTCCTCCTTCTCCCCCCCCTCTCCTTTAGAGGTAGACCAACTGTACTGTTCCCGACCTTCCCTTGGTTGTCGCTAGCCGGCTAGCGAGCGCATGAATCAGTGGTGTGCCCTTTCCACATTCTTCCCTCTTCCATCCATTCCAATTCCATTCCCAATGTAGGCTAATCAGAGAGGACAGTCTGGCATATGCCCCCTTCCTCTCTCTCGTGCTCCATTCTCTCATTAGCTCGTGTTATCCCCTCAAGAGAAGAAGCCCTGTATGAGTGGAAGGGTCGAGACTGAACGACAGGACTAATTGATCTCCGTCCAACGACCCCCGAACCCTTCACACCCCCTGCATAACAAAGACGAATCGTTATGGGTGGGCAGCCCATTCGAAGGATGAATTTATATGAAAAAGGAAGGAATACTGTGGGAATAATTCCTTTGTGAATTCCATCCCTGCATCTGTCTCTGACTGTCTGCACCCTCTCGATCTTGCATGATCTCTCGATGGAGATATGAGATCGGCATCCTCGATAGATGAGAGACTCAGATGACACCGAGATCAGAGATAACAAGATATGAGATGAGTGCCATTTACGATCTCGTGAGTCTCTTTGAGATGAGGCGAATGGAAGGGAGATTGCATACTCAGAGACTCTATCCATCATATAAACAGATATACTGCCCCCGTAGCGACTAGTGTTTCCAAATCGGAGTTGGATCTCCCCAAATCGTACGCTCTTTCAATTTTCTAGCCGAAAGCGTGCTAGCCGAGGAGAGTCTTTTCCGTTTTGTCATCTCTAGAGGCCACCTCTCTGCTTATTCCCCGATTAGTTGGTCTTCCAATGATGAGAAAACGAGGCTCCTCCATCTCTTTTCTCTCATTACGACGAGTCGCAAAGACGAGGCTAATTTGTCGCCGTTGAGTCCTATTTTCTGCTACTTATCCCCTCTCTCTCAGACTCATCTGGTCAGTTGTTGGCCCAACACATGAGAAGAGGAAGAGGATGAGAACGACCCCAGCTCTGCGAATTCAAAGGTGCCAATCAACTATACTAAGCGCTGAATGTAGTCGTGGCAAGAGAGAGATACAAAAGGGCTGATGAAGCAAGCCATATGGTTTCTGCTTTCTCCCCCTCCCTCTCCCATTCTCCCTTTGCATTCTATCAATCTACTGGCAGCGCTATGTAATTTCAACACCCCCTCTAAGGAGGAAGAGAAGGAGATATAAAGAGAAGGGGGATAGACAGAAGCGTGCTGGGCGTTGTCTCGAGCTATGATCGCAAGTGATTTCCCCCTAGACAGAGATGGAGACAAGCGACAAGAGAGAGAAGAGGAAGTGAACTGGGCCAGATGGCTTAACACGAGAGAGACAGGGCATAACGAGCAGATAATGTCAATTAGAACGAGTAGAGTCTCAAGAGAGAAGAAGAGGAACACGCAAGATACATTGATCATAGTCTAACATCTTGGTTCAAAAATCGCTAAATATCAACAATAAGGTGATGCTGGAAGTAGAACGAGAAGAGTCTCAAAAGAGCGAACGGAAGAAAAAATATATTGACTGGATTTGGACTGACCTGCCAGAACGGCTGCCACAGCTACCAGCAGCACTACTGAGATGACACGGCGCATGCTTGAGCAGAAAAGATCGGAAATCACGTCCGCATCGAGGTAGAAATGGACTCTGGAATGATTGAGAACATGAAATTCGCCACGACAAGAAAATGGTGAATTGGGCGTTCGAAATAGGCGAACATCGTATTTCATTACGATGGTATCTCTCCAATTCCAGAACACAAAGAGTGAGAAATGGGGATAACTCGCACGAGGGAAGACGAAAAAAGTGATGGCCAACAGCCAGATCAGATATCGAGGAGTGAGGTAGCACAGAGAAAGACTGGAGGATCGGGGGGAAGGAAAGGGATCAATCCATGTAAACATCAGCGCTTGTGACCCTAAACAGAGAGACGGCGGGGGGGGGAGGGTAATCAAGCCAGAGGTCGGTGTAGATTGGCAGAGGAAGGAAGCGGACAGAGGAAGTACGGGAGGGTAGAGGGCAGAAGGACCGATAAGGGAGAGAGAGAGAACGGATGTTGACTGAGAGAAGAAAGAGAGGGAGAAGGGAGGGAGAGGGAGAAGTATTGAAACTGAAGGAGTGATGGGAGACGAATGATGAACGACTTGCAGGTGTGGATATTGAATGAAGGAGGAAGAAATGTGAGATTATCGAGGGAAAGTCTTGAAAATTAAATAAAAGAACATACATAGCCAGAGGGGCTATAGAGAACAAGCACCATGTGTCCCTCGACCAGCACAATACTAATAATCGTGCGCGGGAGTAACGGTCGATTCAAATGCGCGTGGTGGTGTGAATAAAAGTGAGGAGGAGAAGAGGGGCAATGCAAGAAAGAGAGGGATAGGGGATGAAGATAGGGAGAGAGAGGAGGCACAGGGTCAGGTTAGCGTGGTAGAGAGAGAGGAGGGGACTCAACCCCGGATTGGGTCAGTGCTTACCTCTCCCGTCTCTCTCCCTCTACCTGCCTCTCTCACGGGCTTATTATATCCATCGATTGGAGATCCGAGTATGATCGATGTGTGTGGGTGGTCCGGGGTAGATAGAAAGAGACTGATAACTAGCTATGGGCGGTTGATTGTAATTGTAGGCGCATTTATTGGCAGGAACGAATAGAGCAGTTGGACAACAACCCCACTGATCAGCCCCCATGTCAAAGAGGGGACCGCTCGTGATAAGCGAAGGAACGGCCGGACGGGAGTGTTCGTCAGAGGAACGATGAGAAAGGCTGGAGAAGAAGGACTAAAATTGTTTTGGTTGCACTTTCGTACTGCTCCCATTTCGCTCCTAATAACATGTAGCAGTGATCCCCAATTTGGCAGCGAGATGGAAATAGCAAATGTTTTCTCTCCCAAATTGAAATATAAGAAGTGAAGAAGAAGCAATCATCATGAGTCTGGTGTGAGATTAGAAGAAGTTAGCAGAAGTGCCCCTGCCTCCTCCTCCTCCTCTCCCAGGGAGTGAAAGAGATTATTGGGCCGGGGGTCGAGTGTGATAAGACTCGCGAGGTTGGAGGGAGGGATAGGGAAGAGGGGGGAGAGTGACCACGGGGTTGACAGGCTCCCGGGTGAGGTTGGCGAATGACTGATTACAGCACTTGGGGACAGGAGAGGAAGGGCACCTGACGGGAGGAGGAAACTGGGAGAAAAAGTAAGGTGCACACACACGCTGTTTGCAAGCCGCTCGTTGAACGTCGGGAGGCGAGGGAGGGAAGGAGAAGGAGACAGAAAGAGGAAGAGAGATACACTACAAGAGTCTCAACAGACGGTCGGCCAGAGGGTAAGAATTGGATGGAGGAAAGAATCCCAAGATGGGAGGGAGGACGCGGCGGGAAGTGATGGGGTAATGGAGTGTGAAGTCGGTATCATAAAACACGAATGGATGAGCGAGAAGAAGGGACGTGCTAACTAGATGAGGATTAGATGTGAGGAATCGAAGGGAAGGAGCGAAAACAGAGAGAAATAATAAGGTTTGGAAGGAAGCAAAAAGAATCATCCGCATATGGATACTACCACTGGCAAGAGTGATGAGAGAAGGGGGTGGAAGAAAGAAGATGAGAGATGGGAGAACGTTGACCAGAGCGGATGATTAATTGAGGCAGGCCTCTCCCCCCCCCCCCAAGTCTCTTCCCCTCCGCCCGCCTCTCTCACCCCCTGCAACATACGAGACCACTCCCTTTCTCCCTTTCATATATGAAAAACGCGGGCCCCAGCCTCTGCGCCTAAAAAAGAAACCTCTCTCTGGGGCTGGGAAAACGGAAATCAGTGCACTACGAGAGAGAAGAGAGCAGAATTTCTGAAAGCTCCGACGACGAGAAAAGGACTTCGTTCAGTGAATGGACTGGTGAAAGGATGTGTCACTAACTAAAAGTACAGTAGATATCTGTTGAATCAGACCAAAAACGGAAATATTTTTAAAAGTAAAATAACTCGAGTGTACTATCGCAGGGTCTGACTGCTGAGAATCGAAACTTTGCATGTTTTGCAGTTGTATGCAGAAGCGATCATTTTCAAGCCGCGTTAAACTCAAATAAGGTAGCTCGCGCGAGAAAGAATAGGTGGCAGAAGATTACCGTGGCTTTTCCAGTAGCTGCCTTTAGGCTCTGGCAAATAACGCAAGAATGCGCGAGCGAGGAAAGCTCTCTCACTGTATGAAATCTATACTGAGTCGGAGAGGAAGACGAAGAGGAAGGTGAATAATAGAGGGAATGAATGAGGATCGTACGAGTCTGTCTCCGACTGAGACTATCAACAGATGAAAACGGCCTTGCTAACTCCAATTTCACGGAACAAAGCCTTCAAAACAGGGAAGAATGACCTCCGACAATCAGAAGTCCCTTCCTACTATCTAGGAAGTGTGCAGCGTAGGGCGAAGTGAGATTCAATTTGTGAGATGAGCGCGAGAAGAGAAGTAAGGGGAGGGTGGGGTAGAAAAGGGGAGGTCCACTTCATAGAAGGAGTACGATGAGGATGATGAGGACACACGGGGGTGGTCGGTTGAAGAGGCGAGAGAGGGAGAGAGGGAGAAAATGAATATAACGAAGGCTAGAAGAAACATAAACATAGCGTGGAAGCGCGTAAAAATTGCGAGAGCCTCTCAAATGACGCAATGAAAAGAGGCAACCGAATCTGGAGATTCAGTAGGAAGATGCGAAGACGACAGAATAAGATAACAGAGCGGGACTCATCAACAGAGCATCTCAATTAGAAGAACAATAAAGCGGCAGCAAGCATAGCGAAATACTCGAGATCGAACAGTGTTCACTTTCCATTTTGCGCACATCTCGTCGGTCAGAGAGAATTGGCGAATTGAGGAGAGTCGGTCTCTCGGCATCCAGTACAGAGAATTGTTTGGCACATGCACCGTATTGTTGCGAAATGTGAGCGCAGGAAGGAAGGAAGGATGCACAGGGGTTTGAGGATAATCGAAGTTGAGGGAGAGGGGGAAGGGACTGAAAGGAGGGGGAGACACAGGGGATGCTTACCGTTATTCCATAGAGAATGGAGAGGAATCGACCTTGGGCAGTTTAGAGGAGGAGAAATGGAAGATGGAGAGGAGGACTCGGGGGTAGATTCATGGAGGGAAAGGGAGAGGAGAGAGTGAAGGTAATGGCGATCCATTGGCCATTCAGAGAGAGCGAATCAAGGATGAATTGTTGATCAGCAAGTGAGAGTGAAACGACGGTTACTCGGAGAGGACCGAGAGGACCGAGAGAACCGAAAAGACCAGAGAGGGGAGGAGAGGTGAGATGCGATTAGGACCGCAGACTGGGCAGAAGAGATAAACTCCACTTGACTGCGCTTGCATCGTCAAATTCAATTTGATCCCCTCTCCCTCCTCTCCCGTTTCTTTGCCCGCCTCTCTCCTACTCTCGAGAAAGGTAGTAGTCGGTATTCAGTAGACTTGACAAATCGCCCACTACCAAACAGGTGGAAGCAACAGTGAAATTACCAGGCCAAATGAGGTGCATTCGGAGAAAAGCAGGAGTGTTCTCTGTGCAACCGGAGATGTAGTGGCAGGAGAAACAAGGGAGGGGGGCACTCGGAGATGCGCGCCTTTCTCACGATAATAACTATTTCATATGGGAAGGAACAGGCAGGTGTCTCAATGAAAGGAGAGAAGGACGAAGGGAGAAAATGTGCCGAATGTATCTTTATTGCCATTCGCTTAAATGTGTTAGGTTGCATGGCGAAATTAATGAATCTGCAGAATCCACTCGAATGTAAAACCGAGAGGCTTGCTCTCGCTCTACCCAATCCTTGAGGAGCGAAACTCGATTATGGGAAAAGGAGGCGAATCCCTTTCACGGACGGATTCTCTCCTCTTCCATTGAGAGATAGGACCGAATCGTGGGAAAGGCTCTGCAATCCCTCTCAGATTATGGGAGGCCTCGGAGGAGAGGATATGGATGCAGATAGTTGCTGAGAAATGGATGAAAAGAAGGAGATAGAGAAGGAGGGCATGAAATAAGTAATAAGGAGAGGGAGAATGAGCGAGAGCTGGCCATTTGAGAGAGATCCCGTGTGGAAAGGAGGAGGGGAGGAAGACTCATGCAGACCTCCTAAGATGACGAGATGACGAGGGAGTATGAGAAGTGAAGAGAGTGGAGAGAGAAGACAGAGATAGGTGGAGGGAGACGGAGATGGAGCAACGGGAATGGTCTTGGACGGAAGATGATTTATCGAAGGTGGAAAAGAGGCAGCCTATGGTTCGGGCGAACAATATATCTCTTGTGAATCATAACCAATCACATTAAGAACATCTAAAAAGTGGTCTGATATACAAATAAAGCGAAATGAAGTACTACTCGCTCGCAGCGTAGTCCATGAACGAGCTTCTAAAGAAATCATAGACGCTAGCTTTTATGTTTCCTGCGTTCCTACAAAATTAGAGAAATCCCGTGTTATAGACTGTCGCAAGCAACGAATATTTTTTTTTTCGATAACAGTTGTAGATCTCATACAATATAATGAGGAAAGGAGGTGGAAAGCAGCCCATTCATCTCCCATCCTATTTCCTCCCCTTCTTTCACATTCTTCGCACTATGAGGAAGGCGTTGCAATGAATGAAAGAATAATATGAGAGGGGAAGAAGGGAGAAGGCATCAGTAGTCCAGAAGATCCATCAAAGAGAAAGGAAGTAGCCAAGATCCAATAGGGTCTTACGGTCCTAGGTTCCTAGGTTTTCCTAGGTCCTAGGTTATAGGAGAGAAGCGGGTAGGAGAAAGGGGGAGACTGATCTGTTCTCTAACCATCTGTCAGTGGCCAGCTATTTGTTGCCCGTACTAAGGAACTCTCTTTCTTTCTCCCCTTTAATCTTTTCCGAACACGATGATCGAAGATTAAGAAAGAAGATGGATGAGTGAGGGCAGGCGATCGGGTAGAGTGGAGGATCAGAGAAAGTTCCTATGACATAGAACAGAACGAAAGTAATTACGAAAACTCTCTGTATTACCGAGGCTATAAAGGTGTTCAGTGAGTCTTTGATGATTTCTACGTCTCGGAGTATTGTCAAAGAGATCACTACTACTCTCGCGCTCAAACCGTACCCAACCCGTCTCCTAATTCCTTATTCATTTGAGTCCTACTCCTCTCCATTTCCCCGTCTCTCCTTCACTCTCGGAAGGAGTAAATATAAATCCTCGTGAGAGTCCTCTAGCAGACCAATCGTCAACTTGAGATGAAGTGAGCTGGGAGGGGGGGGGGATTACTCAAGCCGAGAACGCGAGTCGGGTGGGAGGTCTTTGAGGCTGGAAATGATCTTTAGTCCCGAAGCAGGATCAGAACAGGTGCATGATTACATAGTCGTGATGCAATCTTCTTGAACCACTCGCGATCAAATCATTCATGCTAATTGCTTCGTGGAAGATGATCAAGCGGAAAGGGTCTAAGCTATTATGAGCGAGGCGAGACTTAATAGATTTGTGACCCTCTGACGGGGGGAGGGGAAGAGTGCTCGAGAGGACCGCTCTTCCTCTTTTCTAGCAGTGCACTGAAGCGTGATCGCGGTACTCCGGTGTGCAGAGAATTGGAATAGGGGAGAACAACGGAAGGAAAGGGGAAGGAAGGAAAAGTACAGGAGAAGGACGATGAAATCCAGATGAATCATACGGTAGTAGAGACGAGCGCAACTGATTGCATGTTTGATTGTACGGGAACAAAAAGCGTGTGGATTACAGTCCTCGGGCACAAGAAGGCAGCTCAAAAACAGAATCAGCTAACAGAACCAGTACTCTAAGGCAGTAATCTATCCCGTAAAGAGAGGGGCTACAAACAGACGATTGAAGTGGGGGGGGGGGGGGAGAGAGGGGAGAGGTGATGCGAAGAGAGAAGCTGGATAGATGTTCGCACGTGAATCATCGTGATGGCTTGAAGGAGGATCAAAATAGTCAGAATCAGTGCTTTTCCGATATAACATAAGCGCTGATCAATCGTGTCTCTCGGTATATAAATCTCGTCCACTCTTCTTTAGAAGGAAAATGAACTGGGTTATCTCAGAGAGGACGTACAGAAGAATAAGAATAGAGGAGAAGGAGGAGAAAACGATCGAGCGAGTCCAATCAAATTGAATGGGAATGAATATATCGGAGAGGATGAAAGAGAGAAGAGGGTAGATTGCGAGAACTCACAGATGGCCATCCACTTCTTGGCTCATTTGTTTGGCGCCTAATCCACGTTATCCCCTCTACTTCACACCCAAGATTGAGTTATAAAGCATCACTGATTTGAGGAGAAGTGAGAAACCTATCTGACTTGTTTCAATACAAAAGCTAACGTGCTGGGTAGCGGTTGAAAACAACTCTCGCCACTCTCAATCACGGTTACTCGAGAAGAAGAGGGGCATCGTTCAGTTGACGCATTCCATATGGAGAAGGAGAAGAGAAGCGACTGGTGAATGAGCGGGAATGACTAAAAAGAGAGCGAGAAAGAGAGAAGAAGAAGGGGCCGTGCTTCCTGTTGTGCTTGCCATGCAAGATTCGCGTAAAAGTCGCCAATGAGAGAGTCTCTTTGACATTGGGACCCTTTACGACCGCGCACTAAGAAAACTGTTGACTTCAATCCCCTCCCCCCCCCCATAAACAGAGTGATCAACCGGAACTGTGCAATCAGTGTAATTGGTGACAAAGAAGCCGATGTTTTGACGGGGGAATTTGCATGATGAAAGGGGGATTGAAGTGAAATACCGAAGGCGAGACTCTCGGTCAGATGGAAGGCAGAGGAACTGAGGAATGAGAGGAGAGAATCGGGCGAGAGAATATATTATTGGATTACACTGCAGGAACGATCATCTCAAGTATATTTTGAACACGTGTGACAAATTCGCAGAGAGAGAGAGAGAGGAGAGAGGCAGCACCGTCGTAATCTAGCGAGGGCATATGGAGTGAGGAGAAGGAAGAACAATGGATCGGGAAGGGTAATGGAAGAACAACTAAGATTGATACTAATAAGAGTTCTCGTAGAATCAGAGAAAGTCGATTCAACGTCGTTGAATCGGAGGGAAAGAGTGTATTGGAGAGGGAGGGAGAGAAAGCCGGATAAGGTCTTCTGCAAACAAAAAGTTGATGATGATTGAGAGAAAGAAGGAGGAGGAAAGTGGAGAAGGAAAATTAGAGGAACGAGGAGAACTGATTCAAAAGAGAGAGGCGATCAGGAAGGAAATGGGAAGAGAATGGGAAATGTTCGCACTGAGATTCAGGAAAGAGTCCAGTAAGGCATGGATGATCTTTTGTTTCATCAATCTTTGAAATGTATCGAACCAATCGATTGCGATAATGCGTAGAGTGTGAAGAGAGACGAGTAATTTCCCTATTCCGCAATAAATTTCTTAGTTACATTTCAAGGTCTAGCGTAGATACTTTCAAGGAGTGGATTAATAGCACTCGCGGATATACAATGGGAGAAGTGAGCAGACGGACGAGATGTGTGACAGACCCCATCACACGCCACCCCTTCTTCTCTAGTCTCTCCTCTTTTATGGTCACGGATAGCCTATAAAAGGTAAGGGATATCCTCTCGCTCTTCTTAGCCCGTAACGCGATGACCATTACGTGACATGATGAATGAGATAGAGATACTCGAAATGGGTCGAGAGCGGGCAATTGGAAGGGAGAGAACGGAGAGTACGGATGTATGATAGTTTCTAATCTTTAAAAAAAAATTAATTATCGTACACCACTCAAGGTCAAGAAATACGTATTTACGTAAAGGAAGAATAAAGTAAGATTACAAGTACGAATAGGACGAGTCTGCTCATTATACTAACTCTTTCGCCAGGTAGCTGATCAATGTGAAGAATTGAGATAACTGAGAACCGAAACGACATTCCTGATGGGAAGGAGAGAACAGGGCGGATTCTCTTAGACAAACTGAAGTTCATAGAAGAAGTGTTCGAGGATGAGTCATCGGGGAGAGGAATTCCATCTGATCTGTTCTCCCCTAAGGGTCAACGGTGTTCGACTGAACTGAGATTGCGAGGGCGTGTCTAAACAAGTGAAGTTGCGAAAAAGAAACACGAGAGTGGTGGCGAAGGGGCAACGTAGAGACGGAATGCGATGCTACCCTTTGAAGTGCTTTATACAACAGCGATTCCATCGTTCTGTTTGGCTTCTTTGGAAAGAAGAAGAAAACGCCGAAGGAGACGGTCACATCAGAAGACGGGAACGGATGAGATAGAGGTTCTAGACGCTCAAGGCAATGGCTGATCGATAAAGTGAAACGGACTCGAGCGGGGAGAGCGGCAGCTCTAGCCGAGATCACAAGCTAGTGATTGTGTGTAATGGGGGAGAAATGAGAACGGGAAGATTAGAAGAACTTTCTGGGAGAGGTGAAGAGATCTCAGGGGATGATGTGCTCCGCGTGCTGGTATCCTTTGTTTGAGTAGCCGACCAATCCCTTCGTGTCCATGGTCGACTGAAGAGAGTGATCTTTGATCTTTGATAGATTTCATAGTTTCAGGAGGAGTGGATGGTTTCATCACACTCTCTCATCTAAAACAACGACATACTGTGTTTAATGACGAATCTCTTCCTCAAAAAAAAGCGAAAAATCTGAATAGAATAGGAAACATACCATAATCGAGTACATCGACGACACTGAAGGAGTTTCGTCGTCGATGAGGATAGAGTTATAGATGTACCTAAAAAATGTCAATGATCGAAGAATATGGCACGAATGAGCTTACTTGCATAGGAATCTAATAGCGATGAGTGCGGCGATGAAGAAAATAAGACAGATGAGAATTGGAACCATCCCCATCTCGGCTATCGAATCTCTCCGGGCCAATGACTCTTCCCGCCACTGCAAGGTGATTCATACACGTCGTGTCTATCGCGGAAGTGCGCTTGTCCACTGAGCCCGTGGCTATTTTTCGCCATGGCGACTCGGGGAAGAGGCCACTCACGGCTAGGTTTGCCGTTTCAACGAGACTTCTCATTTCGCACACACACTCTCCCTCTCGGTAGACAGTGATCGTATAAAAAATAATCGTATCTAATCGTATCGATCAAATATTAGCGCAAAAATGAAGAGAATCGCCTATGAATAAGACTGCATATCATTGGTCATCATAAGTACCTGACCGATGCTAAATTGCTATAAATATTTTCAACGAATCGTCTCCCTCTAATGCACATTCAGTTATGTTTGACTCTCTCACTATCCACCTCACTCTGGCTACTACGTTGCTATCATCCATGAGGCCGAAGTGGGAACGGGACACCTTCGGGAGTTTCCCAATGAGACGGCGAGACCTCCCACGAAGCTGATGATGGATATTTGATCCTGAAACTCGTGCTTTACTATGCCGAAACGAAAACGTCTGAGATGGTCGCGTGGGAACGGAACACACAGAGAAGTCTAGATCAAGAGGAGAATACGAACAAATGCTCAAAATATATGCCGACTACTGTAAGATCTAATGTGTTAAATTATGGAATGAAATGTTTTCGATCATCCGTGATTTCATGAGAGAAAGTAGACGATTGGAGTTGGGGCGAGAAGAATATGGAATCAAATGCGCGGCCCGGTGATGGGCGGGATTGCTCAGTGTTATCGGACGTGGCAGAATGGGGAAGAGGAAGATCCAGTAGAGAGAGAAAGGGGATCGAAACAGAGGAGATGTCGGGATGCATTCTCGTCTCAAATGGAAGAAACAAAGGGGAGAATGGGAATGGAAAGGTGAGGGTGAACGTGAAAAAATCGGAAAGAGAATAGGAAGAGGAACACGATGGGGGAATACTACCCTTTCCAATCCAGACCAATTAAAGGACCGTCTAAGTCACTGCGACTTACAACGAAATCCGAGTACAATGATGACAAAGTACTGTAATTTCAGTTCATGATAGTTTGCTATCGCGAACTGAAATACAGTGCTAAATGCAGTAGTGCCACCAACTCTCGCCGTCACGAGCTGACTCTCCCTGTTTTGCTTTCATTTTCTTAATTATTTTGTGTGTAATTGCTCCAGTTCTGTTACTTTTCGATGCTCCTATATCCAATTCATCTATTTAAACGATTGGAAGCGAATCGATCATGTTTTAAAGGGATGAGTGAGAGTTGAATCGAGTCGTGACCAAAGCCTCGTTTCTTCCGCCTTGTTCCTACGCGTTTAGAGGTTTTCTACTTTCTAATGAGTGAGTAAATGAGAGAGGAAGTGTGTATCTAGTAAGTGAAACCGATATCACCCCTTTAGCACTGCATGTTCGTGTTCCAAATGTCTTTCTAGCAGTTGCTCATCCTACTTGTACTGTTTGTCACTTGATTCCTTGCTTCGCTTCGAGTATTCTAGTCTCCAATTTTATATTTGTACTCTAAACCGTTCAGTTCGATGCTCTTTGTGAAATAGTATGTTAGTTGTATCGTTCTGATTGATTTGCTCATTGATTTACTGAACGAACAATAGACATACGCTCTTCTTCTCCTCTCCTCCTAACTACCGATCGAATAGTTTCATTTTAATAGCTATTTCAGCTTAAAAAATAACAAGCAATCGTGAACCATTATGATCGCGTCGCTTTCGCACCTTATTGCTTGTTTTTCACCATTCGCAGCTTTTTCTTCCAGGGAGACCTAAGATCTGGACGTAAGAAGAGGTAAGAAGCGTCGAGTGACGAGAATGAAGCTCCGAACAAAATAAAGGGAGGATCCTCCAAACCAATGATTAGTTAGTGATCTTCTCAGTGAATTTTACTTCGCTAACTCCGCTTGTGTATATATCCCCAATTGTATAGACTCAGAGATTGTGTACTTGTCAGTTGTTATGTTTGCTTGTAAAGGAATGTTAGCTTGTAAAGGAGAAAAAAAAAATTCAGCCGATATTTCACCAATGACATATTTGCACCGATATTGTTCGAGTGGCCACTTTGATCTGAGGAAAAATACGGGATACGAGGGCTTACCTCATTCCATTTCTATTATCAAGTGTTCCTCACTGAAACTGAAGAATCGTATACTGTTGATTGACATTGATTTGTTGAAATTGAGATCGAAATATTGATTTTGATTCATTTATTTTGCCTTTCAGTTATTCGACAAGTACTGCGAAAAATACTGCAAAAATGTTTGGCAGGTCCGGGGTTTGAACTCGCGCTGCCTCTTAACTGCAAGGAGAGAAAGTGCCCAACAAAATCGACACGTGCGAAGCCGAGGGAAGGGCGAGGGAGAGCGGCAGGGACACGCTCTGTCTGCGTCTCTGCCTCTTCCCTTCGAGAATCTCTCGCAGGCCCTTTAGTCCCTGGGCATTGTAGAAACTTTGCGAGCGGTTTTCTCGGCCCAGATTTGACCAATCGCTTAGCAATTTTGAATTTGTAACATCGTTCAAGGGTCCTATCAGGCAGTATCGTTAAGTTACCATTGCAAAATATTGAGTTTACTCCTCCTTTAAAGCTGAAAGATAGACATCGGAAGTATCGGAAAGAAAAAAACCAGGAAAAAAAGTGTTAATGATTCGGGATTGAAAGGATGATTGCAGCGTTCTTCCTCATAAAAACAACCGTAAAATTGCAGGAGGGAGATTTAATTCTCGATCAGCTTCATCCATCCTTTTCTCCCGCTTCATTTCACTTGTTTGTACAATCTCCTGGAAACTTTCTTGCCACACGAGTAGAGCATCTCGCTTACACACTCCTCGCTTCCTATTATCTCTCCCATTTACTGAACCGTCTCTGCCCTCTCCTTTCTATACTCTCTCTCGTAGAAACCGTTAGAAACCTTCCGCATAGCTCTAATGATTCACTTGGCAGATATCCGGTATTTCAGAGATGGTGGTCAATTCGCTTCTGCCACAGAGAATGATGCTGGAACAGAAGCATAATTGGATTAGATTTAGCTTGTTGAGATTGGCGGGCATAAAGAGAATTTCCCCGAGGACAAAGCAAGAAAGGAGAAGAGGAATAAGGATGGAGGCGAATCGTGCTGATTGACAGTTGAAAAGACTCCATTACTCTGAGAGGTCAGCGGGAAATCGGAGAGGAAATAGCCGAATCGAGCACATTGTACGGTTCCATATGGCAGTGTTCGGGGTGGAGGAAAGTGGACAGAGAGATGATAGAGAGGAAGAGCAACACAGAGTCGGAAGATAGAGATGGGTTCAGGAGAGGAAGAGCGAATCGGATTGACAGTTTGGTAGATCAAACCAATCGATTCCTGTTCATCATCAGTAACATCCATCAACTTCCCTCCTCCTCCTCCTTCCGCCCTCTCCTTCGCCTCCTCCCGGCCTCCTCTGTCTCTCATGCATAAGTCATCCCATTCATCCGTGTACTCAGCGGTTCTCTCTCTTCTCTCTTTCCTCCTCTTTTTTTGGTCGCCCCCCCCCCCCCGCTCGGCTCGTTGCAAATGCCCTCTGCACCTTCCCCAGCCTGTCACACTGTGTTTCCCATTTGGAATATCTTGGACTGATTTTTAAAGTGTCATCGTTAGATTGCCATAAATATGAAAGACAATTATAAAGCAATTCAAACAGTATCCGCTGGTTCCGAAATTCCCATTGCTGCTTCTCTATTCCGCATCCGATTTGCTCTATTTCCGTTATCTCGAGAAACAGGCACTGACATGTATCTGATGGAAGAAAGGTACTGCGCCCTTGCATTTCATAGTCGCGCCCGACCTAGCCTACATTCTGGATCCCTCTACCCAAGCAACAAAGGATACATCGACTCGATGTTGCGATGCGTAAGCTATTCTTGCCCATCCTCTTCTCTCCTCCGCTTTTCCAGGGTGGAAAGGATGTAAGGGAACATCATTATATCCACATGGTCTCACTCCGATTTCCCCCTCACTTTCCTGCCTGCTCTTATTCTCTGCAAAAGTGATGGAAAATCGGAAACCGACTCTCCTATTATCATGTGATCTTTTGTTTCTCTGACCGGTAAGAGACAACGCGAGTTTTTTTTTTTCATTTCCTGCCTGACTTGATCTTTCCCTGCATTAAACTCAAGTCTGATGACTGGCATGAAGCGCCGGATCACATGCCGGCCTTTTATTCGCCCATAATTCCTGCACATTCGATTGAAGATTCCGAACCTCTTAGCTTCTCGCCCCCTCGATGATTCATCCTCTATTCTTTTTCAATTCTCCTTAGAATCACGCGAGTGTGGCATATTTCGAATCAGCGCCAGATCTCCTCTTCCGATTCTGCAAACTTCTCATGTTTCCTTCATCCATTCTTCTCCCATCTGCCTCGATTCCCTCTCACTCACATTCCCCTCCCACACACCCTTAATCGGAATCGTTCCCTCGTTCCCGACTCATCTGTCTTTTTGCTGGCTATTAACCTTTCGCCTGCGGGCTTTCCTCAATTCGCCTACTCCTCCCTCCCTTCCCTCTCTTCCCTTCTCAATTACCCTCCATCTTCCTTCTCTGATGGACACTAGCTCCAATCCCCTCTTATTCTACTCGCGCCCATTTCTCCGCCCGGCTGTTACTCTCGCTCTTTTTGTCGCGGATCATAGTGGTCACTCCTCCATTCCGCACAGCTGTGCCGCCGGACCGCTCCGATCAGCTCTGGACTCGGGAATGAGCGCCCGCACAAGTGCCCTCTTCCAGCAGAGGAGGGTCAGCTGATCAATTACAGTAACTTGCTATCGCGCAAAATAACGAATACCTCTAGAGACATTTCATTTTTGATCACAGAAAGTTGCCAGAAGTCGGAGGTTCTAAAGCAATCGTAGCCGAATTAGAATCAGACGTTTTAGATCATCTTGCATAACCCACCGTGATTGAGTATCAGATCTGGAAAACAATTAAAAAGTTCAAGTTCGTGTCATTGACTACTTTTCAAACAGAGACAATAACATGGCGCTATCACCGAGAGATTCCGTGTTTCGAAATTCAAGATTCTATCAAAATCCTAGGAGTTCTTCGAGCGGGTTCATCAACCATCGCCCATCTTCCTTCCGATTCCATGCGTGAGTGAATCACTTGTACGAGAATTAGTTTCTCCGCCAAATCAGAAACGACTCTCCTCAACTCGCTTGGTCTCTCATCAGTCCGGTAATAGAGCGATAGCGCAAATTGAGCAGAGTCGATTAATCACCACTAGTATCTCCGAAACGATTCCCTTGTTGAGTGTCTCTCCTTTCTTCAATTTGCTCATTGATCTTCTCCGGGAATTGGGATATGGCATGATAATTCATGGTTTCCAGAAGGCGCGGCCTCCGATCTCAATCCATCCCATTTTTTTTCAGACTCGTCCAGGTCATTCTTCTCGGATGAGTCGATTCGAATTCGCTCTCGCCATGGATACGAAAAGAGGCGCATCCGTTCCTGCCAGGTTTCTTTCCTTCCGCCTTTGCGGGCCTCAATTCGAAAAGAGATTCATTGTACCATGAGAGGAGGCCGTTGCTGATGGCATGGCCAGTCTATGACAAGTGATATACGACAAGTTTTAGCTTGTCATTTGATGTTGATTTGAATAGCTCGGTGAGATTTCGCTAAACTACCATGTCAGATATCCTGAATAGATCTGAATAACGACATTGTGATCTAATTAATCGGAAAATACCGCCAAAATACCTGACATTTGTGAACGATTGTTGATAGCGAACAATCACGTGTTGCACGTGAACGCTATGATGATACGCAACTGGTGATTAGTGATGCCATTATGGCTATGGTCATCACAATATCTTTAACCGATCGGAGATACAAAAGATCATGCATAATTAATACACTGATTTTCCAGACTGGCAGTCCTAAAATTTATTATCTGTACGATGTACACCTTGCAGTCCGAATCCGCCGGTCAAACCGCGAAGGACGTTCACCCACGACATCCTCATGGCGGAGAAGGCAGCAGAAGAGAGTACGCGATTATCATCATAATACGAGTAGAGATGGCATATCTGCATCCGACTCTCCTCGTTTTGCGTTATCTCTTGTCGATTAGAAAGGCGAGATAGCACCCGAACGAGAGTCGGATGCCGATTTGTCCTCACTAATCTCCAGGATATCTGAAAGAATAGTCTATGCCTTTCAGAGCGATCAATCCATAGTGAGTAAATTATGACATAACGCGGAACAATGTTGCACGAGATAAGATGAATTCCGAATGACGAATTGAAATTTGATTTCCCGAGAAGAAGCACATCAGAATTTTCACAGGAGCGAGAAAACAGAAGGAGGAGCTAGTAAACGGAAAAGGAAAAGAGAATAACATCGCTGATTGGAGGAGGGAAGATCAGGCTGGCTCTCTGACTCAGGTTAGTCAGTACGTTGGGCTGTTGAAGATAGTTGATCTAGATTACGAGTTTTTTGATAGTGAAGAGTGAGTCACACTTGATTATTCTTCTGTATCTATTCGGACGCGTTTTCCATAATCCTTCCTCCTCCTTTCTCCTCTTCCATTCATTCTACGATGAGTCGATGTCGCTTAGTCCGCAATCACTTCCCCTCGTTGTATTACGGTCCCATCTTCGATCAGGTCGGCTATCTGATTATCTACTCACCAAGAATAGATGGGGCCTTATGTTTTATTCACCTCTCCACTGTTTCATTGAACTTATACTTTTTTTGCTCGAGACCCTTCAGTGTTTCTGCAATGCAAACTGCTTCAATGAGTAGCGAAAGTGAATGGAGTTGAAAGCCCCTAAAATATAGCCACTTCCTCATTGGAATATGTTGAAAGTGAGAGTGGGCGCAGTGGGCAACTCGGAAACTAATTACCACCATAGAATTGACCAGGCGATAACTATTCGTAATATCAGAATTATAACGCATAGTTAACGACCGATTTTCTTGGTTAAAAAATGCTGGAACTAGAGCGTAATTCCATCCGATTGCATTATGTCAGTGTTATCACAACCTCGGAAAGTTCATTAGCATATTGTTTATCGAGCATAGAAGTGAAAGCGTGAAATGGTGAAAAGGCGTCGATAAAGCGTTCGTAAGTCAGAATATGGTGAGATCTACTGCCTAGCCATCATTCTTTTCTTCTTCTTCATCATCTCGATGTAGAGGGCGGAGGGCGATGGGTGGATGGGAGTGAGCACGCGGGCCGGACGCTCGATTACCGTAGTCACCGGGCGCTCTAGCACGATCTGCTTGGCACGGTAGAGGCTGGAAACGGGAAACATTTGATTGTATTATCGAAGCAATCATCCTGTAGGCTCTGTGCTTTCAGGACGATCAAGCGATTGGAGATAAAAAATTATTACTGCTATGTTTGGACCAACTGGATGCGGTAGCTCGGAATACTAGGATATCGACTTGCTCACCTCCTAACCGGCACATACTGTGGCACGTACTCCCGGTAGAGGGGTCGTCTGTGGACGACAACGGGGGCGGGTTGGTAGTAGACGGGACGAGGGGCCGCGGCCAGAAGGGTGGGCGAGGAGAGGGAGACACCTGAAGTTTCCCCAACTAAGGCTGCTGTACCCTCTCTCTTCCTGGCGAGCAAGACATGTATTCAGACTCTATGGGAGGAGAGGCTTTTAAAAAAAGATATTTATCTACATGTTCTATCCATTCAGCTATGATGGGGGGGGGGGTAATATTTTGTTATTTCGTACCGGAGTAGTACGGGTCGGCTGCTGCTGACCATCTGCTTCCATAGCGGTTGAGGGGCTGACTGTACTGAGGGAGGTAGTCGCCTTCCACCTCGAGGAACTGACGCTTGGAGCGGTTCCTGAAATTGGTTACTGTAATGGATACTGCATCATGGACTGTGTCACTCTCGCTCCTGAAATTCTCGACAGAGATTACGGTACTGGATTCGGTATGTCTTGGACTACATCACTGTATCTGTTTAGGATACTTTATCATATGGTTTCCGGTTAATGATGATCTAGTGCGCGGGATCACTTACAGTTGCTGATTAGCTGCCGATGAAACTGCGAGAAGGCAAAGGGCGACGAGAGAAGACGCAATCATGATCTAGTATCAGATCAAGAGGGTCGACTGCCGATGGTTCACTTGCAGCCGCCACTTCCTTATATAGGTGACTAGAAACACTCGAAATGAGCGATAGCCGCCTCTCTTCGAACCATTGTCTCTCTCCTTTCCCTACTGTTCCACTCTCTCCCTCTCCTCTTTCTCTACATGGCGCGAAAGGTATTCATGAGGTCCACATCTTTCACTGCCTGTTTTGTTTTTGTTTCTGCATGTTATGACCTCGCCCTCTCGGAATGTCCAGTCTCTCTCGTCTCTTGAACGCGCGCCCCTTGTGCGGGGACGCTTTCGATGGGTTTGCTACACTTGAACGCATTGAGTTATGCGAACTGTTTACATTGAAAATAGATGAACACGTGAAGGGGAATATCTGGATAGATCTCTGCACCACTGGTCAATAGAATACAGTCAAGAGGACTGACTCAGAGGGAGTACTCTGCTCTGATGTTTGAGGTTCAAGAGCAACACGCTTTCTCGAAACGTGCCGGCCATTTGAAGTAGTTTCTTGACTAAACTATTTTAAGAATGAATGATGGTCAATCATGATTTTCTGTCGCAGTAGCACCAATAATAATACGCTTCTGACATACTGTAGCTGAATCTGATCTTTTCAAAACATGCTACTGGAAATGGAGAACCCAATTATCTCGAAAAAGGGGAATAATTGCAGTCGATTCTCACCTCAGATTGGCAGACATAGCAAGATAGATTTATTGCATTAGGAAACACAAAAACATACTGCTCTTGAAGAACAGGAAAGGAAGTGCTAGACATTGCCTACACTGTACTTGCAAATAGAGCCGAACTGAAGGCATAATTTCTCGTGATACTATTGACGTAGCCTTATACATGCCTGGACTTCTGCACGCCTTCCACTGAAAAAAAATATACTTTGGATACAGGCCCTTTTGTGGTTAATGTTTTTTTTTCAAAATTATTAGAGAGATAGAAATACAAGCTCACTCTCGTCTCGTAGGCGTTTCTCCTTTGCACGAATGTAGCCTGAAATATGAATCTTCATTGAGAGAGATGTTTTCCAAATTTTATGATTGTCTGGACGAAAAGCTTGAATCCTCGTACGACAATAGACAATAATTATTCACTGGGCCTCGGCTTGGGAAGGGCTAGGTTCGCCTTGATATATGTACAGAAGTTGTCTCACTCACCCACAACGAGTCTCCTCGCAAAGATGATGGACACCCCTATGTGCGGTAGTCGCAGCAGCCAGGCAGTCCAGTTGATGGGCGGCAGGTCGGTCGGCCAGTCATCCAGAGACAGTATCCACTCACAAATGACCGTCAGAGTGACGTACGCTTCGAGGAGAGGTGCACTGAGATGGTGGCTTTAGTCTGATGCTCAGAAAGTCATCGGCAATCATTGAATGACTTTTCAATGATTGCCGATTCCACCACTGTGATAGTCTTTAAAAGGATGCGGCCCGGGTAATGCATGGCTCGCATAGTTCGGAATGCAAACATAATTGTATTTAAAACTGCAATGTGATGTCAAACAAATGTCCAAATGCGAACTCACGCGGCCATCATCAACAGCATGGGAATGTAGGCTTGCCAGGAGTAGAGATAGTCAAGGATGCTGAACTCTGATTCGTATACGGGCAGATGGTCCTCCGGGAGTTTATCCGATTCCATCGTCAGTAACTGGTTAAATCGAGACATTTGATTATTTTAGAATTCAACAAGACGTTGAAAAAAATTGTGCTACTGCTTACATAGAAATGAATAAGTTCTACAATGAAAGTTCTGAAAGCACTGAAAGGATAAAGTGCGTAACTTCGCTGCAACTGTGTGCACTACTAATCAATCTCTGATCAGTAGGGAACTGAACTGATAGGTGGTTCTCTTTCCATTCCTTCTTTCCTTCATCTCGCTCACTTTTGGCTCTCGAACTGGTGTAAATCGATTCGCACCGCGACAAACTCAGATCGAGAAAAAATGGGATTACATTGCCATTCCATTGAAATATTATGCATTATCAGGCAATCACTTCGAGATTTTCGATTTATCGCACACCAACGACTTGTTTGTCTTGTGCCCAATGTGGCTATGTGTCTGTCAGTGTGCATTCGACACTCGACGAGTAATTTTCTCCGAAATTAGATTCGCTCGGTCACTCGCGAGCGAAGAATGACTCGAGAGTACTCGCGAGAAATAAATGAAAAATAGCTCGCTAGTGGAATACGCTCGCGAGTGCCGAGTACCGCGGCGTAACATCAACAGTAACATTTCTCCGGGTCTCATGATAATTATCTGTTCTCCCTTGATTCATTCTATCGGAGGGGTACTTCAGAGCCCCTAATTATTTCTGCTATCGGCCCATGTAGTATAGTGGTTAGTACTCCACGTTGTGGCCGTGGCGACGCTGGTTCGATTCCAGCCATGGGCAACTCTTTTGCGCATTTTTGTGAACAACGAAATATGAAAGATATTGCCGGATTTCCTTTGAAAAATATTCTAATCTTATTTACAAAGTTCACCGCATGCCGTATTGTGCGCTAGTACATTCTTTTTCATTACTGACTGCAAGTTGCGATGATGTTTTCGAACCACTCTATCGGCCAGTTTCATCTGCATGTTTTGGTTTCTCAAGGTTGAGCCTGTTCAAATGCTCATCGTATCTGAGATTTGTCACGAACATTACATACGAAATATTTGAATTTTATCGAATTAGGAAATGACAATTGGAGAAAAATTAGAAAGAATGACTGGTCAAACGTCGAAAATAACGGTTTTCGTGATGACAGTCCGCACGGGAGGGTGCCAATAATGGTAATGGGGTCGTCTCCAACCGTATCCGTAGGGAGGAGGAGGAGGGCCGTACATGGGAGGAGGCATCGGGGGACCGTAACCCCATCGTCGCACGCGAGAGGGAGTATCGGCAGCACTGAAGCCAAGAAAAACAGTCGATACTCCAAGCAGAAATGAATCGTTTCGCAAATCAGTCTAGGTACGATTTTCGACTCTTCCTCCTACTGACAACTGGTGGTTCGGTTCATTTAGTTATGAGAACAAATGATACTAGACTATTCGAAAGTATTTAGTTCGGTTATTTATTGCTAATAATGACAAATCGGTAATGATACTTCTCATTTCACGCGCTATCTCATCGGTAAGAAAAATGAGAGAGAATGTGAAACGAGGAAAATCGGAAGCCGATTTGTCATCACTATTTACTACACTCAAACAACGCTGAGAACTTACGCAAGAACTACGATTAGAAGCAATGAGACGAGTAGAGCGAGTAGTTTCATATCGTGTATCACTAAATGTTCGCTCTCCTGCTCTCCGATCGTTTTATATGATACACCTCACTTCCATCTGTCGATCTAGCGTCACGAGCTCAATTCGACGAATCTCCGCTGACCATTTTTCGGCTACGGCCTAGGTCGGCGCTTAGAAAATCGCTTCTCTCTCAAGGTTGAACGATCGAACTCGCAAATCCTTTCACTCCTCTCTCTCAATTCAGTGAAAATGAATGCGAGCACACATCAGCCCAATCCCATCTTTCACGATCGTTAGGTTTCTCTTCATTCTCTCGTTTTCTAGAAGTATACCTTGCAGAACGGAGAGGTCGTTTGATGTTGACTCATTCTCCCCTTCAAGTTGAAGAAGTAACAAACAAGACTTGTTGATGCAATCATTTATTGATTGCTTCGTCAGGAAAAGAAAGTACAGATAGATAAGAGAGTGTCGGGGCACTGGTCGCTTATTTTCCGAAGGTCGTCACGGTACGGGTGATGGTGCCTCCGTTGTTGAAGCCGTTGCCTCCGAAGCCGTTGTTGAAACCTCCGGGGTGGTGGTGGTGGTGGAATGCGGGTCCGCGGTTGAAGCCGTTGTTTCCAAAGCCGTTGTTGAAGCCATTATTACCGAATCCGGGCCTAGACTCGGTGATGATGGTCTTGGTGACGGTGGGACCGCGACCGAAACCGCCATTGTTGAAGCCGTTGTTGAAGCCAAACTGTGCGCTGCAAGGGGTTACGGTAAGAAATGTTGGACTGATCATTTGGATTGGATCTTTGGAATGGATCCGCTTACCTAACGCAGAGGGCGAGTCCGAGCAGGACGAGGATTGTGGCGAGGGCGTTCATGACTAAGAAGGGGAACAGTGAGTGGATGCACACTGCTCAACCACCTGCAGCCGGGCCCTTTTATTCTCCCCCTTGCTCCCCACCCTCTCCCTCCCTCTCTTTATCTGCTGCGCTCTCCCCTCGCTCAATACAGGAACTCTCACTAGAAACTGCGTCTCTCGCCAGTCATTCGCACAGCTTAGGCTCATGAGGCGTTCTTAGAAGGAGAAACTCTTTCGAGGTTTTACTCGAGTTCGGACACAATGAAGAGGGAAGCAACAGCGAACGAACAAAGAAATCAAGGTTGAGAGAGAAGTTCATGCAAAGATAAACCTTTTCAGAATGTACCAGAGGGAGGCCATTTCGGGATCAGTGCAAGCAAGATGATCTCGAGAGTATGTTATAGGGTATTGTTGTCCTTCATAAATCAATCACCCGGAAACGGCGATCGTTTACGAACTTTCACTTGAGCTTCGAAAATCGAAAGAGATGTGTTAAAAAGAACTGAATATCCAATAAGATTTCGCTTTTTCCAGTACGAACAGCTCGCATCCGTGTCAGATCCATCATCTTCGAAGAAATTCGTGAGGTATGGCGAACGAGTGATGCCAATTCAGATATCAGCTACTCTATTCGCTCCAAAATCAGAGCTGTGTGGAAAACTGGCACAGCTCATGTTCGAAGCGTCAGCATTACCGTGTACCCAACACATTCCCCGTTCTCTTGGGCAACTTAGATGCGGATCTTTGCGTGACTCGATGTTCTCTAATCGGTTCTGTCTCTTTTCTCCCTCGGTTCCTCAGCACCTCGATGATCAATAGATCGGCAGAAAAGATCAGGAAATGCAGAAAAGATCAGGAAATGCAGAAAAGATCAGGAAATGGAGAGTGTGACCGAGACTTGCTTGGCCTTATTAGAGCTTTTTTTAAATGATGAGATTAATCGATAATATCGATAAAAATGCAACAAATGCAAGATATTCAGACGCCCCGACAAGCTGAATGACGGGGAGGAAAAAATCGTCAAGCTTTCACCTATAAATGGCAATTACTGCACGGTATGAAGACTATCATATCACGACAATAATCTCGATTCGCTTAGATATTGGATAGGGGATCAGTGTCACCTCTAACTCCCTGCCAATCTCCCATCCTTCTCAAGTCAGTCGAGGATGAGACTGAGGGGCCGTACTTTCAGTTTCGGATCCGAAGGAGAAAGTGCATCCGGTACGAGTTTCGAAATAGTTCTGAAATGAGTTATGCTGTTTTCCCTCCCACATACCACGGAATGAATCACGCAATTTCGGCTTTTCATAGCAAAACGCTGGGCGGCGAGAGAGAGCGAAAGTGAGCAACATATTATTGGGGAAATATTCCAACTTTCGCCCCCATTTCTACTGCCTCTTCAACCCACATTGATTTTTTGCTTGAAAACTCGTTTCGCTGGCAATTTGTGATAGTTAGCTCACTTGAACCAATGGAAAGTTCATTCCGTCGGGAACTTTTCCTATCTTTCTTGTTTTGAGAATGTTCCAGTAATCGGTGTGCACTAACACCTCCCCTCCATAACAATCGCCGCCGTCAATTTATGAAACACCCTCGCACTTTCCCGTCTCTGTCAATTTCGCATAGTGCGCTGTTTCCAATGTGCGCGTAGCACGTTCCAGTTTGTTTTATTCATCAAATTTGCTTCTAATCTCAATCATTCTCCATATTTCCTTCATAGTTCACATCTTCCGGTGTTCCATATCTCGTCTTGATCGATTAGTAACCTGCAGTTTCATCCAAGCTCATCGTCACCCCAATTTTTAGCTAGCTTGTTCAAACATCTCCTCTCTTTTGTGCTAGTAGACAGTAAAAGAAAGCGAGAGGGAGAAAAGAGAGAGAAATGGATTGTGTGGCAGCCCATCCTGCTTTTATTTCGATAGATTATGATTCATCCTCCGAACTATTCCGCAGTGACATTTCCACATTTGCTTTCGGCGTTGCTCTGTTGTTCCACTTTACGAATGTAGACCTATGCGGTTTCAGCGAAGTAGGTCTCAAATTGAAACGTTACTTTTTTCAGTGAGAAGGACGCCCCAGCGGGAAGTAAGCGAGCCGAGGTATCCATCTCTTCCATTCGAGTGTGACCGAAAGAAAGAAAGGGAGATAAGACGATAAAGAAGTCAATCGTTGAGAGAGACCAGGAAAAGTTCAGAGAAAAGAGGGATGATGTCAATCGATTCTAGGGAGAACAGGAGAGGATCCGACGAAAAAAACGCGCGGTTGTCATCCGAAAACATACTCTGGAACAGATAAAGAAGCAGGCTGGTCTTTACAATCATTAGTAACACGGTTTTCTGTTATTTTGTAGGAACGCTGACTACAGAAAAAAATTTTGTGCCTCCGATTTCTATGAAACTAATGTTACTGACTAAAGTGAGGACGGGGAGAACGCATATCCACTTTATTTGGCAATATTTGCATATTGAGACGATCTGTGACCTACCACTTCAAAACGCTCTAACTCGTTCAGTTTTTGACCTACCGAGCCCGATTTTTTTTACAGTCGCTTGGTATTTCCAAGATCTACAACTTTCTCCGGAAAGGATACAGTCTAAAATGGTGTCTTCAATGTGTTAAGCAGGAAAATTAGTTTCCGGGTTTAAAATTCGACTGTTCTCGAGATTTTCCTCTAAAGAATACGGATTTTATTTTTGAATCTGATTCCCCACCCCGAATTGAGGTACTATCATATTCCATTTGTCATAAAATCGCGTTCCCGATAGTGGGTCAAAAACTGAACGAGTTAGAGCGTTTTGAAGTGGTAGGTCACAGATCGACTCAATATGCAAATTTGGCCAAATGAAGTGGATAGGCGTTCTCCCCGTCCTCACTTTAGTCAGTAACATTAGTTTCTTAGAAATCGGAGGCACACATTTTTTTTTGTAGTAAAAGGTCTCGATTTTCCTACAAAATAACAGAAAACCCGTGGTAAATTATACAGCCACCATTGTAGAATGAGGAACTCCTCACAGCGACCAAGCCCATGTTGTTCGAGACGGGTCTGATAATCTCCATTGAGCGGATGTGAGTTTTGTCTCTATTCGAGCGTTCTTTGGGCGGAATAGAGAGTGAAACTATTGGGGAGTGAATCATCACTATGTTTGCGCATTTTAAGAGCCAGCGGGAATGGATCAATCAAGCAGCAACCCAAAATCACATTCATCTACGGTCAATATCAGGATAACAGTCCGAGTAAGCAAAACTAGAGTTCAAGGATCATTGGTCACTCTAACCATCACCCAGTTCTTTTTGTTCCAATCATAATTGTAGTTGGATAAATTTTTTGTTGTTGAAAATCTTCATATTTAGATTCCTCCGCGTCCAATATCCCCTACATTCTCTACCCCGACGCTCCTCACGCCACTCCACTCAGGAGGGGGAAGGTGCTAGAGCCGTGCGATAACTCCTTCTTTGTCGCTCTGACCGATGAGACGGGAGTGCGGTAAGAAAACATCACTTTGTCCGAATTTATCAATTTCGCTTTCTTGGGCTCTGATCAAAGAGGGGTCGTAGTTGGGTCGTTCTTCTATTGTCAAGAGTTATTTCGCCTTTGTCGGAACCACAAGGAATTGGTATTATACATAATATGTTTGTTTTCTTCAGAACTTTTGCTTACTGCATCAAATTCGAGCCTGCAACATCCGAGAATGAACCATGTAAGAACTTTGTGTTACACATTACATTGAATATATCATTTAATGCACTATTCTTAACCAGAAAAAAGGAAAACAACTTGACTGAAAAGAGGACAATGTTATGTTGACCGATATACATTCATAATTGTGATTGCCCTTTCCAGTCTATTTCCCAAGCGTTTTCGCGCTCATCACCCGTATCCGGGATCCTTCCTTCTACTTCGAACTGGCTCGCAGAGCGCTGCACTACACGGACGATACAAACAAGCTCAAAAGTTTCCTCAAAGTCGTACACGATAAGGAGCACCCGAGGAGAGGTGAGAAATATTGGAAAATCGGAAACTACGCGGGTGAATTCGCTTGTTCTCTCGTCGTTTAGTGAGGCGAAAGAACGCGTAAATTGAGTAGAGTCGAGTTCATATTTTTTAAGGGGGAATGCTGATCGTGGAGCAACGAGACGAGAACGGAGTGATCGAGAGGAGATCGGAGATCTGCACCTTCGGATGCGAACCAAAGATGAGGATGGTGAGCCGTCAGCTTACTCGTGATTTGCCGTTAAATCACCGTTATATAGCATCCTTTTCAAAGTTTGCCTAGTGTAATGAATCGATTTAAGGTATGCATATCCTAATCTGTCAATTGTAGGGCTGGAGCGTGGACGATCTCGTCCGTCAGTTGACGCCAGAGTGGACGACGTGCATCATCGCAGCGGTGCTGGCGGAGCAGCGAGTGCTCATCACCGGCAGCAGTGTGAGTTCATCGGATCACATTCTATTTGATGTTGAGTTAGGCGAGCTAGAATACAATATTTATGCGAATTTTGTTGATGAGAGTTGGTTTCATTGTTGAAAGAACGGGAACTTGGGGATGTTTTCGAGGAAGGATTACATCACTGCGACTGTACTTTCAAGTTGTATTCGAGGCATAGATGCTCACGTAGAGTAGCTCTGGAAGAGAATTATCTCCTCTATGAATGATAAGAACACAATTTGATGTTTTATATCGTTATGGTGCCCATAATTCCAGGTGCACGAAGTGACTCGTGCAGTGCAAGCGATCGACGCCCTCCTCCGCCCGCTTGAGTGGCCATTCTGCCTCATTCCCTGCATCCCCGACAACATCGTCGACTACACGGGAAACCCCTCGCCCTATCTCATCGGCATTCTGCGGTTGGTTTTGCAATCGTTTTTCGTGCTAATTATCTGGGATATCCGAGATCTCATCGTAACTATAGAAGTAGTGGTTGGAAAACGGAATCGATAAAAAAGCACACGTGTGAAAAATGAGATCACCCGAAATGAGGAGGGTTGTGTTAAGATATCACTAGCCAGTAGCCTTTGAAAATCTGAGCTTTCCTTCCAGACATAACCTGGACAAAATCCAAGATCTGGTCGTTGAGGAGTCTCCGGGCACATACGATTGCGAGAAAAATCAGGTGAGTAATCAGATGTGATAAATCTGCTAATACTTATATTTAAGAGCGATTTTGCACTGTTCGATATCGATCGAGGACTGATCAATCCCATTCCGCTCACTTTCAAGAACCACAGACACTTTGACGAACCGGAGATGAACTTCAGAAGTGAGCGACTCTAGATTAGAAATATCAGAAACACTGAACTTGTGGCCATTAGATGAAAATGAATGTGCCATATAGGCTTATTCACTTTAAGCAATTTGTATTCACATTCACCTATTGAGCTATAGAAAAGAAAATAATTTCTCAGGTACGGACGAGAAGGAGCGCGAGACGCATCTGCGCATGAAGAACTGTGTCAATTACTGCAAGCGCGTGGGAATGCCGAGGAAGGTGGCCAAGGGTCTCGTCCAGCTGCTCTACAAGGGACTCGACAAGGAGAAAAGCGCCTTCGACGTCGAGACTTGCACTGAGGTAAAAATAAAGCATTAGAAACACGGATAATACTCTTCGTTCCTGGTCTTCACCGTGCATTTGCAATACTAGAGTGCCCATTTTATCTGAAATTCCAAACAATCAAAAATGCAGGCGATGCTTTGCTGGTACGCATCGATCTTCGGCCACTACAAGAGCGCCGGAGTGACGGCCCAGTGGGATAAAAGCACTAAAGTAAGCTTTTAGTGATACAATCTCACACCTACTGTTGCTTCTTATGATGCGAGCAGTGTCACAATTCTCATTTTCTAATGCGAAAATTTATTAGTCACAAATGTGATCGTGTGGCGTCTCGTGCGCTAATAAAGCAAATAATTACTAGGCGACGCTGCTGGACAAGCAGCAGCAGCCCAGTCGACGAGACTATCTCGAGTGCCTCGTCGAGAGTACCATGTTCAATCTGTGGATAGAGAGACGAGTGAGTTAGAGCATGATGCATGACAGTGATGAATCGTTTAGGAACCTTTTTTGACCAAATTTGCGAATATTACCATAAATGTTACAAATGTTTTGTCCAGGAAACATGGTCTTAAAATGGAATTTGTCAAAAACCCTCATTTCCTTTATAAAATAGACTCCTAAGCGTTCCATCGCCATGCATGACATAGCAGCTCCTACAGATTGGCTAAAATGATAGATTTACGATTATTGAGCTTCTGCACAATAACGATTAGATTACACTCCTTTCTAACAGCATGCGCGCTTGCTTACAAATAGTGGTACCAAATCGGAATCCGGCTGTCCTCAATTCACCTATTTTCTCGTGAGTGATCACTCCAATTGAGGAGATTCATTTCCGATTTGAGTTCACAACTCACGACCCGCGCAAGTTGCTTTCGATTGCCTCATCGCATGCTGATCTTTCGTTTGAGGTCACCTGCTATAACGTCTCTAAGTTGCTGGGTGAATCCGCGCGGGACATGGTTCGGTTCATGCAAAACATGCTCATTTGTTTGGAGATAACCACAATTAGCGATCCGGCTCCTGGGTTTCTCAGGTTCTGGAAGGTACCTAGCCTGACCTCCTTTCTGGACTGAGCAAAGTCAATTCCAGCAGAAGGTTGGGGACCGTTTCGTGTGTCCTACGGAGGAACTGCAAGTGATCGATGCGATATTCGAGCAGATTTCCGAGACTCAAAACTACAAGAGAAAGAAGCCAGTCAAGCATGCTTTCGGCAAGCTTTTCGGAAGTTCAAAGAGAAACTAATTACCATTGTTGTTATACCTCGGTTAATATTCACACTTTCCTGCAGCCCCTATGTATAGTGTTACCTTTGTGTTGAAAAATATCCCGAATTCAAATATATATCGTTTCATCTCAATTTCGGTTATCCGGTTTTCACTATGCTTTATCACGACGCGTTAGAGTAGTTTATCGAGCTTTATGCAGCAGGATAGCCTTAGTTCGGTCTGATCTCTCTCTTTCAGTATGAGGCAATTGTTCAATCCCGTATATTGTGAATAAATTATATCGAGGTTTGTATTCACTTGTTTGTATTCAGACAGCTTCTACCAGTTAATAAGCTTGGAAGAAGCGTTGGTGTAAAACTGTATTGAGATGAACGAGGAGATAGAAAATATAAAACTTATTTATTTGACACGCCATTAGTTACGATAAATTACGATGATTAAACCAAAAACATTCAATAATTTGAGTATTACTCATTCTTCTCTTCATTGGTCCCATCATTGCATGATCTCTCGCCCTCTTCATTCTTCTCGGTCGTAGTCTCTTCGGGCTCCTCGAGTCCGAGAGATCTCTTGATGCGTGGGAAACGGGCACTAGAAAAAATTGATTGATCTTTGATCGCTCATAAAAATCGCAATATGAAAACTCACGTGGTATTCTTCTTGGTTCCCTTCAATACTGCGCTGTGATCGCGTCTCTTTCTCTTACAGCATCCGCATCCGCAGCATCCGCAGCCGCATCTGTAATCAATTACCATAGAACCGTAACCCGAATATTACAGTAGTTCCTCATAACTAACCCGCAACCGCATCCACATCCGCATCCGCAGCCACAGCCACAGCAGCATGGTTTGCAGCAACAGCAGTTGTTACGGTTGCAGCAGTTATTGCAGCAGTTGTTGCAGCACCTGTAAAAAGTGATATGGGTGTGAGCACGCAGCGCATGGGTATGTTTTGTACGCATATTTGACAAGGTCCAATTAGAGAGATTACAAAATGAAACCTTACTTGCGGTTATTGCAGCAACAGCACTTCTTGTAGTAGACTTCGCAGCATTTCTTGTTGCAGCAGCAGTTATTGCAGCATTTATTACAGCAGTTGTTGCAGCAACAATTGTTATTGCAGCAACCTCCACAGCATCCGCAGCATCTCTTGTCACGGGAAATGGCAGTAGAGTTGGAAGTTACGGTGGAGTTGACAGACTGGATTACGGTAGTCAAATTTGAAGTGCCGACTTGATCAGGAAAAAGTGCAGCCTGGGTGCTGTCATGTGCCTTTCGTGCTTTCTTGGCCCCAAGACTAGCGGAAATGAGACCGAGAAGAGTAAGTAAGAGAAGAGCACGAGCCAACTTCATTGGAGAGAATGGATAATCGAATGATGATATCTGGTACGAGCTTCATACCTTTATACTCTGCCAGCCTCACGATCTCATCCAGACAAAGAGATTTGGATCAAACTGTTTGATCCTCGAGTGGATAGAGTGTGGGAAGTGTGACAAAGAACGGATGGCGATGTGTACATTGGAATGATGAGGAGTAATCTGATATGTTTGATGCAAAAGCAGCTCAAGTTCCGGAAATCTGAAATTTCGCAAACATATTGCCCATGACCTCTCGTTGATATTTACACATAATTGGCAACTAGAGAGACGATATTAATGAATTCCCTCATCAATCTGTGCCAAAATAATATGAAAGGAAAATAATGCAAAAAATTTGGAACGCTTCACGAATTTGCGTGTCATCCTTGCGCAGGGGCCATGCTAATCTTCTCTGTATTGTTCCAATTTTAGTATATGTTCATAGGAATGAACGAGATGGAGGGAGGCGAACGGGCTTATATAAGGACTATGGAGAGCGCACGCTAGATGAGACGGGTTAGAAAATGGGCTGGCGTGGGAGTATTTTCGAAAATGATCGAAATTGCACATTCGCGAGAAGGAGGACGAGCATTTTCGAAAATCGCCTCTATCTTTCTATCTTCATTTCTTTTCTTTTGTTTGCTCTTTTCTTTTCCGTTCTCTTCGTTGTCGTCCACATCAACCAGCACAAAGTCCTCATAACTATATTCTTTCCTGGCTCAAGGTCGGATGATAACCAACTGAAGGAGAATTATTTCAAAGTACCATCTTCCACATAACTTCTCGAATGCGAATCATCCGAATGTTTGTATCCAAACAAATGTCCCGACCTCTTAATCTTCAGTACCTCTTCCGTACACAATCAATCTATCCTCTTGACCCCATCCCCCCTCTTTCCAGTGTTGAGTGGAGCACGAGCTAGAGAACAGGCAGAATGAAGAGAGTGTAGGAAGTTCAGCGGGATTAGGCTGCATCCGTCAACGAAGATACAACCAACTGCTGAAGTTCACCGGAAACTAATGATTCAAAACTGTTATGGTCATGTCTCGAACTGTGGCTCCCGGTCCAATGGTTGCAAGAAGAGGGATACTCTCTCATCTATTGTTTTTACTATTTCATTACGGATCTTGATTGTGAAAGGGACAAATCGATAAAAAGGCTTTATTGATAGTATACCATAATAAAAATATGTGAAATACCAAAAACTCCACCAACTTTATTCTCATTAGTGTTGCGATGTTCCCTGAAAAAGTGGTTGTTACTTCCGATTCACTACCGATTGCGCAGTCTATTGTGAAACCCTCCTTCACCACTTCTCTGAGATTGGTCTCAAAACTAGAAGGAGAGACTGACCGTTCGGTGAAAAGCTTCATGGTGATGCTACCACGACTAATATGCTGGAACGAACGATGACCAAACAATAGAATGATATGATCATCGAGCGTAATCTGAAACGAGTCATGAGAACTTGCAAGTAATAACGTCCACACTAGTGATAGCAAATCGGAATCGACTATCTTCATGAGAAACGAGAGAGTGCGCAAAAAGAGGAGAGTCCGGTTCCGATTTGCCACAAAGAGCTAATCACATACATCGATTTTGACGGGTGATGAGTGGTTCTTCGTATTCCGTTGCATGATGGCATTTAGATGCTGAAAGTCGTCCAGAGCCGAGGCAAAATAGATGCCTGATGAGGTAAGCGAATAAGAGGAGACCCGTGGAAAAGACAGCAATGATGGACTGAGAAATAGCAAGTGACGAGGGATGACTTTTAGTACCCGACTCTCCTCACTCGGCACGCTATCTTGCCTATCAAAGAGAAGAGACAGCAAGCGAATTGAAGAGAGTCGGGTTTGTATTTGCCGTCCCTGTGGACAAATCAGGTAACAGAGCTTCGTGGCTATCGTGATTGGGCCACGCCTCACACGTTGTTGGCCAAGAGTGAATCGATAGGGAGGGAAACAAATGGAATGAGAGGGAGGGGCAAAAGGGAACGGAGAGAAGGAGAAGAATGTGGGAGAAGGGTAGTTAAGCTCTCAAGCGAGAGTATCCAATGGTGCCCGAGAGAGGAAATGGCACTGGAGCCAAGCAACTACAATTCGGGGACAGTAGTAGTAGTAGAATAATAGTAATATTTGGCGGCAGACAGGCCTTATGACTGGTACGGAAATGGTACCTGGAAATGGTAAACATGATAACATGCGCTAAATTAACGTTCGGGCGGTAACTGTGGTAATCGCTAACTGACTTATTGCTAGTATTCTGCTTATTCGCGCATAGTTACACAATTTACATTAATTTTGCACAGTGAGATGCGAGCATTGGTTTTTAAGACAGCACGTGTTGACAGCGTGACCACTGGCGGAAGGTTTCCTCTCTGATTTTTTTCTCGCTCTTTCCCCTCTCTTCTCTCTTCTCTACTCTATCTCTATCTATCTCTCTCTCTCGCCCTAGCTCTCCCTCCCTCTTTACTCTCTGACGGGTGAGTGGCCCTCTCACAACTCTCTCTCTCTCTCTATCGACGTGCTTGTCTGTGTCCTGTTCTATCTCTTCTTGACTGCTCGCATTCATTCTCCTTTTCCATTGTTTTGTCAGCCAGTGTTTCTGGTTTGTATTGCTATATATTTTCTTGGCTAGTCGTTTCACGCTTGCCCGACCACAGGGGGCTAAATTCCATCGAATACGAGAGAGACAGAGAAAGAGAGAGAGAGGAAGAAGAAATCCCTTTTCATTGTTCTCCTCTCGCTCCGCGTATCTCAATCGATCGTTCCCTAGACGGTGCATCATTCTTTTGCTATTTTTTCTCATATTATCTCATTTGGCCCATTTCTCGTTCCTGTCATTCCTCACACTCCCAGTAGTTTTTATTCTTCTTTCGTTTCTATCTGATTACATTTTGCTCGCTTCTTCACTTGCAGCGCTATTCAATGTATTCAAACTCATTCGTTTTCAGTTCCATACACGAACTCGTGCGGGTCAGCTAAATAACTCCTGCATACCAACTTCGGACGGCACACTGCTGTTCTGATAAGATACGATCACCGCAAACAAAGTGTCTACACGGATTCCTTCAGGTTGTGAGATTCACAACTTCTATAGTATATTCGTAAAAGATTGGAATTTATCGCTATAACAATATTTTTCATTACAGCTCGTTCAAGATCATGACACCATTCAAGCTCTAGTTATAAGAAGATGTAGTCTTTTACTCGTACCCAGTCTATTTCGCTTCAATCACTATCAAGGGAAGGCTGGATAGAACAGATGAAATCATTGTTGCCAAGCTCCAATGATTTTGATAACTTGCGTCGATTATTTCGTAGCCATTGTAAAATTCCTTTTTTCTTCAAATAATAAATATATGCAGTGCACTGACTGGAACGGCATCGGGCAGACACACACGAAACAAGTTACAATTAGCGTAAGATTTGGATTTGTGGACGGAGATACCATACTGCAGTCCGAGCAATGGGATTTTATGGAAACGAATGCAATGAATAGATTGCACGACAATCTAAATATCACTTCCTCCCTCCCTCACCCACATTCAGGTCTTCTGATTTATACATGTGCAACTATAGTATAATTTTCACCGGAATTGAAGAGTGTTCGGTGGATTTAGTTGACTTCTGATAGTGAAAAATGAGAGAGTAATGAGAGAGAAAAACGGAAACTCATTTCTTTTCTTGTATTTAATTTTGAACGAATATCACAAAAGAAGCCATATTATTGTAGCTGCCACAGCTATCCATCCATTACTGATTTGTTACGTGGCCGTGCGCTCGATAAATATTTGTGAATTTGAATTTTCGCACAAAAAAACAATCAATCCAAATGCGATTTTGAGAAACATACTTTATTGTTAGTGATTTAAAGGTTCCGGACTTCTTCTCACAAATTGTACCAGAAAGTGAGGTTCAATCTCGAATTGAACTTGAAGATTCGTGTCAGCGTCTCTGAGCTTATCTGAAGTTCGAAATTTCACGCAAAAATAACTGCCAAAACTCACGTATTGCGCGTTCTTCTTGCTACCCAGCTTCCTCTCCAGTCTAGTCAAGAAGCGATCCATGATTTGCGTGATGTTTGCATTTTGATTGGACAGGCGAGTCATATTCCCGATCTGGTGGGAATTTCAAAAATACAAAAAAAGTTGTCTCTCACCACTCGCTTCATCACATTGTCGTAGGTGGACTCCTCAAGGTCCGTTCTGCCGGGTGTTTCCGCTTTCACCAACGCCTGTACAATAAATTTTAATGAAATAAGGTTCGGGAAAGGGAAGATTAGGAAACTGCTTAGAGGAATCAGAGGAAATTGACAAAAACACTTCCTAGATGACACGGCTGGATGTTTTGCTCCATTAGATCGTATACATCCAACCACAACGAGAGAACATGTGAATTGAAGAAAGTCATGGCGCAATTGGCATTCCTAATTGCTGCAGGACGCCAGAGCATACCTGATACTTTATCACAGTCATGAGCATGTCAAGCACCCAACTCTTGAACTCTTCATATTCGACGATGCAGTCTCTGTTCAAATCCCATTCGGAGAATGTCAGTAGACCTGGAGAATTGTCCGAATAAGTTTTATTCAAAGAATGTTTATTTCACGATTAAATATCGGATCCCTATATAGCTTACCGTTTTGATAGCTCTTCTCGAGAGGATCAGAGTTGATCGATCCGATCAATAAATAAAACAGGAGAACTGCTCTCCCAAGAACTGTCATCGCCCAATTGAATTTAGGAGTGCAATCTCTCATCCCTAAAAGGTTTCAATTTCGGGAGGTTAGTCATTCCACCAACTTCCGATTGCTTTCCTTCTTCTTATCGTCGACAGGAGATGAGACTGCTGATCGTGCTGGGTCTACTCGTTCTCGTAGCTTCAGTGAAAGCGAAGACAAAAGATAGATTTCCATGTGTTGAAAGCGATTATCCAAACCGGAAAGGAACAAGTAAGTGCTCAGGTTGCTACGAGTACCATACTTTAGTTTTCAGACCTCGAACGATTAGATGATGGTAAAGATCACTGCAAGAAGAAGCTCACTATTGATCAGAAGGACAATTTCACCATGCCGTTCTATTATGCTCGTAGTTGCATTGACGTAAACATGTTTTCCATCTGTTTTCCTTCAGGAAGTGTTCGATTCAATCAGCTGCAACGTCTCCATCTGATTGGAGGATCGGTGATTTGTGAGGCAGAAGTCGAGCACGCATTCATCCGACTTCTCTACCTGTACTCGTGCATTTTCCCTGCAGTTCAAAGTTATTTCTCTTCTCATATCGGGTTTACAATCCAAATTCAGAGCTGAACGGCACATCGCTCGAAAATGGGCATGGGAAAGAATTTATTAATTTCAACGATATCTCCCAACTCGACTCGGAAATGGTAAGAATCACTAAGAGACAGTTATTACACCCCCAATTGCAGCAAAAAGTAGGACGAGTGGAAGGCTTGCACCAGCACAGGAAGGGAGACGAAGAGAAGCTGCGGGAGCATTTGCTGAACTTCATTAGCCAGCTCAAGCACACAAACGATCGCGGACACCAGGGAAAGCCGAAGGTGTATCGTCAATTCTGCTCGACGGATAACAGGAATCAACATGTAGATACAACGAATCTCATGAAGATCGACGAGAATGATTCCTCTTTCGAGGATGAAATTTGAATGATTTGTTTCATGTGATAAAAATCAATACATTATTCGTGTTTGCTGACAAATACGACAATATTTGATACAATATATGAGGAGAACTAGAATCAGGGTCGGTGCCAGAAAGTAGAGTTAATGATGCTATCGATCTTGAACACCGTCTTCAGCGATGAGATGGGCTGAATATTGATTTGAAATAATGGAAAAGATATGTTTCCATGTTTGATCCGGTATTTCCATTCCTTACCATCTCACGGAGCTTGGATCGCAGGCTGTGCAACAGCAACTTGATGACCACATTCACGTCCGTTTTACGCGGGTCCAAACTGTTTACGTTTGTGTAATACTCTTCGGCGGCAATGTCGAAGTCCTCTTCGCGAAGATATGGCGTCTTGTTCTCAACCGCACCTGAAGATTCAAAATAACGTGATTCATACTTGGATTTTGGAATGGATTTCGGATTGATTGGAATCAACTCTTTCTGTGGTCTTCCAACTCATTTTCATGCTTAGACCGATCTCCTGATTGCAAAAATGGCGAAATTATTCTTCCTCTCCGCACTCTAATTTCCAAGCATTGACTGCTCACGAGCGGAGACGTTTGCCTCGTATTGTCTGATAGCGAAGAGCATATCCAGGAAGTAATTGACGAACTCCCGGTAGGTCACGAAGCAATCCTGGTTCAGATCCCACTCGTCAAATGTCAGTAAGGCTGAAAACACAACCATAGCTTATAATTGGGTATCGCAATTACCATTCCGATGGCTTCTTTCCTCTACCGAATCGATAACCAGCGGAACGAGGAGGAGAAGCAAAGCGAATTTCATGGTGACTACTCCACTGATTGAACTTTTCTTTCCGGGAGTGTCACTGTGATAGAGGGAAGATGAAGAATTGTCGGGAATGAATCGTCTCCAAGGATTGCTTTTTCTTATCTCCATCGCTCAATCGATATCGACCAATGTGACCTCCAATGATACAATGTCGGATCAGAGTCCGGTATCTCCTGTGCAGTTGCCCGATTCTCGGTGCAAGGAACCAGCGAGTGGGAATGAAAGTGAGTGATTTTGCAAGCTTCCCGAATATTTTCAAATGTTATTTGAAGAAGAAAATGGCAAATGCGTGGCCCAAGCATGTCTTGCTGACGACTCGGCAAGAAACACTATCGAAGTACCTTATGTTCCTTGGCGAAGCAACTCTACTAGTGAGTTCATCTGAGGTGTAACTATTTTTTTCGTATCTTTACAGAACCTCGATTCGATCAAATGCTCAATCTCCGTATCATCGGAGGTGCTTGTGTCACTCAGCAAGAGGTCACCGAGGCCTATCTCAAGCTGATCTACATCTATTCCTGCATTTTCCCGATCATTCATGGTGAGAAATCGTGAAATGAACGAGCAATAATAATCGAATTTTAGACCAACGCATCAAAGACTTGAAGGATGATACGGCCATTACATACGGACATATTCTGCATTTAGATCATGCTATGGTTTGATTCTAATTATTATTCATTAATTTGCACTATTTCAGCAAATGCAAGGCCGCACATACCTGCACGAAAGAGAGGAGAGAGATCCCGAGTTGATTCGGCGCAAAATCGACGACTTCATCAAGGACCTTGCCAAGAAAAACGATGTTTTCGTCCATGAATGTTCTTTGTAACCTCTATTCTTCAGTACAAGCTGTACCGAAGATACCCAAGGACGCAGGAAGATGAGGAAGAGGCATTGCGCAAAAAGGATGAGGGCTATGGCATACTCGATCGAGAGTTATAAATCACCAATGGTTTCTTCATCCCTTTTCATTCCGTTTGTCATGTAAGCCGATGTTCTTTGTATGAGTAAAGAAGTGAGCTCATCGCTTGGTCAGTCAATTACATCCCTCATTCTGATAGATCGGCTGAGATGGAAAGGCAAAGCCCATTCCCGATAGGAGAAAAGAGATCGAATCAGGACCAGACCCGTCTCCTCTCTCCCCTCTCCTCTCTCTCCCTTTCTACATCCTCTCTCTTACTCGTTCAACCCCTCATAATTCCCCGTTAGGCACTCGGCGCTTCATTACCTCAGCACTTTCGTTTTTGTTTGCTGCCGTGCTCTCACTTTTTTTTGAGATTTTATCTAATCGAGATGGACTATCGAAACTCCCCCCCCCTCTCTGTATCCCATGTTTGCGGGCGTAGAAGTCCAAGATATCTTACTGTATCCCTGATATCAGATATCGCCAGATATCTTACTCAGTTTAGTAGAAGATGACTTGTCAGATCAGAAAAGCCTAGGCGTTTGTATCTGTTTCATGTATTGGCATCCGTTGCACACATTATTCAAGACGATTTTCAGACACAATTCTGCCCCGATGCGGGAATCGTTGTCTGTCATTTTGCTGATGATAACAATTGTGAGATATTTTTGGCCCTTATTTTACACGATATTGCTACGAATTCGAAGTCTCATCAGTGGTTGCTTTTTGTTCTGGATATCGAGGGCATAGGAAAAGCCATAATCTATTCCTGATCCCTTGATCTCGGCAAAATCATCATGCAGTAGCAGTTCTTTCTGTGCGAGCCCGTTGATTGGATCCCTTCTTTTCCGACTATCGAAACATGGCAAGAAGAGAGGCTCTGAGTGTAGAGTCTGGGCGCATCAGACCGAAGATAAATATCAGCTTTAATCTTTTCAGAAGTCAACGCACCAACATGAAGATGTGAATGGTGTGGTGGGAGATCCGCGAGTAGACTGCGGGGAAGGGCATATCACTATATCGTTTGATACAGAAGCACCGTTCAAGGTCGGTCTTCATTATTATTACTTTGATTAATGAACGTAGGTTATCAACAGTACATCCGAAATTCGTCAAAACAACTGCCGTTGAACACAAATAGTATAGTAATAGTGAAACACTTTCGATAATGCCAGTCACGCATATAGCCGAGAGTCAAACGAAGCGAATATTCAGGGAATGGTGTTCGTTCGCAATAAACTCGAGGAGCCCGAGTGCAGGAGTCCCCCGGCCGATGAGCACTGGCATCGAAACACGTCGATCAGGATAAAACTAACGAATTGCGGCACAGAGAGGAGGTTGTCGGTGAGAATAGTGATTTCGCGTGTAGCTAACTCTCAACGTTGATGTTTTCATGATTAGCAAACTAAACATTTATTGTAAGAAAGGGAAATAGAAACATCATGCCACACTTTAGAAGAATAATTTCGATGGAGGACGTCGCTGAAATATTATTATTCTGTTATCCAGATGGATCCTCCTGGAATGTTCGTCACCACCAACATCGTGGTCGCGTTCCACCCGCAGTTCCTCACCAAACACGACCGCGTTTACCAGGTGATGTGCTATTACATGGCCATGATGAGGACGGAGGAGAGGACCATCAAGATCAAGTACGAAAATTTGTTGTTTCTATAATTTGAAAATTAATTGTTTTGAGTGTTATGAGTTTAGAATATTTGAAGATGAATTACGAAATTCGCTTTTCACAACCGTTACTCTCTAATCTGTTTCTGCGTTAGCTTGTTAGATTAAGCTGCGTTCAGTATGCCCAGTCCAAAGCTGCAAACGGCGGTTGTCCCCATGCCAATCTGCAAGTATGAAGTGCTGGACAAGACTCCGTTCGGCCCGCCTGTTCACCACGCACAGATTGGACAAATGGTGAGATAGCACCTTACTGATAGCATTGCTTGTTGCAATGACTCTTGACTGGATGAAATTGTGAAAAATGGAATGGTTTTCGCAACCGATCTCGCTTACAATCTCTCGACGGAATGTCATCATAAGAATCCTGTTTTCGCTTTCGATTCCATTCCATTCGAATAGATGAGATCGGGGAGGACCGATAACCTCCCGGGGACAAACCGAGAGAGGGATCTCGTTTGTCACCATCGGAATGAAAGCGAATTATGCCTATGAATCGCGAGAGGCGCGTTTCACTCTCGTGGGACGCTCACAGTTGACTCGTCATTCATTGAAACAATGTTTGACAAACTTTAGTTTGCACGATCAGGAGAACGAACAGCGATCGTAATAATTCATTCAGATCTACCACAAATGGACGTGTGAAACGGACACGAAGGACACCTTCTGCATGGTGGTCCACTCTTGCACCGTAGATGACGGAGACGGGAACAAGGTGGAACTGCTGGATGAGAGGGGGTCAGTGCAGCATTACCTTCACTATTCTAACAGTGTTCCAGAATAGGATAGGTGTGTCTTTTCTGTACAGGCATTTCCAAGCATCCCCCATTCGTCAATCTGGAGCTCGTGACGAGAACTCGGTTTCCTCCATTCGTCTCACTCCACCTCATCCATTGTTTCGCTGTGAATCCTTGCAGATGTCCACTAATTTGTACAATTTTCACGATTTCAACTCAATTCAGATGCGCTCACGACAAATACCTGCTGCAAAATCTGGAGTACACGTCGGATCTGATGGCGGGAAAGGAGGCTCACGTGTACAAATACGCGGACAAGTCGGGCATATTCTTCGAGTGCCAGATATCGATTACCGTCAAGGAGCCGGGACAGGAGCTGTGTGATGTGAGCAGTGATGTCAACCCAATATCTCTCCATTATCTTTCTCGACCCAAGGATCTGATTTCTCTCTCATCCATTATAATGACGCAATTATAACTCTAAAAGTTGTGCTTGAACTGTGATGCATAATCACTTGACTCGTTTTTTTTTTCTGTCGGAGCTTAACGCTAACGCTTACAAGGCTGATTTCACATATTCTTCGATAACTTTCGGGACCTGGCTTTCTGATTGCTTCCCAGTCTCATCTCTCCTCTACTCTCACAGGTGCCCATCTGCCCAGATCCCCCGCGTCGTCGTCGCTCTCACTTCCTGAACGAAACCGAAGGCCGATACGAGACGCGTGAGTTCCAAATACTGTGCCAAATGACTAATCTAAAACTACTCTCTTGATTGTGAAACATTTCCCGCCGATCAGAGAAACTAGTGAACACGCGAGATGAAGGGTTCCGATTTGTCAACCCCCGTTCTGATCTTCGATCACGCAAAATCCCGAATAACAACATCTCCTTCAGCCACTGTGACGTCGAACACTTCGTCGATTGAGTTGATCGGAGTGAGCAGCGGAGGAGGGAGAACAGCGCAGAAGTGGAGTTGGATCGATGAAGTGGTGAAAGTTGATCAAGTGCGTTCCTACTGTAACCTACAGTTCATCGAGCGCAGGATTTCCGATTCTTACTGTAGCTTAAACTTCATCGCATTCGAATAAGCAGTGCTTAGTGATCATCACTGAACTTTTTCCAGTTCAACAACATCTGCCTATCTCCCATCGCCACATGGGTCTATGCTGGATCGAACGCGCTCGTCCTTCTTCTGTCCATCCTCTCCTCCCGTCACTCCCTCCAGACCATGTTATCACCACCGCGCAAAGAGATTTGGTGGCAGTGATCGCATTTTCCGTTTTGTTCTCGTCAATTCTAGGTAGTCTCATCGAGTAGTAGATTCGTAATAATAATAACTCTTTGTTGTAAAGTGTGTGTGTGAGTGTTATTCGGGGCAGCTGACCAGGACTTTGCCAGCAGTTGCCCAGTGGAAATAAAGTGTCCACGTGACGCGCCCGTGTTTCCCGAAGCCTAAGCATCTAAAGGGAAGCCTTACATCAGTCTGATGCCCCCTCTCTCTCTCTCTCTGCCATTCTCCCCCCACATTCACGTGAATCGCACAAGGCAATGGGGCCGAGACGAGGAAGTGCGGGGATGAGAGAGACGGCAGAGAAGCGAGAGAAGCTGAGGCGGGCTGAGTCAACCTCCACCCTCTCTTTCTCTGCGATCGATCAGCGCCAGCTGATCCAAAGGCCAGTGGGCAGTTATCTAAGTTAAATTATAGTGTTAAAATATTCTAGTATATCGTTATCATTCATTCGCCGTATTGCCAACCTGATAGTATCAAAGATGAGGGAGGGGCAGTTTTCCGTTCTCGTTACACATTCTTTCAATGTGGTTTGCCACAAATCACTATCAATTTATACAATCGAAATGGACCGGCTCCATTTCGTTGACATTTCGTCATGCTTTCTCTCTCTCTCATCGCTTTGCTCATCTATTTCTTTGCAAGAATGATGGGAGAGAGAAGAGGGAGAGGAGGCGCTGATAAAATCACCCCATCCTCTCTCTGCCTCTCGTTCCCGTGTGTTATCAGAATCCGCGAAGCGAGCATGTATTATCAATCGGATGATCGAGGCTGATATCGAATCATTCCCCCTGTTGAATTCACTCGATTTTATGTTCAATGGCTACCTTAGAATTGCATTTCGCGCTGCCGGTATTCCCCTATCCTCTTTCACCGAAACTTTCCTACTTGGTATTGTGCTTGCGTGCTTGCGAGCACAACACTTGCTTGCATCTTCTCTTTTGTCAATTGCCTAACCGTGATGTCCTAAAGTCTTAAAGTCGGGATACGCCTTCACTTTTTCTCTTCAGCTCCCCAATGGGGGCGTCGGCTCAGCTGGTCGATCCCCTCGACCCCACAGGCGCAATCAAGAAGATGGCCATAGGCGCGTCGGCGGCCATCATCTCTAAGACGACAACCGCCCCACTGGATAGAGTGAAGCTGGTGCTGCAGGTGGGGCATTATCATAACCTTGTCAAGCCACGTTAAATAATTCTAAAGAAAACATGGTGCGTAACAGTAAGGATAGAGAGAAGGTGTCTGTAGAATCTTAGCACATTGGGGTATGATGAGGTTTGTTGTCATAGTTGTTTTAACTTCCATCGTTTCGCTGAATAAGTTCTGGCTCACGAAGATTTATGACTATGAATCCAATATCAATTATTTTTCCACAGTGAGTAGAATCCATAATTCCTCTCAAATCACTCATAGATCGTTTTCCTCTTCTCTAGTATGTACCAACGAGGAAACATTACACTCCAACTAGTTCACTACACTCTATATCGGAGAAAAACAACTGCGTGCGATTCACATGTAGTTCCTTCCTATCAGAGTGACTGATGAAGCATTGGCTAGCTGACAGCTGGTTCGGTTTTTCAGGTGCAAACTGGAAGCATCGCAATATCCAAGTACAATGGGATGGCTGACTGCTTTAGTCGGATTACATCAGACCAGGTGTGTACAGCTACAGTACCTCGGACGACATTATGTTTGAAATAATTGAATATCAGCTTATCATCAAGAAGAAAAGAGTATCGCCAACTGAACTACAGTATGATTGTGATAATCGCCCCTGATTCAGGGAGTTTTGTCGCTCTGGCGCGGAAATGGAGCGAGTGTGCTCAAATGCATTCCCACTCACACGCTCAATTTCCTCCTTCGAGACATCTATCGTGGATACTTCTTGAGAGGAATCGAAATGAGTGACCAATGGAGATACTTCGCAGGTGCGATAATCAAAATAATTGATTTGCTTAGCTGATATGGAAGCTTAGGATCATTTGCATACTTTTGTGAGATATCGTTTCACAGATTCAATGCCACACACAATCTCATAATGAATTGAAATGCATCAACGCTCATAGCTTCGATTTGGCATTACATTTATGGTTCCTTTGCAGGTTCTGTGCTGTCTGGTGGTGTCGGAGGGGGAACGGCCCTCTTTCTGCTCTATCCTCTCGATTTCGCCCGCACTCGCATGGCCATTGACGTGAAGAGTGATGGGACGAGAAGATACACGAGTGTTCTCCACTGTTTAAAGAGAACGAGAAGAAGCCTCGGAACGGCTGCGTGGTACAGGTGAGAGGGGGAGATGCACGTTTTGCGCTTGGTGGACCGTAGCGCAAATTTGGTGAAAACGGAACTTCGCATAGCCGAAAATCACGATTGAATGGAAATCTTTTTTAGAGCTCGGATAGATATTATTGTCCGAACGAATTCGCAACATTGTTGTTTCCCATCTTCCTACCACCTCAAGCTACCGTTATCTTTGTCTCCCTCATTTTATTTAAAGAATCAATTTAACTAATTAGTACACTGAACTGCAAAATAATGGATTAACAAGGGTCAGAAATAGCGAAAACTCTGTGAGCCTAATAGCAGATAATAAGGCTGATAATATCCATATCGCATGAACGTATCCCTCCCTATTAGACTCCATTATATGATTTTTAAAAAATAGAGAGTTCTCGCGGCCTATCAATGCATATGAACGGATAATCAGCTGAGAATGGTTCTATTAGATTCCATCTGAAATAAGGAACACTCTGAACTTATCAAAGAGGATAACATCCCTAATATCTTCCATCTTTTGCAGAGGCTTCTCCTCTGCTCTGCAGTTCGTTTTCGTATCTCGCGCCGTGTTCTTTGGTCTTTTCGACACGATTCGCACGGGCAAAGTGGAGGACCAGAAGAACATGTCGTTCCTCACCACTCTGGCGCTCGCTCAGGTAAACATTCTCTCGTAAAATATGTAGTGCAGACTTCAAACGGGAAACACCGAAAACACGAACGTAGAAGTTTCCTTAGATCCGCTGAACAGAACATCAAATAATCAAGTCACGTGTTTACTCTCGCCAATTTGCAGACGTGCCTCATCATATCTGGCTTCACTTGTTATCCCTTCGACACCATTCGCCGTCGACTGATGATGGTGGAGGCAAAGGGCAAGCGAAACATCCTCTCGACGCCGTCCACGCTCTCCATGTGGAAACACGTCCTCAAGTAAGTAGTAGTGTTGCCTAACGATCTCCTTGAAAGTTGGGAGTTGAGAGGCGAAGAGGGGGGGGGGGATAATCCGAAAGTGGGAAGGGATTCTGATAGATCGCACCTTCTCCATCTTCTTCCCCTCTTTATCTCGCTTCATTTGGTTTCCCATTGAAGGAACGAGGGCTACGTCGCTCTCTATCGTGGAGTCCTTCCCAACACTCTCCGCTCGTCCTCCGGAGCACTCATTATCTCCCTCTATTATGAGATTTCCAAGTACATCTAGGATATTCGCTCCCAGTTTTTTTTTGTTATCCGCTTTTCCGCATATCTTAGGATAGTATGACTAATGCTTGTTTGGATGCTCACGCGTACTCGCCTACCTTTGTGCCCTATTACTGACTCCTACTCACTGATTCCAAATCAGATAGGTCACCCATAGTATCGTACTCAATTAGTCATGACATCACAAGCTTATCCGAGATTAATTTAATCCAAATATGCCCCGAGAACGAGTTTAGGAATTATTACTTTTAGAATAACACTGTCACTGTGTCACAACAATAGCCTCTGCGTGATTTTTTCACTCAAGTCGGGTCGATTCAATCTAGCTTTACAAAGCCACGAGAATTCAATTACCGCGATAAAAGTGTGCGTTTATTGCCGTGTGGGTGTTCTGTACGTGCATTATACTCGACGATTTCATTCCTTAGATTGGGAGAGGATCACATCGGGTGGAATGGGCTTCTCTCCTATCAACAACTTCGTCATACTCCTTTTGCTTCTGCTTACGTTGTGAGTTTCTCGTCCCGATTACGCACATTCATTCAACGTATTCGTAAAAAAACACTTTGGAGGTTCGTTACTTCTCGAGAGCTAATGCAAAACACTTCATTCTAATTCACACTTTTTCTTGCGAAAAGACGAATTTTGTAAGTGTAGATGGGCTGAACGTATTCAATAACACCCATATCCTATTCAGTCTATGGGCTGAACGTATTCAATAACACCCATATCCTATTCAGTCTATCACTGAGCTCCTCACGACTTTGCTGCGCCAGATTCTCTTTCTCTAACACGTCGCGAAACCCCTCCTTCCGCAGTACTGTCGAGCGACATAGGCAGCAATTGGCAGCGAAGGTAAGCTCATCCCACAGGCTCTTTCACAGCCTGTTTTCCACCTCTCGCATCCAAATCGAGGTAATAATTATGAAGAGGCTTCTTCTTTCCACCTTGTCGGCACTATACGCCTCTACGGTTTCTAGGCAATCTCCTTAATGTTCTCATTCATTATTCTTTTGAGTTGGCCGATTCACCAAATTCAGTCGCCATTCTTGCAGAACTCTACTGGCATGGTCACTGTCTTTCCCCGTTCGACAGAGCCCAATTCGACCCTTCTCACTTTTGTACTTGTTCTAATTTGCCTGATGCTCGCCTTAATCATCATTTTCACAGTGAGTTTCCAGTTTTTTTTTTATAAATCCGTTGGTTCTTGACATAACATCAGCAGAGAAATAGTAGATTTTCACTATCACTCTTTCTCTGATTAAAGTAGGGATTTTTTCAACGTTTTCGTTCTCTTCGGATTAGCGAATCCTTGCAAGAGCTCACTACTCTCAGTGTGATATGATGCTACAGTAACCACTAGTGATGTCGAAAGAATAGCCAATACCTCTCTAAAGAACGAATGAATTGAGCCCAATACCACCAGATATTGGGTCGGTATTGGGGTCGAGAAAAACAGTAAAATGGTATTGGTTTGACATCCCTAGTAACTACTTCCAGGTCGTCCATTGCGCGATTTTCTGCAGTCTGACAATCGGGAAAATCAAGAAGTCGATGAGGAGCAGTTCGGTGAGTTTTATCTTTGTTTTTAATGAGTTAAGAAATAAAGATGAGACATATGCAAAATTGAGAGAAGAACTGATATATCTCATTAAGAATGATCTTGGCACGTTACCCACAGAACTTTTGGACCCATGTAACTGATGGAGAACACGGGACTCGAGCCCACGATTGTTTGGAAAGAAATGCCTCTCTAAGATCATACAAACCCTTCTAATATTTTTAAACGAAAACTATCCGAATGATTACCGAATAATTTAATAACATTTTGTCTGCAGGGAGAAGGAAAACTACCATACTTCGTCCTCACTGATTACTCGGAGACGTCGCCTCTCATTCGAGATAAACCAACTCGACCGTGAGCGGTCGCTCCAATATCTCAAGGATTCGAATCAGTTTCACCCCCTCTCCTACATCTCATACACGCGTTACCTTCTCATCTCACTTACATGTTCTTGTCTAGCCTCAATTGTAACTATGATCTCGCAACCGAATAAATGCACAGGGTCTGGAGTACTACGCAATTAACTTGATGCAGTTTGCCCAGTGGGCTCGTTGAACGAGGAGAGCAATGGTCAAACGGATGCACTCATTCTCTCTCTCCTCTCCCTATCTCATAGTTTGTAGTCCGCCCAATCACTCTCTCTCGCTCCCCTCAGTGCCTCTCTCTTCTCTCTCGCTCGTGAGAGGGGGATGCCGCCAATTCGTTTTCTTCACTTCTCTCTCTCTATTGAACCGATCTTGCTCGTGATTATAATCGACCAAAATGTTGCTTTTTTATCCTCAAAATTGTATTTCAAACGTTTCAAACTGTTTGCCGATTGAATTATTAACCAGCGCCGTGACCATTGCACCACTGACCTCAGCCCTTCTCTAACACTCCCCCTTTTTGTTTTGCTCCTTCTCTTCTGAGTGAGATGTATCGATAGGCATCTCGTGTGCCGGATTTAGTCTGTCTGTGCCTCCAAACAACCTTGCCTCTCATTCTCGAAATGAGGTCGGATCTCGTTCCAGACGCGGCTATGATCATCCACTTCGTGGCCGGGTTGGCCTCCCTCCTCTATCTACCCTTCATCTTCACAATCGTCCTTCTGGTGATATTCCTCTCCGCGACGGGGCTAACGCTCGGAATCAGGCAACGAGTCGCGGATTTGTTGATTCTGATATTCGAAGTGAGTGTGTGTCCGCAAAGTTTTGATCTTTAATCTTTAAAGGAGGAGTAACCTCAATATTTTCGATGGTAAAATAACGATGCAGCCTGAAAGGACCCTTGAACGACGTTACAAATCCAAAATTGCTAGGCGATTGGTCAATTCTGGGCCGAGAAAACCGCTCGCAAATTTTTTACAATGCCCAGGGACTAAAGGGCCTGCGAGAGACTCTCGAAGGGAAGAGGGCAGAGACGCAGACAGAGCGTGTCACTGCCGCTCTCCCTCGCATTTCCCTCGGACTCGCACGCGTAGATTTTGTTGGGCACTTTCTCTCCTTGCAGTTTAGAGGCAGCGCGAGTTCAAACCCCGGACATGTCAAACATTTTTGCAGTATTTTTTGCAGTACTTCTCGAGTAACTAAACCGCAAAATAAATCAATCAAAATCAATATTTAGATCTCAATTTCAACAAATCAATGTCAATCAACAGTATACGATTCTTCAGTTTCAGTGAGGATCACTTGATAATAGAAATGGAATGAGGCAAGCCCTCGTATCCCGTATTTTTCCTCATATCAAAGTGTTCACTCAAACAATATCGGTGCAAATATGTCATTGGTGAAATATCTGCTGAACAACATACATTAGCATTGCTGGCTTTGCTTTATTATCAATACATCCATTACAAGCAAACATAAAAACTAACAAGTACACAATCTCTGGGTGTATACAATTGGGGCAAGCCGAGATAGCTAAGTAAAATTCACTGAGAAGATCACTGACTACTCATTGGTTTGGAGGATCCTCTCTTTATTTTGTTCGTAGCTTCCTTCTCGTCGCGCGACGCGACAACGGACTGGCGTCTCCTAAAAATCATCCTCATTAGAGTCTCGGTCAATTTTCTTCTCATAGCAAATAACCCAATAGCAATAACATCTTTGAACTGTGCTTGGTATCGGCACTTGGATTACAGTATTTTGAAATATTATATTAAGGACATACCGTAATCCACGTGCGCTGTTTTATACGTCTATACAGTTTTCGGGAAAACCACAAAGATTAACAAAATAAGCATTAATGTTGGCTATTCGACCTTCGTAACACACGCACATTTATCAAGATAATAACGGCGTATGCTACGGGGGTCAAATAGCCAACAGCGATAAGCATTCAATCGTACTATTTGGTTTGGTATTCATAGAGTGCAAAAATATAGAATATTCATAATGTTCACATTTTTGGAAACGCTTTGTAAGAACGAATATAACTGATATAACTTTTCTCCGTCGGGACGCGACTGGCGACGAGTAGTACGACGGCGGATCAGAATGTTATAATCGCGAGATCCTTGCACCTCCGCTCCTTCCGGTCCCATCACATTGGTGGCTTCGGGGGCCTTGTCTCCATCAACGAAATTTTATCTAAACAAAGGGTACATTACGATAAATAAAGATTACCTAACAAGTATAAGCATTTACCGCTTCTCTTCCACAAGTTCACAAAGTTATAACGCCTATGACTGCTTCAGGTAACGCAGATAAATATAAGGGAAGAAGAACTACCTTTCTTTTGATGCCCTGCTCCAGTACCGGCTTCTGGGCTTGCTTCTCCTCCCAGATCTTGCGTCTCCCTGGAAGAAATAGCTGCGAATGGTGAAAAACAAGCAATAAGGTGCGACGCGATCATAAGACTTTGGACCACGAACATACAGTGGCAAAGGGGTGATATCGGTTTCGCTTACTAGATACACACTTAATCTCTTATTTACTCACTCATTAGAAAGTAGAGAACTTCCAAACGCGTAGGAACAAGGCGGAACAAACGAGGCTTTAGTCACGACTCGATTCAACTCTCATTCCTCGCTCACAAACATGATCTATACGCGTCACATCGATGAAATAGATAGAGGGGATATAGGAGAGTCGAAAGGTAACAAATATGGAACAATACACATCAAATAATTAAGAAAATGAAAGCAAAACAGGGAGAATCAGCTCGCGACGGCGAGAGTTGGCGGCACTACTGCATTTAGCACTGTAATTCAGTTCGCGATTGCAAATTATCACGAATTGAAACCACAGTATATTGTCATCACTGCACTCGGATTTCGTTGTAAGACGCAGTGACTTTGACGGTCCTTTAATCTAAATCATCTTAAAATATTTTTGCGATTGCTCGTGTGATCTATGAAGTTGTATGTGTATCTCGGCCATTTCAATTTTTTTTTACACTGATACGTTGACTGAATCATCGATGTTCTGTGATCTGGTCGACTGAAACCAACTTGACTACAGATGGTGTTTTTTACTTTAATCGTTTTAGTGGGGATCCAACGTCACCGAGGAACCCGAGGAACCCACGAAAGACGAACAGACCCAGAAGGAGGAAGAGGAACCAAAGCCGGCTACCATCAAGAAGCGACACTCGTCGAGTGATTTGAGTGAGTGTGTTCAGAACAAAAATAATCAGTAAAATATATTTTTTGGTAAAAATCAATCACTGATCAATTCAATCACACTTCTATCAGCCACAAATAGATTGCAATGTTCTGGTGTTTACGCCGACGAAGAACGTGTTTAGTGGTTGGGCAAAAAGGGACAACTGTCGGTTGTTTATCACCCGTGCATGCACAAGGGGGACTTCGTCGGTTTCTTGCCCAGATTGCTACAGCGCCGATTGAAATGAGAAGGATGGAGTGGAGGGAGATACATCAATCGACAATTTTTCTGAGCCAGTAATCGACTAAGTGCCTACACAGGGATCATCAAGCGAGAGCACTCTGATGTCATCGAAAATAAACTGCAAGGACAGGATGTCTTGAAGAAGAAGTCGACTGTTAGCGTCCTCGTCGATGACACTTTGGACTTCATTTCGGTGAGATTCACTGACTTTTCTTGGTATTGACAAGAATCTGCTGGGAATTGATCAATTTCTGCTTGAAATTACTCCGAGTTCACTCAAAACCGATTCATTCGACTGAAAATCAACGCCTCCCTCTCTCTATTTGTTTGCGCACATGAAACCTCGATGCTTCTTATCAGTTTCGCTCCATCTAATCTGAGCCACGCTAGGGGTCGAATTGTCTGGCTAAAGAGGCGGCTATCTTGGACATATTTACAGGCGGGAATCGAATCGATCATCGAAGATAACGTGACCAGCAGATTCAGCGCCGAGCAGTTGCCGTCGTGGAATTTGCTGTCCCGCACGAAATACGATTTCCAGCACATCAGGTACACTTTGAACTCTAGACTGCTCGGGTTGTGCCGACCTGTGCTCTGAGTGAAACTCTAGGTGAAAGTACACCCGATCTATCAACGTTTGTTCCCTCGTATTGATGAGTAGAGGGAAGTGAGAGGGGAAGAGAGAGAGCGAGAGGGGAATCACAATAGAAGAGATCAGACACGGAGAGTAACGAAACAGCGAGAGAGTTGTGATCGTGAAATTATGTGCATTCGCTAATGAAGTGCAAAGATCAATGTTATGCAGCGACTTGTTTTGACTCAAAAGCGGATCGATCAAAGGAACAGTTGCTACGAGTTCGTGATCGGTACATAAAAACATGTGCGGAGATGAACTAGTTACACATTGAATCGACGATCTCTGTATTTTTCAAGTACCTTCATTTTTTTCTGTTAGTTCACGATGAGTACCAAAACATCTGTGAGGATAAGTAACACTTGATCTCTGGCAAAATAATTGGCGTCTGTTCAATCCGAGAGCGCTCGATCTCTGATTAGATCAAATGACACAATCATAGTGAAAATGTCCAGAGAAATCGGATTACTTATGAGTAGAGTGGATAAAGAAAGAGCAATTTCGCGATTTTCGACCGGAGATCGATCGTAGCAAAAAAGTGAGATGAGAAAACAAGGGAAGAGTTGATTCAATCAATTCTAAAACCATTCTGGAACACATTAGTTATAAGCAATGGTTCCTTGCAGTCCGAAGCTGACGATTCTATGGATTCTCGGGTTCTGCTTCCGCTATCTGATTCTCGTCCCGATTCGCGTCTGTCTTTTCGTCGTCGGAATGGCCAGCATGTGTCTGATCGCATCGGCAGTCGGCCATGTGCCCAACAAATCGTACGTTTATTTTAATTAATTAATTAAATTGTATTTTATTTATTTTTCCACTGAAGCTTCTACTGCAGCTGTTTGGGCACTATTCATTCTGATGTTTTTTCACGGCTGGTTAGATACACAAAACCCTCTTGAATCTTGAGTTTGAACCATTGATCGAAAATCCCCAGCAATTGGCTGGTCTATACGTACGAAGCTTCCAGTATGTGCACCCACTTCCCAGAGTGCAATAATAATATTGCACCGAAACCCACGGCAAACGAGTCCCCTTGGAGTATGTGAGAATATCCATTCAATTATGTACGCATGGGGGGGGGGGGGGGTGGAAGGTGCTGGTGAATTACTTTTTTGAAGTAATCGGTGGATATCCATTGTCTCTTGTTAAGAAAGGCTGCTCTACAGATTCGATCATAATTTTCGCTCTACTAACACACTAGCGATGGCAAATCGGAACTCGAATCTCCTCCTTTGGCGTGGTCTCTCGTTTAGATAACAGGCGAGATAGTACGCGAATCGAAGAGAGTTGTTTCCGATTTGTCATCACTAGCTAAAATCATAAAACAACTAAATTTTGAACAATAGACAATTTCAGTATCAAGAAGTGGCTGAATCGTCGGGCGATGCTCATGTCTATGAGGATCTTCTCCCGTTCCTTCTCCAGCATTGTTAGATTCCATGATCGGTCAGTTGTCTCCTCAGCGTGTCGTTGATCTACAGAAACTGGAATCCGAATCGTAGTCTAGAACATGGTTGTTTTCTCACAGGAGCAGAATATTATAAGCCGTCTAAAATTCGCTAGGTTGCCTGTGGAAGTAGATGAATGAATGACCAACGAGCATTTCAGTCAGAAAGCGATCTGAGTGCATTTGCATCATCCCTATCCTCATCTAATGATATGATAGCATAAGTATTGATTTATTTTCAGGCAGAACCGCGCCAATCAGGGTGGAATCTGCGTCGCCAACCACACCTCGCCGATGGATGTGATGATCCTCTCGTGCGATAACTGCTACGCAATGGTCGGCCAGAAGCAGGGAGGCATTCTCGGTGGGATTATCTGCACTGATTTGTAGCTCGGATTAGCATTCAATCGAGCAAAGTAAAATGAGAGAGAAGGAATGGGTTGAGCAAGACCACACTTGACGCTACCTTGACGCGAATTCGCATAAGTTGCTGCGCATCTTTGGTAGAGAAAACATAGTAAGTCTGCGATTCGGACAGCTCCGTAAATCCCCGTACTGCGATATACAACGAATTCGTCATTGCAGGCTTCATCCAGACTTCGCTGAGCAAGGCCGAGCACCATATCTGGTTCGAGAGAAGCGAAGCCAACGACAGAAAAGCCGTGTCAAACAGGTGATTAGCGAGTTTATGAGAGAAGGTAATAATCCGCGAACAGTTCCTACTCAGTTTTGCTGACCAGTAGCGTTATTCGAAGCAATTGTAGCCGCAAATACTTGATTGTTCGATCTATTATCGATAAAGGGATGGGAGCTGTATTTTATAACCAGTCTCATTCAGCGCATAAAGTATGCAAAACACGTTGGGTGTATACGATCTTAAGGATTGAATTATCCAACCACATCATCTTGGAAGTATATTCCCTATGTTTCCCCTAGGCAGTTTTCCTAAGCTTCCTTTTCCCGAACCTTGTTTCATTATAGTTCCTGAATTCAGAATGCGCGAGCACGTGGATGACCCCTCCAAACTGCCCATCATCATCTTCCCTGAGGGCACCTGCATCAACAACACGAGTGTCATGATGTTCAAGAAGGGATCGTTCGAGGTACCATATCTTCCCTGTTCTGACTATTAACGACACCCGGAACATCAGTGACGACAAACATTGCAGGATATTGTAGGATATCATTGCGTGTCGGCGCAAAAGCACTTTATCATTCAGTTCTGGCTCTGTTTTTGGTGATCTGGATATTTTGGAAACCAACTTTTACTTCAGATCAGTGCCACCATCTATCCCATCGCGATGAAGTACGATTCGCGTCTGGGCGATGCCTTCTGGAACTCGACGAAGCAATCGTACGGGGAGTACATGTGGATGATGATGACCAGTTGGGCGATCACTTGCGATGTCTGGTATCTACCGCCGATGACGAGATTGGTCAGTGATTAGCGATGGCAAATCGGCATTCGACTCTCCTCATTTCGAATGCGAAGCGAGAGAGCGCGCGAAATGAATAGAGTCGGATGTTTTGCCTTCACTAGTGAAAATGTTATATTTCCTCGTTTCGTTCGCATTCATCTCGCTATGATGCTATGTTCCTAGAATTGCCACTCCTGGTTATGATGTGTTACCTTCCTGCTTATAAAGCAAAAAGTGCGTTTTGAGTTCTCTGAGAATTTACCAATCCGGAACTGGAATATGCGATACCAGATATAGCAGCACTCCCAGACAAATCCAAGCGAAAAGCCACCAGATTGTAGTTCCCTGAGAAAAAGTTTGTACGACTAGCCTTCAGTTGGAAGTCAATACACTCTATCTTTTCGAGATATCAACCGGTCATAGATATCAAAGAATCCGGAAAAATAGATGGAACAGGGTTGTGCCTCGAGACATGACGAGAACTGCTTAGAAGTTATCGTTCGGACGATTTGCAAGCGTTCGCTCATTAATCCCAAAAAAATATCCATATTTCTTGCAGGAAGGAGAGGACTCGATCGCGTTCGCTCGTCGTGTGAAGAAAGCGATTGCCAAGGCGGGAGGACTCGTGGATCTGGAGTGGGACGGGGCACTCAAGAGGGAGAAGGTACACTCTTTCACGCTGTAGAAAAATTAAAGGAGAAGAGGAAATATTTAAATGTCCGCAATTTTATTTCTCGGCTCCTAGTAGACTTGACATTTTTCGCGATATATACCGCATTTGCACCTCAAAACGATTCAAGTAGCGACCTCTACTGGGAGCCGAGATATAAAATTGCGGAAAATTCAAATATTTCCTCTTCTCCATGACTTTACCACATCATCACTCTTTCCCTTCTTCACGTAATGTGCAATGAGGTATCGCCTCATTGGTCACTGACACATGTTTTCACTATATTACTTTTGAAGAGTTGACGAAACATTAATACTTCACGAGCTAAGTAAATGTCACGACCTTATGTATATATGTTGCAAAAGTAGTTGCTCGATCAACTGTCACGACCTTATGTATATATGTTGCAAAAGTAGTTGCTCGATTAACGTTCATCTTCTGAGTGCTATGATTCTGGTATTTGCTGTAATACCGAATGCGTTGCGTTTCGCACATTTTTGAGAAGGAAATGCGATACGCAGGAAGATGCGAGATGATGGGACCACAAGATACCATTCTTCGAATCGAACGAATCTTGTCTATTGCAGGTCTCGGCCAAGCTGATCGCCCTGCAGCAGAAGCTGTACTTCGAGCGGCTGTCCAGACGGACGTCCATGTGCAATGACGTTACCGACGAAGACATGGACATCCTCAAGGCGAGTCCGACACCGTCTCTCCATTCCGCACGCTCTCTCGTGTGTCTGACCGACGAGAGGGAGTGTGAGATTAATAGGGCACTATACACTACTCACTTCATCCCATAACATCCAATGGGCTGGCTCATAACGAGTCTGAGGCTCGTGAGAAGACTGAAACAGATATTTGCAGAACATGAGCGAGGAGGACCGCAATCAACTACTCAAGCAACTGGACGAGTCGGACGATGTAGATGTGAGTTTTGATGGTTTATTAGCTCTCTCCATTCTGCACGATATCATGTCACTTTCATTGGCTATAGTCCTAGTAAGCACAGCTCATTTCTTCCTGAGTAGTCCTCCTCCCCCGACTCCACACTCTAAATCCTACTAGTGTTGTGTCTCTCTGAGCAATCCGACTAAGCCCTTCTTCCTCCCTCTCATTCCACTCACCCCAAACTCAATTCGCGAAATGATGGGAAGTTGTTTCAGGCTGTCATCCGAAAGGTCTCTTCGTTCATTCCGGAAGTTGCCCAATTGGTCACGGAAGGAAATCAAACGGAGCCCGTCAATTAGCCAGCCCCTCGTCATGACTCCCCCTCTGCCCACCGGTTCTGTAGTTCTCATAGTTTGTAATAGTATTGATTCTCAATCCTCTCGGTTATCTCAAGAAACAAAATACTCGCGAGAATTGAGGAGAGTCTGATTCCGATTTTCCATCTCTAGTCTATAACTTCTCAATCCCGCCATTTTTTGCTGCTCACGCTCACTCGGAAGACTGGTCTCTTGATTTAATATTTGTCACAGTTGTGTGTTTTTCATCTGACAAAGAATATGTGTGTATCGGTGCTACATCTGATTCAAGAAGGCCATCCTTCTCATTTGCGGGAAGAAGGGGCTGAGGCCGAGCGATTGCGGTCGGTGGTAGTAGACGGGCTGGCGAGGCGGGGTGACGGGCACGAGCATCGCCCGACGGTAGATGTCGTCGGAGGGCAGACGGGCGACGCCGCTGTACGCGCCTTCAAAGATGACGTCAACAAAGATGACGACTACTGAAGCTGCTGCACACGCTTTCTCACGCCGATTCTCGAAATCCACGTTTTACTTGCGACTTTTGATTGCCTCTGCCGGAAAGGAAGACTATTGTTCGTGCGTTCAATTAACGGTCAGCGTCATTTCTGTGACGAATATAGCAGAAGCTGACAATTACCTGCAGGGACGAGCAAACCGACAATCAGAGCTATTATTGTGAGCAGAAATGATGATGCATACATTTTGCAGAGACGGAGTTACCTGCAAGCAAACTATGGATTACGGTAGGATATTGAAGTGGCTAGGAATTGGAGAGAACTAGGGAGAAAAGTTTACGAGGCGTGATAGATGGCATTGTGAATTTCGCGAAACACGCGTTCAAACAACTCTCGGGATCTCCGGATATGCATGAAATGGAAGAGCGAGATGACAATGGGCCTGCACTGAATTTGGAGGAAGAAAAGGAGAAGAGAGATGAAAAAGAAAAGAAAGGAATGGTGTGGGCAGAACACGGGATCTGGAAATCACCATGGAATCATGCGCACTAATGCATGACACGACAGGCGGTATGTCCAAACAATACCCTATTCTCTCCTCAAATTCGAATACCTTCGAATTATACCGTCTACCAATATCAAGGCCTTTGAACAAGAGAGTCACAATGTAATCGCATAGGAAGAGGAACGAATGCAGTAATATTGCTTGATGAATATCCTCTGATGCGCTCGAGAGTGTTGGCACACCAGATAGATGTGTGAAACCCCTACTTGGTGAGAGAGACACGAGGGAAATCCGTCATCTTTGTCTAAATGAAAAGGAGGTGGGGGCGGGATCGTCGCTGCTCGGAATAGAAAAGAGAGGAAGCCGTGTGTCAACTACACTTCCACCCAATAAACCACTCATAGTATTTTTCCGGAATAAAAGTGGGCGTCTTCGGCTCTCGAGTACGTGCGCAATAGTGGTGACAAATCGGCATTTGACTCTCCTCATTTCCCATATTCTCTCGATTCTCTGACAACCGAGAGAGCATGTGAATTGAGGAGAGTCGGATGTCGATTTGTCATCACTAGTGCACAAATATGAGAACGCTGAGCCTTTTCCGATACTGGATAAGACCAAAATACGAGAAAGAGGTTGTTCCTTCTCCGATTCGTAGTATCTCGACTTAGTAGGGTGAAGAGATGCGGATTAGTCAGGGAAGCTGGTATTTGGAAGTCGAACGAATGTCGAATCTGAAAACAGTAATGCGAAAGGAAGCAAGACTTATAAATAATTTGCCTGAGAGAGTGTTCACTAAATTCTGCACAATTGGAAACGAATTTCGGATCTTGTTACTGGAACTGCCAGTTATGTTGTCCTGTCAACGAATCCTTTTCTTCTTTGGGAGGAGGCCCTATACTTAGTGGAACCATTCCTTTTCGTATGGCTTCTACCCCTCTGATCTTCACTTCACCAGATGTGCTGATGACGGCATGAATGCTTCCCACGTGGAGTCAATTTTGCCTGACGATTCAACCTCGAAACCACATGTTGATATGTTTCCCGAATCTTACTAATCGTACGTGTATTGTTGACAGTCTATATCCAATGGTGTATCTGAGGCACAGTTGAGGCTCATAATGAAGCTGATAAACAATGAAAGAACAAAATGATTTCGTTCTTAGACACAATTGTGTGTCAGAGACTGTTCATTCCGATTCGTATTCATGTCTGTAAACTCGAGAAGGGATCGAGTATTTCCGACGAGACCTGACAGTGTATTTTTTTGTGGCCGAATTTCACGCAGAACATGTATGTCTTTGCATTTTGCTTATCAAGTTCATAGAGAATCATAGTGAAGCTCGTACACTGTGTCGAGATCGACTAGTCCAGACGGAATCTGCAAACAGAGAATTCCGAATTTGCTCTCATGTTAGACTCTTACGATTACGATATCGATAACGATTCACAACACTGAATTCAGATTGAGGGTATGGAGAGGAGCGCTCCCTCCAACTGGTGAGGAGGGGCGGGACAGGCGAGAGAGCGCGGGAGAATGAGAGAGCGCGAGTAGAGTTGAGATGGGAAGAGAGGGAGGGCTGAGTAGGCGAGATAGTGTGGCTAAGTGAGAGTGCGCTGGGACGTGAAAAGGGGGGGGGGCAGGGGGGAAAGGGAAGTGGGTGAGATTGCTGTGTGCCTGCTACTGTCTCTCCGCGTTTTCTCAAACCTCACTAGGAGACGCACTACGACGCCAATCAGCTGACCTTTACTCTTTTTTTCCTGTTTAGTTACTCTATTTGTGCATAATTTCGATTATTTTCGATGACGATTTCCGCCTCGCCGATCCTTCCTTCCAACAACGTCATCAAATGGGTCAGCTACAACATGCAACAAGGTACGCTCAGCCATTTCAGTTTGAAGCTACGGATAACATTTGTTTCACCCGTTTCTTGTTAGTTTTTATTGGAAATAGCTGTGTCGGTTTGACTGGCAAACGATACGTTGTGCGTAACAACTATCGATACTAGGAAAATATTGTTCAATCTAAGTTTCGGCGTATTTCTCAACAGTCATCATCTGTTATTGTAGACATTCTTGTTTACTGTTCACAGCAAATTCCCGCAACTTTCACGATTTCTGGGATGGTTATGAGAAAACGATTGAAAAAAATAATTCCAAATCGTATTAAATCAAGTCCAAATAAATTGCAGACTGCGTGGTCGTGGCGACGGACAAGGGCGTGCGCATCTTCAACTGCCATCCACTCACGGAAGCCGTCAACCTCAATGAAGGTACCCCTTTTCTATCTATTTTTGTTCAAATTCACCCATTTCTTGATAGTTTTGATCGTAAAATGTGTGGCTTGTATGACTGGTTATCATGAGTCAGCAATGAGGGTGCCAGGACCGAAATATCCAACTGCAATTACTAGGTAGCACAGTATACGTTCAGTACACCTTGTGCATCAAGGAAGTTCATCTCATTCTCACCCTTCCGAGCCATGAAAATGCCGTAATTCCTCACTTCAGACCAAGTGGGCAGCATCCGCATCGCCCAGCTGCTCCATCGATCGAATATCATCGCCCTCGTGTCCGGCGGCATGCGACCCAAGTACGCGCCTAACACCCGTGAGTCGGCTTTTGTTGTCTTATGATGCCTTTTCGATGATCTGTGTCGAAAATTGAAATATTACTTATCAAAAACTGAAAAAGAGAGTATGCGTGATGCAGTGTAGAGGGTGCCAATAAGATGAGAGTGGCATTGGACTGAGACGATTCCTCTCCTTTCAGTGATGCTGTGGGACGACTCCAAGAAGCGATGCGTGGCCGAGTGCGCGGTGCAGGGCGGGCCCATCCTCAACGTCTTCCTCAACTCATCCCGGTCAGTACTTCGCATCGCTTGATCTCTCGCTGGTTAGAGAAACGAGAAATTTAGGATATTATTCTCCATCACTAGTCAGCATCGTAGAATGGGAGATTCTGATTTTTTGATCGCATTCCATTAGAGTTGTTTTTATTGATTCGATTTGGACTTATCAATGTATCTTTCTGGGCGCCGCTCTATAGAGCATCAGAGTAGAATCGTTCTTCACAGGAAGACAGTCATTTCGTATGGGTTAGGGAGGGTTGGATGTGTGATCGGTCTCATTCGATTCTTCATCGTTTATTTCCTCTCTCGTTTCCAGTCTCGTTCTCGTCCAATCGAAGCGCGTGAACATCTTCGGTCTGCAGCCTCTCCGCTTCCTGCGAGCGGAGGAATCGGGCGTGAATCCGATCGGAGTGGCGGCCATGGGAGGCGAGAGCCACTCGGCCGTCCTCGTCTTCCCCTCGTTCAAGATGGGAACGGTGCAGGTACGGTAGTCTATCGATTGGAAACTGGCTGTAGATGATCGTTTCAAAAGAAGGATACATTAGTCCTTTTACCCTCTGCCAAAGCTTTTGTACATACATACATACATACATACATTTATCATGTCAGGCAGTTGACGCCAGATGGGGATGGATGGTTTCAGATAGGTTTCGGGTCGCTTCTTCGTTCGCGAGAGAATCATTTCGTCTGGGTGGGGGTCAAGGGATCGGTCTTCTTTCCATTCACAGACCCAAGAGATTGGCTGGAGAAAGGGTTGCGATCATCCAGGACGATAGGACTTGATGTAGAGTGTTCATTGTTGATGACGGAAGAAGGCTCCCGTGATTTTAGAACTGAGTCCACCAAACTCGAGTCATCAATCGCGAAACGAGACGCGACGAGAATGGTATCTGAGGGACCAAACATCAGAGTAGGTCATACCCATCACACGGTGACCAGAGTCCGGCTTGGATGGGGATTCCGATCTTGTTGAGTTGATGGAGTAGACGAGGGGAACTAGAGGGATTCCATTCTCTATCAGAGAGAAATGGAGAAGGACCGCTCGCGACGACTAACAAAAACGAGAACGAAGCTTTTGTATTGAATGCAAGAGGGGAAACCCACTGGCTGAAATATAAGCGCGCTTGATTGAGAAGTCAAAAGCGTGACTGTTTAACTACTCTATTAGTGGATTGCTAATAAGTTGACCCGGAGAAACAAATGGTGAAAGAGAGGTCATTCGCACTGACGTCAATTGCCGGTTATTGAAAGAACGTGAGTGAAGAATGGACGAGACCGATCGATAGCGCGCCCTCCCTTGTTCCCACCCTTCCGCTCCTCTCTTTCTCTCGTCTAATCGCGCGAAACGATCAGTGGTGTCATCCAAAAAATGATTGAAACCGTGACGAGCGTGAAGAGGAATAGTGGAATCTTGTAAGATTAGCACTTCCTGAATTGTAGTAAAATGAGGGACAATTCGCCTGGATCATTGAATCATAACAAGTTCATTTCAGTTGGTGGCGCTCGAGTCGGTGAACAGTGAGAAGTCGCTCGCTCCCTCCGTCGTCTCGGCTCACGTGGGAGAGATCGCCGCTCTCGCAGTGAACACACAGGGAACACTCATGGCCACCGGATCCACCAAGGTCTGATTTATTCCTTCATTAGTTTCTATCGTATTCATTTCATTAATTCAGCTCTGAATTGTCACGAAATAGTTGCGAGATCCGTCGATAAGGTAAATTCGGTTATTTTAGGTGTAGTAGAGGAGAAATTGAGGATTTCACTAGACATAATTTCCTTATGAATGTATACTATCAGAGATATGAAGAAAAGTGATGAGAAGGCCAGTATCGAAATCTCTATCATTCAGGGCACGGTCATCCGCATTTTCGACACTCGCACCCGTCTGCAGTTGAATGAGCTGAGGAGGGGAACGGATCCGTCTACTCTTCACTGGTTAGTTATTGTATCTTTCTTCATTCAAAGATCCCCTCAGTTCTCTCTAGTACATGCGATTATTTCGCGAATGTCTCGTTTACTGGTATTGAGCTTGAGAAAGGCGTTTACGGAAACATCCCGTCTCTTTTTTCGCTTCTCTGGATCGGTGAGTCTTCCTGGACTCATCTCAGAGGTGCCTAGCCTACAAATCTAATCCACTCATGCAAAGTAGAAAATGAATGTAACGTGAGAAGGACTAAAACGTAGAGTTTAATTGCTAAATGAAATTAAAAACGCGCGCCTGAAAGATACATAGATAATTCATCGATACATAGATAATAGATAATAGATAGATAATGCATGCGTCTGAAAGATACATAGATAATTTGACTGTTCCAGTCTGACCTTCTCCCCGTGTGGCTCGTTCCTGGCGGCTAGCAGCGACAAGTCCACCGTGCACATCTTCCCCACGCGAGAGAAGAGCGAGGGAACGGCCTGGAACAGGAAGAACCTCTTCGACGACACTAGAAGGTGGGTGATAGGAATCGTAGATAGGACCCCGACTCTCATCCGCGTGCTCTCAAAATTATCAGGCCGTCGAAAGATCACGGGAAATCAGGCTAGTAGATGTTTTCATCCCTAGTGGATGAACTGCTATATTTTTTCGCGATTCTCACGAAACCTTATCGTTCAATCAAGTCTGCTTGAAGAAGTACCACTGATCTAATCACCCGACTTATTTGCAGGAGCTGCGCCCAGTTCTCTCTGCCCGAGGACACCGTGGCCAAGCTGGCATTCGTGACTGAGGAACTCGAGGGTGGATCCGATTCGCGACACGAATCCGTCTCGACCACTCCCTCCCAGATGGTTAGTCAATCTCAACCACTTCAAAGTAGCCTAAAACTATCTGAAACGGTCTGATGATGTTGCCAGTTGTCGAGGAAATATTGATATAGTGCTTCATAAGCGTGGACTAACATTCCGAGGTCGCTCGGTCATTCCACGAATGGAGTCGTGTCGAAAAGTGTCGCGAAGTTTCGATCTAGACAGGGCGTATTGATAAGATATGAGGTCATCAACTAGTGATCAAAACGAATCTCCTCAATTCACGTAATCTCTTTTTTCGCTGACATGCGAGAGATAACGTGAATTGAGGAGAGTCTTGTTCCAATTCGTTATCATCCAATTCCTCTCTCCAGTCCGTGGTGGCGATCTGCTCCAACGGCACTTTCCATCGGTTCTCCTTCAACAAGGAGGGCCTGTGCGAGCGTCGCGCTTTCGACTACCTTCTCCAACTCGGCTCGGAACAGGATTTCTGGACGACCGCCGTCTGATTTCCCCCATTTCCCCTCCCTGTACACACTGTATGATACCCGTACCCATCCGCTCAGTACACCCAATATCACTGTTAGTCAATCCCTCTGTTCCCTATCAGAACTCAGTCGTAATTCACAGTCTCAATATTTCGGGTAGCCCCGCCCACTTTTATGTACATTCTCGTCGTTAGGGCGTCACTAGCCCGAGTTTCTCTTCTGCTTCGCGCCCTGCCCTAGGAATCAGTGGAACGGAGCCGAATTCTTCTTTCTTGCATGTTATCGCGAGTCTGTCACAGTGATCGCCTTTTCCCCGTTGACGATTCGAATTCCATCATCGTTTTGTTGGTCTTTCTCTTCGATAAATTTGATGTCGAGCAGATCGTGTTTTGCTGCCGTGTGATGATGGTTTGGATGATCCTCGCGAGCTACTTGTAGTCCTTACCCGTGTGTAAAATCGTATACCAAATCGGAACCAGACTCTCCTCAATTTTCTTGGCTCTCGAGTTTTTCAGCCCAGTGATAGAGAGCGCGAATTGAATAGAGTCTGTCCCCATTAGGCATCACTAGTCTGTTCCTCGCAACTCACCGGAATTCAGAATGACGCTCCTCTGGCCCATTACCGACACGAAGTTCTTGATGGACGAAACGAAGAGGCTGTCCTCAATCACGATTGAGACAGGCACCACGAAACCATGCATCAAGGTATCTGCTTGTGTTTCGGATAATCGTTGCTGAATTTATCTTGTGCAGATTTTCAAATAAAATTATTTTCTCATCGAACTCGGTTCTGAGTTGGATTTTCGCATCATCAATGAATGCTTCTGAACAACACGACTACACTGTTGTGACAGGTTCTGGATCAACTACTGCTGCCCCACCAGAAGCAGTACATCGAGATCAAGAACGTCGACACAGCAGTCACTGTCATCAAGAACATGCAGGTATTCTGCTGAACGAGAGCTGGAAACACGGACATGTTCCAGACTCTAAATAGATATACAACAAATGCAAATAAGTAATTGTATTTCCCCCAAACAGGTTCGTGGAGCTCCTCTGATCGCATCCGTCGCCGTATTTGGCATCTGCATGGAGTCATTTGAGAATGCGGGAACAAACTTTACGAAGACTTTCCTCGAGGGAGCGGTAAGCAACTTCTTCTCACTTCAACGAAAAGCAAATCTGCGAAGATAACTGAAGATGCAACAAATATAACAAAGTCTACGAATTGCTATCGGTTTGATTTTTTCTCTCGAATGGTTCAATATTCAGGAATCTCCTAGGCAACTATGTTTTGTTTGTCAGATCAAAAGACTCATCGATACCCGACCAACAGCAGTATGCATTCACAATGTGCTGAATAGACTGCTCAAGGAGACGGCGGGGCTGGACGATATCCGTCTAATCGAAGCGTAAATCGTCGTAAAACTTATCCGGACTGATCTATGATCTTTGTAGTGTCCGTGGCTTTGCCTTCAAGGAGGTCATCGACGAGGCGAGGGACAATCGTCAGCTATGTTGGAATGGAGTGCAGACGGTTTGCAGTTGATATAATAATTTGCTTACGCCTGAACAGAGACAAGATTATCATGTACAAGAGTAATACAAATATGCTGAAAAATGTGCTGCTTTTAATAATTGAGCACCAATAAGAAACGTTCCCGGTTATAAGTTATCTAATCAATGCTACCGATTTCAGATCAGTGCTCTACAACGAAAGAACTCGGATGGCTTCACGATCATGACGATCTGCAATACGGGATCACTGGCGACGACCTCGTGGGGAACCGCACTGGGTCGGTCAAAGCAAAACAATAGCCATTCATTATATTCAATGAAAAAAATAATATAATGAGTGGCAAAACAATAGCCACTCATTATATTCAATGAAAGTAACTATAAGGTTGAGCGGGATATTCCAGATGGAATTCCCAATTTTTGCCATATGAGCTGGGCGGTCTGCTCCGACATGAAGAATTAGTGTGTTAAAATGAGAGATTCGGGCGGAATTCCGACCGATTTTTTTCCTAAAATGAGTTTCGAGAAGCAAGATGAAAAATACAATAGTCGTTTCTATTTTTGACATATTTCGTCATTCCAGGCATCATCTCTGGACTGCGCGATCAGAAGATGCTGCGGCGTGTGATCTGTCTCGAGACGCGCCCGTACAACCAGGGCAGCAGACTCACCGCCACCGAGTTGTCCCATCAGGTACGCGCACGCATATCTGGGAAGTGACTAATTGTATATCGCACCTTACGTCGCACCACTGTCGCACCTTACGGGATGTATTCAATATGATTGGATCAGAGCAAATTATTTTCCCGTTCAGTTTCCACTTTCCTAAAGGGTTTTCACGATCCACACTCGTTCAGGGCATCGAATTCAAGCTGATCTGTGACTCGATGGCCGCCTTCTCCGTTAACGTCTTTGACGTAGACGCCGTCATCGTCGGAGCGGACAGAGTCGTCGCCAATGGAGATACTGCGAATAAAGTCAGTTGTCTGGAGTTGCAGTGAAATCATCTAGAAAGCTATACACCTCTTGAACTCATTAAAAATCAGAGTTGATATTTTTGGGTTATTTCAGGTCGGCACCTACAATCTCGCCATCGTAGCTAAACACTTCAGTGTGAGTTTTTCTCAATTACGACCTAAAAATAGCGATCGAAAAAGATTACAAGAGAAAAGTTGGCTTCCAGGTTCCTTTCTTTGTTGCGCTCAACTATGACGCTTTTGACTTCAAGACTGAAGAGGGAAACTCGATTGATATCGAGGAGAGAAAGGACGACGAGATGAGATACTTCAACGGTGAACATTCAACTCGATTAATATGAGCTGATTCGAAACTTGATATAATAAAATTAATCAATAATTCGAAAATAAAATCCTTTCTAGGAGGGCTGATCTGTGAACCGAAGACGCCTGTCTTCAATCCCGCCTTCGATGTCACCAAAGCCGAACTTATCACCGGGTGAGGCTACTATCAGTATTTGATTTCAACTACTCTCGATGAGATCAGTGAGCTACTGGTTATACATACTTGCAAGAAAGGTCTTCAATAATGTATTGAATGAAAATTTCCAGATACATCTCTGAGCGAGGTTTCCATACTGCGCTCGGACTCCAGCAGCTGAGAATCGACGCCTTTCTTGAGAATCGAACTTGAGAACATTTAGAGATTATCTGTAGAGGAGCAGCAAGAGTTTCCTAGATTTCGCACGATAGTGTCCCACAGAGATTAGCCATTACATTCCATAACCGTAGGCATTCCAAGTTCCAGCTAACGAGATTTGCCCTGTTTGTTGCTCTTCGATTATCGAATCCATCACTAGCCACCCCATATCTTAGACAATGTCTTTTCTCGTATTGTCAGGGCCATTCGAATTGATTTCTGGAGATACCTCTCGTATCTCAGCGAGATAATAACTTCGAATGTTCAGAGCAGGCTTGCCATGATTAAGTTGTTGATGTTTTGACCGATGCTACACTCATAACATTGCCCTCTGTGCATTCCCCTTACACTCACACTTCCAGTTATGTTTTTCTGCATGAAAATGATATGATAAAGATTAGTTCTCATATGGAAATTCGGGTTTCGTGTGCAGAAATACAAGGGAACAACGTTCGAATATTCTCGAAGCATTTTACGTATCTGAAACAAAAGTTGAACAATCTGAAAACCCTTTGTGGTTTTGAGGGACACTTTTTCTATGGGAGAGATCAAGAGTGTTCCTCTGCACGATACCGTCTGTGTGCTCAACGGGTTCGTGGATAATTCCTAACATCACGCGCAGGTTCTCTCAAAAATGCAAGCAATGTGTGCTCAGAGAGAACTTATGAGCTTTTGGCGTAGTCTGGTCGTGCGAACTGTGGCCGCACAGCGTTGCTCTTCGTGTAGTAGCAAATAACTTGCAATTCACTATTCTAAGCTCCAGTGTTCTGTCAAATACTGCGTTTACGACAATCATATGACATTGATTCGTCTTTTTCAAAATTGTCTACAATCATAATGCACTCAAACTATTGTAATGTACCTTTTCGGAATTTCCTTGTGTAGTAATTCATAGTACATCGCTATAGATTCAGTGTAACGATCAATGGTTTTATCGAGACATGGTAAATATTTCGGAATATTGGTGCAATAATCATCAATTTGTTACTATAATAGAAGAGAACTCGTAATCATACTCGAATTCAAAATTCCCTAAATTACGTGGGACGCAAAATGACATAAAAAATCGAGAACAAATTCGGATAGGGATATGTTTCAACACGTTGGCAGTGAGAGGGAACGATTAGCTTATATTTTATAGCAATTGGTCAAGAGGAATCAGATCGGATTAGCTACTTCATCAGAGCAAATAAAAAATATGTTAGGGCAAAAGCTATAAGATCGATATGGGTCGGACCGAGAGTAAATAGAGAGAAGTTACTGAAGGGGAATGAAAATACCTACTCCGAATGCACGTGCATTTTCATCCAACTCTGACGCGTCTTCCAGATCCATAATAGCTGCCGATCGATGGGCTTTGTAGCTCTATTTGAAACGGCGAAGAGGTGAGGAATGAAGAGGGAGGTGATTCGTGTAGCCGGTGCTTCAACGAGTAGATGGAAGATGAGGGCACAGAGGAAGGTGAGAGGAGCGTGCACTGAAAAAATAAGGGGGATTGATCAGCGTGCAGAATGTACACACATAGCTTTTTATGTGAAAAAGTAGAGGAACACATTTCCCGAAAATGCGTGGTTAGTATATGTACGTCAAACAAGCTAGAAGAAACCCAGGAGTAGAAGTGGGAGGAACCATGCGCTTTGCGCATGTTGGAAAATCTCCAAGTAGTTGAAGATATACACAAGCGGCATGTGGAGCAGGTAGGCGCAATAGCACAGCTTGGCCAGAGCCGACGTCCCCCAATGGATGGGAGCACTGGAAGTGAATTGATCATGATCAAACAATGTTCCTATTCAAACGCAGTTTAACCGCTAGTTTCTAATTGTTAAAAAAATGTTTTCAATGGCTCACGGATTTTCGGAGAGGGCTGACGAAGCGATCATTGCAAGTACGGCAAGAGAGAATATTGTCCGGAACGAGGCTGTGTAGGTCAAGTTGTAGAGATTTGTCTCCATATCCGGCCACCTGTAGCGAGTTTGTCATTTATCCTAATTTCCTCGCTTTGGCTAAATGCCGGTCACTGACCAGTACTGCGGAAGAATGGCGTAAATCGTCGCTACGGCCATTGCGAAACCTCCCCAGAAGAGAGATGTCGAGCATCTACACAAATCGGAGAAGATAATAAAGGGAAATCAGGCAAAACACGAACCTCCTCGTGATCGTGACTCCCTCCGCCTCCCACACCCCCACTACGACAGCCAGAAGGAAGGGTCCGGCCTTGGTGGAGACGTGCGAGTACATCTCCCACAGTCCGCGGTACATCCGTTCCATCTCCTCCGTGCTCAGTGAGGCGATGTGGATGAACTGAAAATCTTGATTTGTGAGACGCGCCAACTCCAAAGGATTCGGAGTATCTCAGCCTACTGTTCTCACATTGGAAAACTATTTTTACAATAACGGCTCTTTTGCTAGTTGGATTTTCAATTGTGTTCTAATTCTCACGCGAACAGAACGGCCAAATACCTTTGACGTTATTGGAAAATGGAAAAAATTTCCAACAAGACAACCCTATCTCGGACGCAATATCATCAAAACACGACTCACGGGAATATCGACATCGCTCGCGTTGCACGTGCTGAACAGTGAACAGTGGACTCCTCGCATGTAGATCGATTTCCCTACGAGGAAAACAACCAGGGTGAGACCAGCCGATCTCCACTTCCAGAGAACGACGACGACCAGAGGAACCAGCAGATGCATTTGGAAATCTAGCCCGAGATACCTGCAACGATGATAGTTAGTGATGTTCATTAGCCTAACGAGAAACATCATCATCCGTTTCGCATTCTTTCAACCACCATGTATATCTTACCACAGGTACCCTAGGCAAGTCGGATGCTCTTGTTGGTTTCCTCGGAAACTCAGGTGATATAGCAGCCCATTCCATCCACACGCCGTGATCATCGTCGCGTGAAAGCTGAAGATGCATTAAATTTAGTTCAATAATCATATTTTTCAGTGAAATGAGATTCATAAGGTTGAGACTTCGTACATGAAGATAATGTCTACTGATAATTTAGATAATCTAACCGAGGAAGCAGGAAACGGAGCATGGGACCAACGGCAACGAAGATGAAGGATGCCATGACAAACCAGAGGCGAGTTGACCGACGGAGGAGATACTGTGTCCAATGGGTCTGTAAAGCTATTATGCTTCTTGCATCTGCGATCTTTCGTATAAACATTGTTGCAGGGTTTTCGGGAAACGCGCAAATCGACCCACTACCGGCCCTTGTGCAGCGTTCCGCAATGTCTTCGCAATGAGTGTTCCCGAGAGGACGAGGAACATCTCCACCCCGAGAGCCGAATTGCCCAACAGGGCACCCAGTATTGGATCGGTGTGCACTGCCGTCTGGAATTTTTTTAAACAGATTTCATAGATGTAAACACTCAACGAAATATCGGATAAAGTAGTGAACTCGTACCTTGAAAGCATCAGCAGTCGGCAGACGCTCGAGGATGTCGATCCTGCCCTCACTTCCCAAGTGGTTGCAGAATACCCAGAGCATTGCGATGATGCGGTAGCGGTCCAGGCATGCCAATCGAGAGTTCCTGGGTGTCGTGAGATCCTGAAAGTTAATAATAATAACAACAGTTTATTTACACCCTAGCACATGCGATCGGAAGTACGATAAGGAAAATGGGGGATTTGTCATCATTATGTTATTCGCGTGGATATTCTCACCTTCCAGGCATGAGTGATGTCGAGGGCTCGAACGAAGGGCAATGTGGCGAGATGCTGAAGGGTGGATGAGAACGATGGAGTGACAGACGAACGGGACAGAAAGACTATGGCGGATGACGAGATAACGACGATGGTCCAGAGCAATGGGGGGATGCACAGAAGCAACGACTCCTGAGGGGAATCCACGGGGATTGCGTCACCCCAGAGCCAGATGGCTCGTGAATCCTGGAAAAGATAAATGAGTATTTCTATTTGAAAAATGTTTCAAGAAACGTATTTGTGCTTACTTTGATGCATTGAAATTCTGTACGATTAGAAGATGATGTTTGAGGGTAGAAAAGAACGGGACAAGCCATCGGTGACCTACAAAATTACCATTAGTTATCGCGCAACGATCAATATCGAAATAATTGTGAAGGACACGACGGAGTCCAGATGAATGAGGAAAAGAATAAGCCGGGACAAAGGGATGACGCAAAACTTTTTTCTTTTTTCAGCGTGAGCGAAATCTTTCCATTATTCACGTCCGCATCTCGCAGGGTTCAGTCGCCAGATCGAAGAATCATTCGTCACCGTCGATGTTAGAAGTTGGACGTTTGTCTAGACCGTTGATCACAAACCCTTCCTCTCGAGAAGATGCGTCTCCTCCTCTCTCTCTCTCTTAGCAAGAGCAAACTCTGTGATCTTGCACGAAACGCTTCCTCAATTTGCAAAGAAAAGGAGGAAGAGGGACAATGCACGTTTATCAGCACGTGAAAGCGTGAGAAAGCGTGAGAAATGGGAGATTCCGGCCGACAAACTACTGAAAGATCATAGACTGCATGAGTCATGTCGGAATCAGAAGACCACCATAATCAGTAGAAACACGTACATCACTCTTTTATTCCTCATCTTTTTTACCCAACGAAATGTGTTAGTGAAGCGTGTGTGTTTGTTTCCTTGCTCAGGCATCATGAGGCAATAGAAGAAATCGAACGACATTCCAAATTATGTAGTATTATGATATTTTTAATATAAAGTTTATTTTAAAGAGACGTCGTGTATCTAGCATTATCTTTGGATGAGATTGATGGGAATCCTTTTTCACTTTTTGCTTTCCGGCGCGCCAATTGCCCCTCCGGCATTCCACGCATGTAACTGGAGATCGGCTAGCTGACGACAATGAGTAGAAGAAAGCGGATGACGGGCTATGACGTCATGAAGACATTGACTCAGGAATGTTGCCTCCCCCGTTTCACCAGGCGGAACCTGTTCTAGAGATATGAAGGTCAATTGTGGATTGATTACTTCAATATAGTCAAGAGTATTTCTAAAGCAGCGGAACACCACTAAAAGCGATCCGTTTCATTAATTAAGTACGAATCGAAGAACCAACGAGACAAATAGTCTTTTTTCATTCTTCAATAATTTTGTCGTACCACTTTGCTTGTCATTTTGCTTCACATACAGTAACAAAATATCACACGGATGCGATTCGGATTAAATTGGGTCATTATTTTATTGTATGTTTTTCCTTTTCCTGTATAACTTTTCATTCTCAAAATCATGCCGATTCACAGAGCGATGACTAAATGTTTGGGCTTTATCTGCTCCTCATAAGCGCCACATCTAGAGAAGCAATGATTCATTCGAGATGATCGCTATCTTCCTTCTTCCCCTTGTTTTGCCCTATGTCAATGCTGATTGCTTCAATGCGACTGTAAGCTTTATCAATCGCTGCTAGGTTCTCTGAAGGTTCGAATTCTGTGTGGAGATGAGGACTACTATGGCCCTATCAGAGTGAACATCTGGGACGACAATTTCTTCTTATGTACGTATGATAGATCTGATTCCGTTTGTGCACGGCTGCATTTCAGTTGGTGGGGATACGAATATCACGGCCGAAGACGTCGCTGTAAGACGGACGGCCTATCGAGATCAGAGACAAGCGGCTGAGAGACGAATGCGGACGTTTCTACAACCCATACCTAATCATCGCTTCCTACTGCAAGGCGAGACCCATTAGTGATAGCAAAAAACGGATAGCGCGCCAAATTAGAACATTGGCGCCGATTTGCCATCACTTATATACAAGTACAACTATAAACTTCTAGAATGACCACGATGACGGTGTGATCAAGTCAAAAGCCAGTTCGTCCCGCAGAGGCGCGTGAGTATCATAAGAATTATATCGTATCTATACATTTTTCAGACTTTACACATCTACTATACATGTCGGCTGATTCCTTCTTCCATGGAGGAATTTAAGACCATTGATTTGTCTGATAATAGCCAATGCTGATTGCGATGACTGATAAAGGATTTCGTTTCAACAAAAAATATGCATTCACTTACTCATTTTTTTACCCCGTTAAGTGCTAAGGCACAACACATCAGGCACATGAAGCAGATGATGCACTCTTTACATTGCAGACGCGGAAGTGAATTCGATACGAGGGAGGACCGAGAAATCGAGAGTGTGAGGTCAGGAACGACACCTGTCGATATAAAGATCAAGGGGAGACCGAGTAGTGCTCCTGCCGTGTTCCTATCTCTCATATACCATGTGTTGTTTTACTGTATATCTATTTAAAAATAATAATAATAGGGATTCCGATAATGGAGCGATTCAATTAGGATGAAGAGGTGAAGGCACTTTAATCGACACTCACTATCCCTTCTTCTTCTACCTCTTTCATTGACTCTGCATCGTTTTTACTCTGCACTTCTCTATTTACAACTCGTGCTTATCAGAGAGAGAGAGTGGACGCTGAGAGACACAGATCACTTTGATATCAGTTCTCTTTCGCCATAGATGCAGTTCAAGCTGGGTCTGCTTTGGTTATTCGTACTTCCTGGCTTGCCGTTTCTTATCTACCTACTCCATGGTGAGTTCATTCAATCCGCTTTTCAAGACACACCATTCAGATGTCACCTTCATTTGTGGATTGGGAGTTCTATTCTTGCTTCTTTGCCTGTACTTCATCGGGCAGGAGGTATCATCCTCCACGATTTTGTATTTTTTTTAACAAGTCATCAGGTGCTCGGCCGAATCGAGCTGGAAAATCTCCAGCATCGCCCTGTTTTCATCACCGGATGCGATTCTGGTGAGGCAGCTGTGATAAAAGGGACTGAAAACGTATCAATTTCAGGATTCGGTCGAGCATTGGTTTTCAAATTGCTTGAACGAGGAATTCCCACTTTCGCAGGATGCCTAACGGAGAAGGTTTGTCTTGAAAAATATATATAGTATAGAAACACTGTCTCCAGAACTAACTGCTCGACGCGAGCGCTTGGACACGGGAGATAATTTTCCTATTTTATCTCAATATTCGAAAGATAATATTTCAGGGTGCCGAGTCGCTCCTGAAGACCTCGAAAATGCTCCCTGGAAAACTCGATGTGATTTTGATCGATGTTACATCCGATGAGAGTGTGAAGAAGGCGGTGACGTATCTGGAGAAGGCGTCAGAGACATATGGAGGTACGCAAGTCTATGTAGAGTGATTCTTCGCAAACGTTATGTAAGAGATCACAAACATGTCATCGTGAAATATTTCCAGGTTTGCACGCAGTCGTGAACAACGCTGGAATTGTTGGGTCATCGTTCTTCGATGATCTCCTTTCGACACGAGAATACAAAGATGTTGCGGAAGTGAACACCTACGGAGTAATACGAGTTACCCAAGCACTCAAACATCTTGTCAAGAAGACCAAGTCAGTTCCCATTTTGATGGTACTTCTGCTGTTGCTGATATGAAAAAAACAATTCGAATTTGGAACCGAATTTCGAATTATTCGAGGCAGGCGGATTCCAGAGTTTTCTTTGTTACGAACAAAAAATCAGAGGCCGTATCGTCACTGTATCTTCCATCTGTGACCGCGTGGGCATCATGGGATTCGGCTCTTACACGGTCAGCAAGTACGCCGTGTCTGGATACTGCGAAGTCATCAGGTGAGATCTTTGTTCTGAATATGATCGATAAGCTAAAGAAGGATAATTGCAGACAAGAGCTGAGCTTCTTCGGTGTGTCCGTGCATGTAATTGAACCGGGGTTCTTCAAGACACCCATGATCGATGCCGAGACCTTAAAAGTCAGTTGTTCATAACTAATATGTTTTTAAATTCGAGCTATCCTAGGATAATCTGAATGGAATGTGGAGAAGGGCACCTCCCTCGATCAAGGAGGAATACGGAGAGAAGTTCTTCAGAGAAAGTAAGTAACGAATGTAAGTAACCAAGTAAGTAACCAATATTGTTTTAGTTCACGGATTACAGCACATCATAAACGATAATGATATGCAGACTAATCTGTATACTCCATTGGTAGTTCCTTATGAGAAACATATTTCCAAAATGAGTTTCGAAATGAGCACTCAGGTCGGGAAAGGGCCGCGGATCTGTTGGACAAAATCGGCTCTCCCGACATTCATCTCGTGGTCGATGCCTATTTCCACGCCGTCACTTCTCGCTTTCCTCGTTTGCGCTATCAAATTGGAGTAGACGCAAAGTATTTGTGAGTTTATCGATCTGTTAATATTTGAAAAAAAATCTAATATTATTTTAGCTTTCTACCACTTTCACTCGTTCCTTGCGGTCTTCGAGATGCGATCTTTCGAGTTATTGATAAGGTAGGACAATATCAATAGATGCCTAATGGTGTTTTCCCTATCAGATCTCTGGAGCTCCTGTACCGGCCAGTGCGTTGCGATGAAGAAATCGTTGATTATCCATTTACACAACAAGGTTTTTATCATGCAGAAGCGAAATCAGACAGGCTATTATGTGATGTCAATGCATAAATGTTCAAAGTTTTGTAAGTTTTTCTGATCCCTTATGAACTATAGGGCGTTGTGTGCTAGATTCGTGAATTAAAGTACTGCTCGTGACGCAAATCTTCTGCAAACTACAAATTTAGATGAATTTGTTGGATATGAGGATAGAAATTATCTTCATTTTCGTATTCGCCAGTGAGTAGTTCATCATCAAGCTTTTCCCTTGACACCTTGCCACACAGTCAACAAAACTTCCTATGTACTTTTCTGATGAAGATTTATAGTACTATCGTGTGATATACGAATCTATGAGTCAAGCAATTGAGGTCATATTGTTGGAGAATGATTCAACCCGTACTGTGGAGGGTGCTTTCTCAGTTCTTCGGTAGCTAAGGAAGTTGAGAATGCTCCTGCAATCGTTCGATAATGTGGAAAAGACAATTCTGAGCTCACTTCCGATACGGTTGAATGAACCACAGATTGACGATAGGAGTGAGCACGTTTTGCAGATTCGCAATCTAAATAATTGTTGATTTATCGCGGAAAATTGTGATTTGACGAGAAATTACCGGTGTTGTCCAGTAGTCGACGTAGTCTCCATTGAGAATATCGGCCGCGTTGAGCACATATAGGACGGTTGCGGTGAAGTAGAAGGCGGTTACAGGAAGTTGGATGTTGAGAGCCTGAAAATCAAATTTACGGATGAACTATAAGCAGAACTCACTCGAATGAGCATGTCGTGCCCACGTCGGGCCTGGGCACTCAGTTTGTCCTGGAAAATTACTCAATCCATGGAATATGGTACTAAACGAGCAGGCAAAAGAGGAAAAACGTTGTTCTACGAAGAAAATTATGGATTTTCCTTACCTGAACAGCGTGCAGCCTTCTCATTATCACCGATCGCAGAATAATCGACGTCAGAAACAGAATCATCGCGAGCAAAATGGTGGAATTGAGAAATACTTGCGTAAATCCATCGGTCTGGTCAATTATGCCTGAAATGCGAGGATACTGCACAAAGCGTTGCGCAGACATGCCGAGCTGGGTGGCGTTAGTGACGAATATTGTGGAGATGGACGTCTTCTGAGCATACGGAGATCCAATTGTAAACACTCTCTTCCAAATCCAAAGAGTCGGAGAGAACACAGCAACGGAGAGGATGCTGATTTTGGTTACGGCCTATAATCACTGAGTTGTTGCTTTAGTAAATCATTTTAATGACCAATTTCTGAACGTCGGCATTGTTGAGAATGGCCAATCTTAATGCGAAAGATGCCGTAAGAAGTGCGCAAGTTGTAGAGAGCATCCACTCCACAGCTCCTTAATTTTTGATAATTTATCTGAAGAAAAGTTACTGCAAACCGAATGCATACCAGCAAGCGTCTTCAGAAAACGCAACACAAAAGCCCTGAAATTGAACAACGAGCAGCTCTTCGTAGATTACTTCCCTGAATGATAAATTGATCCCGATGTATTCTAGACACCGATCGAAACCTCGGGAGAGTTGCGATAATGGAAATCAGTCCGACCAGATCTCCTATTGCAGATGATATGAGCAGATAGGCGTAAGTTCTCATGTAATTCGGTGATCTGCGAATAAATTGCTTATTGAGAACAATTTTAATTTAAAAACAATAAGAAAATAAAAACACGTTAAAAAAAAAGAAAATAAGGCATTCATTGCAGAAAACATACCTTGTAAGAATGAGCACAACAAGAAGCGCATTAGCGCCTACCCCGACCATTGCCACAGACTGGGTAACGGCATTGTACAGCGTGCCAGTCATCTAGGACTGAATATTAGTCAAGTTATCAAGACGGCGAGCGTAGTCATCGTTTGCGCATGTGTCCGCACTTACAGCTCCTGGGATTTCATTGTGAAATCGTCTAGAAAACGGCAAAACGGAAGATGTTTGATTTTCTCGATAATTTGCCTTTAAACAACTCTATTTGCAGCGTCTACCGGGTAAAATAATCACGAGGTCGTCAACGAATATACGTCGCGAAAACAATAACATGAGTGTCTAGATGATCGTCTGATGATCGTTGGAAAAAACCTATCGTAAAAAAGAATGTGGAAATGTGATGAGGTATATTCATCCGAGTACCGGTACGCAGTACTGAATAAATGTTAAGAGTAAACACACCTCGAGAATACAATTCACAATAATGAGTAGATGTAGATGAGTTCCGGCCGATGAAGGTCAATAACTAACTCAACTTGGCAAGCACCATGTGCTTTTCGTGTATTCAAATGTCTATTTAAAAAAAATAAGAGTGGAAACCTAAAGCCGAGACTGCGAAGGAGACGTCACTTCAAGCGACTCCTAATGTTTGTTACCTTTTGGAAAGATCTCTATTAGGGCTAAATGTTTCGCATTGTGATATTTCAAGTCGGTTCATAATTCATGATGCGTGATGTTTCGGAACTGAATACATCACGTATCGAAGATCATATCAGTCCAGTTACCGCAAAGATGATTTTTCCTCCAACAAAGTCTTAATTAAGCTCATTTGATCTGCTGATTCGTAAGTGTGTTCATGCTTTCTATTATGCTTTTTAATTACTGATAATATCTCCATCAACATTTGTGCGTTATGCCTTTTACTCTTTCGATTAGTTTATGCGCGTGGTAATAAGAAATCAAAGTATATGGAACAGCGAAAAATCGAGTAAAGGGTAATCGAAAAACTCGGTTTGTTCGATCTTGACACGTGCTTGATTCGCAGATAGCTGTCGTATCAGATTTTCAAAAATAGAGGTTTTTGAAAATTTAAAGTTATCATTGGCATGCCTCGAAATTGCCGTTAATTTTCAGTTCTTCGACGAGTGGAATTGACGCTCGGGTCAATGCCAGCGCATCCACGAACGATTTGAGCGCACGAGAAGCATGAATAATTTCGAATAATACCCACATCTTTTAAAAAAAATTATTTAAAAATTATTGAATTATTTTAGGAAAGTATATGATAGTGATTGGGGAACTTGCTAGTCTGATATTGAAGACGATATCCGGCTCCTTCTCAATGATCTTCCACACCAATTCTCGAGGAAATCTTTCGATCAGAGACAGGAGATGAGTGTTGCATTCGGCAGCTAGAGATTCGTCGGAAGCAGAAGACATTGGTGTATCCATCCGAACAAAACGGATAAGAGCGATCGCGACCATCAGCTGTCTTGAATAGCAAGCAGTGTGCATCCACGAGTGCCCTCTTGAATTGGGTCACTTTCTTTTTCCGCGGCACCTTTCACCAGTCCTTTCTGGTTGCCATTTACGGTTGTGCTGGTTCGAAATTCCCGTCTCTCGACTGAAATATGCTTTACTCTGCAACTGAATGATCACAATGGAAAAACTGTGCAAAATATTTATCAATCAATCAATCAATATTTATGATGTTAATCGATTGACGCTAGATGAGGATGGGTCTGATTTCTTCAGTCGTTGCCGACCACCAGTGTGCGTCAATAGATCTTGTTAAGTCATCGCGCCATCGGGTTCTGGGCTGGCCCTGGTAAGAGAAAATACGATTTTAAACTGAAAAACACACGTCAGATAAATTAAAATAGCGCATCTAATAAATTCAGCAGTATCGAAAATGCCTTTTCATCCATTGTGAGCAGACCTTCTCTTCAAGATGTTGCTCGACATCTTCCAAATTTTCATTGATGAGATTCTCGTGTTTCTCGGCAATTTCAAGGACAGAAACTTCGTCACCAATTTCTTCGTCATCATGTTTATCGTCAGTTTCTTTCACATTTCAGACATATTTCTGATAAATTCAAAATATTTCTCAGATTTGCGGAATTTTTGTCATGCAATGCCCCTGCTACGACGACGATGAGGAGAAAAAGGTCTCAACACTGTGACCTGACTTTCCACCCTCCCTGAGGCGGTTGCGTGTATACGAAATAATTTACCAAAACATCCAGCTGCGTCATCTAGGACGAATTGCCGTCTTCTCCTCCTATTCGCTCTATGCAGTTTTCTCATTCATCTTACACGAATCATTTGCTGTTATAATTTCATAACTCGCACTCTACGAACTTCTCAGGATGAGAAGGAGCAAACTCGTCTCAGTAATAAAAGAGGCCGACTTAATCGACAGAGGGGGAATAAGGAGGACATGAAGCGTAAGAGACTAGGTTTGGATAGATATTTTCAGATCTCAAGATTGAATCAGTCTTATAATTTTTCAGCCCTCATCAGCGACGAATCGGAAAACGACGATCGAAGCAAAATAAAGAACCGGCGGGCGATCTTTGAAGTATAGTGAATAGTCTGGAGATGCATATTCTTAGTCGCGTACCAACATACTTTTGTTGTGAATTTATTACTGACCACATCGCACCAATCGTGGAGTTTGTGAGCAAATGAATGATCCGTAACGGAGCGCGTATTCGATTTTTTCTCGCACATCAATTGAGAAAGGTCGCACTTACGGTTTATCATCAAAATTTAAAAGTATGATTTACTGAGTACCTCATACAAAAAAACTAAATAACACAATCAGATAACATTTTCGAAACGTCAAAAAATTATGAATCATTGCTACCTTCTTCAATGACTTTGCTGATTGCCTTCGACTCTGTGCACGTTGCCGGTTTAGCTTGAATCCCTTCTTCCCTTGTCCCGAGCGGTCGCTCTCTCTTTTGCTCCGGGATTAGGCAAATCCACCCCTCCCCACTCTCGCCTCGTCTCTCCTCCGCCTCTCGCTCGACTGATCTACCTCTGGTGTTCGCTAGTCGGCAAAGTGGGAAGCCGACGAAGGTGGTCGTATCCCACCACACCAGGTACGGTAGTTTCCTCACGCTTCATCCCCCCCCCCCCCGCGCGATGACTCCTCCAGCTAGTTCGACCCCCAAGGCAACTCTCCCGGCCGGCGCCCGCGGCATTCAATACGCCACTCAGGAGAGCGTGAATGCCTTGACGAAGAAGGTGGACAAGTTGATGGAGATGGTTGGCGAGTGGATCACCATTCAGAAGAACGCCCTGCCTCCTCCCTCCCTTCCCGTTCCTCCCCCTTCTCTCGACTCTCTCGTCCCCATCCTGGAGGACGTGACTCGTAAGGTGTATGAGAGTTGCTCCCAGGCACTCAGCGACAAGCAGGAGTATGAATCGAAGGAGAAGCGAGTTGTCATCATCGGAGCTGAGGAGAAGAAAGACGCGAATGATCGATTGGCGAGTGATCAGCATCTAGTTCAGTCACTCATCGCGCACTCCGAGGATCCTGATGTGATTCAGGCATGGGATGATGGAGCCATCACTTTCCATAGACACCCCAAAACCCGTGAGCCCGGAAATAGACCTCTAAAGATTGAGCTCCCATCGAAATCACTTCGCGATTCCCTCCTTTCCTCCATTCGCTCTAAGCCTGGCCGACCTCTCCCTGCACCCGCATTCCTCCGTAAGGACCTCACGCCTCGTCAATTGGAACTTGAGAGATTGGCCAGAGAAGAAGTCAAGACCAAGAATCTCGCTGCCGAAAAGATCATTTATGGACTGCGTGATTTCACCGTAATTACCTACCGTATCCCTCGTGATCTACCACCCAACTATGGCACTCCCCGCGCGCCTCCCTCGAATCGATCTGCCTTCTCTCGTTGAGGCGTCGCCCCCATCATTCCCTCGTCTCAGTATGGTATCTCTCGTCCCTCGGATGCCTCTGCCCTCTCTAGTCTGGATGCCACTCCTGTGCCCGCTCCGCCCAACTACGTCAACAACACGAGGAGACACTAGGTACGCGGCAGCAAGGGCACCCCACCCCCCCTCATGTCTCTTTCGTTACCTTTCTCCCCTCGTTCCCCTCTACCAGTCAGTCAATCGATAACCCAATTTGCATCTCCCCGTCGCAAAGTGCACGCGCACCCCTCTCGTCCCGATCCCCCAGTCTCTATCTACTATGCAAATGCGCGCTCGATTCGTTGCAAGTCGCCCCAGCTTTCCTTTCTCCTCTCTAGCTCTCTCTATCGTGTAATTTGCATTTCCGAGACTTGGCTTAATCCTTCTGATAGCGACTCATTTCTAGTTTGTGGATACCCTGAGTATTTCCCCTTTCGATGTGATCGCATTATGACTGAGGATTACGGTAGAGGTGGTGGCGTCGCCTGTTTAGTACATAACTCACTTAGTTCCGTGCATATTTCCTCTTTTTCCTCCGTTCTTATTGAATCCTGTATAGTAGATCTGAACGTGCCTTTCACTTCCATATTTCCATTTAGAAAAATAAGAATTATCACTGTTTATCGCTCTCCCACACACTTAGATATTATCTACGCTCTAAGCAAACTTGCTCCTAAGGTTAACGTTTCTCCTGATCATATCCCGAGTATAGTCCTCACTAAATGTCGAGAATCCATTATCTCTCCTCTCCTTATTATTTTCAATAAGTCTCTCCTCACATGTCAAGTCCCCTCTCTCTGGAAACACGCACTTGTTAAATTCCAAAGAAATCGAGTAACTCTATCTCTGATTTTCGTCCAATTTCTCTCACGTCTTCTGTTTGTAAAGTCCTTGAGAAAATACTCATTGACAAAATTACCACATTTCTTGACCAAAACAATCTTTTTGATCCCCATCAGACTGGTTTTCTTAATTATCGATCTACCTCCACCAATCTTGCCGAGACTTATTCCCATTACCTTCGCATATCTAAGAAAGGCTCTCCTTTCGACACTATTTATATTGATTTCCGCAAGGCATTTGATTCCATTGATCACAGATTACTACTGCATAAATTGTCTAATCTAGGGCTATCTGATCATCTTGTCTCTTGGATCCATTCTTACCTGTCCAATAGAACTCAATCCGTTTTTATTGACTCGTCTTTCTCTCCCCCTTCATCAGTTAGATCAGGCGTGCCTCAAGGCAGCTGTATCGGTCCCCTTCTCTTCATCCTTTTCATTAATGATCTTTGCTCTCAATTTCACAAGTCTATCTATTACTCTGTATATGCCGATGACCTCAAATTATTTGCTGAAGCCCCACTTCATTCCGATCATTTACAATCTGCTCTAGACACTGTTGCTGATTGGTCCTCTCAGTGGAATTTTGGAATTTCTGAGACTAAATGTCATATTATGCATTATGGTCTCCATAATCCCCGTAGGCGTTTTACGATAAATGATGTTGTCCTTACCGAACCAAGTAAATGTATCATCAAGGATCTAGGTGTGCATTTTTCCCCATCCCTTTCTTTCTCTTTCCATATCTCTAAAATTATCTCTACTGCTCGTTCTAAAGCAAACCTCTTATTTAAATCCTTTCGTAGTAACTGTCCCGATCTGTATCTGAAATCGTTTACTACTTTCATCCTGCCTAATATAGAATATTGCTCTATTATCTGGAACCCAGTGCACAGTGTAGATATGATTAGAGAACTTGAAAGAGTTCAACGAGATTTTACACGTAGACTTTATTATCGCTGTTCTCTTCCGCCTGTTTCTTATAAATCCAGACTTCGCGATTTGAATTTGTCTACTTTAGAACGCCGTAGATTTATTATGGATATCACTTTTCTCCAGTCAATTGTTAATAACCGGTATTCTATGGATGTTTCCTCTCTGTTCACTTGTACTCCTCTTACTCGCACTCTTCGTAATTGCCACAATTTTCGTATCTCTTTGCCTTTTATTCCGCATAACTCTTCTACCACCCTTGCCTCAAGAACCATTTCAATCTGGAATTCCCTCCCACCCGAAATTGTTAATACTTCTCACAACGTTTTTCGTAACTATATTCGTTCTCAACCCCCCTCATTCTACCCCAACTCAATTATTGGTAACTGGCTTGATCTTTAATCTTTCTTCACCCTCCTCCCCCCACCCTCCCCCTACCCAACCCTTGCTGCCCGGCAAAAAACCGATTCGACACCATCGACGGACCTCCGTTTCTTGCACTCTTCTCGATAATCTCTTGTACATTACCAAAATCAACGGAATAAATGAATGAATGAATGAATGAATGAATGAATGAATGAATCATGAAGCAGTAGATCAAGTTTGAGATAACCAGTATCGACCCGTGAAGGACGAGAAGGAAGAACCTGCGATTTGCGACTAAGATATTCAAGTCTCGAAATATCTTACCATTGATCCCATTTCGAGTCGGGGGCAACATTCCACACTAGGAGAGGCTCACAGATCAGGGAAAAGGCGACTATTACTCCTATTATAGTGACGATAAAGTGAGCGTATTGCCTGAACAGAATCCAGAGTCCAACGCTGTCTATTCTTTGCTATGATGATGTATGACAACGTTGATTTAGTTATGTAGTGATTTTCGCGAAATATCGAGGAGTGCTGCTAAAAAGTTCACTTTGTAACGA